>JBBGZY010000630.1:0-1200000 GCA_037952925.1 Lithobates clamitans | reverse complement strand
ACAACAGTGCATTTTGTTTAGTTAAGATCATTTTCTGTTCCTAGTTTCTTGAACAGGCAGATTGTCTTCATTTACAATTCACCTGCAGACTAATGACATTTTAACATGCAGTGTACTTGTATGGAAAAGGTTAACCATTATATTGATCATCTGACATTTTGTTTGTGACGGTTATTTCAGTAAGCTGCCCTGCCAAGACTGAATGTGCCAAAAGTACAAGACATGTACAGAGTCCTCGATTTCCTTCTAATTCACTAATTCCTTCTATGCTATTATAATTACCATAATGTATAAAGCTTTACAAACTGCATACACCAGTGCCGCAATCGTCTATTCTATAGATGATCAATGTGAAATTGTTTAATTTGGAGCCCAAGAGGTTGATTTACTAAAGGCAAATAGGCTGTTCACTTTGCAAGGGAATTTTCTCTTAGCTTAGTGAATGAGGCGAAGCTCTGCTGACTTCCATTATCCAATCATATGCAAGCAAAAAACATTTCCTGACAGACTCCATGGCAGCCTATGTGTGGGTTAATCCTGCCCCCTCATACCTCATAGGATCCTTCTCCCATAAATCTTTGTTCCAGGCCAGAGGCCGTGTTCCATTTTTGTCCTTCTCGTAGGACCAAGTTGAAGTCTTACCTTTTATGACGTTTTCCGTAAATCCAGGCCTGGCAGTGTGCACAGCGATACTGCGGTGGTTAAAGTTGATCCTCTCTGAAAGTCCAGCAATCCTAGCTATTAGCAGGTGGACATGGGCGATATTATGCAATGTCATGAAGAGCTTACTAGGCAGGCGGCAATATGGCCAAATATCCCAGCTATTGGCGGGAAGCCTTGTTAACGCCCTGGTCGCGCGGTGGGTCGAGCAGCAGCTCCCACTCCCAGGTCTGGTCCGGATCCTGCTGTGGTGGTGGTAATGAACAAGGTTATTCATTTTAAATGGCAGCCATATCTCTGTGTCTATGTGTCTCCTCATTATTATCATGCTCCAGTGATTTCGTTCATGGCGGCTGGAACGCAGCTGCGTTCCATTTCGCCGTTTCAGGAAGTCGCTGGGACCTGTCTGTGCATCTGCAAGCGTGAACGAAACTGAGGCTTGGTTTGTGCAGGAGTGGTTCTGCCAAAATGGCGGCGTTCGCGCATGTGCACGGCCGTCGCCAGGTGGTGACGTTTTCCGCACAGGCGCGCTTTGGGGCGCGGTGACATCATCAACATTGCCAGATTTAAATAGCTGTTAAAGCAGCTATTCCTTGGGATGACTTGTGGTCTTATGCGGCGGTTTCCCCAGGTTCTGCCCTTCGGTTCTTAAGATAAATGACTTGCTCTAGGCTCCCTGGTTCCTCGCCGCTGGCTATTTTTTTGTGCTCTCTCATGCCTGTGTCACTCCTATCTCTCATAGTCTTTAATGATTGGTTTTCAGTTCAAGCTGCCTTGCCATGGATCTGTCACAACCCCCTGGTGGTCAACCCTTGCGCTGCAGGTAGGATTTAGTTCCTTTTCTTCCTGTGACGCTTGGGTTCAATCATTCAGGAGCTCTCAACCCTTTCTTTTCCACTCAGCCCTTCTAGGTCTGAACACCAAAGCACGGCACGCAAAGACAAGGACCGTCCTAGGTCTCAACGTCGTCACTCCTCTTCAAGCTCCAGATGTCATAGAGATCTAGGCACCACAGAGAGGAGTCTAAAAACACCTCTGGGCGTCACTTTCACCGCCACTCTTCCAGATTGCTCTTCCAAGGTTTAGATCTACTGGAGATTCCAGTGTTCATCCCCTAGATGTCTGGAAAGCTCTGAGTCAGTATCTAGAATCTACAGCTCCGTTCTGTCAGTCCAACCATCTGTTCGTTCTTTTTTCATGGGAAGAATAAGGGAATGCATGCCTCTTTCAGCTCCATAGCAGCATGGATTGTTCAGGCCATTCAGTGGGCCTACAAGGTCAAGGTCTTGGCACCTCCAGAAGCGGTGACCGCTCACTCAACCAGAAGTGTGTTTACATCATGGGTGGCTTCACATCATGTGGCTCGAGAAGTTATTTGCAAAGTGGCCTTGTGGTCTTCAATTAACACGTTCATGGCACACTACTGTGTAGAGCCAGCCTCATTACCTTCTCTTAAATTTGGTTTACGTATCTTGTCTATTGATGGTGACAATTAAACCTTTTTTCTTTTGTCTAGCACTTTGCCCACCCGGGTGTGTATGGCTAGTTATTTCCCACACGTAGGCTGCCATGGAGTCTGTCAGGTAAACTGACAATTTCTATCAAATACTTACCGTAATTTTCCTTTCCTGATGGACTCCACGGCAGCAGGAGTTCCCTCCCAGTGGCTGGAGTAGGTTACATTATGGAACACGGCCTCTGGCCCGGAACAAAGATTTATGGGAGAAGGGTCCTGTGAAGTATGAGGGGGAGGGATTAACCCTCACGTAGGCTGCCATGGAGTCCATCAGGAAAGGAAAATTACGGTAAGTATTTGATAGAAATTTTACGCTTTTTTTTTTTTTTGTTTACCCTGCACATGACCGGGTATTCATTGCAAATAGAATTTTCACCACATTCACTAAGCTAATGAAAAATTCCATTGTAAAGTGAACAGCCTATTTGCCATAACTAATCAACCTCTATGAGTCGTGTGTGTAAATTGAGGAAGGTATAGTGGAGGGTAAAACACTGCCAACACCTTTGGTTTCTCTTTCATCCATTTTTTGTACACAAGACATTAGGTAGCAGAAAAAAAGGGGCCTAGGCCAGAGTTTCTCGATTCCAGTCCTCTAGTTCCCCACAGGAAATGTTATGGGATCTCCTCAGTGGAAACAGTATGGCATTTTAGCAACATCACTGATTTACCTGTTTAAAATTAAAAAATTGTAACTGCCATGTTTGAGTTGTTACAGTAAGTTTATGTGAGGGAAAATCTAATGAACAGTAAACCTGTTCTGGTGGCAACTGCCTGGGGATATAACTACCTAAGGGGAATCTTGTTTCTGAGACAGAAAGTGATGGGAAATCCCCCAAACAGGGCACGGACAAAAGAAAACCTTACAGAGGTCTGAACTCTTCCCTACTGTATCTAAAATGGAAAAAAGGTTTTGGCTTTACTTGCAATTATTTTGAGCTACTTTGGTTTACCTAAGTCATTAGTATGAAGTTTTCTAAATCCTTCAGGGAAATGTCAAACACTGGTACAGTGTATTGTAAAAAACGGCAGTGCTCAGAAACAAATGTATTACTTGGACTATGTATAACTTGGAAAATTTTCAATCTGTTAGGCTTGATGAACTTTTTTCCATTTTTCATACTACGTGGTCAGCTGTTGAACCAGAGATACATAGCGAAAGTGTGGTCTATTTTTTAAGGTTTGATATCAGCTAGACAAACCTGAAAAAAAAAACAATTAAAACTTTTAGTGATGCAGTGTGACCTTTTTCAACCAATGGAAAGAGTGGAAATTCCAACAAGCTGGAAAAATATTTTCTGCAGCTAGACAGATAGTATCAAGACCATGGTATGATAGATGGTATGATGTTGTGTCTACTAGTTATGCATTTATGGTTAGTTATTAATGGATAATAATCTAACAGACCCCTACTCCTGGATATAAATGACTCAAATTGTTTTCCTTCCCACTTATCCTCCATAATTTCTTAAATACAGGATTGTTTCTCATAATATTCCAATTTAGCATGCTGTCAAGCCTTCAGGATTGGGGTGAGGGGTGGGGGTTGTGCATGGTAGGGGATAGTCTATCCATCTTTCCATTCCAGTATCTCATTGTATACTGTATGCTCTTCCTAAGCTTCACATCTTACTTAGACATCTCTACTGCCAGAGATTTATTTAATGTGCATTAAATATCTTATTTGTTGCAGATTTCAAAGTTTTTTTTTGAGAACTGCTTATGTATTCTTATTGCATTTTGGAGTCATGCAGCCTCCAAGTGAATGGGCACTGAGATGTGTTACATGCTTGGAGTAGAAGATCTAAGCACTAAGGCACAATTCATCCAGGGTATGGGCTATCTTGAAAAAAATGAGGGTTGTCACCAATAGGGAATGTGATGAATAAACAGACATGAGAAGACGACGGCGTTTTCAGTCAGCTCTGCAGCCTTTCCACTGTTTAGAGCCTTTCAAAGTCACCCCAAGGGGGGCCTCCTTCACTCAAAAGGCACTTTGTCGTAGTGACACATTCTGCATCCTCTTGTCTATTTTTACCCTCCCAACTACAATGGGTCCCTAGCTGAGCCTGTATTCCCTCCCTTCACAAGCATCTGAATCATTGGTCTTTTATGAAGTCAGAACACAGGCTGAGTTAAAGAAGCTGCTTACGCCCAACAAAGATCAGAATATGAAAAACATGTTTATAAGGAACTGGATAAGCTACAAGGAAGCAATTGATGCAAAGGACTTCTGAAACAACACTTCAACCTTCTAGAAGGCAAGTGAAACAGCAGGTGTTCTGTCCAGTGAATCTTCTTAAAAGCCAAGTTATTCCAAATTATGGTTTGGTTTAGATAAAGAAGACTTTAATAGGGTACACAACAATGTGTGCAAGGGTTCCATATGTTTCATCCACTGAAGGACTCTTTACAGTCAAGGATGCTATGGGCCACCTCTGACATGTCTCCATTGGCTCTCTGTTATGTTCTGAACAGGGAAGGAAGCTAAAAGAAAATTGGAGATGTAACAAGTGTCATGCATTTCTACACGAACATGCAATGGTTCTTACTGCATAAATTATATGAAGAGGAATCTGGTCAAACATGACCATTTTAGGTAGGTCCTTGTTTGAGCAAGGAAGATAATAGGCAGTTTCAAAGTAGAATAAATGATATTAAAAAAATAATTGCTGATCTATATTTAATAAATATAATGTAAGCATTGTATTAAATGGAAGAGACTTCAAAGCCTAATGCCGCGTACACACGACCAGTTTTCCCGCCGGAATAAACTCTGAAGGTTTTTCCGACTAAATTCCGCTGAAACTGTCTTGCGTACACACGATCACATCAAAGTCCGACCGTCAAGAACGCGGTGACGTACAACACGTATGACGGGACTAGAAAAAGGAAGTTCAATAGCCAGTAGCCAATAGCTTCCCTCTCGTACTTGCTTCAGAGCATGCGTCGTTTTTGGACCTTCGGAACAGCATACATTCGAGCGGTTTTCCCGATAGGGATTGGTTCTGTGGGAAATATTTAGAACATGTTCTATTTCTAGGTCCGTCAGAATTTTCAAAAAAAAAAAAAGTCCGATGAGGCATACACACGATCGGAATATACGATGAAAACCTTCTGTCTGACTTTTTCTGTCGGACATTCCGCTCGTGTGTACGCGACATAAGTTTTAGGAATAAATGTTTTCAAGAATCTGCAAGAGACATTACATTTAACACAAAGTGTGCATCGTGCTGGTGCCAGCTGTTATAGTGGAAATCCCAAGTCCTCTGCCCCTTTCCCATACTCCGCAGCTGTAATCTTCCAGTGTTGAATGAAGAACAAAATATGAATGGAGGATGGATAGATGAATGAAAGGTCCGCTTCTTCCATTCATAGATGCTAAAGTACAGCTTCTATGAATAAAGAAGCACCTTTTGATGAGTGCATAAAACACGCTCTATTAAAACATGCAGCACCAGAATATTACAGCTGTGGGATATGGGAGGGGGGAAAGAGGACTTTGAAATTTCACTATTACAGACAGCACCAGCACAAGGGACACTTCAAATTAATTGTAAATAACATCCCTTTGCTGATTTAAAAACATTTTATTCCTAAAAGTAAGCTTTAATTCCTCACTCTAAGATACGTTGTATCTACCATCCAGCTCAGGAATATGAAGCATTTGCAACCAATCATACAGTGTTTTTGCACACGTGCAGGCAAGGAACATGCTGGCAGACGGAAAGTGATGACCTTATTGGTGTTCTGCTGCTCCATTCAGAAGCTGGGGCAGGGAGAGTTCCCAGCTGTATTACTTAACTAGGTTAGGAAAAAGTTTAATCACTGACCTGGCTGTACTGTCTGACTGGGCTGAATAAATCTCTGCTGAACAGAGCTTTAGTTCATTTTATTTTATTCAGCAGTGTAAGGTAGTACTTTTTGTTGTTGTTAAGGTAGTACTTTTTAAAGAGCTATGCACCTTTCACATCAGCTCTGCCCTACACAATAAAAGAAAAGCAAGAACACACTACTGTATATATGGAATTTATTCCATATTATATATATATATATATATATATATATATATATATATATATATATATATATAATTATATATGGAATTTGGCAGGAACCAGGATCACCCAAGAAGCCCTTAAAGCCAGATGAAGAACATAATAACTGACAGGAGCTGGACAGATGGATTGAGAGATGGATGATGACAACCAGACCGGCCAACAATCTCTTGTCTATGTATGAGACAGGCAGCCATTGGCCAACTGCTGTTCGGCAAGAATGTTGTTCGAAACAGGTTTACAAACCTGTTCTTATCGTCATTTTTCTCATGAGAAAAGTGATATTAGCAATGTTTGCCTGCACCACTCTTCTCTCCTCCTTCTTTTTTCTGCAGGTGTACAGGTTACAAGTGAACTGACACACAGAGGTTGGCCAAATCATACTTGCACATACCTCCCCATTCGGGAAGCCTAGTTAGGGCGACATTTAAAGTGAACACATAAGCAAAAGCAACACCATTACATCGCCTTTCGCCATGCAGACCATTGTTTTGTAGCAAAAAACATACTAATTTACAGATGCCAGCAATGGTCAACATAAACAAGAATAAAGGATACTGCATAAAATACAAACAGCCTAAATACAGTGGTGCTTTTTGCACCAAGTGTTTTCCCTGGTGACCACTGTCCCCGAGACAGAAAGTGTTGGGAAATCCAAAATGTTGGAGCTGTCATCAACATAAGAGGTGAGAGTAAATTTTCCAACAGGGACACCAGTTCCAGTGACAACGCTATAAGAGGGAAATGTCCTACCACCTTTTGTTAGGAAAACAACACAAGGGAAATCTCCAAAATAGGGCACACACAGCAAAAAATAACCGGATATGGTTTTTAACCCTACTTTATCCAAAACAAAATAAAGATAATAATATGGATATACATATATGTAAAATAGTTCAGTTAATATGCAGAGCTCAACATAAGACAAACAAAAAGGACAACTGTGGAGGAAAGAGGGTCAAGGAATTTAGTTGCAAAGTATGAGCTGTATCTCCAAAAGTTGGGAGCCTAAGGTTCTATGTTTGACCTGGTTAGACAATGATAGGTAACGATGATTGGTTGCTGTAGTAATCATAATGATTCATTTTTTCTTTTAAATACTTTCAGTGATGAGATCCAACCTAAACTTACAAGTTAAAGCAGAACTAAAGGGGCTTTGTTGCAGAGGATAAATACATTTTCTCTTCTGTGATAAAATAAACCTATGTGCCCAATCACAGTCTTCTGTAAAATGTAGAGGTCAGTTTACATCCTGGCATAGTGCTTGTGTGCTGGGATGACTGTACTGCTACACATACATGGGAGCCACGTCATCCTGCACCGGAAAATCAAGATGGCCAAAGACAGGCATCCAGAAGAAGCCAGTGAGAAGATGCCAGTGCCAGCAATGGATCTCACGGACGTTGCACCGTTGAAACGGAGTTGTTATACCTAGCGTTATAGCTGATCACATGGTAACTGCAGATCGAACAGAGGCTAAGATGACAGCTTCCTTGGCTGTAAAGGATAGGAGAGTTTGGTTCCCCTTAGGGCTGCGGAAATTAAAGATTAATTCCTTGATTAAACAATCATTTTTTAGATCGATGAAAATTCTTTTGATCGGTACTCACCTCTCCACTGGCTTCGGACATCGACGTCACTTGACTACTCCCCCCTTCCCCAAGTGCCTCCGTCTGCTAACGAAGGGAAGGGGGGAGGAGTCTGGTGACATTGATGTCTCTGACGTCAGCGGACAGCCTGGACAGTAAATATGGATGTGGTTAACTGGGATCATTCAGTGAGCTAAGTGTAGGCAAATTTGATAACCATTTGACTGGCTAAAGTGATGCCTACTTGCCTACTATAAAGTGACTGACAGTCAATATACTAGATAAGTTTTATAATTAACTTTCTATGTTTTTCTTAAAGTTTAATAAAAAAAAATTACTTACGTCAGTGCTACAGTTTGAATTTAAAACGTACTTGTGTGAACTGTGAAATTAAGTCATGGATTGCGGAAACTAACTAGTGTCGGGTGATTGTGTATAGCACATTTACCACCGACTAATGCAGAATTGCAATGCAAGGAGATCAGCTAAAAGTAGTTGGATCTGTATGTGCGTTATAATTAATCGAAAAAAAAATTGATTAATTGAACACGAAAATTTTAATCAGTAACAGCCCTAGCTCCCCTGTAAGTCATACTGGGGTTGATTTACTAAAACTGGAGAGTGCAAAATCTGGTGCAGTTTTGCATGATAGCCAATCAGCTTCAGCTTTTTCAATTAAGCTTTGACAATAAGAACTCTCCAGTTTTAGTAAATCAACCCAACTGTCTAGCCGAAGTACAGACTTAGACAGTGATGTCACGGCACAATTCATCATACAAGTATACCATGAATCATTTATGCAGTACTACAAGTATATCGGTTGTTTATACAATAGTTTAAAAAAAAAAAAAATTCAGATCCTGATCCCTTAAAGCAGATTGAACAGCACAGTGCTTGTGCTGTGTAATCTGCCCCCCACTAAACTGTAAAAAAACCTCCCTGAACCTGCCACTTCCTGTATTCCCCTCTCTGTACTGACTACGAAAATCAGGACTGCTGAGCCCTGATCACCGTGGTCAGAGTGCATCCCTTTGTCATGTGCAGCTGTCCTCTCTGCTCTCCTCTCTCCCCCTCACTCCCTCCTCCTTGCCTGTCAGCTCCCTCTCTGTGTGCCCCCCCCCCACCGCTGTTATTAAAAATAAAAAACCTACAATGGTCACTGCCAGCCCCTCTATTAGAGCTTGGCATACAACACTATGTAAGTAATTTCTAAAAACGACTATTTAGAGTCATCTTCAGGCCGGTCACGTGACTTGCCACCGCTTTACAGCTCCGAGACAGGGGGACTCCGAGGCCTAGTATGCAAGTCAGGAGCTCTGACTTCACTGGCTACATACTTGTTCTAGATCAGTGACACACTAAATAGTAGGGAGGATAAAAAAAGTTGCACCCTAAGGCAAATTCATACGTTGGCATTGCAGTTATCATGGTTTTATTCTCACAGATTCATTTTAAGACTGTCCACTGGGCTCTATTCAGTTCTCCATAAGTCAGTTCACTGTAGAAGGTTTTGTGTGATAGCGTGGAGAAGAATTAGAACATCTATTAGGTTTTGATTACTGTCTGTGTCCCAGTTTGGAAGATTCACCCTCTCTATTTGTGCTGTTTATCATCATTGAAAGTGAAAGTAATAGAAAATCGCTTTTTTTTGGGGTGTTTCCCAAACAGTAATAGATGGTAAATCTATCAATAGGGACACTATTTCTGGTGACCTGGGGGCCCCAAGGGATTCCCTTAATTTGCAGGTATTTCCTTTACCTTCATGTTTTGGCTATGGCTCTGGAAGTAAAGGTAAATCTCCCTAATGGGATACCCCAATTAAATACATATAGGGGAACTGTTTTACCTGCCAAATGATTTGAATGTCTATCTATCCTCACCTGAGATTTGCACAGCTCTCATAGACAGCAGAGCCAACCTGGCGACTAGCCTTTTACTTGCTATAGTTTAGCAACACAGCTAGGTCACTCAAGATTCAGACTTTAATGTCAGGATCCACCCCAATCTCTGACTGGCAGCTGGCTTAGCCTCTCAGCCTCTGAGAGGCTAAGCCAGCTGCTACCGCCGCCTATACAGCCTGGTACTCCAGTGAGCACTGGAGGGGCATAGCAAAGAGCCGGTGCCAGTCACCGGCTCTCTGCTCACTGAAGACTGAGAAATGTCAGTCGCTGGCTCTCTGCTCACTGAAGACTGAGAAATGCCAGTCACCGACTCTCTGCTCACTGAACACTGAGATATGCCAGTCACCGGCTCTCTGCTCACTGAAGACTGAGAAATGCCAGTCACCGGCTCTCTGCTCACTAATGACTGAGAAATGCCAGTCACCGGCTCTCTGCTCACTGAAGACTGAGAAATGCCAGTCACCGGCTCTCTGCTCACTAATGACTGAGAAATGCCAGTCACCGGCTCTCTGCTCACTGAAGACTGAGAAATGCCAGTCACTGGCTCTGAGAAATGCCAGTCACTGGCTCTCTGCTCACTGAAGACTGAGAAATGACAGTCATCGGCTCTCTGTTCACTGAAGACTGAGAAATGCCAGTCACCGGCTCTCTGCTCACTGAAGACTTAGAAATGCCAGTCACCGGCTCTCTGCTCACTGAAGACCTAGAAATGCCAGTCACCGGCTCTCTGCTCACTGAAGACTGAGAAATGAGTGATAAGAGGACTTTGATCGCTCAGTTCTCGGTCTTAGAGGTGGCAGGGGACAGATGCAGCATTCACCTAGATGAGTATGATTGTTTTTTTAAATACTGCACTTCTCTTTTCAACCTTTAAAGATGGTGTCTACAGTTTATATGAGCATTTATAGCTTGTTTTTCTGAAGGCAAACGAAAAGTACCTATTGACTTTGAAAATCACAGTGAAATTCCCTGTGTATTTCTAACCCCTTCTAAGTGCTGTGTTTACAAGCAATTTTAACTGCAGAGAAGTTACTTTGGATTTTGCACTTTGCCATGTAAATAGGTGCACCAAGTAATCTCCAGAGAAAGGTACAAGGAAGGAAATTAATGAATAACAAGGTGTTCCACTGTGTCTTATGTGCAGACAAATCTCTCTATACTATTGTGGTAGAACCATCACCAATATTTTACTCTATGAAGTGTGTGCTAACGAAAAGGTACATTTTCCCATAGCAACCAATCACAATTTTTGTTTTTAATTTTAACCTAGCCTGCAATATTGAAAATCAAAGGTGATTAGTAGCTATTTGTACATGAGAGTAGCACCTCCTGAACGTCTGCCAGCTGCTGCTGTACCACCCTCTGAAAAGTGATCCTCCACTGATTGCTTCTCAGAGGGCAGTAAGCATTACCACCAGTTTGAAAGAGCCCTAACAAAAGTTAAAATACCTTACTTTGCTCATGACCTTTCTGCAGCTCTCTCTTCCCTGTACACCTGACATTTGTTTATTTGGTATACTATACCAAGAATATTGGTCACACTATACTAGAATATTCTTGCAAGAATCTGTTTATGGCTTGCAAAGCTATAGCTATTAAAGAGGAAGTAAAGCCTCTTTAATAAAAAAAAAATGCACCCTGCAAGGCAGAGGCATAATAAGCTAGTATGCATAGCATACTAGCTCATTATGAATTACTTACCTGAGATCGAAGCGCCGGCATCAGCCCTTGTTCGTCTCCTCCGACGCCGCCATCTTTTCCGGAGTGACTTCCGGGTATCGCGGCTCCGGCGCTGTGACTGGCCGGAGCCGTGATGACTGCACTCCCGCGCATGTGCGCTGGTGCCGCCACTAATGGCATGATGGCCGTTAGAAACAGCACGCTCAGTGCGCCTGCGCCCAATGTCTATGGTGCATGCGCCGTAGACATCGTTGCTGCTATTCCTGCAAATATCTCCTAAACCTTTTAGGTTTGGGAGATATTTCTTGCACCTACAGGTAAGAAATATCTCCCAAACCTAAAAGGTTTAGGAGATATTTGCAGGAATAGCGGCACCGATGTCTACGGGAGGCCAACTACTGCAGCCCAGTGGAAATCAATTGTTAATCAGATTATTCCTTATGAAAAAGTTATATTTGGAAATAAGAACTGCATCTTAAAATTACATAAAATTTGGTGGTGTAATTTTTAAATTTGGGGGTGACTTAAAGCGGTTGTATAGTCTTTTTTTTTACTTTTACCTACAGGTAAGCCTATAATAAGGCTTACCTGTAGGTAAAAAAAATATCTCCTAAACCTTTACGGTTTAGGAGATATTCCCCTTGCTATACGCCGCTGACTGCAGCGGCGCATGCGCACAGGGGATTCTCGGCTGAAGCCCGGCAGCTGCCGGACCTGGCCGAGTAAGAAATCTCCCGCGCGCATGCGCGGGAGTGATGACATCGCGGCTCCAGCCACTCACAGCGCTGGAACCGCGATACCCGGAAGACACGCCGAGGCAACATGACAGCTCCCTCGGCGTGGACCAGGTAAGATACTGACGCCTCGTTCTAAGGTAAGTATTTCATAATGAGCTAGTATGCGGTGCATACTAGCTCATTATGCCTTTTGCTTTACAGGGTTAAAAAAAAAAAAAAAATTTGCGGGTATACAACCGCTTTAAAGGGGTTGTAAAGGTAAAAATTTTTTCACCTTAATGCATTCTATGCATTAAGGTGAAAAAACTTCTGACAATACCGCCGCCCCCAGCCCCCCCGTTTTACTTACCTGACGCCTCGAAAGTCAGCTTCTCGTTCCCGACATCTATTCCTCCGCTCACCCTGGCCGCTGATTGGCTACAGTGGATGGATTGGAAGCAGCGCAGCCATTGGCTCGCGCTGCTGTCATACACATCCAATGACGCGGCGCGCTGGGGGGCGGGGCCGAGTGATACAGTGAGCGGCTATAGCCGCCGGCTGTATCACGGGAGCGCGCCCGCAAGCACTAACCACCATGCGAGGGAGCTCGCATTAAGGTGGTTAATGCTTGCGGGGAGGAGCTGAAACAGCCGCCGAGGGACCCCAGAAGACCAGGTTCGGGGCCACTCTGTGCAGAACGAGCTGCACGGTGAAGGTAAGTATAACATGTTTGTTATTTTTTAAAAAAAAAAAATTACCTTTTACAACCCCTTTAATATCTCCTAAATCTGTACGGTTTAGGACATACTCCCTTTGCATGCAGCCGCTGATGTCAGTGGCGCATGCGCTCTGAATGCCCGGCTGAAGGTCCGGCAGACGCTGCCGGACCTTGCTGGGAAGAAGACTCCCGCGCTCCAGCCACTCACATCGCCGGAGCCGCGAACCTGGAAGAAATGCAGAGGGCAAGATGTCAGCTCTCTCGGTGCGACCCGGGCTGCAATACGAGGGCTTCGATCTAAGGTAAGTATTTCATAATCAGTTAGTATGTGGTGCATACTAGCTCATTATGCCTTTACCTTGCAGAGTTTTTTCTTTTCTTTTTTTTTGCTGTGAGGGTATACAACCGCTTTAAAATTAAATACCCCACCCAGTATATCTGAACTTCTTGGCAACATGTTTTGGAATGTATGTACAGTATGTAACAAAAGCACACAAGACACTATCACTGTTTTGGTTCTTTTTTTCTGATATATATTTGTACTCAGATGTTTTTATATGATTACTGTAATTGTGAATATATATGAGCTTTTATACCGGCACCACCTGTCAAACTCGTCCATGACAATACCTGCCTGGAGTCTGTATGTTCTCCCTGTGCCCGAATGGGTCTTCTCCGGGTACTCCGGTTTCCTCCCACACTCTAAAGACATGCTGGTAGGTTAATTGGCTCCTGTCTAAATTGGCCCTAGTATATGAATGTGAGTTAGGAACCTTAGATTGTAAGCACCTTGAGGGCAGGGACTGATATGAATGTACAATATATATGTAAAGCGCTGTGTAAAATTGACAGCACTATATAAGAACCTGTAATAATAATAATTGAGATCAATAGAGCCACACTACAACTGTGAGTCAAAGGCTTGGCTTGCAGTTGTGTTGCGATCCGACAATGTAAAATTGCCACTTGACGAGTTAAAAAAATAAAATAAAAATTAGGAGACGGCAGCAGTGCCTCCTGAATGCCTGTCAGGCACTGCTATGCTGCTATACCGCCCCCTGAAAAGTGATCCACCGCATGTTGATTTTTTAGAGAGCGCTAAGCATAACACAAAAGTGGAAAAAGCCTTTGAATTTATTTAGTGCATGTATTTATATTGACAAGTTATGCGTTATTACTGTTTAGTAAGGGAAATAATTAACATTAAACCTATAGTTACCACACAAGGTATATAAATGTCTACATCTTCCCCGCTGTCCTATTCCAGGAACAGAACTTTTTCTGCAATAACAAATTTGCCACTTGGCAATAAAAAAAAAAGAAGTAAAAAAAAGAACATAAAAACAGGTATCAGGAGCAGGGGTGGACTGATAACTCATGGGGCCCCCGGGCAATAGGAAATTATGGGGCCCCCAGGCAATCAGAGATTATGGGGCCACACAGTATACACACACACAGTATACAATCACACAGTATACACATACATGTACACACAGTATACACAGACAGATGTAAAAAAAAAACATAGATTTATACATACTGTCCCTGGTTTTACTGAGGCTGGCAACCCTGATGGGGCCCCCTAGTGGCCCAGGGCCCTCGGGCAGTGCCCGAGTGGCTCAATGGTCAGTCCGCCCCTGATCAGGAGGCAGTAGTAGTGCCATACCCCAAACCGTACCAAGAAAAGCGATCCACTACAGATGTTTTTTTTAGAGGGTGGTAACCATACTACCAAAGTGAAAAAACCTTAGAATTAATTTCTTTATTTAAGCGCATGTATTTATAATGACCACTTGCATGTTATTACTGTTTTGTAAGAGAAATAATTAACATAGAAATCATAGTAACCACACAAGGTTTATAAATGTCCCCCATCTTCCTCGCCGTCCTATTCCAGGAACAACATTTTTCATTGCTGTAATCTGCCAGCATTCTGCTCTTCGAGTCAGCTGGCATCTGGGTATGGTTGGTATGTAGCAGGAATCTGTCCTGATCCCGTGTTCAGCCTCTTAAATGAATTTTCGGAGAAGTGGGTGGGAGATTTAAACCCTCAGGAGAACTCTTTTACTGACTTGTTGCACAGCACACGGGACACGGTCATAAAATAAGACAGCAAAATGGAATTTCCCTACTGCTCTATTATTCCCCATTATGAATCCCTGACACATTTGGAACCTGTAACACGAACAGTGAAGCATTCCAACTCTCACAGCTTCTTCAATAGGCACCATTGTTAGGGAGGGCCTTTAATCAATACAGGCGTGTGAATAAGTTATGGCCATTTGTAACAATGCAAAGTAAAAGGCAACAGAACAAATGCAAATAGAAACATAATTATGGTTTTAAGTGTTGCAAGGGGGGGGGAAAAAACCTGAACTGCAGGTGCACCGATGTGAGTGGGAGGAACGCGGTCCCTTTTGCAGAGCCTGTTTCGCCGGGCTTTGATTGTTGTGTGATTTTAAGTGAAGTAAAGTCTTTTGTCAACCTATGAAATTTCATTGTCTATTTAAAGAATATGAGCTTGTTTACCGCACTAAAGACGTCATACTAAAACATTACACACCATAAACATAAGATATGTGTCCCATAGCCTCCCCTTTTTACAGAAAAACAATCCCAGCGCCTGTGTGAGAGGTTTTGATTTGAAGGTTTCCTATGATAAAGAACAGAAAGCGGACTTCGTAACCAAGCTTGGAAGAAGCGGTGTTTGATGGAAGAATACAAAGGGCCCATTCAATAAGGATATGGGAAATGTGTGCTAACTCTTAACAGCCAGTCATAATTCATCTTTGTGATGTGACAGCGAGTTGAGATCATGGCCTTGCTGCACAGGGCTGATTAACAGTTAGTTATTAAAGTGTTACTAAACCCAGGACCCTGCATTCACTATATCTGGTCTCCCACAGTACACAGAACACAAAAATACAATTATTTTAGTAAATATAAACTGCTAAATACCTTTTCTCATCAGCAGTATATAGCAGTCTTGTGACTTCTATCAGTGTGAGCACTGGTTAAAGCTTGTAGGAGTTTTCATTCTCCCCTGATTGTCCTATGAGGCTGCAGAACCCCTGACTCTTTGTCTGGACAGTGCTGATTGGCCCTGTTCTGATCACATGCAAGAAAAGAAAAAAAAAACTCTACAATATATCAATACAAACCAAACTGAGCATGTACAGCTTGCCCCCAAGGCTTTGTTCGGAAGATGGTTTGGCGAGTGTGGAAGATCACAGAAGACAAGATTGAATAGCTGCAGATGATTAACCCTTCAGGTTACACAGTGAGTATAAGAAGCATGCTTTACTGTATATACAGACTGATTTTACTGTTGTGGGTTTAGTAACACTTTAACCACTTGCCGACCAGCCGCCGTTAAACGGCAGCAGGTCGGCTCTCCTGCGCAAATCACTGTAGCTGTACAGCGGCTCGCTCACTCGCGATCGCCTGGTACAGAGGCAGACAGGGATCTGCCTATGTAAACAAGCGGATCCCCGTTCTGCCAGGAGACATGACAGGGATCTGCCTATGTAAACAAGCGGATCCCCGTTCTGCCAGGAGACATGACAGAGATCTACTGTTCCCAGCCATCAGGAATAGTGATCTCTCTCATGTCCCTGCCAGCCCATCCCCCCTACAGTTAGAACACGCTGAGGGGACACAGTTAACCCCTTGATCGCCCCTACTGTTAACCCCTTCCCTGCAGTGTCATTTTTTACATTGATCACTGCATTTTTATAGCACTGATCAATCTAATAATGTCGCTGGTCCCCAAAAAGTGTCATTTGGGGTCAGATTTGTCCGCCGCAATGTCGCAGCCCCGCTAAAAATCGCAGATTGCCGCCATTACTAGTAAAAACAATAAAAATGATAATAAAAGTCCGTAAATCTATCCCATAGTTTGTAGACGTTATAAGTTTTGCGCAAACCAATCAATATACGCCTATTGCGATTTTTTTTACCAAAAATATGTAGAAGAATGTATATCGGCTTAAACTGATGAATGCATTTTTTTATATTTTTTTTTGGATATGTATTATAGCAAAAAGAAAAAAAAATGTTTTTTTCAAAATTGTCGCTCTTTGTTTATAGCGCAAAAAATAAAAACCGCAGAGGTGATCAAATACCACCAAAAGAAAGCTCTATTTGTGGGGGAAAAAAAGGAGATTTTGTTTGGGTACAGCATCGCACGACCGCGCAATTGTCAGTTAAACCAACGCAGTGCTGTATCACAAAAAATGGCCTGGTCATTAAGGGGGCTGAAGTGGTTAAATACATTGGAAAATGCATCAAAAGTAAAACTGTACTGGTACAATGCCATTGTCATGACACCTTGTTGAGAATGGTGACAAAGTAAACTGTCCTGTGACTTTTTCCTTACTTATTTAAATTTAATACTAGTGTTTTTTTTTTTAATTGTTCGAGCAACAATTGAAGCCAAACGCTAGACAAAAATAATTTTTTACCAAACAAATAAATAAATGACCTCTGATGATGGATGTCTCATATGTGGATGGTGCTGAGATGGTTTTATTCATCCTAGACACTACTGTAAGTGCTAAATTTCCGTCTCTCATACAGTAAAGGATAGGGGGTCGCTTACTCTCCACCTTTCTTTTATCACGTCCTTTTACAAATGTCTTGTATTTCTTTCACAGAATAGAAGATGCTCCAGGAATGGGCAGTGAGAGATCATTATGTTCATTTCCCCCCCTCCTCTTCCCTCTTCCATCCATGGAACTCATTGTATTCTAACACACCAGCATCCACCCATCATTAAAGGGAATTTATTTTTACATAGCAAATGACCAAAAACTGTTTTTCCCGGAGCTTACCTTTAATCCAAAAGAAAAATAACAATATATTCTGAGCACATTTACCTGGGATAGGCAGAGAAGAATTAAAATGGAACTCCATGCACTGACATATCTGCACCATAACAGCCAACATCGCTGTGCAGCCTGGTCACCTGTATCCTCGCAACCAATGACGATGTGCAGTCTGCCTGCCAGCATCCTAGCAACCAATAATGCTTTGTAGCCTAGTCGCCAGTGTCCTAGCAACCAGTGATGCTGTGCGGTCCAGTGGCACCAACAATGGGAGGGGAAATGGTCTACTACTGCCACTATCCACCCCTGGCAGAGCTCCTTGGCCCAGATACGTTCCTATCCAGTTACAATGTAAAATCATTCTACACCATTACAGAAATTAAAGCCAAGTTATTGTTTTTTTTTTTCTCATTTTTTAAGCTGATGTTAAACAACCTGACTGCCATAATGTCATTTCAAACACAAAACCAGGCTGCCAGTGTCCTAACAACCAAGTATGCTGTGCAGCCCAGCTGCCAGCATCCTAGCAACCAATGAAGGGACTGGGGGCAGTTGCCATCAAAAATGGCCACCACAGGCAGCGTTCCCCCTTGGAAAGACACTGTGGCCCAGATACCTTCTTTCCCAGCTTTAATATAATACCATTCTAAGCCATTACAGGAAATAAAAACAAGTTACTGTTCTCTTCTCCTTTTTTTAAGCTGGTGTTAGACGACTCAAATGCCAAAACGTCAGTCAAATTCACATACAAAGACATGAGCTCATGCTGCGATATATATATGCCAGTAGGTGCTAAATATTATCTTGGTTGTGGATTTCTGTCTTGGGGTCATTAATGTTTTGCTCCTACGTCTATCTGTTAGGATTGCTTCCACCCAGGAGAGGCTGAGTACAGGCCGCCTTTTGTAATGCAGAGTCCCACTGCAGCCGTTGTGTATGTGTGCTTTTGGCTACTGTGCAGAGAAATTAATTAGATGGTAAACCACATCCTACACTGAGTGAGTAATACAAAGATGAAGGGCTTAATCTCCCCTGCTGCTTTTGCCAGTGTTTAGGAGGCCTGGAAAGTATACAAGGTCTGCTCTGTTTTCCTGTCACCTCCACTGGAGGACAAGCGGGGACACTGTACAGAGTCCCAGTCTTATCTGTTGACCCAGGAATGCCACCAGGCTCTTAAAGAGACAGCATTCTGCAAAAGAATTTACCTCTGGGCCTAATAAGGTTTCCCATAGAGAGCATGAAAGAGAACAAATTGAAAACTATTAATGTGCAGATAGGTTAGATTGATGACCTGAGCCTGATATATTAATTATCTTCCTATTGGTTAACTAGTCGTGCTAAACGCTCAATGGTGTGGAAAATCAGAACTCAGCAATTACTTAAGTAATAAAGAGCTGTGTCACCATAAACCGTGTTATCATCATTCAATAGCTGTAGCACGTTATGTTGTCAGCAAGGAACGCTATGCTTTTTCAATTAAAACTAAGAAATCTTTATAAATGAAAGGGTAACTCCACTTTCGTGGGGAAAAATAGCAAATAAAGAAAAAATTATATAGCACATATAAATGCGACACTAATCATATTGTGATTGAATGTTATTAAAAATTACCTTTCCTTTTCAGTCTGCAGCCACTATAATTTTCTGACAATTCATTGCAATATGGCTACCTGAAATTGTACAGTACCCAGAGTGTGTACTGACCACTCCCCAGAAACATCATTTCCTGCTTGTGTGATTGGCTCACCAATTTTCCCAGAAGTCTGCCTAAGATACAAGTCATATTTCAGGCATCCCCTGCAACAAAAATGTCATTTTTGGAGAGGTACTTTCAATAGGAACCCGTCTAAAGGGATGCAGGCCCAGCAGATTTCCTCATTAGTGCCCTGCAGCTGCACACCCGACAGTTAATTATTAAACCACTCCCATTAGACCCACTTAGTACAGAGGCACAGACAAACACACATGGATTTCTTCAGAATAACAAAAGGTAGGAATCTGCAACAAAGGTTGTTATAATCCTTGCAATGTACATCGATCACCCAGAGGGGAATGTTCTTTTGGAGTTAAGCTTTAAATGTATTTAAAGTTAGTTTTTTTGTAGATCGGAAAAATGTTTATTAAAGATAAACAGTTTGACAATCCAGGACAAGATGGTACCGTTTTGTAAAAGAGATAAAAAAAAAGAAAATACATTCGTACATATAATCAAATACAGATAGAGGTGCCATCTAACCTTAAACTTAGTTAACCTTTGGACATTTCCTTAACGCTAACTACAGGTAAACATCAAAATATACAGTTAAAACACATATATAATAGCGGTTTTCCTGCCGAAGATTCCAGGGCCTCCAGCAGTAGATGTGGGTTACATGGCTTGGTTGCCAGTGGCTAGCGACACCCCTGGCATAAACAGCAAATCCTATGTAGAAAAACTGCCACCAATAAAGATGTACCAGCAGTAAGGCAACTAGAGCCTAAAGCAACAAATATATATAAAAATATATAAATAATATATTTATTCATGTGATTCATTTTTGTCTGGTAGTATTGTGATTCCTGATATAGAACAGTTAGGAATTAAAATATGCAAAATGACCAAGTGTCATAATACATAGTAACTTTTTTACAATGTATTATGATCATCGCCCATAATACATAGTGTTTTTATACCATGTATTATAATAATCAATAGCCATTATGCAGGAGCCGCAGTAGTAAATTTAAGGCTCCGTGCACACTAGGGTTTTTTAAGCTCCAAGAAGCTGTTAGGCTCCATGCACACTGGGCTTAAAAAAAAAAAAATAATTCCCTTGGCAGAGTATTTTTTGTACAGAGTTTAGACGAGTTTAGGGAGAGTTTTGCATTTTTTTTATGCCAGTAAGCTCCAATCAGAAACGCAAACCAGAAGGTTTTTTTTCTTGCCTCTAAACATTGAGCTCAAAATATGCCTGTAATCGTCCTAATGTTCATGGACACATAGGATAACATTGAGCTGCTTCTACAGGCAGAACACAAAATGTGCATGGAGCCTAATAAGCATTTTTTTCTGCTCCTAGAAGCTAAATACTGTTATCTTATGTGTCCATGCCCACTACATTAGGCTTTTAGTATTTTTTGAGCTTCAGCATCTAGAAGCAGAAAAAAAATAGTTTTTGTAGAGTTTTTTGAAGCGATTTTCCTGCAGAAAAAAATGCGGAACGCTCCTAAATGCTTCTAACTGCTACTAAAATGCTCGTAACCACTTTTTTTTTTTGGCTCCTTTTTTTTAATGTACTGTAAAAACAAATAAAATCCTAATGCTCTTAAATGCTCCTAAAAGCTTCTAAAAGTTACTAAAACATTACTACAAGCCGGCACAAAAACATTATTATCAGATTTTTTTCATCCAGCATTATTATTTAGCATTTCTTGCCCTTTTTAAAAACCGCTAGTGTACATGGAGCCATAAAATGTAAAAATAACAATAGAGGAAAAACCAAAAAAAAAAAAAAAATATAGGAAGGAATTAAGTATAAGAAGATCTCAAAACAGAATAGAAGAGACAATGGGGTTAATTTACTAAAACTGGAGTGCAAAATCTTATGCAGCTCTGCATACCAACCAATCTGCTTCCAGGTTTTTTTGTCAAAGCCTAATTGAACAAGCTGAAGTTAGAAGCTAATTGGCTACCATGCACAGCTGCACCAAAGTGTTCACTCTCCAGTTTTAGAGCCCTTGCACACTGGGGCGGGGGGCGGCGTCGGCGGCAAAACGCCGCTATTATTAGCGGCGTTTTACCGTCGGTATGCGGCCGCTAGCGGGGCGGTTTTACCCCCCGCTAGCGGCCGAGAAAGGGTTAAATACCACCGCAAAGCGCCTCTGCAGAGGCGCTTTGCCGGCGGTATAGCCGCGCCGTCCCATTGATATACACACCGCTCCTTCACCGCTCCGAAGATGCTGCTGGCAGGACTTTTTTTACCGTCCTGCAAGCGCATCGCTCCAGTGTGCAAGCCCTCGGGGCTTGCACACTGGATACACAGCAGTGGCACTTTCGGGGCGGTTTGCAGGCGCTATTATTAGCGCAATAGCGCCTGCAAACCGCCCCAGTGTGCAAGGGCTCTTAGTAAATAAAACCCACTATATGTAGGTGAAGTACCGTATGTAATACCATGGCCAAGCCCTCTCATTCACTTCAAGGTGAGTCTTGAAATGTGATCTATAGAGACCAACTTTTAATAAACATTTTTTTTAACCATCAATATGCTTGGTCATTTTTTTTCCAAAGACATATTTATTGATACTGTAGCTGTAACAAAACTTTATTGTAGATGGTTTCCATCAACAGCAAATAAATGAATTTATGAAATGATTGGGAGGTTTTTTTTTTGAAGCTGGGTTGTTTAAAAGAACCCTGTACTGAGAGATACTGTATATGTAGGTTCCCATTGCAGACTTACTTATAAAAAAGGTTAGTCACCTGACTGTCAGTCTAAACCAGTGTCTTTGATGCTTTCTGAGTCACGGACTAGGGACAAGTCAATCAGGAAAGTCAGAGCTACTACGGTAATCTGTATACTTGTTCACTTGTTAGTGACTCAAAAATCACTAAAACTGTCGGATCAGAATAACAGTCAGGCAAATAGAATTTTAACAATAAAAGGTCAGCAGTGACAACCTCCATATTTCCTTAGTACAGGCGGTCCCCTAGTTACAAACACCCGACTTACAAACGACTCCTACTTACAAACGGAGGGAGACAACAGGAAGTGAGATGAAATCTACCCCTAGGGAGGGAAATTCACTCCTGTAAGAGATATTATGGGTAAAAGGTACCTCCACTGATGCTTTATCACCAAGGCTTGTTTCCACAACAACCCAAAATTTTCACTATCCAATTGTCATTGGGACAGAAAGTGAGATGAAATCTTCTGAACAGGGGCACACACAGCAAAACAAACACTACAGGGGTGTTAACCCTTCCCTATGTTAGCCAACAAGCTTGAAAATAGTTTTTTTGGCTGCAGCTACACTTAAAAAATGTACCAAAAATGTACAAACAGATTCAACTTAAGTACAAACCTACAGACCCTATCTTGTTTGTAACCCGGGACCGTAAGTTCTCAGCTCATAACTTAAAATTAAATTAGAAAAATAAAACTGAAGACAACCCGGTAAAAGAACAAGAGGAATACCGGTTCTTGTCTTCTCACTAAACACTATGTCACTACTGTGTCCTGTAATGATATACGGGGTTGACAGCAGAAACTGGAGCTGAGAGAAGGAATTGCAGCACCCAGTGGAAGACCAGGCATCTGACACTATCCGAAGAGTCAGATGCCATTGGCAACTGTAGCCCTGAAAGTGAGATTGGATATGCCAGTCACTGGAGAGATAAACATCTTCTATTGCAGGGTCCCTTTAATAACATTTTTGGAAAATTAGCTAGAGGGTCACTTTACCTTATATAATCTGTGCATTGCTTCTAATCTAAGTTTGGTTATAACCTTTCACTGTGCCAAGAGCCTTGAGCTCCAATAATGTTACCACTGCTACTGAATAAATGTCTTCAACTCCCAAACCAAGCTTCCCCTGCAGCTAACATGCTTGCCCCAATAACACTTAAACCCCTCAGCCTTACTAACCCCTTCTCCCCACATAAACCCCTAAAACCCCCTGCACATAGCATAGTATGACCTCTATAGAGCAGCAGGTTAGCTGTGTGCTGGCAATGGAAAGAGCATTTGGATATGCTTTTTAAAGGCTCTGTGGTTCGCTAGGAGTATCTTCGTATGTACGGCGATCTATGCTATTCCTGTATTCATGTCATTACCGGTTTACTGCAAACTTACTCCTTACTTTTGATTGACATCCAGTTTATAGTATCTGTTATTATAATCTGTTATTATAATACATACTGTATGTATGTATCATATGTATGTTAACCATGCTCACAAGATAAATGGCTCTCTATATAATCAAGAAAAAATGTTGCCTAAATCAATGTATACTTGCCAACATGTTCATCTCCATCTCTGGGAAACTGTCACCTCTGCCCACACTTAACATGTCCTCCTTCCGGGCAGCCCCATTCAGATTACAACCACTTTCTGGACGGTCCTGCCCTTAACTATGTGAGAACCAACTATTTTCAGCAGTGATCAGTAACTCAAAAGGGTGATGCTGAGGCTTCCAGGTGCAGCCCAGGACACGCAGCACTGGAAAGGAGCACCTAGATGCAGGACTGTCCCAGTAATTCGGGGACAGTTGGCATTTATGTCAATGATATTGGTTTCAAAACGATTACGATTTTCACCACCACTGTGGAGAGATTGTTGCATATAATGAAGGCCTGCCAGGTCACTCCTGCCAGCCCTGATTTATATTGGTTCTACATTGTTTGTCAAATAGTCCGTTGGTCTGTTTTACACATTATATAGTAAGATAAAAAATGGTAGTATTCTTATTATTCCTATTTTATAACAGTAATTTCCCTGTATGGCAAAGTTCAGAGATATGGACAGAGCAGACGAAATTCCATAGCTGATCTGTCAGCAGTCTCCCAGCACTAGGAGCTCAAGGGGGTAGCTGCTTATCTCTAACAGCTCCCCCAGTGTGCCACTCATCACCAATGCTAATGTATTACTTCTTCAGTCTAAATCAGCTCACCGCAAATAACACAGCAATCAGTAAGGCGAGTTGGATTTACTTTGAGCAACTTGATTTACATAGCTCGTCTTGTATACGCTTTTTTTTCTCCTTTCATTGTAATCTCCTTCTTAGGCACTCTGCCCTCATGCAGGACATAACACACACTGACATTTAGTTATATGTTGCTTTTCAGTTATTTTTAAAAGCATAGGGCACCCAAAAACTATTTTCTTTCTAGTTTTGGGTTGAGTTGGAAATGGTTAAAACCAATTGCCATTTTTTGCCATCTGTGTCCTGTAGACATAACAGAAAGTTGAAAAAAATGTTTCCAATACAAGGAAAATTGTCCCCTTAGACAGTCACCAGTACAAGCCCCCCCCCCCCCCCCTTTTCCTGTTCTGCTGACAACTGTAACATTTTATATGTCACTTTTTTGTCCCTGTGACAGTGATCACTAGAACAAATTGGGGGGACAGACAGAAATAAAAACCCTGACAAGGATTTTAGTTTTATTTTTAGAATTTGTATTTTAGAACATTGATGTATTTCACACACATTCAAAGTACTCCAGCTGTGTCCTGTAGTGATGTAGGTGTTGGATGGGTCATAGGTATCCTGTTCACTCCCACCTTTTGGAATGCACTGTTGGTTGTTCAAGTGTATGGAGTCCTACGAATTCAATAAGACATTACAGTAGGTAAAAGAGGTTGGTCCAATCTTCAACTTTCACAGCAAAAGTCAAGATGAGCCTATCAGATGGCCTCAGGTTTTGGAACTCTTGGGCTTAAGTTCATTTTTTTTCCTCATTAATGTACACACAGCACCCCACATTGACAGAAAAACACAGAATTGTTGACATTTTCTGCAGATTTATTAAAAAAGAAAAACTGAAATATCACATGGTCCTAAGTATTCAGACCCTTTGCTCAGTATTTAGTAGAAGCACCCTTTTGATCTAATACAGCCATGAGTCTTTTTGGGAAAGATGCAACAAGTTTTTCACACCTGGATTTGGGGATCCTCTGCCATTCTTCCTTGCAGATCCTCTCCAGTTCTGTCAGGTTGGATGGTAAACGTTGGTGGACAGCCATTTTTAGGTCTCTCCAGAGATGCTCAATTGGGTTTAAGTCAGGGCTCTGGCTGGGCCATTCAAGAACAGTCACTGAGTTGTTGTGAAGCCACTCCTTTGTTATTTTGCTGTGTGCTTAGGGTCATTGTCTTGTTGGAAGGTAAACCTTCGGCCCAGTCTGAGGTCCTGAGCACTCTGGAGAAGATTTTCATCCAGGATATCCCTCTACTTGACCTCATTCATCTTTCCCTCAATTGTAACCAGTTGTCCTGTCCCTGCAGCTGAAAAACACTCCCACAGCATGATGCTGCCACCACCATGCTTCACTGTTGGGACTGTATTGGACAGGTGATGAGCAGTGCCTGGTTTTCTCCACACATACCGCTTAGAATTAAGGCCAAAAAGTTCTATCTTGGTCTCATCAAACCAAAGAATCTTATTTCTCACCATCTTGGAGTGCTTCAAGTGTTTTTTAGCAAACTCCATGCAGGCTTTCATGTGTTTTGCACTGAGGAGAGGCTTATGTCGGGCCACTCTGCCATAAACCCTCGACTGGTGGAGGGCTGCAGTGATGCTTGACTTTCTACAACTTTCTCCCATCTCCTGATCTCCTGACTGCATCTCAGGAGCTCAGCCACAGTGATCTTTGGGTTCTTCTTTACCTCTCTCACCAAGGCTCTTCTCCCCGATAGCTCAATTTGGGCGGACGGCCAGCTCTAGGAAGGGTTCTGGTCGTCCCAAACGTCTTCCATTTAAGAATTATGGAGGCCACTTTGCTCTTAGGAACCTTAAGTGCAGCAGAAATTTTTTGTAACCTTGGCCAGGATCTGTGCCTTGCCACAATTCTATCTCTGAGCTCTTCAGGTAGTTCCTTTGACCTCATGATTCTCATTTGCTCTGACATGCACTGTGAGCTGTAATGAGGAAAAAGAATGAAGTTAAATGACACCCCTCACATTTTTGTAAATATTTTATTATATCTTTTCATGTGACAACACTGAGGAAGTTACACTTTGCTACAATGTAAAGTAATGAGTGTACAGCTTGTATAATAGTGTAAATTTGCTGTCCCCTCAAAATAACTCAACACACAGCCATTAATGTCTAAACCGCTGGCAACAAAAGTGAGTGCACCCCTAAGTGAAAATGTTCAAATTGGGCCCTAAGTGTCAATATTTTGTGTGGCCTCCATTAATTTCCAGCACTGCCTTAACCCCCTTGGGCATGGAGTTCAGCAGAGCTTCACAGGTTGCCACTGGAGTCCTCTTCCACTCCTTCATGACAACATCACAGGGCTGGTGGATATTAGAGACCTTGCGCTCCTCCACCTTCTGTTTGAGGATGCCCCACAATTGCTCAATAGGGTTTAGGTCTGGAGACATGCTTGACCAATCCATCACCTTTACCCTCAGTTTCTGTGGCAAGTCAGTGGTAATTTTGGATGTGTGTTTAGGGTCATTATCATGTTGGAATACTGCCCTGCGGCCCAGTCTCCAAAGGGAGGGATCATGCTCTGCTTCAGTATGTCACAGTACATGTTGGCATTCACGGTTCCCTCAATGAACTGTAGCTCCCCAGTGCTGGCAGCACTCATGCAGCCCCAGACCATGACACTCCCACCACCATGCTTGACTGTAGGCAAGACACACATCTTTATGTAGACCAACAATTCTTTTTTTCAGATCCTCAAAGAGTTCTTTGCCATGAGGTGCCATACTGAACTTCCAGTGACCAGTATAAGAATGAGAATGATAACACCAAATTTAACACACCTGCTCCCCATTCACACCAGAGACTTTGTAACATTAAATGAGTCACATGACATCGGAAAAGGAAAATGGCTAATTAGGCCCAATTTCGACATTTTCACTTAAGGGTGTATTCATTTTTGTTGTCTGCGGTTTAGACAATAATGGCTGTGTGTTGAGTTATTTTAAGGGGACAGCAAATTTACACTGTTATACAAGCTGTACACTCTCTACTTTACATTGTAGCAAAGTGTAATTTCTTCAGTGTTGTCACATTAAAAGGTATAATACAATATTTACAAAAATGTGAGGGGTGTACTCACTTTTGTGAGATACTGTATAATATATATATATATATATATATATATATATATATATATATATATATATATATATATATATATATATATATATATATATATATACAGTATATTTGTTTATTTATTTGGGGGTGGGGGCTGCCACAGAAAATAAATTCCCTTTTAAATATAGGTTTGAATTTTTAGTTGCATGATTGTACAATAACAAGGGTTTATAATGTGCATTGTTACTATTATACCCTGCATATAGTAAGTTCATATAGTCTTTCTGTGTGTGTACACATGCATGTTGCATTGAATGCAGTAATGTCCACAGACTTGTTATGGCAATAGAGCTTAAGAAATTCTTTACTTACATCCAGACCTCACTTTTTTTTCATTCCTGCCCCTTGAGCCTCTCATCAGATTCCTGTTCGGGGCACAATGAGAGGCTGTGTCCAGACACAGAAAAGGACACATTGTGTCCAGCAGAGAGAGGAGCCATTCTCTCCGGGACAGGCAGAGGCGGGGGCAGCATTGCTTGGACACTTGTCAATGTACTTGGGTTTGTTTGGATCCTTTCTAATGCCTGACCTTTCCCATTTTTACGTCTTGAGGGGGAAAAAGCCACCCTTATCCATCACTGAGCTTCCCTCTTATTTTAATTATTCACAACTGCTATGAAAGAAATTACAAGCTTTGCGCACTAGAAGCCATTTCCATAATTAGATTGTCTATTGTTTAGCAGAGGATTGTAAAATATCTATGGAAGACAAAATGGTTCACTTGTCCAGTGCTGACAATCTAGACCTGGAACTGTGGAATTTACTATACACAGCTGTGAAAACATGGTATGGTGACCCATTATGTGTTGACCAGTACATGTCAAAGCCCGATCAAGACTAAGCAGGGGCCTAGGCAGTATAACAACTTTGGGCCCACTGCTTCTACCCCACATGCAGAAGTTGTAATTCTCTGCAAGCCAAATCATTGAAATCTCATATAAACTTCTAAATCAACTACAAGTCATTTTAATATTTTAAATTTGCAGCGCTTTGTGAAGAAACTTCCTGGTATGGATGACAATGCCTCTGTCTAATCTCTATGATACATAGGTGGTGTGTTGTATGCTTCAAGGCACAATTGTGGATAGTCAATGTTTTTGAAATTGTTTCATATGTTTCTGTAAATGATACATTTATAAACTTTTTTTACAGAACAATGTAGTTAGTGTTGTGCCTATAAAGTCGATCATCCAAAAACATATTTTCCAATATAATATATTGGGACATGGCACATGTTTACTCATCTCTCGTATCCACAGTACCACTCTGTGATGATGCAAATCTAATTTATCAATGCTCTGTTCCTGTTAATGGGCTTCCAATGGAGACCACAAGTGACTGTGCTGATGTACATTCCCCAGGCATGTTCACTATTTTCACTTTCATCAAACCCACCCTGAGAAATACAATGGTATTTCTGGTGGACAGAAAGTGACTGCAAAGAGAATACAGGCGATCAGCAGCACAGAGATGAAACAAAGGCTTAAAAAAAAAGATGAAAAGAAGTATTGTTTGAAAAAAAGGCAATTGTTTGTAACACATAGCTCTTTAACAAACCTAATGACTTTCACTTGGGGTTTACATCTACTAAATGAAGAAAAAAAAACTATGCACTAGAGTAAGCAAAAGTCTAATTTAAAATAACAATTTAAAATTAGTTATCTGCTGACTGAGCATTTTCTGCTTAAATTTGATAGGTACTGGAAAGTTTTATTATTTTGCATGTTTTGGTATATGCATATATTGTATAGTTCTAATTCATCAGAAGTTCTATTATTCAAGATGCTCCACAATACTAAAAATAAAGTTAAAAAAAAAAAAGTTAAAATACCATACTGTCGGTTACCACCATATTTTCTCAAAAATTCACTAGTATGCATAGAAGTTTTAAATGCAATTACCAGATTCCTGTATGCAAAATAAATAAAAAGGCAAGTTAAGCCAGCCATAGATAGTCCGAATCTCTGTATGGGCAGGCTGATTGAACCCAAGTCAAGTTGATCGATCGATCAACTTGGGTAAAACCAACATGTCAGATTTTTCATGCAATTATCGTCAGGAGCTATAGGTCTCTGCAACTAAGCCCCGGTGGGTGGGTGAAACACGTCAGATCATGACCAGAGCTCTGAGGGCTGAGGCCACTACATACATCCACGAGCATCTGGCTGGGTGAGTGGTGCCCCACACTTTTACACTGGCATTTCTGTGTTGATGGGGGAATAAACCATGGGGTGCAGGAAAGAAAATCCCAACATCTATGGCTGGCTTTAGTCTCACCGTGCCTTTTTGAAGGAAAATAGCTATATATTCTTTGTTGTAATACTATTACAAACAGTGGATGTAAATATAATGCTGATTAAATCAGAGGGGCTATAAATAATAATATATATTTCGTCATTAGCTAAAAAAGGTATGCCCTAAAAACACAGCATATATCAATGTACTTCTTTTAGCCTTACAAGACCATATTATAGCAAAATTCAGCAAGAACTTTTAGATTATAGCCACGTCTACATACTCGCATTACAAATTGCCTTGCCTAGCATTTATTCCATTAGAGCCTGTGTCAACGAGCTTTGGGTTTGTGTGGATGGGCAAATGCAGCTCACATTTGGGTTAATTCCACTTGCATTTGAGATCAATTTGAGACGCTCTTGAGATCCTTCACAATTCATTAACAGGTGTCTTTGACATGCAGGTCGCCTCCTTATGACCTATACCTGACATTCTTCTAAGCAGCGTCAAACTGCTTTTGCAGTCCCAAAGACCTTCATGGGGAGAGAAGCAGTTTTGTTGTAAACAAAACCACATCAACACAGGCCCTAATACTGCTTGGGGCCTAAATACCATTGAGGTAGACCCACCATGATGACCATTGGTTATGTATTGTGCTAACCTCAAAGCTCTATCTATGTAAATAATAAACCACCATTAATGCAGTTTAGGAATTTATTAAAAATCATTAAATAAATGTTTCCATATTTCAGTTAAAAGTACTTTTATCTGTTGAGATAAACCTTCAGTAATCCCCAGCACACAAGCTGGCAAAGAGAAAATATGCACCAGGGGCCAGTTAGGTTCTATTGCATTGAACACTGTAATCCTACTGATGGGAGCACAGAGCAGATTGGTTACCTCATCAGTGTTGTGCTGTCCTGTAATGGTCCAATCATATGCTGAGCTGGGTCTTTAACAAGGCTTTATTACTCAACTGCATTGACGTCTGAAGACAGCTCACGGAAGGCTGTGCCTGGTTGTATGTTTTTATAGAGGAGCATAAGTCTGGCTAAACAAAGTTACAAGTTGTTTGTCAATTTAAGCAAGTGCACGTGGGTCTGCGAGTGCACGTGGGTCTGCGAGTGCACGTGGGTCTGCGAGTGCACATTGGTCTGCGAGTGCACGTTGGTCTGCGAGTGCACGTAGGGCTGCGAGTGCATGTTGATAAGCGAGTGCACATAGGTCTGCGAGTACCTCTGTATTGTCTTGTTGAGTATTAGTGTCAGGGGCTAGTTGTTAGGTAATTTGGACTGGGTATAATCCCCAAAGTTACATCAGTTAGTCAGGTTGAAAAAAGACACAAGTTAATCTAGTTCAACCATAAAAAAATAAAATAAAATAAAAAATATCGTACAATCCCATATACCCACAGTTGATCCAGAGGAAGGCGAAAAAAACCCCAGAAAAGCAGGAACAAATTTGCTACAGCAGGGGAAAAATTCCTTTCTGATCCCAGAGAGGCAATTGGATTTTCCCTGGATCAACTTTACCTATAAATGTTAGTACTCAGTTATATTATGTACATTTAGGAAAGAATCCTGGCCTTTCTTAAAGCTGGCCAGAACCACCTCTGGAGGGAGTTTATTCCACATTTTCACAGCTCTTACTGTGAAGAAACCTTTCCGTATTTGGATATGAAATATCTTTTCCTTTTAGACGTAAAGAGTGCCCCCTTGTCCTCAGTGTTGACCGTAAAGTAAATAACTCAACACGAATTCCCTATATGGGCCCCTTATATATTTATACATAGTGATCATATCTCCCCTTAATCTCCTCTTCTCAAAAGTGAATAAATTCAGTTCCTCTAATCTTTCCTCATAGCTGAGCTCCTCCATGCCTCTTATCAGTTTGGTTGGCCTTCTCTGCACTTTCTCAAGTTCCCCCGATATCCTTTTTGAGAACTGGTGCCCGAAACTGAACTGCATATTCCAGATGAGGTCTTTCTACTTATTTGTACAGGGGTAAAATGATATCTCTCTCTCTGGAGTCCATACCTCTCTTAATACAAGAAAGGATTTTGCTCGCTTTGCAAACCGCAGCTTGGCATTGCATGATATTATTGAGTTTATGATCTACCAAAACCCCCAGATCCTTCTCCGCCATTGATTCCCCCAGTTGTAGCCCCCCTAGTGTGTATGTTGCATGCATATTCTTAGCCCCCAAGTGCATAACTTTACATTTATCAACATTAAACCTCATCTACCACATAGTCGCCCAATTAGACAGTGCATTGAGGTTGGTTTATAAATTGGAGACATCCTGTAAGGACGTTATTCCACTGCATAGCTTAGTATCATCTGCAAAGACAGAAATGTTACTTTTAATCACAGACCCAATATCATTTATAAAGATATTAAAAAGTAAGGGTCCCAACACTAATCCTTGGGGTACACCACTGATAACCTTGGACCACTTGGTAAAGACTTTGTTCCCTTTTTAAACCACATTGGAACCACGCCAATCCAGTTGTACTATTCCCGTCATTAATGAGTGCCTAAAAATTAGATACAATGGCTTTGAAATGACAGATCTTTTAGGATCTGTGTGTGTATGCCATCTGGTCCAGGTGCTTTATCCACCTTTATTCTGGCTAAATATTTCTGGACCATATCCCATTTTCAATCATTTGGGGCTGTGTCATTAACAACTCCATTATGGACATGAGCTCCCCCATGCTCCTTTGTTTACACAGAGTTGAAGAAAGTATTTAATAAATTTGCCTTCTCTTTGCCCCCAGTCACCCACTCAAGGTTATTTTGTAAAGGGCCTACATGCTCAGACCTGACCTTTTTATTATTAATATATTTGAAGAATTTTTGGGGGTTTGTCCTACTATCTTTTGCAATCTTTCGTTCATTTTGAATTTTTGCATCCTTGATTTCCTTTTTACATATTCTGTTATATTCTTTCTAACATTTAAACAACACTAGTGTTCCTTCATTATATATTTTTATATTTTTTAAAGGTCTTTTCTTATTGTTTATAGTTTTTTTGACTTTGGCCATGAGCCACATAGGTTTTATTTTTAGCCTTTTAAACTTATTGCCCATGGGAATATACTTTGCAGTGAGTTAACAAACAGTCACTTTGAAGAATTCCCATTTCTGTTCTGTGCCCATTGATGCCAATATTCCCTCCCAGTCCAAGTCCTGGAGAGCAGCCCTCATCCTTGGAAAATTTGCTCTCTTGAAGTTAAGTGTTTATTATCTTTCCCGTATGTGTTTTTTGCTTACAGCTAACATCAAATGAAATCATGTTATGGTCACTGCTACCGAATTGTTTCTTTATATGAACATTGGTAATAAGCTCTGCATGGTTTGAGATTACGAGGTCGAACAGAGCATCATTCCTAGTTTGGGCCTCAATAAACTGGACCATAAAATTGTCCTGTAATAGGTTTATAAATTTTTGCCCTTTTATCTGACCCAGCAGTTGCATTACTCCAGTCAATTTCTGGGTAGTTAAAATCCCCCATTATTATCACCATTCCAGCCCTTGCAGCTCTTTCTATTTGTGCAAGGAGCTGAGTCTCTACCTCCTCATTAACATTGGGTGGTCTATAACAAACTCCAATGATTAACTTTGAACTAGGCACATCTATATGCAGTTCCACCCATAATGCTTCAGACTCATCACACTCTCCATCAACCAGGTCCTCTTTCACACTCGCTTTGAGATCACTTTTAATAGCCAAGTCATGTGAGGAATGAAGCCAAGTTTCAGCAATACCGATTATATCATAGCTCTCCTCGTGCACCAGAGCTTCCAACTTCTGGCATTGGTGAACAAACACTTTAATGCATTATTACATTTTGCTCTGGTGTTTTTCATATCTTGTTTAGTAGTACAAATGGCACTATAATTTTCAATGGTTGTTTGCAACATGGAAACTTTCTTGACACATGCCATAACCCTCCCCCTATCTATCCCCATTCCACCCTCCATTAATGTCTGACCCTTAACTAACCTGTCTGCCCGATGGAATTCTAGTTCACCCTCCCCCCCTAATCCTAGTTTAAATACTCCTCCAGCCTTCTAAGACAAAGAGGTGCAGGCACTAGAAACGAGTAGATGGTGACACTCAGGAAGGATAGAGGGGAAAGGGCCAGGGAAGCTGATCCTGGGCTGGAGCATCCCAATAAATATGCTCCATTGAGTGACATTGGTTAAACCAGTCAGGGACCAGCACTGCTGGAACTGAGGGACTCTCCTAGCTGCCAGGGGAAGAACTCCTCCAGTGAGTGTGGGGGGGGGGGGGAGTGAAGGAAAAGGACAGACAGATTCTGGTGGTAGGGGACTCAATTCTTAGAAGGACAGAGAGGGCAATCTCAGAGACTTTCACGGACACGGAGGGCAATCACGGACACTTTCAGACCCCTTCCCCAGCCTGTGACTGGACAGTGAAAGGAGAAGCAGCACACTGATGAGCTCATCCTGTGACTCTGCGCTCTCCACCTATCAGCATATTTCAGCACATGAGCGCTGCAGCACAACTGATTAACTCCATGTGCTGCTGCTCCATCTGTCAGTCAAAGTCAGGTATTTACATTGCGTACATTTTAAAAGATACATTTGATGATGCATTGAAGTGATTGTAAAGTCTTTTTTAAAGTTTTTTTTTTCTATAAAAGTAACAAACATGTTATACATTCCTGCTCTGTTGCAGTGGATTTGCACAGAGCAGCCCAGATCCTCCTCTTCTCAGGTCCCTCTTTCCTGTTCCTGGCCCCTCCCTCCTATTCAGTGCCCCCACAGCAAGCAGCTTGCTATGGGGGCACCTCAACAGAGGGAGGATCTCCGATGGCTGAGACATTCATGGACATCGCTGGACAGAGAGGGATCTCAGGTAAGTGTTAGGGGGGCTGCTACACACAGAAGGCTTTTTATCTTAATGCATAGAATGCATTAAGATAAAAAAAACCTTCTGCCTTTACAACCACTTTAACTAATCCATAACTACATTCAATTGTGTATTTCATATTGGCCTGGAGCTCAGCTTTAATAAAAAAATATAATTAAAAAAAAATGTTATTCCTGAGAATACTGCAATGTTCTTTATTGGAATTGGTTATATCTATTATTCAGTAAAGGAAATGTATATATGATGGGCAGCATTTGCATAATGTAAGTGTGTATCTGCACTTCAAACATTTTCAATTGTATTATTGCTATATATTGATTTTCATACTGTCATGGAGGAAGGAATGGTTGGTGTTTTATCTGTAGTTAATATGTAAGAAACATAGAAAATCAGTAACACACTAATCTGGCATAGTGATCATTGTAATGATTCAGATTTTTGGAATGTTTCATGTTTACCCATCTAACAATGCTCCTTTAAAATTTACAGTCTCTTGGCAGTTTTCCTAGTTCACCTGTAGATGTATCCAGCCCTCTTCTGTAATCTGTCAATTATTAGAATACATATATACTTTCTGTAACAGATTTAGTCTATCAAAGTTTTCATTCTTCCTGCAGGTCGTCCGTCTCTTTATTTTTGTAGAAGTTAAAGAAAAACTTCACTGATCAAGGTGTTGCCTTCCAAACACAAACAAATCACTGAGCTCCTTTGATTTTTCAGCAAAAATCAGCCAAAATTCGAGCTATATACACCCCATCTTTACATGTACATTCTCACACCCTTGCTGCCCCTCTGAAAAGTGATCTGCAGTGGATCACTTTTCAGAAGGTGTTTGACAGGTGGTGTCACCATCTGTTTTAACCCCAAAAGGGCTGAACCACCACGCTTACAAGCGCGGCTTTATACACCTAAATGGGTTGTGTATGGCAATTGTATTATTGCTATATATTGATTTTCATACCGTCATGGAGGAAGGAATGGTTGGTGTTTTATCTGTAGTTAATATGTAAGAAACATAGAAAATCAGTAACATACTAATCTGGCATAGTGATCATTGTAATGATTCAGATTTTTGGAATGTTTCATGTTTACCCATCTAACAATGCTCCTTTAAAATTTGCAGTTTCTTGGCAGTTTTCCTAGTTTACCTATAGATGTATCCAGCCCTCTTCTGTAATCCATCAATCATTAGGATACATATATACTTTCCGTGACAGATTTAGTCTATCAAAGTTTTCATTCTTCCTGCAGGTCGGCATCTTCATTTTTGTAGCAGTTAAAGAAAAACTTCACTGGTCAAGGTGTTGCCTTCCAAACACAAACAAATCACTGAGATCCTTTGATTTTTCAGCAAGAATCAGCCAAAATATGAGCTATATACACCCTATATGTCACTATCTGTTTTAACCCCAAAAGGGCTGAACCACCACGCCCGCAGAGCACTTACAGCGTGGCTTTATACACCTTAATTGGTTGTGTATGGCAGTGGCACCACCCTGTGAATTTGGCATGCGGTTTTATTTGTGGTGCGCCCACAAGTAAAGCATAGTTGTCACACCATCTGTACAGCCCTGCGCAGCTGCATGCTTTTCTTTAGGAGGGCATCAGGGAGAGCTAAAACTGCGGCTTCACTGCCTTCTTTTACACCCCCCCCCCAGCCACCCATGTGAACAAGCCTTTAGGCAGGCCATGCATGGTTTGAATCTTGGCTGGTTCAGCAAGAAGCGGCCGAGATTCAAACCATTTATGGGCAGGCTGAATGTACCAAGTTGATCAATCGATCACCTTGGGTACAACTAGCATGCTGGGTTTTACTTGCAATTATCGCTAGCAGCTGCTATAGCCGCTAGCAATTATTTGAGAAAAAAAAGGGGAAGGTTCCCCATGGGGTTTTTTAGCAGCAAGTATGAGTCAAAAAGGTTTTGTAAAAATATATATTAATTTTATTATCAAAGGACAATTGGACAATATTAATACAAGAGTTAAAATATGAGGTCTGGTATACACAATGCAAGGCTAATAGATTGGAAAGGGGAAACAGATAGTTGACAACACCATATTAAAGTGGAGTAAACCCTCCTATCGTTTTCAGCCAAGAAAGCCGCCATCTTGGCCTCTGTTTAGTCTAGAACTGCCATGATGCTGCACATGTGATCAGTTATGACACCGGCCATTGGATGGTTTGACAGTTTGGTTGAGAGCACAACCAATGGGAGTGTTACTTTTCCGGCACGTGCCGGAAAGGTAACTGTTTTATGGATGGGTTTACTTCCGCTTTAATTGAAAAACTGTATATTCAAAAATATCAACCCACAATGTTTAGATTATGGTTGTACTGTGCGATGTTCAGGAAAAGCCCCTTTTTCCTGAACTTCGGACAGTACAACCATTATCAATTGTCCTTTGATAATGAAATTAATATATATTTTTACAAAACCTTTTTGACTCATACTTGCTGCTAAAAAACCCCACAGGGAACCTTCCTCTCTTTTTTCTCAAACATTTGTTATTGGGGTGTGCAGCCTCTCAGGCTCCATATATGTGTCATTCAGTGTTATAGCCGCTAGCAATAATCACTGTCAGTTTCCCCTGCCCTCCCACTGGGAGAAGACAGTGGCCCGCCAGGAGGGATTCCCGCATTGCCAGTGGTTGCAGGAAAAAAATTTGCTCAGCGTATCGCGGGCCTTAGAATGCTCCATGCAAGGATGGTATTAAACAGGTAGAAAATAGTAATGTACAGTAGGTGTCGGCACTTTTAAACTCGTGAATTACCCTATAAATAAGTAGTTTTCCTTATTCGGTATGGACAAGATGATGTATTATTCCTGAATTTGTGTCTATAAAGGCATATATTAAGTTTCACTTTTAGAAAATCCCCTTTTTTTTTTTTTTTGTTCTAAATGCATTTTTTCTGTTTCTTACAGTTTGTACTGGGACAGTAAATGGTCTGAGTGTTACGGGTGAGGCTGAATACCAGCATCTGACCTTGAAGAACATGTACAACAACTGTCATATCGTGATGGGTAACCTGGAGATTGTGCTGGTTGAGAACAATAAAGATCTGTCATTCCTAAAGGTGAGATTTAAAGAAGCAATATAAACACTGTCCAATTTGTGTTTTAAAGTAGAACGGAACCTAAAACGTTTTCTATGGCTTTGAATAGAGAAGAGTTAGCATCTCTGTGTGTTTTTTTTGTTGTTGATGGGAATATTTTTCACTTACTGTTCCAAAGAAAACAGAAAATAAAATGTTCACAAAATCCCAATGTTTGAATGTCATCACTGGAAAAGATGTCCCCAGATCCTCCCTTTTCTCCTGTTTGATGACAATTGTAACAAATTAGATTTCCCTGTGCTTTTTGTTGTGCTGAAAATGGCTACAAGGCAAGAACTTGAGAGTGAATTTCCCTGAAAAAGATACAGACATCAATAAAAACCTGACAGCATTTCAAACCCTTCCACACTGTATCCAAACCTGTTGACTGGTGTTTTACTTTAAAGCTGAACTCCAGGAAAAGCAAATATTGTGTAAATGCAGGAGGCTTGTGTATTCTTACTTGAATCTTGGTGTGCTTTGTATATATTTTCCAGATCTTTGCAGTGATCTGTTAGGAAACAACTCCTCTACTTCGCCTCCTATCCTGTGATAAAGACCAATCACTGCTGCTCTCTCTTCTTGTGCAGGGTGACTGGTCTTGACTCCGCCTCCTCCTGTAGTTTTTTTTGCAGGCAGCCTGTAGTGGGCGGAGCCTGCAGTGCCCCTCTCACATGCCTGCTATCTTTACAGGCAAAGTGGTGATGTCACTGCTAATTTTACAAGGAAATAGATGAGGTGGCAAAAGTTTTTGGTGTGCACAAGATGAGTTTATATACTTTTTGACTATTGGGGAATTTATTTAAATGAAAGTTTTTATACCCAGAGTTCAGCTTTAAGTAAACTGTGGTCAGGAATTCCTAATAGAAAGTCAGCTGTATTCATTTACTGGTTAAAATTGAGGTATTCTGCAATTTAAATATGAGATATAGCTTATGTTAGATATCACTCCCAAATAATGTTGTCAAATAAATAAATAAATGTTGTAACCACTTTATTAATGAAATTACACTTATAAAAGTAATTATAAATACTACTCTAGAAAATGGTAGCTGAACACACACCAATGCTAGTCTTTATCCACTATTGAACATCAGGGCTTTTTTTCTGCAGGAACATGGGAGAATGCAGTTCCGGCACCTCCAGCAATGAATATATCTACATACATGGCAAGGGGTGGTGGAGGGACAGTTAATGCTGGCTACTGGGGATTCTATTGTCCCTGGGGAGATCTATTGTTGCAGTGAGGTCTAATGTTGTTGGGGGTTCAATTAGTGCTGGGAGGGATCTCCTGTTGATGGAGGGGCCTACTAATACTGGCTGCTGGCAAATTTAATGTTGGTGGGGGGGTCTATTATTGCTGAGGGTATATTGTTGCAGGGGATCTATTGCTGTTGTGGTAGATCTATTGCTGCTGGAGATCTGTTGTTGTTGAGGTAGAAATATTGTTGGTGGGGGATCAATTGTTGCTGGAGGATCTATTGTTGCTGGGGGGTAACTATTGTTGCTGGGGGATTTACTAGCGGGGCTTTACCACCAATGGACCCCCGCCCCAATGTGAAAGTACCCTAAAAGGGGTGATACTGGGAGGTGGGTAGGGGGTTGAACCAAGGACTAGGGGCTGGGTAGGGGGCAGAGACAAGGAGTGAAGGAAGGGGAGAGTACCTGCACCTATAGTTGGAGAAAAAAGCCCTGTTGAGCATTATTGTATAAAATACTGTAGAAGGTCTAACTATTATTTCAATCTCACCGTCTTCACCAGTAAGGTCTGCCTAATAAGCAGATTTTAGTGGAAGATACGAACAGATGTAGTTGAATGTGTCTCACAGCTTTTTTAACTTGTTACGCATGAAACGTTTTTTTAGCTTTATATGTGACTTTAAATAAAACCAACCTCCAGACCTGAACTCCTGGATCTGATACATGTGGCATGTATAGCAAAATCTATGAAAAAAGCATTTCTAATCTTACAGTTTAAGACCCTCATCTTTTAAAAAAGTAGTCTTACTAGTCTTTTTTAAACTTTTATATAACCCTATGGAAGATGAAGTGAATGTAGCACTTGATCCTATTGGAATCTGTCCTGCCGTTGCCAAGCAGTGTGGTTGGACAGTGTTCCCCCCTGCTGGCCAGCCATGCTGCTAGAAAGGAGACAAATTTCTTAATGACAGTTCTAGTGACTGGCAGCAGTGTCTGCTCTGGAGCCCAGTGCTGACATTCACAATAGATTGCACAGCCTGCGGTGCTGTGTGTCTATCTGCGGCTGCTTGTAAACATATACAGACCTGGCCTGTGGATCACACAGCCCTGCAGTGCTGAGTGACCTTTCACTTTTATGATTGAATGATCAGCGCTGTGGGCCTGTGTGTCAGAAACCATGAAATCAGGCTGAGACAGAAGTACAGTTAAATCACACTTGTTTAATAATAAAAGTAAAAAAGAACAAACTTAGTTAAAACATAGCCAAAGTTCAGTAACTGTAACGGATAGTCAGCCAAGGCAGAAGTCAGGGATCAATGTAGTGGAACAGCAAGCAGGTTCTGGAGCCAGAAGGGATGTCAGCAAAGCATGTCTTGAACAGGATCGCAGGAGATAGTTTGTGTGATGTTGACCAAGTCGAAGGCAGAGCTCCTCTGGACTGGACGGCTTAAGTAGGCAGGACTGACGAGCAGGATATCATCAACAGCTAAGTAACTGTGGAGAGATAGGAGCTGGCAATTAGCCGACAGCTGAGCGGACAGCTCAGAGAAGGAAGGGCTAAGCCTAGCCCTGACACTGTGTAATGCACAGCACTGGTCCCAATAGCCCTGATCGCTCATTCATAATAGTGAGACATCACTCAGTAGTGCGGGGACTGTGTATGTGCACAAGCATCAGCAGATAGATCACACAGAGCCTCAGAGTGAACTTTCACTGTTATGAAAGAACTATCTGCGCTGTTGGGGTGAAACCGTTTATTTATCCAGAATAGTAAAGGAACAGTCAGTTTAGAAAGGGGGCAGGGCTTGTTGTTGGCTGTAACCCCCACCACAGAAATGCCTGTAATTTGGGCTTAAGACGGGGTGGAGCCACAGCCAGAAAAATAGGGACCATTAATCCCTATTGATCCAAACAGGACCAAGTGCTATATGCACTTGGTCCCCTTCAGGATTAATTAAAAGTTTAAAAAAAGTGTTCTTGCTTGCTTCTCATCATGCAACCAGTAGCTTTATTGAACTTTCCTTCCTAGTAGTCACTTTTTTCACGCAGTATGTACTGAAGGTATGCTAAAATGACACTGTACTATTCACCCACAATACAGATGTCTGTTGTTTCATGTGTGAATAAATGGTTTGAAATGTTAGGCAGTTCACTGAGTTAGCACCTCCGTCACAGGAATGTTGCTCCAGCCAGTCCTGTTTAACCAGCCTTCATACTTGAATATTGCACAACTTGTTTCCCCTCCCTACTCCTCCCTACAGCTTAGAAGAGGTAAAGTACAGCTCCAGCCAGTGGGAGAGGCTTCCCATCACTGCAGGTGAATACAGAAAGCCATACCCTGCACCACAGTAGTGCATTCCTAGAGTGTAACAATGCCACTCCAATCATCACTCATTGGTTGGATACCATTTGCACAATGTACCGTACTTGCATTAATATATTAGGTAGATTATTTATATTGGCGATAAGAGCTTAAGGGGGATGTATGCCAGGGTTGAAAAACATAAAGCAGTGAATTTTGGCAACATCTCACCATTGCTTTGTTCTGGTGCAGGGGGTGGGTGGTTTCAGTGAGGAGAAGGCAAGTACTGTATGTATATAATTTTATTTATTTCATTTTTTTTTACACCTTTTTAAACTTTTTTTTTTTTTTAAACTATAGCAGTTTTTTCCGCTGCAGGGAGACATTTCTGTCCCAGCCTCTGTACTCAGAGAAAGTGATGTGAATGTTTTAGACAATAACGTCTGGCCTTTGTGAATAGAAGCCTGAACAGTCTGACAAAACTTCCATAGTGTGCCATATTGGATGACGTGACGAGAGAAATGAATGCCTTCTTTCCATTAATGTACAACATCTAATTTTCTCATCCAGAGTTGTTATTATAGAATGACGAATGAATAGTGCAATGCCCTGTTTATGACCTTACTGCAATAAACTTTGCATGAAGATGGTAATGTGTGTTTCACTTGTGTCTTTTTAGTCTATACGTGAAGTGACGGGGTACGTTTTGATCGCATTGAACATTTTTCAATATCTGCCGCTAGACAACCTGCGTGTGATTCGAGGACAGAGTCTGTATGAGGACAAATATTCCCTTTATATGACCCTTAATAACCAGGTTAATGGCACACGGGGCCTTCAGATGCTTGGCTTTCACCAGCTAACAGGTGAGCGGAATTGATCACAATAATGATCCAACATCTGGGGATTTTTCAGGGCGCATATGTTTATTAGGGAGTTAATTGGTAATTTATATTATAGCGAAAAATGTATGAATGGCTACACACTCCGGAAGGATACCAAAATCTTTATTGTCGTGATCAACAAATAAAAGCATATACGGCACAGCGAGCACCAGGAGATAAAAATGGTAATGTGTTTCACGCAGATAACTGCTCATGATTACCATTTTTATCTCCTGGTGCTCGCTGTGCCGTATATGCTTTTATTTGTTGATCACGACAATAAAGATTTTGGTATCCTTCCGGAGTGTGCAGCCAATTATCCATTTTTCCCCTGTTGATCGCGAAGGCGAGCCGGGCGGGGGCACCTCTGCTTTTTTCTAAGCAACACTAGACTTGCAGCACTTACACCTTTAGCGGTATTTCCTCATCATTGGACTAATTTATATTATTATATATTATATATTATATTATAGTTTGATGTAGCAGTTCAGAAATATAGGTCTATAGTATATTAGCTTGAGCAGATGTTCGTGGTTTTGTTTTTTAAAGTAAAATAATGTACAATCAAGCAAATGGAAAATACTTTCATTTTCTCCTCATCATGCAAAAGTGAAAGTAGACCCAATTCATGAAATTTGACCTGGGCACATTACAAAGTTACATAGTTATTCAGGTTGAAAAAAGACACAGGTCCATCCAGTTCAACCATAAAAAAAAATAAAATAAAAAATAAATAATATCAAACAATCCCATATACCCAATCCTATACCCACAGTTGATCCAGAGGAAGACGAAAAACCCCAGCAAAGCATTATCTAATTTGCTACAGCAGGGGAAAAAAATTCCTTCCTGACCCCCTAGAGGCAATTGGATTTTCCCTGGATCAACTTTACCTATAATTGTTAGTACCCAGTTATGTTGTGTGCATTTAGGAAAGAATACAGGCCTTTCTTAAAGCATCTCATCACATTAATCTGCAGTGTTTACTTATCACTCTCCTAAGCACTGAGTCCTGTGTCTTTCTGCTTTTTCGTTGCTCTGTTATCAGCATGATAACTTCTGACAAGTTCTCTGTCAACCAAGATAAAACCAGCCTGAAATTTGTGTCAGGGTGGTTGCTGTAAATAAATTAACAGAGTGTCATCTGAGGCTGTTCACTTCACTGGGTATATGTGAGGGTTTACATCCACTTTAAGTTAACTTGTCAAACTTTAGATGAATTAGAGGTCATTAATAAAAAAATATGTGCTGCACTTAATTCTAAGTACATTTGCACTTACAGTTTACTCTTAGTTCCCCTGCAAAGTCCCCAAAATAACTGTTGATCCTGCCAGTGAAGCCCACCTAATGTATCTTCCTATGATGGGGTGGCCACAATGTTGCATTGCTTCTGAATTTAGAGCAGAGTTGCCACTCTTGTAGGCTGTGCCTGCTTGCACTACAATGAGACAAAATGTTGAGGGGTGCTGGCTTTCATCATTGTCACTACTCTGGATTGACAGCACTGCCTTTGTTGCTGAATCCCTCCCACTGTGAGCTGCAGTGTCTGGGAGGGGATGCATAGGGGACAAACATGGAGGATTTGGCCTAATCATTGGAGGTAGGGGAATTTTTCTGTTTACTTTATAAGGCTTGTGCGCCACAGTAACTGGATTTGATACTTGTTGACGCTGTCATACAAGAGCCTTTAGATGTATTTTAACCACTTAGACCCCTTTCATACTGGCACTGCTCCTCGTTAGCGGTAAAGTGCCGATAGTTTTAGCAGCAATTTTCCGCCATTTTAGCGGGAATAGAAAGGGTTAAATGCAGGCGCTTTGGCAGCGGTGCCCATTGTTTTCAATGGGCAGGGTTGGTGGAGGAGCGGTGTATACACCGCTCATAAACTGCTCCAAAGATGCTGCTTGCAGGACTTTTTCTAACATTCTGCAAGCGCACCGCTCCAGTGTGAAAGCACTCGGCTTTCACATTGGGGAGGGCAGGGGAGGCGTTTTTCAGGCGCTTTACAGGCGCTATTTTTAGCCCTTTAGCGCCTGAAAAATGCCTCAGTGTGAAAGGGGTCTTTAGGACCGCCAACCCCATATATTCTGCGGCAGGGCGGCGCTATTGCGCGAAACAACGTACCTGTACATTGTTTCATGCAATAGATAGCCTGCTGCATTGAGGAGGAGCCAATGTGTCAGCTTCTGGTGCAGAAACTGACTGAAAACTGACCGGAAACTGACTGCATGGTGTGAACTAGAGCCATTGGAATACATGGAAAACACTGTGCATGCATTTTTAGTGCAGAAAAAAAGCGCACGGAACTGCATCTGGTGGAAACTGGTCCTTGGTAAAAGAAAATCTTTTAATTGTGCACTGTATAGCAGTAGAAACTACAACTCCCTACTCTGTCCAAAACTCACAGTGGAACTTTAGTCAGAAAATGAAGTTCTGCTAGATCACTTCAGGTTGGCCCCTTTTGCAGGTATGGCTATGTAAAACATTAAAAATAAGTGTCTACACTGATTAAAATTCAGTAATACGCTGTCTCATCCTGCTCTGCACATGCTCAGTTGCTCTCCATTTTTAGGCAGTGCTGAGTTTGTAGAGGCCGATTTGCTGACAGCCTTAGGCCCCTTTCACACGGGGCTGATCCACTCAGTGGACTCCACTAGCTCAGAGTTCGCTCCGTTGATCCCCGCTGAGCAGGCAGATGACAGGTCCGTCTCTGCTCACTGTGTAGTCTGTCATAATGGCGATATCGGATGAAAACAGACAGCCTGTCCGTTTACATCTGATCCGCTGGACGAACGTATTTCTATCCATCTGTACTGAGCGGATCTTGTCACATCTCTGCTGATATCTGCCTGTCCATAGAAGTCAATGGATGGCCCGCTCGGATCCGCCTGAAAAACGGACAGGCAAATCTTTGCTGGTCGATCGTGTGAAAGGGGCCTAAAAGTGGAATTAAACCCTCCTACTCTTTGCAGCCAAGGAAGCTGGTTCTGTTTGATATGCAACTGCCATGGTGCTGCACATGTGATTAGTTATGACACCAGTCATTTGATGGTTTGACAGTTTGGTTGAGGACATAAGCAAATGTGACATTTAGTAATCCAGGCATTCCAGGTAACTGTCTTTTGAAACCATTAAATTGATGGTTTTAGTTCCGCTTTATGATTTACTGCTGTTCAGGGGCTCTGGGCTTCAGCAACATGGCAGCCTCCGGCAAGAAGAAACAGTAGCAATGCTGGAGACACTTTACAGCACAAACTAATTTTGGTGGCTTAATTAATAATGTGGAATGTTTGTTCCTTGCTAAAGAACATTATTTTTTATCAAGTTGTTATGGGTAAAGTCTTGCTTTAAGAATAGTTTTGACTGGCCTAAAGCCAGGGATTTCAGGATTTCATGGAGTGACATTCAACCGCCCCCTGATGAACCAGAAATCCGAGCCATGGGTGAACCTGTATTCTTCCCACTGTCCACCATTCTCGATCTGAAGATTGAGGGAGTTAGGCTGAAGATTGTCAGCTGAACAGCGACTGCATCCAGTCGAATGTAGTGACTGTTCAGCTATTCGCATGAAATCTGGTATGGCTCAGGCTCTATGCACACAAACATGTTTTTAAGCTCCTAGAAGTTTTTTAAGCATTTTATTTTCTGCTCCTAGAAGCTAATAGAGTTATCCTATGTGTCCATGCACACTATTTTATGCTAGAAGCATTTTTTAAGCTTCAGCGTTTAGGAGCAGAAAAAAATTGTTTTTGGGAGCGTTTTCCTGGCAGAAAAAAATGCTTCACCCTCCTAAACGTTCCCAAGCAACATCCACACGAAACGGACCCCCAACTTTAAGGTGATTTATTCTTCCAGAGCAAATACTGCTTTGCGTACTGTTGCTGACTAGTATTCCAATGTTTCTCTCCCTCACTCAGCTAATGTGCCCCTAAGTGTTCCTGGACATGGGCAGGGGAGGGGTAAACAAGGATGTTGTGCAGACGCCCGACATACTCCTTATCAACTGATGATGTTATTGGTTGTTAGGAGGCCGGTGGTTGGAAGGTTGGAATGGTGCACAATAAAACCTGTGGCTTTGTGTAACTAAAAGGCAGGCTTGATACACCTGCTGGCTTGTATAAAACAATTTTTAGGCATTTTGCTAAGGCACCCCTGGAAAAAACCCGAAGGCACCCCAGGGTGCCTGGACTCCCTGGCTGATCGGCTCCCTGGCTGTATATAAAGAGCGGTTCCTTTAAGAGCCATGGCAGGCGTGCACCAGCTGCACAGCCGGGTACCCAATAAGTGTGGCTGGCGGGCGCGATTGCGCGATCACAGGCATGAGAACCAGGATGGGGATTTATGTGTGTAAACACACAAATCCCTGTTCTGACAGGGAAATGGAAACAGATCGTCTGTTCCCACTAAGTAGGAACAACGATCTGGTCAGTCACATCCCCTCACAGTTAGAACACACCCAGGGAACACAGTTAACCCCCTGATTGCCCCTAGTGTTCACCCCTTCCCTGCCAGTAACATTTATACAGTAATCAGTGCATTTTTATAGCTCTGATAGTTGTATAAATGTCAATGGTCCCAAAAAAGTGTAAAAAGTGTCCGATTTGTTCACCGCAATGTTGCAGTCTCGCCAAAGATCGCCTCCATTACTAGTAAAAAAAATTAAATAATAAAAATGCCATAAAAATGCCATAAATCTATTCCCTATTTTGTAGACCAGGGGTCTCAAACTGGTGGCCCTCCAGCTGTTGCTAAACTACATATCCCATGAGGCATTGCAAGGCTGACAGTTACAAGCCTGACTCCCATAGGCAGAGGCATGATGGAACTTGTAGTTTCGCAATAGCTGGAGGGCCGTCAGTTTGAGACCTCTGTACATGCTATGACTTTAGCGCTAACCAATTCATATAAGCTTATTGCGATTTTTTTTTTTACCAAAAATATGCAGAAGAATACATATTGGCCTAAACTGACAAAGACATTTTTTTTTACATTTTTTTTTTGGATATGTATTATAGCAAAAAGTAAAAAATATTGTTTTTCTTTTCAAAATTGATGCTCTTTTTTTGTTTATAGCACAAAAAAATAAAAACCACAGAGATGAGCAAATACAACCAAAAGAAAGCTCTATTTGTGGGGAAAAAAGGACGTCAGGGTACAACATTGCATGACTGCACTATTGTCAGTTAAAGCAGCGCAGTGCCGTATTGCAAAAAATGGCCTGGTCATTAAGGGGGCAAATCCTTGTGGGGCTGAAGTGGTTAAAGTACTGTTTCATTTTTTAGTGTCAGACAGTTGCATTCATTTGGTGTTTGGCCTGCCCATTAGAACTAGTCAGTTTTAAAGGAACTGATTTAACCCCAGCATTTTTTTTTTTACCACCACGTTACAGTTTAAGGCTCCATGCACACTATAAGCTAAAAAAATGCCAGACAAATGCTGGATGAAAAACTCTCATAATAGCATTTTTTGTGCCAGCTTTTAGCAGCAATTATGAGCGTTTTTTTAATCGCTCTCAAGAACGCAAAGAAATTGTTTTATTTTCTGCCCCTAGAAGCTGAAGCTTCAAAAACGCTTCTAAATAGATTCCCAGAACAGTGAGGGTCGTTGAGATGACAAACGGACATGTCTAATGAGTTCAAAATCCTACAATAACCTCTGTATGTGGGAGTCGCATTCTGCAGCCGCTCCAATTTTGTGACTGACCAGCACACAGTGACCTCAGTACTCCTTCATAGCAGCAATCCTCACATCATGTTTATGCAGGAACACCCTGATGGACTTTGGCCAGTATTTTGGCCTTTATTGCTTTACAACTAGTGGCGGCATGCCAATACTATTGTGTTTTTCACATTACCAGACAAACAGATAAAATATGAACCTGCGTCTAACTGGATAGGTGCACTGGTTATACAGGTTTTAGAGTTACGCAAACACAACACAATCACAATAGAACTTACACTTTCCCAGGTCTCTGTAAAGGATCCTGATCACCCTCTGTAGATCACTTTGACTTATAGCTAGGTTACAGGGGAGGCACTCATGTTGGACAATAAATATGGCAGAACTCTTCTACAGTTATAAAACACTTTATTATTTCTAAACACCTAAAGCCACTGATGCTAACTTAGATAGCGACTACACAAAAAACAGAACGCAGAGTATAAGCAGGTAGGCCGTGGCGTTTAAACGATACCCAAACGGTACTAAGGTGCCCAAAGTGTGCCAAGAAAATATCCCCCACACCATTACACCACCACCAGCCTGAACCATTGATACAAGGCAGGATGGATCCATGCTTTCATGTTGTTTATGCCAAATTCTGACCCTACCATCTGAATGTCGCAGCTGAAATCTAGACTCATCAGACCAGGCAACGTTTTTTCCAATCTTCTATTGTCCAATTTTGGTGAGCTTGTGCAAATTGTAGCCTCAGTTTCCTGTTCTTAGCTGACAGGAGTGTGGTCTTCTGCTGCTGTAGCCCATCTACTTCAAGGTTCGATTCGTTGTGTATTTAGAGATCGTATTCTGCATACCTTGGTTGTAACGAGTGGTTATTTCAGTTACTGTTGCCTTTCTATCAACTCAAACCAGTCTGCCCATTCTCCTCTGACATCAACAAGGCATTTTTGTCCACACAACTGCCGCTCACTGGATATTTTCTTTTTTTTTTGGACCATTCTCTGTAAACCCTAGAGATGGTTGTGTGTGAAAGTCCCAGTAGATTAGCAGTTTTTGAAATATTCAGACCAGCCCGTCCGGCACCAACAACCATGCCACGTTGAAACTCACTTACCAAGCAATTGAACAGGTGTACCTAATAAAGTGGCCGGTGAGTATATGTTGTTGTATTCGCGCATCACTTAGCAGGAACCAGTAACAAAACTGCAAGAAACGTCTACTTTCATCATCAGACATTCTCTGCTAATTTGCCTTTTCTTTTGATATTTGTCCCAGAAATCCTGGCTGGAGGCATCCATATTATCAATAATGAACAGCTGTGCTACACTGATACCATTGACTGGAAAGATATCATCCGGGATCCAAAGGCGCAGGTTGAAATTGAGGAGAATGCTAAAACCTGTAAGTCTTGGCTTGGGCAAACAGAAATGTATATATTTTTATCCTGTTGATATAATGTCCAAACAATGCATGCATACACAGATGTAAAATATGGTACAAACACATTCATGAGTATAAAAACCTATAAATGAGTTCTATAAACTGACTAAAAACATCTGCTTTAAAGTAAACCTGTGTTCACCCCGAAGCTATGTACTCTATTTTGGTGCTAAAGACAATGGACAGTTGTCTCCCCAACACTTGTTCTCAGGGAGACATCTGTTAGTCTATAGCTATCCATACTCCAAGAAAGCTTTGAATGGTAACATATAGCTTTACGCCATGAGTCATGTCTTGGCATTTCATACATGTATTTATACACAGTACCTAACCTTTCTAGCATGCATACAGCACAGAATATCTTGAGGCGAAGCAAAGATGCGAAATCCCATATGAACTTTCAATTTAAATCAGCTTAAAGTGGTGTTCCGGCCGAAATTATACTTTTTAAATAAAAATACCCCTATAATACACAAGCTTAATGTATTCTAGTAAAATTAGTCTGTAAACTAAGGTCTGTTTTGTTAGTTTATAGCAGTAGTTTGTTATTTTATAAACTTACAGCAGGCCGTGGCCATCTTAAGTGTGGGCATCTGAAGCCAGACTGTATTTCTTCCTGGATCTCATCCTTGCAGATCTTGCACATGCTCAGTGCAGCACAAGCTGTGTAATAGGTTTCAGGTCAGGTTTCCATAGCAACGGCAGTTTCAGAGGAAGTTGCCGCCCCTTCCCAGAAGGCATTGCAAACAGGAAATGATGCGATGGGCCGCGGCCAGGGAGGAGGAAGTGAAAAATGAATACAGCAGATATACAGTAGGTGCTGAGAAAAAAAATAAAAAAATATCCAATTTGTTTACAGTGCACAGTTTAGTGAGGGATGCTGATGAGTTGTAAAAGTGGGTGGAACTCCACTTTAATACACTCCAGGTGCATCAAAACAAAATGTATGCAAAGTATTACAGTTTGTTTTCTTTAGAAAACAGCCACAGCCTGAATAAAAAGACTGTCCCTTGCCAGCAAGCTTAAAAAAAAAAAGACCCTTTCTCACTGCAGGAAAGCAGTGGTCTCTCTACACAGGTCTGCTGAGTCTGACCTTTAGCTCTGTAACCAGCAAAGGTCATGCTCCATGCTGTTTGGTCAACTCTAGATTTTACTCAACAGGGGACACGTCAGACATCTGCAGAGAGACCACTGCTTTCACACATAGAGTGAAGGTCCTTCTCTCCAATGTGCTGGCAGTTACCAGACTTTCTACTCACGCTGTGGCTTCTTTCTACAGAAACTGTAAGACCTTTTACACCTTTTGTTTTCATATTCCTGGAATGTATGCAACTGATTTCAACTGAAAGTTCAGTTGAGCATAAAAAAAAATCATGTAATTGTAAATGTGTTTGTTACTGACCACAGTCTCACTACTTTAAATATAAATAGCAACCGGAGCGGAGCAGAAGGTTAGTTACAACACAACACCAGGTCTGTTACTATGTCTCCCTGGAGTGTCTGCATCCACCACACTAAATAACTTGGCAGCCTCACTTGAGACTTGGCCAGATGTCTTATCAATAAGATTAAAACTGGATGGCAAAGTTCTCCACAGTGAGACGTGTGAACCCTCATGCAATGTGTTAGGTGTCAAGAGAAACAACCTCCACCCCTTGTCCCCGATTGATACCAAAATCTATTTGATTTCCGTGTCAGAGAAATTGTAAATATATATAAAAATCAGTGTAAGGCTACGTGCTCCCATATTTACATGACTCTGTTTAAGCATAGTGGCAGCCCAAGATTGTAGAAGGCCACCCACCTTCAACTGCAAGGGAGTGTGGGCAGAACTGGGATGAGGTCCTGTGGCACTCAAGACAGCTATGCCAAAGGGCAACACCTTCCTACCCCAGGTTTTTAATTAAGTACTACAAACATATGAACACATATGTAAAAAGTTTACATGCAAATAGTAAGAAGGAAAAAAATAGCTAAAGGTGAGGATTGGTGGAGTTAAAGTAATTGTTTACCCCCCCCCCAAAAAAAAAAAAAAAAATCATGCCCCTGTCCCTTTAAGGTACAAGCTGTAGCATAGTGCTTTTCCTTTTCAATCACCCCTTGCTATCTACTACAGTACCTGGCTGATCATGTCTGGTCCTAAATCCCCCTCTGTGAGCTGACCACGTTTATCATGGCCATGAAAGCGTGGTCAGTTTACATGCCTCCATCATAACAGCTCTCCCCTGTGCGTCTCTGCATCTCCCCCTCCTCCTTCCTCCTCTCCCTGTCAGTTCCGTAGTCAGCAGTGAGAACACAATCTCCTCCACTCCATGCCCCTCCCCTCTCCTCTCCTCCCCACCTTCCCCTCTCCTCCCCGCTTCTCCCATCTCCTTCTCCTCTCCCCTCCTGCCCCTGTTTCGCCAGTAAAACATTACTGCCATTTCCTGCCAGCCCCTCTGCAATTAGAATTCTGCAGCTAAATGCCTTTGTTCACATCACTGACGTGCGCTCACGTGACCTCCCGGCTGATTTTAGAGGGAAAACTCAGCCCCTCCCACTGTAGTCTGTTCATCGGGGAGGGAGAACAGTGGGCAGTCACGTGACTGCATATCAGCGATAGAAAAAAGGTATTTATCTGCTGAGTTAAAAAAAAAAAAAAAACACTGTATATAATACCTTCTTATTGCAAAGAAGCTGGCAGGACTTAATATTGGCCTTAACAACCCCTTTAATAAAAACTTCTTAGGATTAACAAAAAATTGAACTACAAATTTTAGGGTTATTAAACTAGATTTAGATAAAAAAAATTTAATTTGTGACTTGTCTCTTTTATAAAGGCACTAGACTCATGTTTCTGGTACAAAACATTTGTTGGATTCAGTGCTATAAATATGACTAAATAAGAAATGTAAAAGGTTACATACAAATGAGAAATACATATACCAGTAATAAATAAAAAAAATGCTTAGGGAAGAAAGAGGTTAAGGAGTTAATTAAAACTAATAAGGATAACAAAGGGCCCATAAAAGGTTAAATTGTTATTTAAAAGAAAGAAAAAAAAGCAAATTTTTTTTTTCTATTTTTACACATAACAGTAATGTCAGAAATGAATACAGAGCCCTGTTTTAGGCTCCATTCAACTCTTAACATTTTGTAGTATTAGGCCTGATTCACACCTATGCAGGTTGCAGTTTGCATATTCCGGGTGCATTTTGCATTTTTCAATATACATTTTTGATCCATTAAAGGCTATGGAACCAAATGCTAGGAAAAAATCCCTGGCCCTTTCCATAAAATGCACAGATGTGAACTACGTCCATAGGAAACCATGTTAAATGGACTGTAGTGTGTTTCTGCAAAACTGAAAGCGTACTAAAAATGCATGGGTGTGAACCAGGCCTGAAGCTCAAAGCTCAAAAACACTGGTGGAGAAAAAATCAATTATTTTCTATGGAAATAGTTCACATCTCCACTCCAAATTGCCTGAAGCCAAATGCCTGAAGCCTGAAGTTCTGCAGCTTAGCTCGATTCACATCTATGCATGTTGCTTTTGAGCGTTTCTGCAGTGTTTTTTGCAGTGCTTGCTGCGTTTTTGAACAGCGTTTTCTCAGCGTTTTTGCGGCGTTTTTGGCGTGTTTTGCGTTTTTTTTTTACAGTTTTTTTTATACTGTGTACAGTGTAAAAAAAAAATGCCAAAAACGCTGTAAAAACGCTGTACTTGCGTTTTTGATGTTGGTCCATTGAATTCTATTACATGCAAAACGCTGCATTTTGCATGAAAAAAAGTCCCTGACCCTTGCCAAAAACACAGAGGCACAAAAATGCATTGATGTGAACATGTTCTGTAGGAACCCATGTTAAAAAATTCCCATGCATTTCTTCAAAATGCTAAATGCATCAAAAAACGCATTGGTGTGAATGGAGCCTCACAGAGTACACAGGGAGAGCATCACTATATAATCTGCAGGACTAAGCTGTGAGTTTGACAGCTTGGTCATGCATGGTTCAGGGGATGGCAGGGTACTACAGAGGCAGGAAAGTGCCTCCACAGCACCACTCCCCAGGTAGGTGTCTTTCTTGCCTTTGCCTGGTGCTGGGTGTGGGCAATGTGAAATTACTTCTGGTAAAGTGGGGCAAACAACACAAGGTCATAAACAGAGGGAACATTTCCATTATACATTTACACTGCACTCTAACTTAGATATTAAACAGTACAAAAGTACCAGTATCAGGACAATATACAGGCCCGTTTTTAAGGCAGGGCAAAAGGGGCAGCTGCCCTGGGCCCTGTCATTGTTGTGGGGCCCAAAGCAGCTGCCTCATACTTGCCAACTATCCTGGTTTAAATTCCCTTGTCCCTTGAGGTTTTAGTCCTGTGCTGTGTCCCAATATCTCAGTGTGAAGTGCTGCTACTAATGCTGCCCAGCTCTGCCCTATTGTTGTGTAAAAATGACTCACCTGCAAACCCTGTGTTTACATGTAAATTACCGGCATTCATATGTAAATAGGAGCGGCCAGAGGCATTGATATGTATATTGGACCCTGGGCAAAAGGTCATATCCACAGTAATCTCTAGCAACCAATCAACAAGCAGAAATCATGTGCTGTAACCTCTAGCAACTAATCAGTGAGCCGTAATGTGTGCTGTAACCTCTAGCAACCAGTCAGTGAGCGGTAATGTTACACTGTAACCTCTGGCAACCAATCGCAATAGCTGCCTGATCTGATTCAGTAAACTGGTTTTGAGTCTAGCTGATATTTATTCTATGTCTCAGAGCAGGTGGAGAGCAAAACTGCATGGGGGGGGGGGGCAAAAAAAACAACGTTTTGCCCAGGGTCCAATCAATATTAAAGACGGTCCTGACATTATAATATGCATGTTATTAACTAAGTGAATCTTCGTGAGGGATAGAAGTAGAGTCGCCACCTCATCCCTTTAAACCCAAACACAATATTAATTACACAGGTTCTGTGGCTGATTAAGGTGGTAATTAAAGTCACTTGTTGCCTTTTTTGCATTTAATTAGCTTCTGAACCTGTGTAATTCATGTGTTCGGGTTTAAAAGGATGAGGTGGCAACTCTAGATAGAAGATTACCCACTAAACTGGGACCCATATTTGTCATCACCTCATGACCTCTTTTATTCCTGCAGCATGAGATGTTGTGAATGTTGTACAAGTCAGCTCTTCCAGTATAGGTTTAGGTTACCCATAGCTTAATTTTAAGGCAACAGAAAAACAGTAATTACAGAGTACAAGAGGAAGCTATCCTGAAGTGACACGAAAGGTTCATATACAATGAATTGCTATTATTGTTACACTGTCATTTTCTAGTTCCTAAAGCTCTGTTACTGTGTCAGCCAAAACAAAGATTGTTTCCTTTTCTAGGTTCTGATTATTAGCCTTTCTTTTCTGTCACTCTGAGTATCAGTATTCTATTATTATGTCGTCATTCTGCATCAGGGTACTATTCTACTTTAACCACCAAATGGCAACCCAGCCATTCCTGATGTATAATATGTGAGTTCTCTTCAGAATCAATGCTTGAACCTCATGTAGAGTGCTAATGTACTTTTTTCCCACCTTTGCTCTGGTCTAACCAGTAAACATACGGTAAAACCTTGGATTACGAGCATAATTCATTCCAGAAACATTCTTGTAATCCAAAGCACTTGTATATCAAAGCAAATTTCCCCATAAGAAATAATGGAAACTCAAATGATTTGTTCCACAGCCATTTATGCTGTGTACGCACGAGCGGACTTTCCGGCAGACTTGGTCCAGAAGACTGTACTCCGTCAGACAATTCGATCGTGTGTGGGCACCAGCGGACTTTTTTTCTCCAAAAGTCCGACGGACCTAGAAATAAAACATGTTTAAAATGTTTCTGACGGACTCCAGTTCGGTCGAAAAATCCGCTCGTCTGTATGCTAGTCCGACGGACTCAAACTGACGCTAGGGCAGCTATTGGCTACTGGCTATCAACTTCCTTATTTTAGTCCGGTCGTACATCATCATGTACGAATCCATCGGACTTTGGTGTGATCGTGTGTAGGCAAGTCCGTTCGTTATGAAAGTCCGTCGGAAGTCCGCCGAAAGTCCATTGGAAAGAATGTCAGACCTAGTCCGTCAAAAAGTCCGCTCGTGTGTACGCGGCATTATTCATCGGTCCTTTAGTTTATAGTCCGTATAAAAAGATTATAGCAATGTGACCAGGTTGTGTAACCATAAAATGTCTATCCACAAATGGAAGCCTCTACAAGGGGATTAGAAGCAAAATTCAGCAGGTGCTACATAGTATAAAAGAGAAGAGAGGCGCCTCTAAGTGTAAAAATATGTTTTGCTCAATGTTGTACTTTCATTAAATTTAGCCATATTGCTGCAGTTAGAGATGCCTCTCTTCTCTTTTATATTCAGTTTTGACATGACGCTACTTGTATATCAAGACATCACTTGTAAATCAAGTCAAAATTTATAAAAAAATGTTGCTTGTCTTGCAAAATGCTCTTAAACTAAGGTTTTACTGTACCTGTATATAATATACATCTATTATCTGCTCCACCTGTTTATATATCTGTCCATGCATCTGGAATATTATATAACAAAATACCTATGATTTGTAAAAAAAAAGTAATTTTATCTATCTAATTTTATCTATTCACTTAGGCCCCTTTCACACGAGGCAGACTCCGCTTCCACGGAGTCCGCCTCAGTCCGCCGGCTCAGCGGGAGATCAGTCCGTTGATCTCCGCTGAGCCGGCGGATGACAGGTCCCTCACTGCTCACTGAGCGGGGAGGGGCTTTTCAGGCGCCGCTGCCGCCGCCTATGGAGGGATCGGATGAAAACGGACAGCATGTTCGTTTTCATCAGATCTCATCCGATAAGCCAGCGACGGACTTGGACGTAGAGCCATCCGTCTGCTTTTAGCGGATTGGACCGGGTCGGATGTCAGCGGACATGTCTCAGCTGACATCCGTCGCTCCATAGGCTAACATGGAGCGCCCGTTCAGGTCGGCCGTCAAAACTGACAGGCGGACCTAAACGGTCCGATCGTGTGAAAGGGGCCTTATTATCACCTTTTTCGGTTTTGTATTATGTTTTAATACATATTACACATTTATTATTTATTTCTAGTCACTGACATTGCCATTAAATATTTTTCCTCTGACAGTCAGACATACTGATCGTCAATTGGCTTCCATTCTCAAAGACCATACTGTCTATATGACTGTGTTAGAGACGTTAGACTGTAAGGGCCTTCAGAGGCAGAGACCGGTTTGTTTTGTATAAAGTACTGCAAAGAATGTCAGTCAAATAAAGAAATTCTCAAACTGCACATATTTTTGTACCACTCCTCATAGTTGTCCATTGTGTTGCAAAGGAGTGATGAAATTTTTACAGTCGGTGACATCTGTAGACAAATTTAATTTTTACTTATGTTAAAGTATGTCCAATGTTAAAAAGTGCAAGAAGAATAGGCCTTTCTGGAGGTCATTTTTATGCCGAAATGAATTAGGGCAGAATGGGGAGCCTATGCATGGTAGGAGCACTGACCACTTTAAACGATAAGTTTACCTTTTTTTAAAAAAAATAAAAATAAATGCACATCTTTCTGCAGGTAAAAAGATGTGCATTTATTGTTTTTTTTACTAGGAGCCTGGAAAGCGTTTCCAAGCAGGGCTCCTGCAGACTTCTCAGTGTATCTGTCTGCTCGTACCTCATACGGGCAGACAGATACACACTGACAGGAGGAGACAATTAACTACCAGAGCATTAAACAGCTCCCTGGTAGTTCATTGAGAACTACAACCTGACGGCCGCACACGGCTGCATTTTTAAAAATAGTGACAGCCCACTTGCTGCCACTAGATGCAGCGGATCAGTGAGGCGCTGCAGGAGTGGGAACCTTTTACATGTTTCATCCTAAAAACGGGTAGAACATGTAGCATGTTCCCAAAGGTGAACTTATCATTTAACGGCTGTCCCTTTGTATTGGTATTGAGCACCCAATAAAATACCAACTGCCTACAAGTTCATCCTGTCTTGTGAAGTAATAGGCAGGTGTACTGCTCTGGCCAACTCGCTATCGCCCTGGTTTACTTTAGGTGGATGAAGGTTGCAGCCAGGCCCCCTGGATATTCCCTGGCCCTAAGCTCTTGCCTAGGTTACGTTATCAATTATTCATCTCTGATCAAACATAACATTTTATAGAGGAGAGGGATATGGCGTGCCTCCTATATGACAGGGAGGTCTTCTATGGATTCTCTCTAAACCCTAATGAATCCAAATCAATCTACAAAATAATATTAGACACTGCAGTATGGCATAACGTAAATGGCTTTATTTAAAGGGCAACTTCATCCATGAAGCCAAATCCACATCTGAAAACAATGCAAACAACTTATAGGAGCTTGCCAAAGGATTTGGGAAAAGAATAAATATACGCACATCAATCATCCACTCAAACTTGATTTTAACTGTTAGATGGTGTGTGTCAGCCCAAGTATAAAAACATAGTTAATTTAACTAGAATAACTGAACTGAAAAATTCATTTATTTCATATGTGCCTGGAAGTAGCAGCGATATGCATCACTTTAACGTAGTCAGATCATTAAACATTAAATTCTGATTAGATACCTTTGAATTCTGTACTTTGCAATTTGGCCTTTGCTTATGAAATAGTAAGTGAACTATATTCTTATATGACCAACTTTATTTGAGTTTGAATTCAAAGATATTCTTATCCAATTGGTTGCTACAGGCGCTTTTCATTATACCTGAGCTTGTTTAACTTACTGAATATACCTGCTTGTCCTACTCAGGATTCCGTGTGAAAATCAATGTTTCCCTATGGGAGCCGTCTTAACTAGTCTGAAGCAAGTCGGTCCGACTTTGAAAATGCTCCCTGCACTTCTTTGGTCCAACTTTGATCCTACTTCAGTCCATTGAATATCACTAAAGCCGGATCAAATTCGGATCGCCGTCTTAACAGACCAGACTTTGGCATGCGACTTGTGCTCTGAGATTCTTGAAGGGGAACTCCATGCCAAATTAAAAAAATAAACAGCATGGGTTCCCCTCCAAGAGCATACCAGGCCCTTCGGTCTGGTATGGATTTTCAGGTGAACACCCACGCCGAAAAAAACGGCATTGGGGTCCCCCCCAAATCCATACCAGACCCTTATCTGAGCACACAGCCCAGCAAGTCAGGAAAGGGGTGAGGACAAGCGAGCGCCCTGAACCATATCAGGCCTCATGCCCTCAACATGGGGGGGTGGGTGCTTTTGGGCGGGGGAGCCCTGCGCCCCCCCACCCCAAAGCACCTTGTCCCCATGTTGATGAGAACAAGGGCCTCTTCCTGGTGGCACACTGCGCACCAGGACAGAGGGAGAAGAACCGGAGAGGGGAGAAGGACCGGCAGAGGCAGAAGACGTCAGCGGAGGAGGCAGAAGAGCCGAAGAGGGGAGAACAGATCGGAAGAGACGACGGAGCTGCCTTAATAAATTACTTTAAAAACACGTGTACTGTGTTTTCTTTTTGAGACTTTTTTTAGGTGAATGGGTAGGGGTACAGTGTACCCCATACTCATTCACATAGGGTGGGGGCCGGGATCTGGGACCGAAGGGCCTGGTATGCTCTTGGAGGGGGAACCCATGCTGTTTTTTTTTTAAATTTTGTGTGGAGTTCCCTCTACCGATTCATACCAGACACAGTGCCTGGTATTGTCGAGGATCAAAGTCAGATCCCTGTTCAATGAAATCGGACGCATGTCGGAATTTAGGTCGCAGGGCAAAGTCGGATCCAAAGTGGTATGACTGTCGTGTCACACCAGTGTGAACCTGGCCTAACTCCGTATATATGTGTGGTGACGGTCACAAGCTAATTTCAGGTGCCGTACAGTTCAGCTCCACAAGCCCTTTTAGCAAATATTAGCTCGTGCCACCAGAGAGCCAAAGTAAACCTTGCCTTTGCACAACTTCTGCCATCTCTTATCCTATTTCAAGACAACAGCCATACCTCTGCATTAAAGTAAACACTTTATAAGATGAAGCTATTTTTTTAGCATTCATAAATGTTATCACAGTAGTGAAATGTCGCTGGAACCAGCTCTTTTGAAGCTGATCTGCAGCCAAAACAAGATGAAGTTATATATTTTATTTCTGTCATTTCTGTATTTTCTTTTTTTTTTTTGTAAAATATTTTTGTTTTTATTAATTTCTAGGGTTTGCATTGAAAATCACTAGTCCCTTAGTTACAGCAAATTCGGGGCAGCAAGGGACTGTCTTTGACTATTGTGTGCAGAAGCCCTAATGAGTTAGTTAGAGAAATCACCAGCACACCTCCATCTCAATTTGTTCCACAGCAACATTACATTTATAGAATATGTAATTGATTAAACTGAGTGGGTGGATCCTGAGCGGTGTTTTCATGAATATCACCCCGAACCACTCTACAGCCAGGCCTAGTGGCAGGAGCCAATTCTTCAGCAGAAACTAAATTCAGTAGAAGATAAAGAATTAACATGGCAAATACATTTGTAGTGCTCACCCCGCTGAACATAACCCAGGTCTCCCTCACCAGTTCAGAGTCTGCAAGGCCCACTGGTTCCAAGCACACCGACACACACACACAGGCTCAGCCAAGGGGTTGTTTTTTGTGAATTTATTGCACCAACCAACAGGAGAGTGGGATGGGGTGCAAGATAGTAAAAAACGCAAAACAGATATAGGACAGTCTCTAAGCCCAGGTTAAAACTGAGCTGCGGGAATGAAGCCATGCGAGTTCGGCTGAACTTGCACAATTTCACTCCTGCATGTCAGTCCCGATTTTGGCTGCGATTTCATAAACATCTGTGCAGGTTTCTGCACAGATGTCATAAATCGCAGTCTGAAATTGCAAAAAGTAGTACAGAAACTACATTTTGAAATTGGTGCGGCGCCGCAAATGCGGCGTTGCACCGATTAGGACGGTGCCATTGTCGGCAATTTCCACCGATTTGACATGCGATTTAACAAGTCAAATCGTACCAATGTGAACCAGGGCTTAATCACAAAACCTCTAGCAGCAGCCTTTGTTGGAGGTGAAGGGGATATCTTGTTAATCTGGGACTCTTTATGGGCATCTCAAGTCCATACAGCAACTCCTTGCTTTTAGCCCCTAAGCACATGCACACCCGGGGGTTGATTTCCTAAAGGCAAATAGACTGTGCACTTTTCAAAGTGCAGTTGCCCTCTGCAAATGCATTTGCTCCAGGGCTTAGTAAATTAGGTAAAGCTTCACTTTGCAAATAGTAACCAATCACGTGCAAGGAAAATAAAAAAAAATGCATTTTTGCTTCTGCTCATTTAATAAGCTCTGGAGTAACTGCGCTTTCAGAGTGCAACTGCACTTTGCAAAGTTCCCAGTCTATTTGCCTTTAGTAAATCACCCCTCTGGAGTCTTAAGCAAGGGTCCTACTCACAATGTCCAAGGACAGCTGACGCCCACCAGCTTCCATTAAACATTCTCTTGTGATAAAAGGATCCCTATTTAGGTCAGTTTTCATAGGTGAGGCCCTCTAGCAAGTATCTTTGAATCTGGATTCCTTTAGACCCTCAGCCAAGCACCTTCTGAGGCCTAACATTAGCTCTCCAGTACACAGGCTACATCCCAAGACCAGCAGTCACAGAACAAGAACACAGAGGAAGTCTCCCAAACATTTATCTTTTCCCATATCCTCATTCTGGGTGCCCCTCAAAGGGATTGGCTGAGAACAAATAAATATTCATAACTTCAGTGGCTGACCCTCCTACCCTATTCTCTGGAATCTCCCAGAAGCAGGCATGAGTAATCAACCACCAAGGGAGACCTAAACAGACCTAGGAAGCAAATTACTACTTCACGGACTACAGAGGTGCCAAAAATTAAATATAACCTTTCTAGGGCAGGGCGCTACCCATTTTACAAAAAAAAATTGTCCAAGTGTATGTCCTGGCATTTCCTGATAATTAGTTAATTGCAACCAGTCAGAAATATTAGCGTGGCCATAAAATTTATTAGAAAAAAAATAATCCTTGAGTTTTCAAGGATCGCCTAAAGGCGAACAGGGTAGGAGATAATCTGACATTCTGTGGTAGGGAGTTCCAGAGGATGGGAGAAATTTTGGAGGCGAGCATGGGGAAAGGGAGCAGAGAGGACGATTTGGCGATGTCTGCTGAGGTGGATGATGCAGCTGGGGGTCAGTGTTGTGGATGGCTTTGTATGGCATTAAAATTCATTTAGGATTCACAATATTCATTGACCATTCTTTTTCTTCGTTAATGCAGGTAACGCTTGCCACCCTGCCTGTAATGGAAAGTGTTGGAGTGCAGAAGAGGGAGACTGCCAGAAATGTGAGTACTTGGTGTCTTGATATTTATTTCAAAACTCTATTGACAATGAAAGCAATGATGTCAGTAATCATTTTATACTAGTAGGGCAGGATTGCTGTAAAATATTTTTATGTGACTGAAGAATTCTCAAAGCCAATGCTAAAGTGCTCTTATATGGGCATGCAGGTTATTTCAAAAAAATGTGATGAATTTATGAAGCCAAGAAAGTTGCTGCATGTTTGAGAACTGTGACGTTTCTGATTAGTATAATGAGGGTCCAGGGAGGCTACATGAAGGCACATACAGCACTGAAACCTCTCATGGGTCCTACATTTTACCCCTCTCAGATATAACCCAAACAAGTTAATAGATTAGAGGTATTACCACAAATCAAGACCTAAGATAGCTCCCGTTTTACTGTTTAGGTAAGTATTGGTAGGTCCTGTCATTGTTTAAAGTGGTTCTAAAGAAAAAATAAAAAAGGATATATGTGATGCAGACTGTCAGTAGCATTAAAGCAGCAGTGTTTGTTTTTCTGAGTCCCTCTGTAACTTTTTTCTTACCTGTTCCCTGCTGTTATGTGTCAACTTCCTTTAACAGACCAAGCTGTGCTGCAAAAATGGCAGTTAGAGGGTTGAGTCAAACCAAGGGGTGCTTACAATGGTCAGCTTTTATTTATCAATGTAAAGTTATCCAAAGAGATAAAACTGTTTAGTCACTTAAAGTGGAACTTTAGTCAGAAAATGAAGTCCTGCTAGATGACTTCAGGCTGACCCCTTTTGGGGGTATATCTATGTAAAACATTAAAAATAAGTGTCTATACTGTTTAAAATCCAGTAATACGTTGTCTCACCCTGCTCTGCACATGCTCAATTGCTCTCCATTTTTAAGCACTGCTGAGCTTGTAGAGGCCGATCTGCTGACAGCCTTAAAGTGGAGGTCCGTCCACCCCTGCAAAAATTAAAACCCAGCAGCTACACATACTACTACATACATGCTGCTGACTTTTAATAATAGGACACTTACCTATCCTGGAGTCCAACACTGTCGCACTGCAGCTGATGTTTCCATCAGCTGTCGGGTGCTGCTGCCGCCATTGCCAGTAAAAGGGAAGCATTACGGCTTCACGCCGGGTCCCTACTGTTCATGTGTGAGGCACTGCTGCGCTCTCCTACTGTTCCGGCAGTGGGTGAAGGAGGAGGGAGGAGGAGGGAGCCGAACTGCTGATGTAATGTGCCACGGCATGGTCTCCCGAAAGTGGGGAAGGGTATCCGCTCCAAATGAGGCACCGGAGGGGGGGAGGAGACAAATGAGCGGAAGTTACACTTTTGGGTGGAACTCCGTTTTAAAGCAGAATTAAACCCTCCTATCCTTTACAGCCAAGGAAGCTGCTTCAGTTTGAACTAGAACTGCCATGGTGCTGCAAATGCGATGTGATCAGTTATGACACCAGCCATTTGATGGCTTGACAGTTTGGTTGAGGACACAATCAAATGTGACAGTTTGCATTTCCAGCATTCCAGGAATTTTGAAACTGGCAAATTGATGGGTTTAGTTCTGCTTCATGATTTACTGCTGGGGCTTTGGGCTTCAGCAAAATGGCCGCCTCCAGCAAGGAGTAACAGGAGCATTGCTGGAGGCATTTTACACCACACCACACAATTTTAGTAACATTATTATTATTGTGGAATGTATGTTCGTTGCTAAAGAACATTATGTTTTTATTAAGTTGTTATGGGTAAAGTTTCACTTTAAAGAAGGTCCACCGAAATCTGCTAATCTTTAACACTACCCCCAAACAGTTTTATTGTCAAAGGGTAACTGCATTGCTCCTCCATAGATAGATGAGCCACCCTAAAATAGGACCTGTGTTACTGGCTAGGGAAATAAGGGAATAATGACTAAAAGAGAAAAACTAAAGCAGCCACCACATTTAAAATTGAAGTATAGGCTTATTTAGGTGTGCTGAAAAATGTCGCTCCCCGCCACCTACTACCTATGTTACATACCATTTACAAAAGAGAGAGGTATAAATACTTTTTTTTTTAATTCAACTTGGGTGATCCAGAAGCAGCAGGTCTCTTGATTGTAAAATATAGTGGTTGTCCAGTAATTGTTGTGTGATCAATTAAAGTTGGGTCGATCTGTAAATGAGTCCTAGATCTGGCAGTATTACCTATGCAGGTATAGCGTTATGCCAGCTGTTGTTATAGCAGAATTATGAACTTATTTTATATGTAAGCAATCTACTGTATTCTCTCTTTCTGCAGTGACCAAGAACATTTGTGCGGAGCAGTGCAATGGCCGTTGCTATGGACGAGCCCCCACAGAATGCTGCCATGATGAGTGTGCTGGAGGCTGCACTGGATCCTTAAACACTCAGTGCTTTGTAAGTACTGCACACTAAATTTCAACCGGGGCCTCCTGAGACCAACCAAACATGTCCCTTACGAGTACCTTTTTTTACTTACAGTCTTGTCGCAACTTTAATGATAATGGAACCTGTGTACCCCGATGTTCTCAGCTGATTTACAACCCGGTGACCGGTCAGATGGAACACAGCCCTGATGCTAAATTCCAATATGGAGGATCATGTGTCAAGAACTGCCCCCGTATGTATAGGCAGGGACATATTTTCTACATAAGTACAGTTTTTGTATGCAGTTTATTGAAAATTCAGAGAGGACTGAGAAATGCAAAGTACAAATATATCTGATAATGATAACAGATGATGTGGAGAAAGTAAGGTGACTGTAGGTGATGCATGCAGGAAAGCGCACATAAAGATATTTGTTTACGCAAACCTGAAAAAAAGTAACAAATAAGCATATATAGCAGAGGTCTCCAAACTTTTTAGTACAAGGAACACATTGTATAATTTTTAAATATTTATAGGCCAAAAACAAAAAAATATGTTTTATAAAATAATAAATAAAAGGTAAATGAATGAATAAAAATGCCCCACGAAATAACTTCATATCAGACACCCCCATCACATCAAAAGTCCCCCCTTCACATCAGAAGCCTCCCCAGCACATCATAGCCCCCCCCCCCCCCGTACATCTGAGGCCCCCTTTTAAATGAGAAGCTACAGGCATCATCCAGATATCATGTTTTTCTGCCGGCGATTCCCTACACCACAAGAACAATCATAGTGGTTGTTGAGCCACTTGATCATTCTTCCTGGCAACGGGAAGGGACACCCCCCCTCCCGCCGCCCTCCGGTGCTTCTCCGTGCTCTCCCCTGCGATCGGGGACCCGGAGAAGGAATCCGCAGGCACCAGAAGGAAGGCATCGAGATTTCCGAGGGCCTCTTGGAGGCCCGGGCGCGACATTATGATGTCACATCCAGGCTGCCTGATGCAAACAAAACCGTTTACTTAGCTGGAAAGCGTCAGATCGTTCATTTTTTTTTGATCTGATGCTTTCCAGCCTGGAGGAGAGGATCGATCACGCACTATTCCCATTACAAGGGATGTTTACATTCCTTGTAATAGGAATAAAAGGAAAAGGAAAGTGTAAAAATAAAAAATAAAATAAACAATAAAAAAGAAAAATTAAAACACCTCCATCCCCCAAGCTCGCACGCAGAAGCGAACGCATCTATAAGTCGCGCCGGCATATAGAAACAATGTTCAAACCACACATGTGAGGTATCACCACGAACGTTAGAGTGAGAGCAATAATTGTAGCACTAGACTTCCTCTGTAACTCTAAATATGTAACCTGTAAAAAAATTGAAAGCGCCGCCTATGGAGAGTTTAAAGTACCAAAGTTTGGCGCCATACCACGAGTGTGTGCAATTTTTAAGCGTGACATGTGAGGTATCTATTTACTCAGCGTAACATCATCTGTCACATTATACAAAAGAATTGGGCTAACTTTACTGTTTTGTTTTTTTTTTTTTTTTATTCATGAAAATGTTTTTTTTTCCCCAAAAAATCATTTTTGAAAAATGACTGCGCAAATACCGTGTGACCTAAAAAGTTGCAATAACCGCCATTTTATTCCCTAGGGTGTCTGATTATATATATATATATATATATATATATATATATATATAATGTTTGGGGGTTCTGAGTAAGTGGTTAAATGGTCAGATGAGTGATTTTTTTTGGACTTTCTTGTCCAAATGTTTGAATGAAATTCTTCCGGCTGGGGGGCCAGTGACTGCAAGGTGTTTCTTCACCTTAATTCATAGGATGCATTAAGGTGAAAAAAACACAAGCCTTTACAACCCCTTTAATGCAGGGAATTAATTAAGGTAAAAAACATTTTGACTTTAGGACCACTTTAATATAATATTCTTAAAGGAAGGTGTTTCTGTATACATGCTCTTGTATTGGCTACATTAAGATTTCATTTTTCTGTATTTATATTAGTTTTGCTGATATGATAGTTGTTAAGGGAATATGTGCCTTTTACTTACTCTAGATAACTTTGTGGTGGATCAGAACTCCTGTGTTCGCGCTTGTCCCAGCAACAAGATGGAAGTTACAAAGATTGGGGTGAAGATGTGTGAACCATGTTCAGGCCTATGCCCTAAAGGTATTCATTGGATTCTGAGGGCGTCTAGGTCCTTATTTATTACAGTAAATCAGTCAATGGAATAAAAAATTGCAATAAAAGTAACTATACAGAACTAATGTTTCTTTGGCTTCAGTGCTGAAATTGAATTGGTTTTCATATGTAAAGTAGGGCATTGTTCTTTGCAAAAGAATTTAAGACATGGAACAGATCTGCTTCATATATTGTTCAAAATCTGCTATCTACCTGCTAGTGAACGTCAGCTACTTTAAATATAGTGAGCGCTTGTAATATCTGTATCGTGTGGCAGCAAATCCTTATTAATTACCGTAATTCATGAAATCTGATTAGATTCTGATTACATGAATAGGGATTTCATTACTGAGCTAAGACTATTAGAACAAGACATTACTTAGTATCTCAATTCTATAAGTTGTAAGGATTGCTTTTTGCAGTAGTAAGGACTGAAAATAGCTTTTTTTTTTTTAACAAGAAATGAAAATAGCTTTTTAATTGCTAATAAGAAACTGTCCTATACAAATTCAGTTTGGATTGTTGTTTCTGTTTTTATAATGCTGTTCAATAAATTAATAAGACAGGCAGTTTTTCTTTAGGGTAAAATGACAAGTCTGCACACCGATTGTGTTATCATGGGTTTTTGCTGTACTGCTGTATAAAGGAACTCCAATGTTTATGAATTTAAATATATATATATATATATATATATATATAAATGTTTTTATTTTTTTTTTACAGATAGCCCTTCTTTTAATATGTCTTTAGACTACACAGTTTTAAGCAACAAGGGCAGGTCCTCAGATCAATTTAAAACTAAGAAAAAGTGAAAAGGGTACATGGGCATGGCAGTACCCAGAGTAGTATAGTAAATATTTCCCAGCGCACTTTAATACTAGCCATTAAGATCTTTTGTTTTTTTGAACTTTTGTTTTTAAGACTCCATATTTCATTTATCATGATTCATCTCTTTCTGTTTCACAGCCTGTGAAGGAACAGGACCTGGTAGTAAATACCAAACGGTGGATTCTAGTAATATTGATAAATTTGTTAACTGCACCAAAATTCTTGGTAATCTGGACTTCCTCACTATTGGTCTAGATGGGTAAGATACACATTTATTTATTCATGTATATAACAGCACCACATTTTCTGCAACACCTTTCAGCACATACGACCATTCACATGAGTCCCTTCTATTTTAAGAAGCTTCTACACTCAACGGCCACTTTATTAGGTACACCTGTTAAATGCTTGGTAACACAAATTGCTAATCAGCCAATCACATGGCAGCAACTGAGAAATGACAGGGAGAACGTGCCCCTCATCAGGGACCCGTGAGATCCTGTGCCCTTGTATAGAGCCGGGTGCTCATCTGGTCCGCGACCAAGCCTGTAGTGCAAAGAAAGGAGAGATGTCGGCGCTTCCAGCATAAAAAAATCTGTATCTTTATTGGGAATCCATAAAATGCAAGACAAGAAATACAGCCCGTGGCAGCAACTCAATGCATTTAGGTGTCTGGATGTGGTGAAGATGACTTGCTGAAGTTCAAACCGAGCATCAGATTAAAGAGGAAAGAGGATTTAAGTGACTGATCATGGAATGGTTGTTGGTGCCAGACAACTGGTCTGAGTATTTCAAAAACTGCTGATCTACTGGGATTTTCACACACAACCATCTCTAGGGTTTACAGAGAATGGTCCGAAAAAGAGAAAATATCCAGTGAGCGGCAATTCCTTGTTGATATCAGAGGAGAATGGGCAGACTGGTTTGAGATGATACAAAGGCAAAAGTAACTCAAATAACTACTCGTTACAACCAAGGTATGCAGAAGACCATATCTTAATGCACAACACATCAAACCTTGAAGCAAATGGGCTACAGCGGAAGACCACAGCGGGTGCCACTCCTGTCAGCTAAGAACTGGAAACTGAGGCTACAATTCGCACAAGCTCACCAAAATTGGACAAACAAAGATTGGAAAAAACGTTGCCTGGTCTGATGAGTGTCGATTTCAGCTGCCACATTCAGATGGTGGGGTCAGAATTTGGCATAAACAACATGAAAGCATGGATCCATTCCTGTCTTGTATCAACGGTTCAGGCTGGTGGTGGTGTAATTGTGTGGGGGATATTTTCTTGGCATACTTTGGGCCTCTTAGTACCAATTGAGCATTGTTTAAACACCACGGCCTACCTGAGTATTGTTGCTGACCATGTCCATCCCTTTATGACTGCAGTGTACCCATCTTCTGATGGCTACTTCCAGCAGGATAATGCACCATGTCACAAAGCTCAAATCATATCACCACTGATTTCTTGAACATGACAATGAGATCACTGTACTCCAATGGCCTCCACAGTCACCACATCTCAATCCAATAGAGCACCTTTGGAATGTGGTGGAATGGGAGATATGCATTATGGATGTGCAGCCGACAAATCTGTAGCAACTGCGTGATGCTATCATGTCAATATGGACCAAAATCTCTGAGGAATGTTTCCTACACCTTGTTGAATCATGCCAAAAAGAATTAAGGCAGTTCTGAAGGCAAAAGGGGGTCCGACCTGGTACTATCAAGGTGTACCTAATAAAGTGGCTGGAGAGTGTATGTTAATCTCTATATGGCAGTCAAGGTACATTCCCTTAAGATCCAATTTGGATGAGGGTCAGTTATGTTATTTAATACATTTCTAAGGGGAGACTGGAACACGGAGAGGGAACCAGGACAGTAAAAACCCCCATACCAGGTCAAATCAACTAAGCTTTTGATGGTAATAATAATTTCCTATGGGCTAAGGAAAGTCCCTCACACAAAGTGTGCCAATAATTGGTGGCCATGTTGAAAGAGACCAAAGTAGCACACCTTTTACATATACATAACAAAAAGTAGGGATTATAAAGGACAATTTTCATACAAACAAATGCATTATGAGCTAATTAAGATGACTGCTGCTCTGTGAAAATGATATGGACCACCTAATTAAAATACCATTCCATTGTCCCCCCCCAAAAAAATCTTAATCATTCGGTTCCCTTTAACAAATTGGCACAACATATTTGACAATTTTGCATTCTTCCATCATTGACTTCCTTTTGCAGTTCTCTGTATGTGGTCACATAACATTTCAAAGTTACAAAGAAAGTCAGTCCTGGAAGACTTCCCTATGCCAGCCGCTGTGATCACAGGTCTGAACATGGAGCAGATTGCTGTATAACACCCAGCATGTGTCGCTGACTACAGATCCTGCTCTGATAGAGGTCTGAAGGGGGAGGTACACCCAGCTCAACATATTTTATATGTTCTGGTCTCACAGTCCAGTCTTCCTTTGCATCCAATAATTATACAAAGTACAATGTTAAAGTGTTACTAAACCCACAACAGTCTGTATATGCAGAAAAGCATGCTTCTTATACTCACTGTGGAACCTAAGAGGTTAATCCTCTGCATTGTGTAAAAAAAGCTGTTTGATCCTGTCTTCTCTGATCCTCCCCTTTTTCCACAGTCCCCAAACCACCTCCTGATAGAACAGAGCCTTGGGCGCAAGCTGCACATGCTCAGTTTGGTGTGTATTGCTAGAGAGTTTTCTTCTTGGGAGGCTGCACTGTCCAGACAGAGGGTCAGGGGGTCCTGCAGCCTCATAGGACAATCAGGGGAGAATGAAAACTCCTCCTACAAGCTTTAACCAGTGCTCAGTTGAACACTGATAGAAGTCACAAGACTGCTATATACTGCTGATGAGAAAAGGTATTTAGCCGTTTATATTTACTAAAACTATTGCATTTCCATGTTCTGTGTACTGTGGGAGACCAGATATAGTGAATGCAGGGTCCTGGGTTTAGAAACACTTTAAGAACTAAAAAGTATGGCAAATGCTTTGCGTGATTACTGTTCAGAAAAGTCACTTGTCTTTTCACCATCAGGACGTCATCTAATTGTTTTTAGGAGCTAAGGATGCAATTTATTGGGGTTTTGTCTGTGATGTAAATATTAAGATATTGTTTAAATTCATGCTATCAAAGGGCCTTAATCAAAATCTTACATTTCTAGCTTCATTTTAAATGCTAAAAAAATGCAATATGCCTATTGTGGGTGTAGGAGGCATCAACAGACCACCATGTTTGACCTCATCTCAGCCTTGACCTTCAGTTTGACCTCAAAGATCCAACAGGATCTGACTAATCTGGCCACCCAAATGTGTAGCAAAACTGGCACAAAGGACAGGATCTGCCCATGTGTGGGCAGCCTCAGTTGTGATTATGAATCACTGTCACATGACTACACCACTGGCAAAGCTGACATTGATCGAGTAACCTAGATTAAGCCTGATTATAGCAGTGTAAAAAAACAATCTAGTAAATGAGGTAAAAGGTGGGGCTGTATGCTGTTTTGTCATACAGTATATGCAGATTGCTAATAAACTGTACTGTAGTGTGAAGTCCTTTCCAACGACCTGGAATCCTCACTTTCATGTGTATAAAGCATTGTACACACGGTTCGATTGTTGGCAGGGGATTGTCTGTTGACAGACGGTTGTCCTAAAATCTTACCGTTAGTACGCTCCTTTTGACAATTGTTTTCCAATTTTCGGCCAACAAATGTTGGATGACAGGCTAGTAAATCTTCGGCGGACAACGGTATGACGTCTGATTTTCGTATGGTCAGTACACAAATCCGTCACACAAAAGTCACAAGTACAAACACGCATGCTCGGAATCATTGCTTACCAAACACGAAATTAGAAGGGGTCCAAAGGGTGGCGCTCAAGAGCTGCAATTCCTCGTAGTACGTCACTACGTTCGTGTTTGTGGCACGACAATTGTGTGCCGTTAGTATGCAAGACAAGATCCTGGCACACGCCCTTTTGACAAAAATCAGACGCTCGGTTGACCAACAAGCACACCGTGTGTACGAGGCTTAAGAGACAAGGGCATCATGCACAGAAGTATTGGATAAGCGGTTCTTGTTCATAGCAACCAGTCAGATTCTTCCTCTAAAGCCTCGTACACACGATACGTACGATTGTTGGCCAACAGAGCGTCAGACTTTTGTCCGAAGGGCGTGTGCCAGGATCTTGTCTTGCATACAAACGGTACACAATTGTCCTGCCACAAACACGAACGTAGTGACGTACCACAAGGTATTTCAGCTCTTGAGCGCCACCCTTTGGGCACCTTCTGCTAATGTCGTGTTTGGTGAGCATTGATTCTGAGCATGCGTGTTTGCATTTTGGACTTTTGTGTGACGGACTTGTGTACACACGATAGTAAAATCTGACAACAGTCCCTTGTCCACCGAAAATTCACTAGCCTGCCATTCAACATTTATTGGCGGAAAGTTGGACAACAATTGTCTGAAGGAGCGTACTAACGGTAAGATTTTCAAGCGAACAGTCTGTCATCACATGATTCCCTGCCGAAAATCCGATCGTGTGTACGAGGCTTTACACTTTTCACTTCCAGGGAACAAGCATTGGGAAATAGGAGTTCCTGTTTTTTCCTTTTATGCCTTCCACCTGTAGTGATAGACGGGTACTCATGGGTGACAAATAGCAAAATAAACATGGGAGCATTGTCTATAGCAACCAGTCAGATTTCAGCTGTATTTGTTCCAGCACAGATCAGAGAATGAGAGATATCCCCCGAATGCCGCATATTGAAAGCTCTCCTATATTTACTTGCACCAGCTTTTTAAACAATCTCTTGTATTTTTTTAAATAGCCACACTTTAATCAATAAGAAGTTTGAAACTTCAGCTTGCCATACCATATTAAATATACCAACCAATAATTCCGATTTTTTTTAGAAACTGTAACATAGTAATATATCATTTTAGGGATGAGTGGATGAATATCTCAGCTTTGGATCCCAACAAATTGAATGTTTTCAGAACAGTGCAAGAGATTACAGGTAGGAGGACCAACACTGAAATACTGAGATGAGTGGATGTAGTATGTTGGATGGATGAGCTATGTAAAAAAATAGATTTGTACGTACTATCAGATAATAAAGATAATGGTTACCCATCTGTCTTCTTAGGATACTTAAATATCCAGTCCTGGCCAAAGCATATGAATGACTTCAGTGTCTTCTCCAGTCTTACGACCATAGGAGGTCGAACGCTTTACAAGTGAGTGTCTTATTTTATTTATTATAGCACTGTCAATTTTACACAGAACTTTACATATACATTGTACATCCAGTCCCTATCCTCAAGGAGCTTATCCTCTGAGGTCCCTAACTCACATACACATACTAGAGCCAATTTAGACAGGAGCCAACTAACCTACCAGCATGTCTTTGGAGTGTGGGAGGAAACCGGAGTACCCGGAGGAAACCCACGCAGGCACAGGGAGAACCTACAAACCCCAGGCACGTAGTGTCGTAGTTGAGATTCCAACCGGTGACTCAAGTGCTGCTAGGCAGAAGTGCTAACCACTTAGCCACTGTGCTGTTACAAGAATATTTTTGTTTATTTATTACAGGTACTTACAGTATATAGTGTCTTCAGTGTTATTGTACATTCACATCAGTCCCTGCCCTCAATGAGCTTACAATCTAAGGTAGTTCAGATTCATATATATACTAAGGCCAAATTAAATAGGAGCCATTTAACCACTTAAGCCCCGGACTATTTGGCTGCCCAAAGACCAGAGCACTTTTTGCGATTCGGCACTGCGTCGCTTTAACTGACAATTGCGCAGTCGTGCGACTTGGCTCCCAAACAAAATTGACGTCCTTTTTTTCCCACAAATAGAGCTTTCTTTTGGTGGTATTTGATCACCTCTGCGGTTTTTATTTTTTGCGCTATAAACAAAAAAAAGCGACAATTTTGAAAAAAAAAAAACGCATTATTTTTTACTTTTTGCGATAATAAATATCCCCAAAAAATAAAACATTTTTTTTCCCTCAGTTAGGGCCGATACGTATTCTTCTACATATTTGTGGTAAAAAAAATCGCTATAAGCGTTTATTGAATGGTTTGCGCAAAAGTTATAGCGTCTACAAAATAAGGGATAGTTTTATGGCATTTTTCTTAATATTTTTTTTTTTTTACTAGTAATGGCTGCGATCAGCGATTTTTTTATGGTGACTGCGACATTATGGCGGACAGATTGGACACTTTTGGCGCGATTTTGGGACCATTCACATTTATACAGCAATCAGTGCAATTAAAAATGCATTGATTACTGTGTAAATGTGACTGGCAGTGAAGGGGTTAACCACTAGGGGGCAGTGAAGGGGTTATGTGTGTCCTAGGGAGTAAGTCTAACTGTGAGGGGGGGCGTGGCTATGTGTGACAGGACACTGATCACCGCTCCTGATTACAGGGAGCGGTGATCAGTGTCCTGTCACTTGGCAGAACGGGGAAATTCCTTGTTTACATAAGAATTTCCCCCGTTCTTCCTCTCCGTGAGACGATCACGGGTATCCCTGCGGAGATGTCCATGGGGCCCGCGATCAAGTTCACGGAGGTCATGGCGGGCAAATCCAATTCGGCCGGCGTGCGCGCGCGCGCAAACAGCTTTTTAAAGGGCAACGTACAGGTACATTAATCTGCCTGTACGTGCCCTTCTGCCGACGTATATCGGCGTGAGCTGGTCGGCAAGCGGTTAACCTATTAGATGGTCTTTGTAGTGTGGGAGGAAACTGGAGTACCCGGACGAAATCCCACACAGGCACATGGAGAACATATAAACTCCTTGCAGGTAGTGCCGTGGTTGGGATTCAAACCAACGGCCATAGTAGTTATATGCAGAGAAAAGCATGTGCATATGTTAAGATCACAGCATTATTTAGGGGGAATATAATATGAATCATTGGGTACAGGTTATTCAAAACTGATTATTTATAATTACAGTTTCTATTTCTCAATGTTTTCAATGTGATTCATCCTAAAGAATGTTAAAGTGTATGTAAACCTGAAACCAAAAGTGAAATATATTACAGCTTATTAGTCCTTTAGGTGGTAGCTGCATTTGTTTCTTCTTTTAAAGTTTCTTTTGCTTTATTTTCACCCGGTGATCTTTGAAATAACACATTTTCTGTCCTTTGGTGGCTACATCACTCTTACACCCTATCTATGGAGGGAGCCATGATTGACACCCTAGGCTGCTCTCCTGATATGGACTAAATACGTGTCCATATTACTTCATCTCCATTACATGGGGAGGTGCAGAGCAATTGCTAGATTACTGAAGATAGCTAAAAGAAACATTTTCTTATGTGCAGCTCACAGGTGGTGACAAAAACAATGCATTTCTCAGCTGTCATTTTCTGTCTTTCCTGAAATCAGGCTTAGCTTGAAAAAAAAAACCTAAGGCAGCCAGCCCATCTAAGGACTCTAAACTGAAATATACAATTTTTTTGTGCTTGGGTTTGCTTATCCTGTAATATAAATATTTCAAAAACTGGGATTAAAGAAATTGTACTGAAGGAAACATGAATATTGCCACTGTTGGCCTCTCCTCCTAAAAAGACTAGCTGCCTGGGGTCTTGCTCATCCATTGGATTCAACTAGGAAGAATATGCAGATCAGAAGTTCTGAGTTCCCCCTGATTTTACTGTCTGCATGCTTGTTTCAAGTCAAGGACTAAAAAGGTTAGAGACAGACAGGCAAATAGCATTTTCAGGAGGAGGCAAGGAATTGAAGCCCCTATTTTTATCTCTCATTTATAGGAAAATGACTATATCTCTTAGATGGATCGTTTTTCTTTCCTGCAACAACAGAGGATTGCAGGAAAGCAAATTGCTTGATTCCCTCATCAACACAGTCAGTGTTGATGGGGGAATCCCTCCTGTGGAGCCATTGTATTCTCCCAGCAAGCAGGCCGGGAAAACACAGTGATTATTGCTAGCGGCTATCCTAGCTGCTAGCAATAATCGCATGTAAAATCAGACAGGCTGGTCATACCCAAGTTGATCGATTGAACAGCTTGGGTACACGCAGCCTGCCCATACTTGGTTCGAATTTTGCCCAGTTCCTGAGAAACCGGCTGAGATTTGTCTGTCCCCACCAGCCTCCCTTCCCCCTTGCTGGGAGGACGCAATGGCTCCGCAGGAGGGATTCCCCCATCAATACGTGGTTGCAGGAAAGAAAATCCCTCTGTGGTCGGCCTAAGCTATAGCTCAGAATAGGAAGGAATCCTGATCTTCACAACTTCCTTTTAACCAGTTACAGGCCGCCTACTGCATATATACTGTGGCAGGGCGTGTGCCGCTGGAGTGCCACTCCCGCTGTGATTGGATGCAGTGGGAGCCAATCAACGGGTCCGGCGTCCGCGATGGTGACCCACCAATCGTTCACAAGAGAGAAGGATCAGCCGTCTGCCTGTGCAAACAAGGCAAACAGCAGATCTGTCAGGAAGGGAAAGAGACCTTGTGATTCAGCTAAAGCCAAATCATAGATCTCTCTTTTTCTTCAGTGTGACATTGCCCCACACAGTTAGTAAGTACCTCCCTAGGGAACATTTAGCCCTTTGATCGCCCCTGGTGTTTACACCTTCCCTCCCAGTGCCATTTATACTGTAATCAGTGCATTTTTATAGCACTGATCACTGTATTGGTGTCACTGGTCCCCAAAAAGTGTCACTCAGTGTCCGATTTGTCGGCCGCAATGTCGCAGTCCCACTAAAAATCGCAGATCGCCGCCATTACTAGTAAAAACAATAAAAATAAAAAAAAGTCCCTAAATCTATCCCCTATTTTGTAGACGCTATAACGTTTGCGCAAACCAATCAATATACGCTTATTGGGATTTTTTTTTACCAAAAATATGTAGCAGAATACATATTGGCCTAAATTTATGAAGAAATTTGATTTTTTTTATTTTTTTTTATTGGGAATGTTTTATAGCAGAAAGTAAAAAATATTGTTTTTTATTTAAAATTGTCTGTCTTTTTTTGTTTATAGTGCAAAAAATAAAAGGCACAGAGGCGATCAAATACCACCAAAAGAAAGCTCTCTTTGTGGGAAAAAATAAAACATCAATTTTATTTGGGTACAGTGTCGCACGACCGCGCAATTGTCGGCTAAAGCGACGCAGTGTCGTATCACAAAAAATGGCCTAGTCAGGAAGTGGGTAAAACCTTCCGGAGCTGAAGTGGTTAATAAATAAATAATAATAAATAGTTAATAAAATCCATCCAGAGCTTAAATAATAATTTGATTGGACTTAGCCAACATTGTAATGCCTTCATTTTGTAGTGTGTTTTTTCTTTTTGTTCTTCAGGGTATGTGACTTTTCTTTTACTCTTTATTTCAGTCGAGGAGTCTCTCTTCTTATAATGAAAAACAGCAATGTGACATCTCTGGGGTTACGCTCACTGCGGGATATTAGCGCTGGGAAGGTTTACATTACAGAGAATGAGAACCTTTGCTATTACCACACTATAAATTGGTCGCGATTGTTTTCAAACAGGCGGCAGAACACTGATGTGAAGAATAACAAAGCTGCAGCTACCTGTAGTAAGTAGTCGTTTTGCTATGTATTTGTCTTCATGGTGATTGTATAAGAACTGCCCATAATCATATTGGATTAAACCTGTTTGGTGCCTTTGTTATTTGACCTGCGCCATTGTTTTGTATTAATTGTAACCAATATACCTAAAAGGAATTATAAATGGGCATTTGCTTCCAAAAATGTCAAATATATTCTCTTGCCTTTCCTTGATTAGTGGATTTGGTTAAATCGAATAAAACACCTAATTTTTGTTCTGTGATAAACTGCAAGCATAATGCTTATCTGTCAGTTGGAGTCAGGGTAGGGTGATTGGAGGGGCCAACAGCAGAGTCTGGTCAGCCTTGGCAATACAGTTGTTGGTAAATCTAAAGGAAATCGTACAATCAGATTTTAATGTGTGTGACCATATTTATACCCCATCCAGCCCAGACTTTTATGTCCTTGAACAAGTTGGATATTTCCCTTTACTTCTTGTCCTAGTAGCAATGTTGTCACCAAGATCGGTAGCAAGTGAAAATCTCACAAGGCTCCCACAGACAGCAATGCAAACCAGAGGAATCAACTCTTACCCACTCTGTACAAAAAGATAAGAGTGATACTTTTATTTAAAATGTAAGAAAATGCTAACTCTAACTAAAAAATGTTCCCTCCACCTTCCTCCTACCTATCCTAACTAACCTGTAAAAAAAAAAAGAGCTGTGTCCTTTAATCCACTTCGGTCACATGATCCAGCAGCTACAGCTCCCCTGTGTCAGTAAGCGGCTGCTGCAGGGGAGAGGAGAGAACGCCAACAGTGGCTGGGTTATGAGAGCCTATGGGTGACGTCACGGCTCTGGGAATTCACAGTCATTGTCAATCGCTCCCTTCCACAGGGTAGCCAGAGCTGCTTAAGCACATGAAAGGATGGGATTAAAAAATAAGTATACAGATATTTTTTAGACAGGGTATGCAGGAGGAGGGGGGAGAGAATGTTTTTAAGAAGAGTTAGAGCTGATCTATGCCAACACTTTAAAGGATAAGTTCACTTTTGGGAACATGTTACATGTTCCACTCATTTTTTGGGGGGGAACATGTAACAGGTTCCCATTCCTACAGCGTCTCCCCGATCTGCTGCATCTAGAGACAACAAGTGGGAGATCTTCTCTCCCCCCGCTAGCTGTCACTATTTTCAAAAAAATGCAGCCGTGTGTGGCCATCAGCTTGAGTGCTCTGGTAGTTCATTGTCTCCTCCTGCCAATGTGTATCTGTCTGCCCGTATGAGGTACGAGCAGAGAGATACTGTACACTGAGAAGTCTGCAGGAGCCCTGCATGGAAATGCTTTTCAGGCTCCTAGTGAAAAAAGCAATAAATGTATATTTTTTACCTGCAAAAAGATGTGCTTTTGTTTTATTTATTTTTTTAAAAAGGTGACCTTATCCTTTAAGCTTTCTTGTATTATGAGTTATATATTTGTGCTCAGGATAGTTTGGCATTAAACTACTGGGGAAAGTTGTAGTAGACCAGTATTAAAAATGTGATCATTATCTTAACTCAATAAAGGAAAGCAGTGGTGCACTTAATGAACAACGTGTAACTAAACATAGCATAATGTTTTTTTTTAGTATTTAAAATATTCAAATATTGAAATATGTATTCATTTATTCACAGTTCAGGAGAAAAGAGTATGTGATCCACTTTGTTCTGATGCTGGATGCTGGGGTCCTGGGCCCAGCCTATGCCTGTCATGCAAGAACTTTAGCCGAGATGGCATATGTGTACCATTCTGCAATCTTTCCCAAGGGTAAATCTTGATAATGTTAAATATCTATTATTTGCTACTGTTTGCTGATTCTTCTTCATTACACTTCATCTATCTTTGTTTTTATGTGTAGAGATACGAGGGAGTTTGCTAAAGATGGCCTTTGCCTCCAGTGTCATCCAGAGTGTCAGAAAATGGAAGGGGGTCTAAGTTGTAATGGAACAGTGAGTACTGAATATTGCCCCTACTATCCCCCTGTATATAACTCTTAAATATCATTGCCTTGTATCATGCCATGTTCTTTATTCTGGCAGGGTGCAGACTCTTGCATTCAGTGTGCACACTTTCGTGATGGGTTGAATTGTGTGTCTGAGTGTCCTCGTGGAGTGATGGGAGAAAAAGGACGAGTGTATAAATACCACAGTGCAAATAAGATCTGTTTGCCTTGCCATGAGAACTGTACAGAGGGGTGAGTCCTCACTTGGTGTCCTCAATAGAAAACCAGTGTTAAAATGCCATGACAGCCATTTTGCTTAAAGATAAAATCACTGTTGCGGATGCCTGGTTACTCCTATCCATTTACAGCTGCCATGATAAGTGGCAAAACCCTTCTTACATTGGAAATTTGCTTTCTCCTACTGCTCATTGTTTATCATCAATTCATGGATTACAAACTATAACAATAATACTTTTTTCACAAACTCGAAAATTCCGCGCTTCGGACAATTAAAGAGAACTGCAGCCCCCCCAAAAAAATGGAAAAACACCGAGGTGAAATCCAAAATGATAAACAAACTCTAGTGGGGAATGTGGCGCTGTTCAAAAGTGAATGAAAAGAATAAATATAAAGTGGTACCTCAAAAAAATTTATGGGACATATAAAAAATATTAAATGGTGAACATCCAGTGTGTCAAGTGTATATGCAGCAAGTGTGACTGTTCAAAAGAAAATGAAAATGAAAATAAAATATGTTGTAGCAGCATATAGAATAATAAATAGTGAACATACAGTATGTCAGGTGAAAATGCAACACATACAAAATACCACGTATTATTATAAAATTAAGTGCAAATGTATATAAGTTGGACTGAAAAATGAATGGTCCTAGAAAAAAATCCTGGCACTCATACCAAATCCATAAATATGTGCATGATGAAAGTGCTGGTTTAAAAAAAAAACATAGAGCATGCCAAATAACTGACGTAATAGTGTACCAAAAAAATTAAGATCCCAATATTTTGTCCAAACACAAACTAAAGTCTTATATGTGTAAAAAGGAGAAAAAAAAAAAACTGTGCAAAAATGTCTTTGCTCCAAAAAAAGAAGGTCCCGTGTGAATTTGTGTGAATTTGTAGTGATTGTGATGTGATCTTCTCTTCTGGAACCCCTTCTTGTGTCCCCACTTACCGAAAAGCCCAACCCCTGCAAGGGTAATGAGCATATGAACGTAACTCCTCTGGCCGGAAATGATCGGTGTCCCCCTCTGGAATTCCGCGATCTCCTTCCTGGTTGGGTTGCCGCTAATCTTTCAAAAAGGTCCACCAAAACGTATCCACATGTATAGAGGAGAGAGGAGCCTCATAGTGTAAATCCAAAAGTTTTTATTGGTTAGCCAGTCGGCTTACATTAAAACAAACCAAAGTTAAAAAGATGGTATCTGGCTCAGAAGTAACACTGCTCTGCCGGCTGGTGAAAAGCCTGTAGCTGGAACAGTAGCGAGGCAGCGGCGTGCGTTCCACTGCCAGACTGCCAGAAACCGGAAGTAGAAAGAACAACAGCTAGCAGCGACGTATGCGTACCAACGTGACCACGCCTAGGTACCACTTTATATTTATTCTTTTCATTCACTTTTGAACAGCGCCACATTCCCCACTAGAGTTTGTTTATCATTTTGTAATAATACTTTTTTATTATGAAGAAATGAGGATTATAAGGAATCCCCCAATGCTCCTTTGCACAAACCATATTATTGTTTTTAGAGTAATAGTATTTGACCTTTATGACCTGTTTTGGAGCATTCACTCTTGCCAACAAGGCAGTCTTGAGCTATCCTTCTGCATGATAATATTTCTGTATTGGTTCTGTATATGTCATAGGCATCTCTTTCTGTGTAACAGGTGTGTAGGACCTGGGATAGACAACTGCATCAGCATAGTTCCACATCCAGCTGAAAGGTAAATTTTACATATGGCGCTAATTTTCTTAGGACATTATTATAAACACCTGCCTTAGAGGGAAAATAAAGAAATCCTGCCAAGTAGGTGCGAGGGAAAAGTAGGCAATGACCATTGTAGACATTATGCTTTCAGAATTCATTGAAACTTTTACTAATTGAAACCAAGAATATTGTGTGACTCTCTTACTCTCCTTCATAGCAATATACTGTATGCATTGCCAAAATACAGGGGCATTTTACATATCCAATAATATTCAAAGGAATTTGTTGTGCATGGTCAGATCAGGCTGTGCAATCTTGACTTTTGGAGTTGGAGAGTGCAATTTTGTCTTAAAATGGTTTTCCACTTCCAAGTGCAAAGGATCTGCACTTTTTTTTGCATTTGCATCAATTGTTTGCATGGTCTATAACCCATTTCTTAGGTTGCAGACATACTTGGATCTCTCAAACTGAACATATTATGCACCCCACAGCCTGTGATTCTGTTACTTAACCTGCCAATAAAAATGGCGTGTTCTTTACCTGCCTGCAACTTCAGGCATTAAATGGTGGAGCACAAGATTATTGTCAGCGGGGAACAGTCAACATTCAGATAAGGCCTTCAGATAAGGCAAGTCAGTGGCTGTGAAAGATGGTAGACCTTTGACGACAACCAGAGAAAAACCAACAGTAGTCTACAAGAGTCACAAGCCCATGTGGTTGATTTACTAACTGCTCATAGGCTGTTCACTTTGCAAGGGAATTTTCACTTTTGAGGGGGAATTTTCCCTTAGCTTAGTGAATGACCGGCAGCAGCTGTCCTGCTCTGCTCCTCCACCGTCACTGGAGCACTGAGCTGTGGAGGGGCGGGCAGCGGCCATCTCAGCCTCTCAGTGCTCGCTGAGAGGCTGAGACCGCTGTCAGTCCAGGCACCTGGTGGATTCAGAGTCGGGATGACGCAGTGCCTGGACTGATCTGTGTGACGTCAGCAGAGAGCAAAATTCAGACCTCTCTCTGCTGAAAACGGGTCACAGGAGTGCAGAAACTTTGCTGACTTCTATCATCCAATTATTTTAAAGCAAAAATACGGTACTTTTTTCCCAATGTACGTGATTGGGTATAATTAATTTATACTATGTTCACTAAACTAAGAGGAAATTATCTTGCAAAGTGAACAGCCTATTTGCCCTAATATATTCCTAGCAATATTTTAATGGAAAATGTTAAGACAATGTAACACGTTATAACTTGCAACTCTAAGGAATTTAATGTAAAATACATTTACTACTTTGCTGCTAGATATGATCATTTCCACTGCCACAGTGGAAGTACAAAGAATGGGTATAGTGGACATATTGTTGAACTTGTCCTGGAATTTCCCTACACTATCCAGCAGGAAGAATAGAAGTTACAATCCTTGGCTCTATTCCTTTTCTCAATAATAACTGCTATTACACTGAGAGAGGAACTGTCCAGACAATCAGCTTGTGTTCCCCCCACACTCAGCTTATGATGTCAGCCATGCTGCTTGTGAATTAACAGAATTAAAAGAAGTATGGTTTGCCGAAGATTCAAATTAAAAGGCAATTGAGTCAATACAAATGGCGGGACAATAATTGCAGGGCTTGGTTATGTTGTCAATAGATAACGCCCTTCCTGTCAAGATCATTTATGCGCCGGGAAGGAGGACAGGCTACTTCAATCATCAGCACTCTGAAATGACTTGTTCATGATAGCACTGCAATTATCCCAGCTTTTTGCTCCTTTTAAACATACAATATGACGATCTATAAACATTGTTTGTAGTAAACAAGCACTTGCTGTTTTGACGCTACACTTTTTCACTGAGACACCTTTCTTGAATGTTGCTGCCTTAGGCCAAAGTATCCTTGGTATGTCCCTAAACCTTCCCCAACCTGTTTGTTTTCTACAGTGTGCTGAGTGTAGAGATGTCAATCTAAAAGGTCTTCTTCAAAGCACTATAAACTCTGTGGCTAAATGTTTGTGGAAACCTGATATTAAATCTGTATGACCTTGTTGGACATCCCATTTCAAAACCATGCACATTAGTATGGAGTTGGCCTCCTATGGCATCCTCTCTTCTGATAAAGCTTTTCACAAGGTTTGGTGTGTGCAGTGGGACTCTGTGACCATTCAGCCAACAGAGCATTTGTGTGGTCTCGTACCAATGTTGGATGAGAAGACCTGGCGCGCAGTTGGTGTTCCAGTTCAAGCTAAAAGTGTTTAGCTGGATTGAAGTCTATGCTGGCCATGTGGGTTCCTCCATTTCAAACTAATCACGCTATGTTTTTGTGGCCCTACCGTTGTGCACAGGTGCACGGTGATGCTAGAACGGAAAAGAACCTTCCCAAACTGTTACCATAAAGTTGGAAGCACACAATACTTTAAAATAGCTTTGTATACTGAAGCATTAACAGTAGCTCTCACTGGAAACACCTGAGCTCAATCATTTGGAGCGATGTCCACATAATTTTGGCCATATGTACATATTTTCTGTAGGTTGCTACAAAAGGAAGAGAGAAGTCCATAAAATTTTACATTGTCTGGATCCAAGGTGAATTTCTTACAAATAAGTGCAAGCAATATCTAACCTGTTGTCGACAGGGTCAGATTTGCCATAAGCAAAGGCGTGCGCACAGGGTTGCCGGGTGTGTCTGGGCACACCCTAAACATCCTGTGTGGTGCTGATTCCCCCTGCTTTCTTTCTCCCCTCTGCAGTGCTGGTTTCCTCTCTGGAGCGGTGAAGGGGCTGGTAAATATTTATTTAACCGGTCCCTTCCTTGTCTGAATGAATACAGTGAGTGATCTGTGCCGATCATTCCTGTCTTCATTCTTAACTGAAGCATAGTAAACTATGTTTACTGCAGGCTGCAGAGAAAGGGACTGGGGAATCTCTGTCCTCAGTTTCTTTCTCTGTCTCAAATGTGAGACATCAGGGGTCTGTTTAGACCCTTGATATTTCACCAAAGCCCCATAACAGGGCTCCTAAAAAATTGTAAACAAATAATATTGTAAAACATAATTTAAAAAAAACATTGTAAAAAATAATAAAAATAAAAAACTACTGACCTACGTCCACTGCCCTACTGACACCAATCTTTGCTCTACTGACACCATCCTCTGCTCTGCTGATATACATACATGTGTGTTTGTGCTCTGGGGTGCACACCCTAATACATTAGGTTGCTCATGCCAATGGCCATAAGGCACAGTAGGCATGTGCTTTTAGGTGGCACAGGCAAAAATAAAGTTTTTCCCTCCATAATTATTGACCACACATTTTTTTCCCTATCATCAGTATGAATTTGAATCTTATATAAGGTTGTTTACATGCTATTGCAATAATTTAAGTCAGGTTAAGACTAAGGACAAGCCAGGTTAGGCCTTGGGATGAACCTATGTCAAACAAAACCAAAGAAAATTCCCGGCTCAACTTACCGACCAGCCTGCAACCAACCGAATTATCCTGTCTAAAAGTATGCGTTAAAAACAGGGGTTTAGTTTTCACATGTTTGCAAATACATGCTTAAGCTGCAGAGGCACTTCACAGCACCCCAGTATTATCTGCAGTCCTAACTCTATTTAAGAGCCTCCACAGTGGAAGCACATGCATTATAATGGATAGGCAGAGGGCAGGTGAGCCTGGAGGCAGCCCACCTCTCTTTAAAAGAGAAGTATGGGAATTTTTCCCATAATCACACTCACCTAGGTGGATGCAGCATCGGTCCAATGCTGCATCTGTCCCCCCGCCGCCTCTGCACTGAGAACCGAGCCATCGAACATCGCCGATGGCTTGGCTCTGTCAGCTCCCTGAGCAGAGAGCTGCTGCCTGTCAGTCAGCAGCTCTCCTGCTCTGCTCCTCCATGCTCACTGGAGCACTATGCTTTGGAGGGGCAGGGAGTGGCCGTTTCAGCCTCTCAGCGGCTCGCTGAGAGGCTAAGACGGCTATCAGTCCAGGCACCTGGCGGATCCAAACTTCCAGAGTCGGGATGACGTGGTGCCTGGACTGATTTGTGTGACGTCAACAGAGAGCGGACTTCAGACCACTCTGCTGAAAACAGGTCACAGGGGTGCAAAACTAATTGCACTCCTGTGACCCTTAGGAGAAGCCCAGCCAAACGAGCTTAGGATAGACTTCTCCTTTAAAGGCACAGGGGTGCACTAGACACCCAGCACATAACACAATGGCAGCAAAGGTGTCCAGTGCTTCCCCTCACCAGCATTCCAACAGTACAAACAAATGGCCACTGCCCCCACCTATAACTGGCCTTTGCAGCAAGGAGCACATGGAAGGGTGAGGAGCACATGGAAGGGTGACGCATGTCAAACAAAACCAAATAAAATTCCCAGCTCAACTTACCAACCGGCCTGCAACCAATCAAGTTATCCTGTCTAACATTATGTGTTAAAAACAAGGGTTTAGTTTGCACACATTTGCAAATACATGCGTAAGCTGCAGAGCCATCCAGTGGGATGTGCCCAGTTAAGCTTAAACTCACAGAAAACTGCCCCCGTGATAGCAGACCACAACCTAACCATCTGCAGCCATGAAATTCCTGCTATGTAGCCACACAAAACAAAGTGGTCGGGATGCTGGTGACATTATTTACCACATTTGGCCCAAACCTTTGTTCATCCTTAATTAGAACCACAAAAACAAGAACATTTTCTGCAAATAGGAGGTGACCTTCGCAGAGGGGTGTTAGTGGCTGCAGTAATGAGAATCTGGCCCTGATTCTAAAGAAACAATATGAGAAAGATACATACTGATACAGACTGTTACGTAGACCCATTGGCTTTGGTGCTTTCTGAGTTACTGACACAGAACAAGTATAAGGACTAGGAAATCTGACTTCACTTGTTGATACTTGACCTGGTTTGTGACTCCGTAAGTATTAAAGCCAGACAACTAATGTTATTGAAGGAGCTCAGCAATGGCTATCCGCATAATTCATAACATGACAGGTTTTGTTTAAATGTTGCACCTGTTTGGGGAATAAAGAAAGCCAGTGCTGCACTGCCCTCTGGTGAAACAATATGGCAATGCAGCCAAAGTAAGTAACTATGATATGAATCATGACATAGGGGAAACTAGGAAAACACCATCACGATTAAACTGACTAAGCAGTGTTTGTAATCACAGACTAAGATTTTCTAACAGAATTCTTTATTGATCTACAGTAAAACTCAGGCAATTGTGGCAATATCAATTGTAGCGTCCATCTTTGTTCTGTGTTGTTGCCTCCTACTGGCACTTCTGTACTGGAGAGGGCTGAAAATCCGCAAGAAGCGAGCTATGAGGCGCTACTTGGAGAGGGAAGAGGTAAGTCACATTCAGCATCTCTCTCTCGTCTAATGTACTTTGTAAATATATGTTCTAAAATTTACAGCTGCCATCCAGTTCCAAAAATTTACAGTCAGGGTCAAGGTAAAAAAAAAAACCTGACCTCCAGGAAATGAATGCATTAAACGCAACTAATGTAAGGATCTAAATTTGTCTTGATATCATTAATGGCATCCCAGTCTTAGTCCGTAGGGTTCAATATTAAGTTGGCCCACCCACTGCAGCTACAACAGCTTCAACTCTTCTGAGAAGGCTGTCCACAAGGTTTAGGAGTGTCTATGGGAATGTTTGACCATTCTTCCAGAAGAGCATTTGTAAGGCACTTATGTGAAAGAGAAGGCCTGGCTTACAGTCTCCGCTCTAATTTATCCCAAAAGTGTTCTATCAGGTTGAGGTCAGGACCCTGTGCAGGCCAGTCAAGTTCCTCCACTCCAAACTTGCTCATCTATGTCTTTTTGGCCCTTGCTTTGTGCACTGGTACGCAGTCATGTTGGACCAGGAAGGGACATCCCAAACTGTTCCCACAAAGTTGGGAGCATAAAATTGTCCAAAATGTCTTGGTATGCTGACACCTTAAGAGTTCTCTTCACTGGAACTAAAGGCCCAAGCCAAACCCCTGAAGAACAACCCCCACACCATAATTCCCCCTCCACCAAATGATTTGGACCAGTGCACAAATCAAGGTTCATAAAGACATGGATGAGCGAGTTTGAGGTGAAGGAACTTGACTGGCCTGCACAGAGTCCTGACCTTAACCCAATAGAACAACTTTGGCATGAATTAGAGCCGAGACTGAGAGCCAGGCCTTCTCATCCACATCAGCAGGGCGTCCATCAGGGGGGTACAGGCAATACTGTTGTAAGGGGCCCGAGCGTCCCAAGGGGCCCGGTTGGCCAGGCCCACTCCCCGCCTCCCCCCAGCAGCACATGAAATTAAACTGTCATCTGCAGGCAGCCGCTGGCCCGCATGGTGCCCGCAATGGAGAAGGAGAAAGAAGCATACAAGCCTGGGCCTCCGCCGTCTTTCACTAGCACCCCCCTGCAGGTGATCGAGGCTAGCACTCACTCCGCTTCCTTCCCTGCTGAGACGGAGCATGCTGGCTGCTGATAGGTTAGTTTGCAATCTGATTGGCAGGGACTTGGGCAGGGGGTATGGTCAGTTCGTCAGCAGTGAAAGTGGACCCAGCCCTCTCAGGTGCATGCAGATACAAGAGAGCAGCATGGAGGGCAAGTCACAGAGAGTTAGCGTGTGCTGCTGCATGTGCCACCCATGCTGTAGATTTCTACTCACTCACTTATTCCTTGGATGGGACACGGTCACCTGAGGCTGACAAGCTGGCATGATGGAGTTGCATGGATGAGGATGGAGTTGCATTGTGAAAATGGATGAGGATGATGATTCTGGGTGGGGATGAGAGTTACATTGGGGAGAGCCTCTTTACAATGTAACTCTCTTCCCCACCCAGAATTATCATCCTCATCCATTTTCACAATGCAACTCCATCATCCTCATCCCCAGCATCATCCATCCCTCTAGTATGCCCATTCAGCCCAGTATCATCCATCCCTCTAGTATCCAAATCCACGCCCAGCATCATCCATCCCTCTAGTTTGCCCATCCATGCCCAGCATCATCCATCCCTCTCCACAATGTATGCCCATCCACACTCAGCATCATCCATCCCTCTAGTATGCCTATCCACGCTCAGCATCATCCATACCTCTCCACAATGTATGCCCATCCACACCCAGCATCATCCATCCCTCTAGTATGCCTATCCACGCTCAGCATCATCCATACCTCTCCATAATGTATGCCCATCCACACCCAGCATCATCCATCCTTCTCCATAATGTATCCCCACCCACGCCCAGCATCATCCATCCCTCTCCATATTGTATCCCCACCCACACCCAGAATCCTGGAGAGGATTGGATGATGCTGAGCGTGGGTGGGGATACATTATGGAGAGGGAATAATGATGCTGGGCGTGAATGGGGATACATTATGGAGAGGGATGGATGATGCTGGGCGTGGGTGGGCATACATTGCGGAGAGGGATGGATTATGCTGGGTGTGGATGGGCATACATTAAGTTGTAAGAGTGTTAAAATAAAAGTGGGTGCACCGAAGGACTCAGTGGGATGGCCAGTGGGTGGATTTGGTGGGGTGGCCAGTGGGCGGACCCTAGGAATGTTGGTGGTCAGGCCCCAGGGGGCCAATGCCTAAAGCTGTATAAGGGGCCCCAACATTTCTGATGGCTGCCCTGCACATCAGTGCCTGACCTCACAAATGAAGAATGGTCAAACATTCCCATAGACACACTCCTAAACCTTGTGGACACCCTTCCCAGAAGAGTTGAAGCTGTTATAGCTGCAAAGGGTGGGCCATCTCAATATTGAACCCTATGGACTAAGACTGGGATGCCATTAAAGTTCATGTGTGTTTAAAGGCAGGTGTCTCAATACTCTTGATAGTATATATATATATAATAAATTAATTATATTCTAACATTATCGACAGTGTCCTGAAATGATGGACCCCTCAGAGAAGTCCAATACAGTCCAAGCTCGTATATTCAAAAGCACTGAGCTGAAGAAACTGAAGATCTTGGGTGCTGGAGTGTTTGGCACCATACACAAGGTATGATATTTTATTTCATACACATCTGTGGGTGTATGCTGCTTTAATTTCATTCTCTTGCCCTCTTCTTTTCCTTTTCATCATTCACACTTTATTCCCTGTAGGGTGTTTGGACTCCAGAAGGAGACTCTGTTAAGATTCCAGTAAGCATCAAAGTTATACAAGACCGGAATGGCTCCCAGACATTCCATGCTGTTACAGATGTAAGTCCATGTAGATTTTATTTCAGCAAATATATTGATTTGAAAACATTATTACAATTGTTACAGCATATTGTGAACTAGAATAGAAAACTGCATTACATGTTATTTTTTAATTTATATAATTGTTAAAGGATTAACCCAACAACAAAGAATTTATTACAGCTTACCATTCCTTAGATAAGGTGGCTGCATTAGTTTTCTTTTTTTCAGGCTCAGAATATTTTTAGCAAGTACAGGAAATGCCTATTGAGCTTGCCAAAAAAGCAAAAGCATTTTATCTGTAAACTACTAATCTCCCCACTCACCATATAATGGAAATAAAAAAAAGACAGACATGTTTGAAGTTCAGCCTGGGTGACAACCATGGCCCCCTCCATAAAGAAAGTGGAGAAGTTAGCATAGTTACTTAAGGAGAGGTAAGGTGTTTTTTGCATTCCACAATGTGAAAATAAAGCGAGAAAGCCTGAAAAAAGAAAATTCATGCAGTCACCTCATCAAATGACTGGTAAGCTTCATTATATTCAGTTTTTGATTTTGGGTTTAGATACACTTTAACAAAGCAGAGAGATAGCTACAAAAAATACAGGGGTTGCTCAAGAAATATATCTGATATTGAGATATCCTTATCCTTTTAAACCTCAACAAATGAACAGGCTTTAATTACATTTACTGTTTTAGTATAAAAAATATATATGTTCTTGTCATAATATAAATTAGAAATTAATTTTTTGAAAGAGACACAAAAAGCTCAAATATGTCTGAAATTTAGATTTAAGACCATACCGTATGTACCTATCCTCCTTGTAAACTTTTAAAGTGAATTCTAGGCATGTAAAAAAAAAAGTTTAATCAGATGAACAGTATATTAAAAAAACCCTCTGCACAGTAGAACCCACTGTTTTATGTTTGTTCTTTAACCCTCTGCACAGTAGACTGTGTGTAGGACTAAAGCTAGTCCAATATAGTGAAGATACTGACAAGAGGGGAGAACAGAATGTTCCTTTAATGTCAGCTCATCAGGTGGGGTGATGGGGGGTTCTGGACCTAGCAGTAGTGCTTACCTGCAGCGGACTTCCATTTTATATATATATATATATATATATATATATATATATATAATGTAAAATATGTAAAGCGTTGCGTAAAATGGCAGCGCTATATAAGTATCTGTAATAATAATATTTATTATTTTCATCATTTATTTCTAAATGTATGATAGATTTACTTTCATGATTAATTGGACCCAAAAATAAAATCCTGATAAACATTAAAGTTCAGTTATTTAGAAAAGCCAAGACAGCAAATTTACACTGTTATACAAGCTTTGCACTCACTACTTTACATTGTAGCAAAGTGTAATTTCTTCAGTGTTGTCACATGAAAAGGTATAATATTTACAAAAATGTGAGGGGTGTACTCACTTTTGTGAGATACTGTACTTGTCAAAATTAGGTTACTTGATGTGAACACATAGAATGTGGCTATAAAATTATTTAACCAGGGTGTCAGAAACCATGAAATCAGACCGAGACAGAAGTACAGTTAAATCACACTTGTTTAATAATAAAAGTAAATAGAACAAACGTAGTCAAAACATAGCCAAAGTTCAGGAACCGGAATGGATAGTAAGACAAGCCAAACATCAGGGAGCCAGAGATGAGTGTAGTCAAACAGCAAGCAGGAACTGGAGCCAGAAGGGATGTCAGCCAAGCAAGTTTATTAACAGGAATGCAGGAGAGCGTCTCTGTGATGTTGACTAATGCCGTGTACACACGAGTGGACTTTTCGACAGCAAAGGTCCAACCGAACGAATCTGCCGGACAATTCGATTGTGTGTGGACTTCATCGGACCTTTGCTGTCGAAAAATCAGATGGACTTTAGAAATAGAACATGTTTCAAATCTTTCCGACGGACTTGAGTCTGGTCAAAAAATCAGTTTGTCTGTATGCTAGTCCGACGGACAAAAATGGACGCATTGGCAGCTATTGGCTACTGGCTATGAACTTTCTTACTCTAGTCCAGTCGTACGTCATCACGTTCGAATCAGTCGGACTTTGGTGTGATCGTGTGTAGGCAAGTCCATTGTGTCGGAACTCCGTCGAAAGTCTGTCAAAAAGTCCTTTGGAGTTCAGTCTGTCGAAAGTCCGCTCGTGTGTACACGACATAAGGCAAAGGCAGAGATCCTCTGGGCTGGATGGCTTAAGTAGGCAGGACAGACGAGCAGGATATCATCAACAGGTGAGTACCAGTGGAGAGAGATGGGAGCTCACAATTAGCCGACAGTTGAGCGGCCAGCTCAGAGAAGGAAGGGCTGAGCCCAGCCCTGACACAGGGACACCTTAAGCTGCAGGACATTGTCAGCAAAATCCTAACAATAGGAGCCCCTCAATAATGTCATACAAAAATCGTTGGCAGGCAAGTTCAACTGTTTAATTTAATGGGTATAGTTTGTTCTTTTACTGTAAACCTAAAAACCTTAATATAGGTTCTAACATCAGGTAACAGAATTAAAAAGGGTTGTGAAGAGATATCCCAGTTTATTCTGTAAAAGCACAATTTGTGCATAACAAGAATGAGTAGTCTTAGTTGATCCCATTACCTTATGGCCAAGTAGAAGCTGCTCCTACTGAATGTCTTAGACTTAACCTAAAACCAAAATTTAATTGAATCAAAGTTATTTAATATTAAATATGATTAAAAATGTACTTTCATTTGAAAATTGTTTTTTTAAAGTATTTAATTGTATAGTGTAGATGAAAGGTTTTAATGATTGTCAAAGTGCCAATGAAGAATTTGTCATAAGGTCATCAGTCTTTGTGTACATTTCAGATCATGTTCCTGATTTCAAATTTTTCCTTACAGCATATGTTAGCGATGGGAAGCCTTGATCATCCCTGTATTGTGCGGTTATTGGGCATCTGTCCAGGGACACAGCTGCAACTGGTTACTCAGCTCCTTCCAATGGGTTCATTACTGCAGTACGTTCGCCAGAATAAGAACACCAGTGCTGTTGGTCCTCAAATGCTGCTTAACTGGTGTGTGCAGATTGCTAAGGTGAGATCTACTAACTCTGTGGAAACAACAGCATGCTTTCTAAAAAAATGACTGTACGAGGAACACTTCCGGAGAGCCTAGCAGTGAGTGTCAGTGCAAAGATGCATAAAGTATGCATCAGATGTGTGAAGCGTTTGCATTGACCGCCTAGTTGCTCATCAAAATAATCCAAGCATGATAGAAATATCACAAATTCTTCATTATTGGGATCAGTGCTTCTTTGCATAACTACATCTAAACATAAAGAAAATGAAATCTAATCCTGCTCTAACACAAATTATGATGCTTGCTAAAAAAAATTTATTCTGCTGTTCATGGTTGAATGCCAGGTATTAGGCAAAATGAAGCCTTGCAGTCCCCTGTCCCTCCTGTAGTATAAACAAATGACAATCCCCCAACCTATAACTGGCCTGTACAGCAGGGAGCACAGAAATTCCCAGCTCACTTACCAGCCAGCCTACAACAAACTGAATTGACCCTGTCTTACAGTTCATATTAAAAACCAATGGTTTCGTTTGCACACACTTCCAAATATATGCGTAAGCTGCAAGCTGCATCTGCCATGTCATGGCACCCCAGTGTACTTTAGTCCTAACTTTAATAATTTGGGAGTCTGCTGAGTTGGAGCACATATATAATAATGGGTAGATTAAGAGCAGGTATGCCTGGAAGGAGCCCACCCCTCCTTAAAGCTATAGGGACACACTGGACACCTAGCAACAGCACGAAGGACACGCTGCAGCTTACGCATATATTTGCAAGTGTGTGCAAACTAAACCCCTTGTTTCTAATGTGAACTGTTAGACAGGGTCAATTCAGTTTGTTGCAGGCTGGCTGGTAATTGAGCTTGGAGTTTTTGTTTGTTGTTTTTTGACACCCACCCCCATGCATTACATGAACTCTTTTTTTATATATTTTACACAAAAAACGTGTACTTTGTAGGTTTGTCACTATGGCTCTCATTAAGGAAATTTTCCCTTTATGCCCTGAAGACTCAACAGGAAAAAAGATGCTATCCAGCGTGGGCAATACTCTATCTTAGACAGTTGTCACAGGAACAAGGGTTAGCATTTGACGATTTCCCATTTATTCCTCTTCTGGTGGGAACTCATATTTTGGATTTATCCAAACTTATATTCCCAGGTGACATTTGTGGTTAGGACAAACAGGATGAATCTCCCTCAAGGGGAACACAGACAGCAACAAACACCTGGCAGTTGTACTAAACCCTCATCACTCTATCCAAATCTAAAAAAAAAAAAGTTCTGCCTTTAGTTATGTTTTAATGCAAACACGGAACTAGTACAATAACTTGTCATATGATGAGGTTATTTTCATCAAGCTGATTACTCTCACTTGTATATCAAGCTAAAACGTTAAATATTTTATAGCTACCTTTTGTGAAAGAACGGATGGGTGTAGAAATTAAAACATAATTAATACTTGATTACCATAACATTTATTCTCTTTTAACTATGAGCTGTTAAAGTAGTATCTGAAAATATGATTATTCATTTTAATAAAAGAGCTAGGGAGCAGTCATATAAACAGACCCAAGTAATTACAAAGAAATTCTTTATTCATCCACCCCTCCAGTCAAAGTAAATTTGTACTGCGGAACATCTTTGATCAACATTTAAATATATTTCAAAAGCTTCTTCTAATTGTTATACCAGACTGGCCCTAAAAGCAAAGTGTTCTTGTAATTCATATGTTATTCTTGGGGAAAAAAATTAAGGTAACCGATACTTGCCCTAGCCTTTTTTTTTTTGTCTTCTGTATTTATGTGTCTCTCTTTTTGTACAGGGAATGTATTACTTGGAGGAACATCGCATGGTGCACAGGAACCTGTCAGCTCGTAATATCCTCATGAAAACAGTCAATCACGTTCAAGTGTCAGATTTTGGTGTGGCAGATCTGTTGTATCCAGATGACAAGAAATTTTGCTACAATGAAATCAAGGTGAATTTATTAAACATTGATTTTAATATTCTTTATTATCGTCCTCTTATGTACTAGGAGTTAAACACAGATCCTATGTGCATGTCTACAGCAAGAGATATTCTGAAACCTAAATTTATTGTTTCACACCTTGTCCGTTTTGCCAACCTACCAGATTGAAATTTACTGACACGACACCCAAAATTTACTGGCAAAGCCAAGTTTTTACTGACATTTCCAAAAGTTACAAAATGGCAGTTGTATGTGCAATTTTTAGTATTTAGGCTACAAATAAGTACAATATGCAATTAGCAATGTGATTTAAGGTAGATATTAGGGCAAAAATCATATTTCTTATTTTACACTCAATATAGTAAGTGGCTCAGGGACAGAACTCAGGGGCAGGAAATTAGAATGGGCGAGACACGCCCATGAAATGGACTCTCACAGTATCACTCACAGCAGTGGGCAGCAGCACAGATCACTGCCACGTCCCATCCTGAGTCATAGTGACACTCTCTCTCCATGCCAGGTGGTCCTCTCAGTCCCCTCCAGTACAGCACTGACAGTCCCGCTCCTGGCTTGCCTTGCTCCTGTCCCACAGACCTGCACACGAGGCTCTGGTCGCTCCGCTCGGCTCCCTTGCACCAGGACATCACATGACACGCTGAGGCACCATCTCTGCTAGACCCGCCCCCCGTCGGTACCACCTGAACACACTGTACCGGGCACTTGAATGGTCCTGGCCGGCTCCGGACCTGAGCTGAGCATGCCCAGTTCCGAGCCAAGCGTCACAGCCATATTATTTACTGGCAACCTTTTCCTCTTACTGGCATTTACTGGCAGGAGAAAAGTGCCCATTTTTTACTGGCTGCCACTAAAAATACTGACGGTTGGCAACACTGCACCTTGTCTTTATTAACAAGAGTATTGTTTTGTAAAGTTCCATACAAGATTGGCTACTTGTGAAGCATGCGCCATAGGCTGTGCACACCTAGGGCAGGGTGCCATAGCTGGCCATCATTAAATCCAGAAGAGATTATTGCAGAGAATACATTAAGGTTAAAAAAAAACTTTCAGCCTTTAGAACCACTTTAAGCTAGGGTATCATTCTCTGCACCAGTAGCTCTATATTGAACACTACCAGTGTCGATCCTCTAGGACTAAAAGCAATTATATTTGCAGGAGGTGTCTGCATTTGCACACAAATGCCTTATACAAAGCTCAAAACAGCATCGAAGCTGTGGGCATCTGATGTGGAAATAGCCACTTCTAACCCCCTGCTGTCATCAGTGGCATTGCAAGGTGGGGGCGGGGGGGTGCGGGCCGCACCCGGGTGACACCCGCCAAAGGGGTGACACCCATGTATAGCAGAACCGCTGACACCGCCACTGTGCCTCTCGCCTCGCTCACTCTGTGTCCCCCGTGGAGCGGACTGAAGCTGCCTCCTCCTCTGTTTACATCCAGTGAGGAGGAGGAGCCCGAGTGACACACACCTCTGTGTGTATACGGCCACGCTGTACTGAGGTCTGTACACTCTAAGTAGATTAGTAGATGGACATGAACTAGGGGAATTCTATACTGATGGGGGTCTGCACTAGGGGAATTCTATACTGATGGGGGTCTGCACTAGGGGGATTCTATACTGATGGGGGTCTGCACTAAGGGGATTCTATACTAATGGGGGTCTGCACTAAGGGGAATTCTATACTGATGGGGGGTCTGCACTAAGGGGAATTCTATACTGATGGGGGGTCTGCACTAAGGGGAATTCTATACTGATGGGGGTCTGCACTAAGGGGGGGATTCTATACTGATGGGGGGTCTGCACTAAGGGGGGATTCTATACTGATGGGGGGTCTGCACTAAGGGGAATTCTATACTGATGGGGGGTCTGCACTAAGAGGGGGTGTCTATATTGATGGGGGGTCTGCACTAAGGGGTGATTCTATACTGATGGGGGAGTCTGCACTAAGGGGAGGTTATATACTGATGGGGTGTCTGCACTAAGGGGAGCTTATATACTGATGGGGGGTCTGCAGTAGGGGGGTGATTCTATACTGATGGGGGGTCTGCACTAAAGGGGGGTGTCTAAACTGTGGGGGTCTGCACTAAGGGGGATTCTATACTCATGGGGGGGTCTGCACTAAGTGGGTGGATTCTACCCTGATGGGGGGTCTGCACTGAGGTTGGAGGTCTATACTGATGGGGAGGTGTCTGTACTGATGGGGGGGGTCTGCACTGAGGGTGGAGGTCTGTTCTTAGTGAAGGTAATCTATACTGCGGGATCTGTAGTTAGCGGAGGGGGGGTCTGTACTGAGGGACTATATTTGGTGGGGGGAGGGGGGGTGACACCAATTTTTTCAGCACCGGGTGACGCCAACCCTAGTGATGCCACTGGCTGTCATTCAGGTGTATTAGGTTCTTAAATTTATATTTCCATATCAGATCAATAGGGCTATTTGAGCAGTGTGCAAAACAGGTGAGCACATATGCAGGTACTGTACTTCCATGTTACTTCTAATGCCGTGTACACACGAGCGAAATGTCCAACAGAAAAAGTCCGACGGGAGCTTTTCATCATATATTCCGATCGTGTGTATGCCCCATCAGAATTTTTACATCGAAAATTCTGACGGACCTAGAAAGAGAACCAATTCCTATCAGAAAAACTGCTTGTCTGTATGCTGTTCCGACGTACCAAAAACGACGCATGTTCTGAAGCAAGTACGAGACGGAAGCTATTGGCTACTGAACTTCCGTTTTCTAGTCCCGTCGTACGTGTTGTACATCGCCGCGTTTTGGACGGACGAAATTTAGTGTGACCGTGTGCATGCAAGACTGCTTGAGCGGAGTTCTATCGGAACTCCGTCGGAAAAACCTTCAGAGTTTATTCTGACGGGAAAACCGGTCGTTTGTACAGGGCATTACTGTTACTGATGCACATTTAAAGTATAACTTTGAATCTTGTGCCTTTTGTGTAATAGTTATTACTTTATTATGTATAACTGCCCCTAAATTGTGCTCCTTTTTCATTGTACTTAACACAGACACCCATTAAATGGATGGCTTTGGAAAGCATACACTTTGGCAAATACACTCATCAAAGTGACGTGTGGAGTTATGGTAAGTGTCACACCGGCCTCCCTTGTGCATTTGACCTCATTTTGGTGAGCCTGATGAAGTAATAATATTTATGTATTAGCCATAGCCAACTCACTATTACTATTGGACCCATTCCCAGAATGTACATAAACTACAGTGACCATAGTCTTTAATTTTAAAACAAACCAAAGAAGCTTACAGAAGCTGCAAGTATTCTCAGAAACTGCCAATTTTGGCCTAGAGATTCATTGTCCATACTTTTCTAAAGTGTATTTTCTGCTGTCTCATGCAGGAGTAACACTGTGGGAAATGATGACATTTGGAGATGAGCCATATCCAGGTATTCGTTTGTCTGAAGTGCCAGACCTCTTAGAAAAAGGCGAAAGGCTTCCCCAGCCAGTTATCTCTACAATTGATGTCTACATGGTCATGGTGAAATGTGAGTAATTGGGCAATAAGTACATAGAGTGCTTTCTGACCATGTTGTTTAACTGCTGATCACTGTTTGTATATTTTAGAAGTGCTTTTTTATGGTGGGAACACTAACATTTTCTCATGTGCCATGTTTAGGTTGGATGATTGATGAAAATGTTCGACCTACATTCAAGGAACTGGGTAATGAATTTACTCGAATGGCCCGAGATCCACCTCGGTACTTGGTCATAAAGGTGAGCTGCCCTATCTTAAACTAGCACAACTGCTTAAGGCCCCTTTCACACTGCCGCAACTTGAAAGTCAATTTTACGCGCAATGTTACCGCAGTTTTAGGGAATGCCTGTGTAAACTTGAGGTCTATGGACATCAGCTTGCATCCAAGTCGGACCAAAGTAGTACAGGGACTAGTACTACACAGTACTAGTAAGTAAGTCACACAGATATGAATGGTTATCGTTGGAAATCATGGGATTAGACTTGTCATGCGACTCTGATGTCCAAAGTCGCAGAAAAAATCACACAACTGTGAAAGGGGCCTAAGCTGAAATCTTTGTAATTAGGCTCCTAGTTAATTTATTATCTCATAATAGATTGTTATTACATTAAATAAAAAGCAGTTTTACTGATTTACTTCCAACACTTTTTCATTCACAAGGAGCTTTTAAAATCTATGTAGCCAAAAAAGCCAAAAAAATCTGCGCTGGAAATATTCCCCAGGCTAGAAATATAAACCAGATAAAGCAGCCAACACTAACATTTTGTGATACTAAACTTAAAGAACAAAAATCAAAAAAGTGTAGCACTATACCCAAAATTATATATGTCACGTACAATTTGTGACTCTATATGACATGCAACATCAGAAAAGACATATTAAAATAAAGTGATATAAATGCATAAAATGCAAACCTCCTATACACTGGCCAATCCGTATATATTGACCAATATCAAACCATTCAAGTGATAATATGATAAACAGTGTCCAAAGATAATAGTCCTGCTGCAAAAGTGAATTTCTGATAGCCAGGGCATGACGCCATCACGCACAAGAACCAACAATAGACCGTGTTTTACATATTATACATGGCTTGTGCTTTTTGTCTTTTATCCTGGGCTGCTGTGAACACTTTCTGGTGACGAGTGTCATTGGAATCTGGTCAATAAGTACATAGAGTGCTTTCTGATCATTTTGTTTTAATAGTCACTGCAGTCTAGTAAGAGACTTTATATTTGGCTGCTTTCACGTCTAAAGGTGTTAGCATCTAGAAATTGTCATGGTTTTAAAGAGTGTAACGTTCACATGGATTTGTGGGAATTGTAAATTCACTTTTGAAGCGGGACTATTATCTCTGGACACTGGTTTTCAATTTTATCACTTGATTGGTTTGAAGCTGATCAATATTTACAAACTTGGCCAGTGTATGGTAAGTTTGCATTTTATGCATTTATTACATTTTATTTAATATGTCTTTTCTAATATTAAATGTCATCTATAGTCGCATATTTGACTTGACATATATTGTTTTGGGTATAGGGCTACATTTTTAAAAAATTTATGTACACTACATACAAACCTCCCCACCATATGAATATCCCTTTTATTTTTATTTTCTAAATTTTTCGCTTTAGTCTGCCCTGCCATCCTTCATTCTTCCCAGGCAGATGAGGGGGGGGGGGGGGGTCTGTCATTGCATCATCAGGGGCACCCAAAAGAGACAACTATCACAAAGGAAGATGAAATGTCACATATCCCGTGAAGTATCAACTTCCATTCACCAGATGAGGAAGGGGGGGAGGGCCTGGCATTGCATCATCGGGGGCACCCAAAAGAGACAACTATCACAAAGAAAGATGGAAACGCTGGGTTGGTGAGTATCTGAATTAAGGACAACCCACTTTGATGTAAGTGGGGCTTAAAAAAAGGAGGGTGACTTAGCACTGTTCCCCCAAAAATGCTATCTTGGTCCAATGTTACTCAAGTTTCTCACACTACCAAACATCAACCACCGGACTTCTCTTGGTGTTGAATACCTAGACCATTTATTCACTGCAGGAGAATTGAGGTCACTTCAACAGTTTCAAGAAGACTTTGGACCTTCTTTATGCTCCAACTGAGACGTGATTATCATTACGCAATTTGGTTTACACAATGGAGCCTTTGAGTACCCACACCTAGAGCAACTCCTCAAATGAACAGATCAGACTAAACTAATCTCCAGATACTAATTGACTCTTTTAAAGTAAAGCACATCTATATACAACAGAGCAAGGGAGAAATAAGAGAGCCAAGTGATGCCACTCTCTGACTTAGGGGGCAGAATTTGAATTTACCTACATGACTAGGCTAATATCCTCTAAAGAACAGGTAATTTAGCTGAAACTCTTCCACCAGGTCTATTATACCCTAGTTAAATAATTTAAACTGGACCTTCAAACCTCTAATATGCATTTTAGGGGTTGTGGAGAAGAGGCCAACTTTATACAAGTTCTCTGGAATTGTAGATTGTAACATGACATCCAAAATGTGTTGTTTTTTTTACAGCGCGACAGTGAAATCCCACAGTCTCCTGTTTTTGGAGAACAGCCAGTACTTTGTGAGAAAGAAGTTGAGGAGATGGAAACCGATTTAGACACAGAGGAAGATGATGATATCAATTCACATCCTAAAACTCCCACTACTGTCTATACATCACGGCAAAGAATAGACTATTCAAGGGTAAGGCCTTAAAAAAGAAAAAAAATCTTCAGGTCCTCTGCAGTAATATACATTGCAAGTATTTCAACAAAAGTTTTGTGCCGATCCTTACCCACTTCTATCTTATGAATAATGAGAGAGACTTTTCTGTGCTTTTGCTGAAATCTCTCTTAGTACTAACTGGGAGGTTTTTTTTTCATTAAAACAGTTTTAGTAATAAGAAACTCTTGATAGGTTGGACTTCTAGAACATTTGGTCTACAAGTGAATACAGTTGCCATCAAAAGAAAAGTTATAGAAATCATAGTTAGTTCCTTGAAGTGGAAAAGTAATCTTTAATAATATTAGATTCCAAAATTGTTTGTGCAGCACTCAATGTTGATGAAACTTGTGATTTCAAATTTCAGACATTTTTTTGAGGAGAGTTACTGTCACTATTCCATACCATTAGGACTAGAAGTTAAGTTTTTCTAACGAGGACACAGAAGGCAACAAAATGCTTTTCCTAGGTAGAATGTGGAAAGTGGGAAACTCTGTCATAATTTAGTTTTTCGTCCTTGTACGGGAGATCCCCCACAACTTATGTTATTGTGATTGAAAGTAAGGGGAATCTCTCTAAAACAGGAAAACAAAACTGACAGAGGCTTCTGTTATACGTATCCAAATTAGGGAAAAAATGGATTTTGGCTGGACCGCCAGTTAAAAGTGGTCTTAAACCCAAAAACAAAAATGTAATATATTGCAGATTACCAATCTTTAGATTGCATTAGTTATCTTTTTAGATTTTTTCCCTGTTATTTCACCTGTTGATTTAGCCAGTAACATGCTTCCTGTCTTTGGGTGTCTGCGATCTAGATGAAGTAGTAAAGCAGACACCTTTGGACAGCAACATTGTCAGTCTTGAGAAAGAGTAGCGTTAAAGGGGACGTTCAGTCATTTTTCAACTTTCCATCTATTAAATCTTCTGCCCTTGTTGTTTTAACTTTGGATAGTAAAACATTTTTTTTTTCTGCCAGTAAATATCTTATACAGCCCACTTCCTGTTTCTTGTCTGGTAAAAAGCCTTGGCTTATGACATCATGCACAGCTCTCTCTCTCAGTTTTGGGAGAGTTTGCCAGGAAGGGGGGGGTGAGTCATAAGAGGACCAATGAGCTGGAGGTGTGCCTCTGTGTAAAGCCAGGAAGTGAACAGGCAGCAGCTTTAGCTGCCCACAGTTAAAATGGTTGCAGCCAGACTCAGTGGAGGGAGATTTCTGCAGCATATTTGGCAAGTACAGAATCACAGTATACAGTATATAAAACAATATGCAAAGTGGTTTGAGGGAAGCTTCAGAATGACAAAGATGTTTTTATTACAAATTATGTGAGCAGACTGCAGTTCCTCTTTAAACTAGCAAATTTAGATGGACTTGACTAACGAATGAAAGCCGAACTCCAGCTAACACTTGCTAAGCTGTTACAGCAAACTGTTTTTTCCTTTTGGGGTAAATGTTTTAAATAAATGTATAAATCTGACCATGCTACTTTATCTGGACAGCTTGTTTTGTTAAAGGAAGTTGAAAAACAACAGACCTATTGGCTGGATCACCATATGAAAATAAAGGAAACAAATGTAGACACCACATCAAAGACTTGATAAGCTGCAATTTACCAAATTGTTGTTTTTAGGTTTAATACTGCTTTTTACACAAATAGATTTTACAGTTGGTTGTGAGCCATGACCAAAGTAAATTTAAGCCTTCCCCGCCATCAGAATACAATGATTAGCGTTACTGGCTATAGATGATAACACAGATTGTTTGGGAAAAAAATGAAAAAAATGGTGGTTATACAGAAGTCGATTAATAGCTTGACCTCTGTATAACCAGGGTGCCCATACATGAATCAAAATTCACTGGGTCGCAGCTGAACCAGCCGAATTTCGATCTATGTATGGTCGGCTTAACTGTAAACTCAGCTTATAGAGCCTGCTGCAGTGCTTTGGCAATAACATGCCCTAAGGGAGGTCAAATTGTACCTACAAAACTGTCTGGCCTCTAAGGTCTGTTCGTAGTGACCATGTAATTAGATTTTCTGTACCACCTAATTGATATTCGAGCAGACAATGAGTGAGTGTAGAAGTCATTCGTTTCCATTAGTTCCCACGCATACTGTAGGGTAATTAGTTCAAGATTAGGTCAAAATGTAACTGATCTGCCTGAAAAACAGGCTTTGCATGCTTGCTTTCAAAAAAATTTAAAACAGAAGAAACATTTTTATGTTCTGAATACTTTTATGTTTCAGAGTCAAAGTGTGCAAAGTTCTCTTGCTGGGTATCTTCCAATGAACCAAACCACTGGCAGCGTTACTAAAAAGGTAACCACTCAATTCCACTCTGACTCCACCTTCATAATGCATCTGCTATGTTTATGTATCATGTTTAATTCTGCTCATACTTACCTGTGACAATTACCCAACACAATGCATCTAACCTCCAGAAAGTTTTTATTTCCTTTGTCTATATCAGGAATATGCAATTAGCGGACCTCCAGCTGTTGCAAAACTACAGGTCCCATCATGCTTCTGCCTCTGGGTGTCATGCTTGTGGCTGTCAGAGTCTTGCTATGCCTCATGGGACTTGTAGTTCTGCAACAGCTGGAGGTCTGCTAATTGCATATCCCTGGTCTATATCCTTCCTTATTACTCGTAGTGTGTTAAAATGCATGAATAAATCAATCATAAAAATGTTACCAGATCATAAAATTAAATTATTTAGTCACTCTGACTATTGAATTGAGGTATGCAAAATTCCTAAACATTGGCAAAAATCCAGACAGTCACAAAACCCTGTGTAATGCCTCAGTCTATTGCTAGTAGCCTAGTTATGCTTAAACGTTAAGATTTCTTGAGGTTGAACAAACAAATCAAACAATTTCCCTAAAGAGTCTGAAATAAGGACTCTTCCTTGCTGGCTTTTATTCTGACAGCCTCTGCCTCTGTGGCTGTCGGAATCCCCAAGCAGTGACTGCATTTGATTGGCTGCAGTCACTGTTCAGCTGAGAATTTTCCACCTGGCTCCATTGATTTTCAAACCCAAAATTGGTCAAGGCAGGTGGTGCTGAAATGGCCACCCACTGCTCAAGCAGCACTGCTGTCACATGGGAAAAAGGGGACTTAATCACATGCTCATTATACTCCAAAGTACTATGTGTTTTTCTTTGCTCCTGGTGGCTGAATAGAGGGACTACACTGTCTGCCAGAATTGTGAACAGCTCTCACCTGACTTCTGACTTGGTCTGCTATTCTTTGTAAGCAGGCTAAGAATGTCTAATCATGCCCTAGATACCATAGAAGTGTACAGAAATTATTCATCTGTATTAGAAAAGAAAGTTGATTTTTTTTTTTTTTTTTTAGGGCTCTATGCAACGTGTTGACCCAGTTGCCAGACAGGGGACACGAAGAAGGGAGGACTCCTTAGGCCGTACAGTATCTGAGTCATCAGAGGGATGTTGTACCTTATCTGATATGGATACTGCAGAATATATGTCATACGGTGGTGGAAGCCTGAGTCGCACTTCTCGCTCTCGCCTTGACAGCGCCTATCGTTCTCAAAGAGAAAGCTTTCTTCCTGATACACCAGATACAGATAGCGAATATATTATGCCACAGCTCAGCCTAGGAGGTATGTATGGATCAGCACTTTAAAGTTTTACAGTAAAAATAGTAACAAAAAAAATAATATATAGAAAAATATTTAGGGTTTCAGTTACACATTTTTGTACTATATTTCAGATAAATTCCTGTTTGTGGTTTGAACCTTTCCTGTACACAGAGGGAGACATTTATCAATTCTATCATTCAATAAAGCAATGTCAAACCAGAGCAGTGAGATACATCGTGAGACAGATTTATTACATGGTTACAGCCTTGTCATACATTCCTTTTTTGGCTGCTCTAAAGTTGGCCTGTGCCTGAATAAAACTTGACCCTGGCCACGTCTTAAGCATCAAGAAAAGTTTTATTGAACAAAAGGAATCATACATTGAGACAAGAGCATATAAAACAGGTTGCTGCTATAATATGTAGTACATATTTTCTTAGAGACATATACATAAACATAAAGCAACGTGACTACTAGCTGGAGCAAACAATATTTAACTTTGGTAAGTGTTGTATAGGTATCATTAGAGGTATTTTGCTCTACCACTCTGGAGTAATACTATGGTTTCGGAAGCCTTAAGCCATCTCTCCCATATTTTATCATATTTGAAGGGACATCCTCTATGGAAATAAACAAGTTTCTTGTATGGTAATGTGTTATTCACTTCCACTATCCAGTGCGACAGCTCTGGTGGGGTGGGTCTCATCCATACCCTGGCTATTACCTTCCTTGCTGAGAATAGGGTTTCATGCAGAAATATCTTGGTAAACTTATCCAATTCTGGTTCTGGAAAAATTCCTGGTAGGCAAGGTTATAGGATTGCCGCCATCTTGGTCAGGGGGGTCTTGTTCCAAGCGGCAATATTTCCCCAGTTTGGCCGCCACATCCAAGCTTTTTTTAGGGGTGATATGATCCAGACGGGTTCCCCCAGCGGAGGTGACGATCGGCGGACTTTTGGCAATGTATGGGGTCGCAGGATATTTAATGTAGTATGTTTGGCCGGCGGGGCTGAGGTCCCTAGCGTCCTATCCCATGCCGCTCCAGGCCATGCCCCCCTCTTAAGCATCGTTTTAGAATATTTCTCTCATCCTCAGTAATAAATGTTTTTGAAATTTGCAAACTGTCACACTTGATTGCCTAGGAATACATACACACAGGTCTATAAACCTTTAGCAGAGACTTTGATCAAGGAGATGCAACCTTATTTGCTCCTTGTCTCTAATTCGCCTGAGAAATGTCCTTCAGCGTGCTTGTAATGGGTCCATTGAGCAGGTGTTTGATCTCAGGTTTAGGCTGAATATACATTAGGTCAGTGATCTCTAACCTGCGGCCCAGGGGCCAGATGCAGCCCTTTGCTTGCTTTTATCCGGCCCTCAAGGCACTATTTCATCCACAGATATGAATAATGGAGCATAATTCCCCCCATTGACAGCAATGAAGGGGCACAAATCCCCCCCACTGACTCTAATGAACTGCCACAATCCCTCCCAATGACACCAGTGATGGAACACAATTCCTCCCAATGATGCCAACGAAGGGGCACAATTCCTCACACTAACACCAATGATGGGGCACAATTCCTCCCACTGAAACCAAAGATGGGGCATTGTTTTTTCATACTGATGTTGGGACCTATTCTACATCTAGTGGCCACAGTCCAGCCCTCGTAAAGTCTGAAGCCCTTTGTTTAGAAAGTTTGGAAACCCCTGTATTAGGTACTATGTAACTCACAATACAAGGTCACAGATTACTTTGCACAGTGGCTGTCTCTGGAGGTACTATTGGGTGGAGCCTTAAGCAGAATTGGGGGCTATAGCATGAATCATGTTAATGAATCATGGTGTCCCCGCTGGCTCACGGATACCCGTACTATCAAGACTTTCAAGGTGAGGCGCCCCTACCCTATCGAGATCTTGGGTTTTGCTCCACTGGTGAGCCCCCAAGTGAGGGATACCCAATACACTATCGGAAGGCCTCTTTACACCTATTTGATGATTGGCAAGTCCTATTCAAGATTAATGACAACCAAGCATGGGGGAGACCATGGACCTAACCCTTTGATATATCCTTTGATATATAAATATACTGTTTTCTGCATATTTATGGACTTTTCACCAACTCATTGAAAGGATCCATGCCTCCATGTCTGTTATATTGGGTATCTGTTGACCTTCTCTAGTAAAGGGTGTTGTTGTTTGTCATATTTATATTAATTTTTAATATCTATGTAATATAGATACATTTTTTATACTTACTGCCTCATGTTATAACCACAAAGTCCGTTATAAATACTCTTTTAACCCTTTTCTCTTCGATATTTTTACATAGTCAAAACCAATCATTTCTGTTTCCACAGACATTTCCCAGGACAGTACATTGAAATCCCTTGAGTCCAGGTCTCTGACGCCTTGCATGCCCAGTGAATATGATGATGATGATGATGAAGAATATGAATATATGAACAGGAAAAAGCAGCCACCTGAGAGATTGGAATATGAATACATGGACATCCGAGGAGCAGGAGATACAAGCAGCGAATGCAGAACATCTACAGCAGGTGACAATAACGATGAGGATTATGACTATGGGAACAAGGGGGAATATGAATATATGAATGAACAGAGAAGAAGCAATAGCCAAGACCTGATCAGTGAGGATGCAGAGGAGTATACTTACATGAATCGAAATAGCAGACGGAGAATGGACAGCTCTTCAGATGAAAAACAGGGCTATGAGGACATGAACTTAATTGCCAGCCGCCCTAAGTCCTTTGACAAACCCAATTTGATCCCACAAACATGCCACAGAGAGGCACTACAAAAAGGGTTCATTCAACCCCTTCGAGAACTGGAAGCGAAGGACTGTGCCTTTGACAATCCGGACTATTGGCATAGCCGCTTGTTTGTCAAGAGTGACTCGCAAAGAACATAAGAAACGGAGACAGCAGGTTTCCAAGACAAACTCACACCTACTTCACTGTATGTTTACTACTCAAAAGGGACAATTTCTTCTGTTACTTCTTCATCCTTGAGGTCGGCAACTTGAAGCAGCCTACTTTTAGCAGTCTTCATCTTAGGAAAAACTGAATGAGCCACAGAGTGCCTTAATATTACCATTAATTGTTGGTGAAGGTCAGGCCCTACTGGAACAGGAAGAATATGCAGACCATTTGAGAGATTAAGAATGATCACTTACTAGGACTACTATTCTTGTTAAGTAATTGCAGTGGTCAAGCCTTGAATCCAGTAGGTGAAAGCCTATTAAATAGGTTATTGTGAGAAGAGTAACATTTTGTTACAATTCAAATGAAGAAGAATAAACAGGAAGGTGTAAGCATGAGAATAATATTTCAAATAAAGCTAGAATAAAACACAAGCGGCAATTTGCTTTGCTGCCTGTACAAAGTAAGCACTAATGATCAAAATTTGAAAATATGTTTTAATAAATAAACATGGTAGTTTGTCTTTGCCCCAAAGACTGCAACTATCTATGACGTATGGACACAAGAGAATTTATTATTCTCTATTTAAGAATGCACAGTTAATGACTACACTGCCAAAACAAACCCATGTAAATTAAAGTGATCCAACATAGATGTTACCTGTCAACTAGTTACACCATATTTCTAGAATATCAGATCTTATGTATGAAATAGATTTTTAGCCCTAGAAAAAGCACAGAAGAAAAATGTAGTGATATCCTCATCAACTAGTCAAGCCATAGTTGGAAGCAACAGGTTCCATTGGTTTTCAAGTTTAGCAGTATTTTATTTGTCTTTTTTTACACTTGTTTTTGAAAACATGTCCTATTACATTTATTTGGCTGATATGGGTTTGCAGCACTTTATTGGTCTATGTCCAGACAAGAGGCTGAACTTGCTACTGTCTTCCCTCCTTCTATATATCACTGCCATATGCCAGTTAGTTTTCTATAATGATGTCTACAGTAATATTCAAACATATGTTTAGAGCCCTACAACTCTTACATAAAAAGCCAGATATAGTATAATTCATTTGAGGAATATAAATTGAGAACGTAATTACTAATTACGCTACTTTTATTTTAATTATGTACAGTAGACTTTTTTCCATTCTGTGCTCTATATACATAACTTTGCAAGAACTTGGGTAGGTGGCAGTGCATTTTCAATTACAACAAACATAGATACAGTATATGATATAGTTTTAAAAAAAGGTAACTGTTTAATAAAATGTTCATCAAAAACTGGAAATTAAGCCTTGAAATGCATAGTTACTCATGACTTCAGTTTTTTTTTTTTAAATCAGGTACAGTATAACTGTAGCACTCCAGGCCACCCTGTGGCACTTGACACTTCCCTGTTAATAGTAATCTGGACACACCATCTGCTGATGCCATGTAAATGGTGGGTTAAGTCTTCCCTGCCAGCTTAGCTCCACACCTTGTAAGATCGTTGTCAACTTTCCAAAAAAAGTTTAATGCTGCGTACACACGATCGGAATTTTGGTCGGAAAAAGATATGAAGGTATTTCCGACGGGATTCCGCTCAAGCTTGTCTTGCATACACACGGTCACACAAAAATTCGCTGAGCTTTTGACTGTCAAGAACGCGGTGATGTACAACACTACGACAAGCCAAGAAAATGAAGTTCAATGCTTCTGAGCATGTGTTGAATTGTTTCCGAGCATGCGTAGGAATTTTGCGTGTCGGAATTGCTACGGACGATCGCATTTTCGGATAGGAACTTTTTCCAACTGAAAAATTGAGAACATGCTCTCAATCTTTTGCTGACTGGAATTAGGCCAGCAAAAGTCTAATGGAGCATACACACGGTCGCATTTTCCGACCAAAAGCTCTCATCGATCTTTTGCTGGCCGAATTTCCGATCGTGTGTACACGGTATTACTCCGTGCAGTTTTAATGTTTTTGGAAAATAGAAAATCAATAATTAAATTCACTTGTTGCAAGGAGCTGGTGTGTAAATATGATTTCATCATGAAGAACAGTTAACGGAGATGATACCCTTTCATAATCATTGGATTGCTGAATAGTCTCTACACTGATTATTTTTCTGGAATCTTACTTTTTTTTAGTAATTATGTCTTGTGCACAAAATATGAAGGAAATAACTAGGGCAACTTTTAAACTTTGCAAAGGGGAATCCCTTTAATTAGATACTTGGAGTTTGATTCAAGGTTGATGTGAGATAACAAACTGGTCATTCTATGAATTACAACCAATTGCAATAGTCAACTTCAGGGCGCAACATCAGAAGAAACCTATATTTGCTGGGTCTGAAATTTTTATTCAACAGCCTGTTCATGCAATGTCAGTCAAAAGGCATGTAACCTACACTGGTAGTCAGTGACATTTTTTACATTATTTACAATAAGGCCTCATGCTCACTGGACGTTAAAATAACGTTATAAAAAAGGCAGTAGCTTTGCAGTGAGTTTTTCAATAGTGTTTTTTAGAAGTTTTTTTTTTTTTTTCAATGGATCAAAAACATTGAAAAACGCTGGTGAGCCACGTTTTTGAGCGTTTATTGGCCTTCATCAGTGTTTTTTGACGTAAGAGCATTTTTACAGCTGAAAAACTCCTCTCAGAACCCACTAGTTTTGTTTGTTTTTTTTACAGCCAAAAGACGCCCCAGCCAAAAACAGTTGATAACAGCCTATGTGTGCATGGACACATAGGATAACATGCTGGAGAGTTTATTGACTGTAGAAAAAAATGTCTTAAGCCAAAAACAGCAGCTGTAAAAACATCCAAAAACGTCCAGTGTGCATGAGGCCTAAAAATATGAAAGTCCTCTGTTCTGTATTTATATGAAGCACTACAGTCTTTTTTGGATATTAAGCAAGAACATGCCAAGTATGTGAAAAATGCTCTGGTAAATGGTGGTCAGTTACTACAGATCATCAAACAGGATAAAAATACACGGTTAGCTAATATATATGCATAAGACTCCATGTACTGTGTAAGGCCACCACTGCTTTGTCATGTATGACCCAACTGTTAAACTTGAAAGCCAAAAGACTGGACTTTTCATTGGCCATATTGATGTATGATATTCTTGTCACAGATCCAGCTGCCCTACTTTCTGCAGAAGCCCATGTGTGGCCAGGTCAGAGGTATTTTCCAAGGTATTTTAAATAATGAAGAACAAGTTGAAGTTGCTCATTTTGGGGTATATTTATAAAGGCTGATAAATGTGAAATTCATGTACTATTTACTGCATGCGTACCCTCCTGGTGCATTTGTTTAAAATTGATTGATTCACCCGCAGTCAATGTTTGGTGAATATCACAATTACTGCTTTATAAAAATGCCCCGTATCTCTTGACAGAAGGAGCTTTGTTAGTACTTATAATACTGTTATCAGTAAAAGCTGTATTTCTGCCCTTGGCCATGGGCTGAAGCTCTATTAGTTTGATGACAATGTGCATTTTGCACTGAGATACCTTCAAAGTATACAGTTAATCAATGTGTTTTACATTAATGTTTTTGTTTGTTTTCTGTATAAAAAATGAATTTTTATATACATGTACAGATTTCTTTCTGAGTAGAGTAGACTAAGTAATGTCAAAAAGTGCAAGTCTTCCATTGTGATTTTGTTCATAAATGAAATGAAAATCTTCATTTTTGTTTGCTAAACCAGTAAAATCAATAAATCTAATATCAAACAAATATCACTGTGATGTCACCTCAGTCATGTGACCAGTACATACATTAATAGACTGAGATTTAAGACTACTAATTTAATTCACAAATTTGCCACCAGTACAGTATAATCTTAAAAACAGACTAGAACGTGAACCTCTGAATGAACTATAATGACCTTGTGAATGATTTACTGTATTTCCTCATGTTTGTGAAGTAACCTTCTATGAACATTGCTATTCAGAATTTATTTTTGTACATTATTTTTGTACTTTTCAAACAAGCAATAAAGAGTGCATACTTATTTAGCATGCTCTCCTATATGACTTTATTGCAACAAATGCAACGTAAAAGGAGGCAACATATCTGTTTTATGTAGTGTCCACTTCAGAGATCATGAGAGACATGTAATTTGTTGTATATGTATAAAGTAAAATATGTTTTGTACACGTAATATGCATTTTTGTGTTCTTTTTTTTAACTTTGTGTAGAAATGACCCTACCAAACTGTTCTGGTTTTTCCAACAGTCTGACTTTAAAGTTACTCTTAAAGCTGAACTATACTCACCCCTGCTCCAGTAATGTCGGCATTCACACCAGTGCCAATATTTTCTACCCAACTTCTTTTAGGCTCAACATCTACAGCCCATGCACATGGGAGTTCATTCATCCTAGCACCTGGCAGATGCCAGAACTGTCCAGTGAACTACTCAGATGCAGCTAAGTGTACACACAAGAGGAGTAAGAAGAGTTGATTGCAGAAGAGGCATAGGGGTTGATTTACTAAAATCAAATAGACTGTGCACTTTGCAAAGTGCATTTGCTCCAGAGCTTAGTAAATAAGCAGAAGCTGTGCTGCCTTCCATCATCCAATCATATGCAAGCAAAAAATGCAGTTTGTTTAAATTTTCCAGCATGTTATTTTTTTATTCTTTGCAAAGTGTACTCCTAAAAAGTTCAGGCGCTGTATGGAGAACCAACATATGGCAGTCTGTATAATGAATGTTAGCCCTCTGCAGCTAGGGGGGGACCAAAACACCAGGGATGGTGTTGTGCAACAGGACAAACAACAAAAGATTACTCTTAATCCAGCGCTGGGGTGTGATGGCTACAAACCACTTGAGGCATACCTCAGAGAAGTCATAAAAATGTCAATGTCTAAGTTTGTGTAAAAAGATTATTTTTATAAAGGGCCACGCCCGACATACGTTATCAGTATTACAGCCTGCTGACGACTTTCCATGTGCTCTACAACTGCATCTCTGTTCCATCCCAATCCTTGTTGTGGTGAGTCGGTTCAACATCACTCTGTTTGGTGACGTCACATCCAGCGCGCCACCCGACTGCACCAGCTGCATCCTCTGGTGGTTTGGCGTCCAATGCCTGGTCTATTGGGGGTCTCTCCACATCACTGACCCTTACGGGTTCCACCAGTAGTCTGTCATCTCTTCCATTGGGTGGATGCCCATGCGACATCTGGCACCTATACACCTTTTGATTGCCCCCAGCACTGTCCTTGATATGCCCGAGTCAGCCTGCCGAGGTTTGGGTGAGATTGAAGTTCAATATCAAGCATGATGTTTAACATTGATTCGTAAAGAAAGGGGGGGGGGTCCGGCGCTCCGAATGATGTGATGCCTAGGTGGATGGTGCAATGGTAGCTTTAATAGCCCATTTATATTAGTCAATGTCATTCAAAATAAGGAGGCAGCCATCCTCAGAGGGTGTCCATTACCTCTGTTAACAAGGAATGTAGAGGAAGAGGGGGTGTGGAGACGGCAACTGTAATAGTCCTATTATGCAGTTGAATGTTATTGTAGTAAATACACTAACAGGGCGTACACACGGTCGGACTTTGTTCGGACATTCCGCCAACAAAATCCTAGGATTTTTTCCGACGGATGTTGGCTCAAACTTGTTTTGTCTACACACGGTCACACAAAGTTGTTGGAAAATCCTATCGTTCTAAACGCGGTGACGTAAAACACGTACGTCGGGACTATAAACGGGGCAGTGGCCAATAGCTTTCATCTCTTTATTTATTCTTAACATGCGTGGCACTTTGTCCATCGGATTTGTGTACACACGATCGGAATTTCCGACAACGGATTTTGTTGTCGGAAAATTTTATCTCCTGCTCTCCAACTTTGTGTGTCGGAAAATCAGATGGAAAATGTCCGATGGAGCCCACACACGGTCGGAATTTCCGACAACACGCTCCGATCGGACATTTTCCATCGGAAAATCCGGCCGTGTGTACGGGGCATTATATGTGTAAAAAGGAGAAAAAAAGAAAAAACTGTGCAAAAATGTCTTTGCTCCAAAAAAAGAAGGTCCTGTGTGAATTTGTAGTGATTGTGATGTGATCTTCTCTTCTGGAACCCCCTCTTGTGTCCCCACTTACCGAAAAGCCCAACCCCTGCTGGGGTAATGAGCATATGAATGTAACTCCTCTGGCCGGAAACGATCGGTGTCCCCCTCTGGAATTCCGCGATCTCCTTCCTGGTTGGGTTGCCGCTAATCTTTCAAAAAGGTCCACCAAAACGTATCCACATGTATAGAGGAGGGAGGAGCCTCATAGTGTAAATTCAAAAGTTTTTATTGGTTAGCCAGTCCATGGCTTACAGTGCTGCCAGCCCGAGGTCCACGTTTAGAGGCTTCATTGCTGCTCTATCCTCCAGTGGCCTGTCATCTCCCCTGGGACACAGCTCATCCTCCCACGGACCGTCCAGTGACCCCGGACCCTATTATACTCACATGCCTGATTACTTCACCCCTTTGTGAGTAGCCTTTTGGCTGTTTGTCATATCATATTAAATGCATCTCTAAATAATGCACTGAGTCTGGCGCACCTTGTTTTTTTCCTATTGTGTTTTCCAGAGTTGTGCTTCTCCTCTCATGGTTGCTGCCGACGATATATACCCATATTGACTATCTTTATACCCATATTGATTATTATCATCTCCCCTACCCTGTATATAACATTGGACACTTTTTTAACCTTTTCTTTTTATCATTTTACTAAAGACTTTACTTTGTTGATACTTGTGCCATCTCATCCTTTTTGCCATTAAATGCATGCCTTGGCAGTGTCAAGGAGATGACGAATGCTTGATTTTTTGTAGATGCTCCCAGGGGTACTAGAGGCATGGAGGAGGGAAAAGGCTGGGTCGTCCAGTATCGGCCACTCCATGAATTTTTGGGCAATGTGTTTGACATCTGTCCAATAGTGTCTTGGGACAAGTCCAAAAAATATGGCGAATGGTGTCCCGTTCTTTCTGGCATCTCCAGCAATAATCAGAAGTTGCAGGAAAAAATTTTTGTAAGCTCACCGGCGTTCTACATCAGCTGGTTAAAATTTTAAAGTTTGTTTCTTGCACCTTTGTGCAGATAGAGTATTTGTACGCAAATTGGACGATATGTTGTTTTTGTTGTGGACTGAATGAGTTACCAAGAGGCAGCCTAGGGAGTATGGTTCTGAAGGTGTGATCAGTAGGTTGTAGTTGGCTGAGAGTGTGTGAGGCATCACTCCCGAACTTGAGCAGTATTCCTCAAAGGTTGTGAAGGGTCTACTGAAGTTGCTCGGGGGCAGGAGGGATCTTAGAAAATGAGTGCATTGAAGAGCCCTCCAAAATCCCAAACAGAAGGTACCAGCCGGATTGGTGAGAGCTGAAATCAGGGGCCAGCGCCCCTCACTCAAGAAGTGAGAGGCCTGCGAATGTCCTGACCTCGTCAAGTCCCGAAAGGTTGGATCATGATATCCCGGGGTAAAAAGTGAATTTCCCAATATTGGGAATAATGGCGAGGTCAGGAAAGAGAGAGGAGTGTGCGTAAGCAAAGACGAACAGAGTTTTGCGGTTTGGCCAATTAGAGGATGGCTTTTCACTTCCCTTAGCAGAGAGACATAGCACCAAGGTGCTTTACAGAGGGGTATGGCACTTTGAGCTTGTTCTACTCAAACTCATAATTTGAAGTCGCCATGCCTATTCCAATCAAGGAGTCTACTTAGGTGTACAGCCTGGTAGTATTTGTGTATGTCTGGCACCCATATGGGCCCATAAACGCCCATCGTGGGCGTTTATGGGCCCATATGAATGCAGAAAATATCCCTTGGATCTGTTTGAAGTAGCTAGATGGGATATGGATTGGTAGTGCTTGTAGGAAATATAGGAACTTAGGAAGGATACTCATTCCGAGAATGTTGCAGCGGCCAAACCACGAGTGGAGTCCGGTGTTCCATTTGTTCAGAAGAGCTCTGACTTTTTTCAGTACTGGGGGAAAGTTTAACTCGAATATCTTGGATATGTTGGAAGGAATAAGCGTGCCTAAATACGTCAGGGCCGTGCTTATCCATTTTAATTTAAAGTTGCTCTGGAGTTGTGAGAGAGTCGGCTTCGGGAGGTTAATTCCCATTGCTTTGGATTTGGTAAAATTAATTTGGAGATTGGAGAGGGCTCCATATCTCTCAAATTCCTTCATCAGATTCAGGAGCAAGATCAAAGGGTTTGTAAGGGAGAATAACATGCCGTCAGCGTAGGCCGAGACCTTTTGTTGGGTATCTCCAACCGTTATGCCAGTTACGTCCGGGTTTAAACGAATGGTACATAAAAAAGGTTCCAGTGACAGGGCAAAGTGGAAGGGGGACAGTGAGCATCCCTGTCGCGTTCCATTTGTAATATTAAAGGGTTCCGACAGGACACCATTGGCTCAAGATCAAGCTGAGGGGTGAGAGTAAATTGTGGAAATCCACTGAAGCATATTGGTGCCAAAGCCAGCATACTTTAAAACTGAAAGCATGAAGCTCCAGTTCACCCTGTCAAAGGCCTTTTCCGCGTCGGTACTAAGGAACATACATTGGGTGTGAGATTTGTTGGCTACATATAGTAAACTTAGGTCCTCCAAGGGGGCGTGGCTTGACCGTTCATGTGAGCAGACGTGCCTCACATCAGCTCTGGCGAAATCCTGCACATTATCCTGTGGTGGGTCCTCATATCAATGGCAATAGACCGGACACTGCGCACCCGGTGAGGGGACACTTCTACTGCCATCACCGGTGATCGATTCCCTCAGCCAAGAACAACAAGGAGGAGAGATAACAGCATGCCTGCTGAGCGGACTAACCAACATGGCGGCTCCCCGCTGACACAGCGCAATGAAAAAGACAGGCAGAAAGCATCCGCCTCCAAGCTGGAGAAATATGCACACAACTCAGGCAAAAATAAACCTCTGCATCAGCCCTCTCAGCTCCAACGTGTGCAAGAGGCTCAGGCACCTTCCTAACTATCATCTGCAAGCACTACTCGGCATGCATCTGAGCACATGGTAGTTGAATCTGATGGGTTCGCAGTGAGTGCTCATTCTTCCCCTAAACATGCCACACCTGGCCCCCCTGACACTGTAAGCAGAGAACCCACACTGCAAGAAATTCTTAATGCAGTGCATACCTATGGCTTCTCCCTCACAGACCTCTCAATGGAAGTTAAAAAGTATGAAAGAAGATGTTCTACACATACGACATGATATGTAAATGCTTTGGAGGGAAGGATAAGTACAGTGGAGGATGAACTACCGCTGCTTGTTCAGGATGTATGTGTTATCTCTGCTAAAACAACTGATACTGCAGATAGAGTTGAATATATGGAAAGCAGGCTGAGACGTAACAATATTCGCATTGTAGGTATGCCTGAGGTAAAATCAACCCTGTTGATTTTATTGAAAAATGGGTCACAGCCACCTTTGGCCGAGATAATCTCACTCCTTTCTTCACTGTGGAGAGGGCTCATAGAGTGCCATCCCGGTGCTCCGCCAACGGGGGGGCAATGCAAGACCATTTTTAATCAAACTTCTCCACTACAAAGACAGAGACATTATTTTGAGGCTGGCCAGACTCCAAATATGGAAATACGAGGGTTTCTATATACCCTGCCTTCTCGGCTGCCATCCAAAAACAAAGAGCGAAGTACACTGAAGTTAAAAAGCGTCTGCAAGCTATCCCTGTGATTTACTTGACGCTTTATCCTACAAAACTATGGATTGTGGCGGATGGATCAGTACACTTCTTTGAAAACCCAGTGATGGCGACAAACTGGCTTGATCGTCATGAACGGCAACTTAAGGTGGCAGCACGTTGAAATACACTGGTCTGATGTAACTTAGCTTTTTCTCCTAATAAATGCTCACAGGAAGAACCAAGCAGGGGCCTGGATAGACAATTGACCTGGATTTGCTGTTTTTAACTTTGGCTGGCAATCTTTGGGATTAACTCAGAGGTCATGTTGATCCTGGCCCTCGTTATTACCCCAACCCCTCCCCCCAACAAGGCCCTGCGGGGCATGTTTGGAACCGTTTCCAAAGAATTCCTTGGAACTTTTGGTATTGCAATTTTTTCTTATGATTTTAATGCCCAGGTTTTTGGGGCATCACCTCGGTGAGTCACTGTGTGCCCCACTGCTTTTGCAATACTTTACTAACCCTGGAGTGAAGACTGACATATCCTTGCCCATTTCCCTACTCTGTCCACACTGGTTTAGGGTACAGTGGGACTCAGTACCAAGGACACATGGTCCTATTGGAGGCTGCTACTGGTGGAGTCCTCTGCAAACCACACTATTCAATGTATAGTCACACTAGCTCTATCCTCTCTTGGAACGTGAGAGGTGTGAATGATTCAAAAATAGGACCGCCATTTTCACTTTTATTACCCATCATACCCGCACTATGGTATGCTTACAAGAGACTAATTTAACCCCGGATACTACCAGACTGCTACACAACTTAAAATATTCAATGCAATATAATTCTATGCATACCCAGTATTCTAGAGGAGTAAGCATCTTGATTTCACGCAATGCTTCATTTCAGATGTTAGATAGTCAAATTGATTCCCTGTCTCGGTATGTGGCTAAAAAATTCCCATGCCCCTGTATTTGGTGACTTTAATAATGTGCTTGACACGTCCTTGGCTGTTCTTCGGACATTTTGTCCACAGGGCCCCATGGCACATGCTGCTTTCGCCCCATATTTAATGGAGATCAGACTAACTGATCTCTGGCGATGCAAGTTCCCTTTTCATGCACAATTTTCATTTCACACGGTAACTCACTCTGCCCTTTCTCGTATTGATCTTGCATTAGGCACAGATCTAGCGTTCTCTTTTACACCCAAAGTTACCCATCTTACTAGAGGCCTTTCTGACCATTCACCCATCTTACTATCCCTGGTACTGAATACTAACAGGCTGCTGTGTTGCGTTTGTTACAATATGATTTTTTTTTTATTAATCAGACTTACGATACATGGGACATAACATTACACAATAGTGGTTGGTCATAGAGATATTGTCAGTTTTTGGCTTGAGTAGATTTCTCAAACAAATGCTGTTTTATACAATAGGGGTAAATATCATTGTTATATTTAATTGACAGTTCAATTAACAGGCTATTGTCTCTATTGGGGTGAGTAGGGACACACACACACACACACACCATCATGCTGTAACATCTGACGCCACTCATGATAGAAGAAACTTGCCTGATGCTCCAGGAGAATCATTGCCAATGGAGATCACGAACATACAGTAACAGAAGATAAGTAACCTTTAAGTGTATTTGTACTATTATTATTATTATACAGGATTTATATAGCGCCAACAGTTTACGTAGCGCTTTACAACTTGAGGGTAGACAGTACAAATACAATACACTTTGATACAGTAGGAATTAGAGGGCCCTGCTCCTTAGAGCTTACAATTATAGACCATAGGCTGTTCAGTTTGCTAGGCATTTTGCTTGTTATAGATATCTGTCAGTCTTGTATTGTATTCCTAATATTGTAATAGTTTTGTATGTACAGCATCTTTGTATAGTAAAAGCACAATTTACACACTGCAGAAATCCTAGCTTCCCTGCTTATACCACAGAGTAACCTTGCTAGATAGACGCAAGCAAAACATTTGGGGGCTCGTCCGGGATCTGTGCTATAGTTCAATTGAAGCAGATCTGTTTTTTCTGTAGTGTGTTGTGTAGCTTGTGCTAGGTAAAATGCTGCGTAAGCTGTTTAGGAAAAGCAAGGCTACAGAGGGTTCTGGTGGCCAGAAGGAAGTGTGCAGCTTACCTATCTGGGCCAGAGACAATGAGTGGGAGCCTCTTGCTAAAGAATTTGTGAAGTATGCTTCTCCCTTGAAGCTGACTTGGGGTGATAAAGTCTCAGATCATTTTGTAGATTTTAGCCTTAACGGGTTGGATTTAACTAAAAAAGAGAAGAGGACAGTGTCCACAGTGGGCTGGTATTTCCTTAATGCTATTTACACTGAATCACAGAGAAGGGAGAAGGCAGAGGCAGAAGTTAAGGTATTAAAAGACCAGCTAGCAGTTGCTTCAGAGTGTGTGCGTTCAACTGCTAGTCGGGCTGATGATTTGCAAGAGCGGTGTGCAGCCCTCATGACCAAATCAATTAATGCCTTAAGGAAAAGGAAGGGCCATAAACCTGTTAGTAAAGCCAGGGTACGTGGCATTGTCACATCCCAAAATTGGGATTGTGAGGATGTGCTCTCCTCAAATAATAGTGAGGGTGAGGAGATAGAGTTTGATATTTTGCATGATGATCTGCTAGTGCGAAAGAAAAAGTATGCCAGACCTCTCATTACTAAGCATAGGAAACGGCAACATGATAGAGAGGATATGGCAGGTGGGGAGGTGCATTATTGCAACCCCAGAGATGTTAAATTTGAAGAAGTACGGGAGTTTACACAAACTGAACTTCATGAGCTGGCAAAACAATACAAACAAAGGTCTGGGGAACCCCTAGTGAGTTGGCTCCTACGCTTATGGGATGAAGGGGCGGACAGTGTTGTTTTGTCAGGTAAGGAAGCAGTGACTATGGGAGTGTTAACCCATGATCCACAATTGCGTCAGGCAATGCGAAAAGCCCAAGAGTTTAGCGTGAATTTTTTACTGTTAGACCTTGTGAGAGATGGAATAGTCCGAGTATACGCTAGTCCTACTGACCTGGAAAATACCTACTCATGGAGAGCAATAGGAGAGGGTATTTCCAGGTTACGTGAGATGGGTTGTATAACTGGATTAAATTCGTTTCCAGAATGGATGGGTCCAGATATGGAACCCTTTACGTCTGCTCTGCGCTCTAAGCTAATGAAGTCTGCACCATTTAATCTCAGGGCTCCATTATTGTCCTTGTTGGGAGGCCTGGGATTAAACAGCAAGATTCATGAAGCCACTACCCTTTTAAGCCAGTTGGGGGAGCTAGAGGAGACTAAAACAAAACCTGTCAGGGCAGTAGATAAGGGTCAAGACCAGACAGGAAGAATACAAACAGAAAAGAACAGAGAAAAAAGGGAACGGGGTAGAAAAGACAGGAGGTGAAGAGAAAACCAGGCTAGTTATTTCTAGGAAACAAATGTGGGTGGACCCATTAAAGGCAGGAGTACTTAAAGATGAGATAGATGGGATTTCTAGTGCAGAAATGCTGAAGAGGTGAAAACATTTAGTAGGGAAAACTGTCAGGGTTAGAAACACTACTCCTAATGAAGATAACACCAGCCTGGACTTAGAGAAAACAGAACAGACCCCTCTTGCTAGCCCCGAACCAATTCCCAAAACTGAACATGAACCCTAATCTTTTTATCCTGGGGAGGAATTAGAAATCAGAAAAGGGGATTGGGAGGTTCCTTATCCTTTATGAAGGGAAGGTGAGTCTCCTGTAATAGCCGTGAGGGCAGTGACAGCAGGAGATGGACGCCCATATGCACCTGTCACTGTATGGTGGGGGAAGTCATCTTCTCCTACACATGTGATGGCTTTAGTTGATAGCGGAGCCGAAGTTACACTTTTGCAAAGAAATCCTTCCCATCACAAAGGAGAATTGATTTATGTAGAAGGTTTGGGAGGGCAAACCACACTAGCAGTTAGGATACGGGTGAAATTGGCTATTGGCAAGGGATCAGGATTTATGACAAATGTTTTGGTATAAGAGTTACCCGAAAATATTCTTGGGATGGATGTACTTCAAGGCCAGTCAATTCAGACTGAAAGAGGTACATTCACATTCGGGTATCCTGATAAAGCATATCTGGTTAGGGCGGTGAAGGCTGTGGTCAGAGGTCATGCGAAATGGAACCCTGTCTACATTCCTCCACCAGAGAAGCCAGTCTGTCTAAAGCAGTACAGACTTCCTGGAGGCCATAAAGGAATTGGGGAGACTATTCAAGAACTGTTGAGAGTAGGGATCCTTAGACCTGGTGTAAGTCCTTTCTCGTCTCCGGTGTTCCCAGTAAAAAAACCTGATGGGACATATAGAATGACTGTGGATTACAGAGGTCTAAACAAAGTGGCACCTCCATTGAAGTCAGCTGTACCAGATATGATCTCAATTGTTGAGAAAACTGCTAAAAATGCAGGAGAATATCATGCTGTGATAGACCTGGCTAATGCTTTCTTTTCGAATTTAATAGACCCAGAGTGTCAAGACCAGTTTGCTATGGTGTGGGACGGCTGCCATTACACTTTCACCGTGCTTCCTGAAGACTATGTTCATTCTCCAACGATTTGTCATGGACGGATTGCCCGAGATTTAAGTACCCTGAGTTTGAAAGTCGCTGTGTTCCACTACATTGATGACATCATGATCTCTGGAACAAAAGAAGATGTAACTGAAGCACTGCACCTGCTGATACATCACATGGAGAACAGAGAGTGGGCTATCGACAAAGACAAAGTCCAAGGACCTGCCACGGAAGTGAAATTCCTGGGAATGATGTGGACTGGGCCGCAGAGGAAAATTCCAAAGACAGTTGTGCAAACTATCCAGGCGCTGTCGCCCCCTACTACCAAAAAGGAGGCACAGAAGTTCATTGGAGTTGTGGGGTTCTGGAGATCGTTCATCCCACATCTTGGACTGATTCTGAGGCCTATATATAATGTCACCAGAAAAAAGAGTTCTCATGGGGTTCAGAGCAGCGGACTGCATTCCTGGCTTCTAAAGAAGCTATTTTGCAGCATCAGGGATTAGGACCTGTGAGACAAGGAGTACCATTTCAGCCGGATATAGTGGAGCAGAATGGTACCATATCTTGGAGTCTGTGGCAGCCAAATGAAAAGAAAGGACTGAGAGCAATACCCATTGGATTTTGGTCCAAACAACTGACAGGGGCACAGAAGAGATACACGCCCCTAGAGAAGTACCTGTTTGGGGCCTACACAGCACTTCAACATGTAGAGACCATTACAGGAAAGGACACAGTCACCATCCATACTGCATTGCCAATAGCAGGATGGGTGAGAGATAATGGACTGACCATTAGGGCAGCTGTAGCCCAGAACCAGACACTGATGAAATGGAAGTGGTACCTTCAAGAAAGAGGGGGTATTGCAGCTGGGGATGTTAGAGGCATTTCAAAACAGTTGGCTGGGCTTGTCATTTTTACCAGCACCCGGCCAGAAGAAGAAATTCCTGTGCTGCAGTCATCCCCCATTCAAGAGGCTCCATCCTTTGAGTCTCTGTCAGAAGACACGAAGGAGTCAGCGTGGTTCACTGATGGTTCAGCCATAGTCACCTCGTCTGGAGGTAAATGGACAGCAGCAGCCTACAACCCAAGTACAGACACAGTCCTGCAGGAGACCGGAATTGGAGGGTCCAGTCAGTATGCACAGTTGAAAGCGGTGGTGATGACTCTTCAGGAGGATACTTCTTCCCATGTCACTATCTACACTGACAGCTGGGCGGTTTTTAAAGGACTGACAACTTGGATGCCCACGTGGAAGTCCAATGAATGGATGATTCATGGAAAAGTGGTGTGGGGAGGCAAGGAAATCTGGGACTAAATCTGGAGGGAAGCTCACTCCCGCACCATAAAAGTGGGGCATGTTGATGCACATGTGCCCCTAGTCCCAGACTTTGAGAATTATAACAGAGTTGCAGATGAAATCGCCAAAGTGAAGGAAGTTGTGCCAATTGATCCTGTCTTGATGAACATGGCCAACTGGGCCCACAAGCAATCTGGACATTTGGGGCAGAAAGCAACATATGAATGGGCACAGCAGAGAGGATTGCCTATAACCATGGACATGATAAAGACTGTAATAGGGAACTGTACAGTGTGTGGAGAAGTGCGACAATGGCTATTGCAAAAGTACTCCACCGGGTCGAGGGGTGAGAGGCCTGCAGAGATCTGGCAGATCGACTTCATCGGTCCCCTGCCCCGGGGAAACAATGGACTGAGATATTGTTGCACTGCAGTGGACACCTATTTAGGACTTATACTTGGTCATCTTTGCAAACGTGCAGATCAAGCCGCAACGCTTCAACTGCTCCAGAAACTTGTCGTTGCTTATGGTTGTCCCAAACCAGTCCAAAGTGATAACGGCTCACAATTTACCGGATCAATAGTACAGCAGTGGGCCAAAGATTCTGGAGTGTACTGGTTGTGCCACATACCATACCATCCACAGGCAGCTGGTTTGATTGAAAGATACAATGGGCTATTGAAGGACCAGATGCGAAAACTTACACCCACACATACACTAAGGAGGTGGGATCGGGTCCTCACACAGGCAGTCATGTTGTTAAATTCTAGGCCAATAGCCAAAAGCACACTATATGAGAGGATGGTAGGGGCTGGGGCACAGATTCCACAGCTGGAGTGCAGAGTTCAGTATTTGTAAGGTTCCTGAAAGAATAGGGCTTAACAGATACCATGTTACTGCTTCCCATGACATAGAAACCAAGAGTGACGTATCTGAAGCTGAAACCTATCTAGGAATGAGAGGGAATTTGGCAGGAAGGTTTGAAGTTACATTTGCATTGACAGATAAGCTTCAAGACAGTGGCTGGAACTCTGACTGGTTAGTGGATACTTCCCAGCAAGAGTGGAAAGTGAGGCTACATAACAGCAAACCTTCCAAAATAAACAGCAGTGATCTTCTGGGAAATATCAGTATATATCCTCTCCTCCCTATTGATGTTCTTTGGGAGGGTCAGAAGTGGGTACAGGCAGGGGGCAAAGTGTTAGTCAGATATCCAGGCAAGAAGCCATTTAGAAGAGAGATTTTAGCTGAAGGGCCTGGATCTACTGTTTATGTATTATTAGAAGGAACAGATAATCAGCTTTGTTTTCCACTCCACAGGCTGTCTCCTATTTGATCCATAGGATGACCAGAGAAAAGTGGTTACACGATGGAAAGAATGACGGAAGATCGCAAGAGCTGTGGAGAGCAAGGCCTTTGATGTATTACAAGCCTGGACTTGTTTCTAAAGAACTTTAGAACGGACTTTCTAATGAAATTTTTTAGTTAAAGACTGAAACACCTTCTCAGTGACAGAAATGGAAGGTGTTGCATTCAAGGAAAAATAATGTTCAAAATTATTTTAGTAATGAAGAGATTTTGTGTGTAGTCTGAGAAAAAAAAAATCTAGGGCGGAATGTGTTGCGTTTGTTACAATATGATTTTTTTTTTATTAATCAGACTTACGATACATGGGACATAACATTACACAATAGTGGTTGGTCATAGAGATATTGTCAGTTTTTGGCTTGAGTAGATTTCTCAAACAAATGCTGTTTTATACAATGGGGGTAAATATCATTGTTGTATTTAATTGACAGTTCAATTAACAGGCTATTGTCTCTATTGCTACAGTACACAAGAAAGAGATTTAGTTGTTTGAGGTTTTCAAACTGAAGGAATGACTGTTAGATTGCTGTCAGGTGTTGGCTTGATTAGACAATTGGTACGTAGATGCAGTTATCAACAGTCCATTGTTTCTAAAGCTACAGTAAACAGGCATGTTTTCTGTTGTTTGGTAACTATGGCAAACAGCCTGACACATAAAAGGGGGTGAGTAGGGACACACACACACCATTATGCTGTAACATCTGACGCCACTCATGATAGAAGAAACTTGCTTGATGCTCCAGGAGAATCGTTGCCAATGGAGATCACGAACATACAGTAACAGACGATAAGTAACCTTTAAGTGTATTTGTACTATTATAGACCATAGGCTGTTCAGTTTGCTAGGCATTTTGCTTGTTATAGATATCTGTCAGTCTTGTATTGTATTCCTAATATTGTAATAGTTTTGTATGTACAGCATCTTTGTATAGTAAAAGCACAATTTACACACTGCAGAAATCTCAGCTTCCTTGCTTATACCACAGAGTAACCTTGCTAGATAGACGCAAGCAAAACAGCTGCCTGCTCATTGGAAACCTAATCATTTTTGGCTCTCACTATTTACTAATACAGAGCATCTGCGATTACAGCTTGGGAATTTTTTAACTGATAACAGCCATTCAACCACTGCAATTGTTATGTGGGATGCCTTAAAAGCTTTTATTCAAGGCTTATGCATTCAAGAGATATCTAGTATTAAAAACAATAGCAGACGATGGACTTTAGATGCTGGTAATGTGGTGGATAAGGCAGAAGAGGCATTTTTACAGGCCCCTACCGCAGTTTATGAGAGGAAATGGGTGGAGGCGCAGTGGTTTTACCGCACTATACAACATCAGCAGGCTGAAAATAAACATATTTTCACCTCCCAAACGTATTTTGAAGAGGGGGAGAAAACTGGGCACGTTATCCATGATAGCCAGATCACAGCAGCCACCATCTATTATACATAGACTAGCTGTATCACCAACCCAGGTTGTAACAGATACACCCTCTATTATGCAAGGGTTTCACTCCTTTTTTGAAGATGTTTAATTCCTAGTAGATGAACTGTCTGGGTTTCTTGATGGTATCCAACTTCCACACCTTGAAGGGTCACATAAGGAACAATTAAATGTGCTCATTACTCTGGAGGAGCTACAAGTTGCGCTAGCCACATTTCCCAACTCTAAAGCATCAGGAAATTTTGGACTCCCAATAGAATTCTATAAAAATTTGGGCATATACTTTTGCCGAATTACTTAAAACAATTTTAGATGCACAAGAGCGGTGCTCTCTACCATCATCTATGTATGAGGCAGTGGTGGTTGTTTTGTTGAAGCCAGGGAAGGATCCTGAACAACCCGAATCCTATAGGCCCATCTCACTTTTGACCACTGATTTGAAATTACTTACTAAAGTTCTTGCCATGAGACTCTCAAAGATTATAGCTAATATTATCCATCAGGATCAATCTGGGTTCATACCCAATAGATCCACAGCTAACAATTTACATAGATTATATTTAAATATGCACGTTCCTATGGATAATCAAGGCAATAGAGCCATACTATTGCTGGATGCTGCCAAAGCGTTTGATATCGTAGAATGGGACTACTTATGGCAGCTGTTAGAGAAATTTAACCTAGGTCAGGTCTTCATCTCTTGGATTCAATTATTATATAAGGCATCGGTAGGGCGCATCAGGATAAATAATACCTTATCCCCTTCCTGACCCTGTCAGAAGCATCATTAAAACATTACTCTCTAATGACAATCTGGTTGCATGCATAGAGGTGGGAGAATTTAGAATGATGTCACAATATCACATACTGGCACTGATTGATAAGATCTGGAGTAAAACAAAACATAATGTTCATTATGCAGTGTACACTAGTTACTCTTGTATCCTGAATAATGACAAATATGCAGAACCTGGTAAGCTACAGGGCTTCTCTGCATGGTCTAGATGTGCCTTGGTCTACATATGACAGCTATATAATGGTAACCTACTAAAAGATTTTCAATCTTTAGGGGCAGAATTTGGTTTTCCGAATATTTACAACTTGGGCAATTTACAATATTTACAACTTAGGCACGCCATCTCCTCGCAATCTAAAATATCTAACTGGGAATTGACTAATCCTATGGTACTTACGCAGCTGGTATCATCCATGACCAGGAAGGGACAAATCTGATCTCTCTATGGGTCTTTTATATGTCACATATACAAAGCCATGTCTTTTCGTTGTAGAGATGGTTGGTCAGAAGACATAGGTCAGGTTACTGATGAGGAACGGGCCTGTATATTAGATAATGTACTCAAAGTGTCCCTCTCCTCAGCTTAGAAACTTACCCAGCTCTTTATCATACATCGCACATATCGCACTCCCCATAACTTACATAAATGGCGTAGAAGAGACTCCCTATTGTGCCAAGATGCGAAATGCACAACGGTACACTCATTCACATGCTATGGCGGTGTCCAAAATTTGTTATATATTGGACAGAAGTAATGGATTCTATCAATAGAACCTGGAACCTCAAATTTAAAATTAAATCCTAAACTCTGTTTGTTAGGATGGTTGGATGAAGAATTGTATACCCCACATGAATATATAGCTATAATCAGAGTCTCATTTCTTGCCAGAAAACTTATAGCACGTAATTGGCTTTCTACAACACCCCCTACACATGCATAATGGGTTAAAGCAGTAAACAAAGGACTCCTAAGAGAGAAATTGACTTACCAGCATAGGGGTAGCCGACAAAATTTCAGTGTATATTGGATGCCTGGTTGGATTTTCCAGGCTTGGCTCCAGCTCAAAAAATAGTAAATGTGCCCGCGCTAGTATAGTGTCACATATAAAATATATAATATATAAAAAATATTTTCACATATAAAACACATGTAATGTGATAAATAAAACCATACAGGTAAAATATAATGCAAATAACTATAAATGATAAACCACCAAGTGCATATAAAGGTGCAATTGTGGTAGTGACTAATAAAAGTGCAACGTGCTAAAATATAAATATCAAAACACTTTCCAGTGACAAATGAGTGTATATCCCAATTAATAAATACAAATCACAAAAAAACGTGAATAAATATTGTCCATAAAATGAATAAACATCATGCTTCTTCTGATGGGTGTATAAATCACAACACGTGAAAACTGTGCTCTCCCGTGACACCCCACATGTGCTTGCGCTCACCTTCAGTCCTGTGACACAGTAATTAAACGGTGTCAAAATAAGCATTGGGGCCACTCCTAGGCTCACTCAGGATACAATGATGCAAAGATACTCCTCCCAGGTGAAACTGCAAGGCTCACTCAGGTTACAATGGTGCAAAAACACTCCTCTCAGGTAAAACCAAGATCCAAAATCATAGAAAAAACAAACAGAGGGACTCCATAGTGCAATATAGCCAGGACATTTATTAAAGAATAAGCCCTCCAAGAGGGTACTCACATTGGATGGGTGCTAGAGTGCACCAGACTGTACAGGTAAAATAATAAGCAGCTGATCGTATGGCGTGCGGTATGGCATGTGCAATCCTCCTCCTCTGCTGACAGCTCCGTCCTACCTCCGAGGGGTTTCTGGAACTCCGTGCTACATTGTGAGGCATTGTAACTTTGGGTCCGCGTGGCGGTATCAGATAAGGCACATATGTCGCCAATTTCTGTTCTCTCAGGGATCTAGCTAGCATCCTGCCCCATTTTTTTCCGGACTTGTACAATATTTTCTGACAGATCTGTCATTTGTGTACGACGCGTGAGGAGTTCTTTCTATAGGGTAGGAGACGGTGCATGTTTATGATGGCTTCTAAGGCCTTCAAATTCTCCAACAACGACGTTAACTGTTTAGTATGTTGTCGCTTGAGCCTCAACCCATGCTTGATAAGGACACCGCGAATGACCGATTTGTGTGCTTCCCAAACAATACTGGGGTCACAGTCTGAGGTGTCGTTGGTTCTGAAGTAAAAGTCTAGTTCCCTTTCTTGTGAAAAAAAAAAAAAGTCTAGTTCCCTAGTGACATCCGCAAGCATTTCATTGTCTGGCAGGAGGCTTTCATTTAGCCCCCAGCTCCTTGATCTGGATGTCATGGAGTCAGTGAGAGCGTCAGTGACATCGGGGAATGGTCGGACCACGGTGGAGGTGCGCACTGCATGCAGTTGAGCATGAGGTATTAAAAAGTAGACAATGCACGAGTATACCTTGTGTGGTAGGGAATAGAAAGTGAAATCCCTTTCTGTGGGGTGTAAAAGGAGCCACACATCAATTTGTTGGCTCTAATGCAAAAAATGGGCAATGCGTTTACAAGAGCCAGGGGAGACGGAGGACATACCTGAGGAGGTATCCTCAGATGGGATCACATTCAGGTCACCGCTCACAATCAATTGCCCCTCTGCAAAGTCCGTTGAGCGAGCTAGCGTCTTACTTATGAAGACATTTTGGTGGTCATTAGGGACGTAGAGATTAGCCAGGGTTACCTTGACACCGCCAATCATTCCTTTTAGAAACAAAAAGTGACCTCCAGGGTCCGTAATGGACTCTAGGCAGGACCATGGCACTCTGCTTGAAAAAAAGAATAGATACCCCTCGCGACTTTGCCGTCGGATTGGTGGAATGGTAAACCATCGGGAAGGACTGCTTCTTGCATATGGGTAATTTGTCGTCCCTTAAATGGGTCTCCTGTACAAAAGCTATATCTGATTTAAGACGATGTAAGTCTTGCAGAAGCATCCATGATTTCTCTGGAACATTAAGTCCCTTAGTGTTGAGCAAAATCACATTGATAACCTCCATGGGTAGGGATGGGAGGGGGTAAAAAGAAGGGGGAAAGAGGGGGCAGAGTAGATAGCATAGAAAACGCTAGGAAAGGAGAGTAGTAGTAGCTGAGCAGAAAAAAATAATAGATCACTAAGAGCAAACTATTGCTATTACGCTTACCAGTCCGAGACTGGAGACCGAGAGCTGGCCTATGTGGGGGTTTGGATAGACACAACCAGGAATGGAGCCCCGGCTGCCCCTACCCACCCCGACCTTGAAAATGAATGAGAACAGTAGAGCCGAATATCTGATGCGTATAAGTCAACATGCACAAACATTATGCGACAGCATTACGGAGAGCAGCAAATGTGGTAAATAACACTTCTAGTAACACTTCTAGTACTTTAACAGGCGGTAGGATCATTCCCAGTATGTAACCCCATGCACACAGAGGCTCAAGGCATACCAGTCCTCCAAGAGTTTGCTTGCATGCAGGAGAGTCCCCCCTCCCCCAAAAGGGAAAATGGAATCTCCATACACCCACAGGCCTGGATGACCAGCTCCCCCCAAGTACATCAGACACATAACAGCATCTTAGAGGAGTTCAGGAAGTTTAGGCCCATCACAAGTTTGAGGCATCAAAGGGAGGGGGGGAGGAAGGGAAGGTGTGGGGGGGAGGGGTATGGAGGAGGAATGGTAAGGGGGGGTGTGAAGGAGGAGTCAGGGAAGGATAGTGGTGGAAGGGGGGGTAGGGAAGGGGCCTGAGAAAGGTAGGGCCCTAGCGACCGGGAGCCGTATCTCATACCAGGAGGGGGTCTACATGTCAGTCACAGGGCACAGGTATGGTGAGGTGCAAACCTCAACGGTCAGTAGAGAAAACATGCCATGTAGGGACTCTGGGCAACATTGATGGCTGACACCAAACTGACCCGCTAGCAGAACTGGACACGTTCTTATATAGAGGACAAAGTATATGCATATCCCGCGGAGTTACTGAGCGCCATTGCATCACTTCTGGTTAGGGCTGTGGATCGTGTATCGTCCTGGTTGCTTCACATTTTAAACTTGCTTGTCATATACAGTGTAAATGTGAGTATATTTCCACTTTTTTTGGATGCAATAAAGTTTTTAAAGCAGTATTATGCTATGGGCACTTTCTTCTTCCATATATGAGACATACAAAGGATTGTATCAGAAAGGATTGTATCAGAATTAAACACACCGAGGATCCACAGAGTGCTGCACAGTGGCATATACTGTGAATGCGCAATACCCCTGTGTGGGGTGAGGAAATTCGGTGAGTGCTATTCTAAAAGGGGCACTATAAAAGAGCACCAGCACTATAGACGAAAGAGCACAGAAAAAGTCACTTTTTTGAAGAGCACCAGTCACTTTATATTTGTGAATATATATACAATTTATTTTATTTAATATATTTTTTTGTAACGAACTTTTTAGTATATTGCCTGAAAGACTGCAACCACATATGTAGCACCATAGACGGAAGAGTACAGGAAAAGTTACTTTTTTGCAGAACACCAGTCACTTTTTTTGGGAATATATATCAAATATATTTTATTTAATTTTTGCATCAAACTTTTTAGTATATTGTTTGAAAGATAGCGACTACAATGTACTGCACTATTCTGATTGTTATATATCTAATGCAGGAGTTGTAACACAAATGTATTTGAAACATTTATCACTTTAAGGTTTTATTTAAAAGTTGCAGCAGCCAAGAAAAACAAACACTTCATCACTTCAAATATTTGTTAAATCATTTTTAACTTTGCATATCACTTATCCTTTATTTATGATGTCAGTTAAACTTCAGTCACCTTAGATCACTCCAATCCTTATAGTACATCCAAGTTTATTTTCAAATTACACTACAAGGCACAGACCTTATATGAACAGCGCCACACCTACATCTCTCCCAATCAAAGCAATAGAATTGTCAAAGGATCTGCGGGAAAAGGTAGTTGAACTGTATAAAACAGGAAAGGGATATAAAAAGATATCCAAGGAATTGAGACTGACAATCAGCAGTGTTCAAACTCTAATCAAAAAGTGGAAAATGAGGGGTTCTGTTGAAACCAAACCACGGTGAGGTAGACCAACTAGAGTTTCAGCCACAACTGCCAGGAAAATTGTTCGGGATGCAAAGAAAAGCCCACAAATAACTTCAGGTGAAATACAGGACTCTCTGAAAACATGTGTGTTGCCGTTTTAAGATGCACAATAAGGAGGCACTTGAATAAAGATGGGCTGCATGGTCGTGTCACCAGAAGAAAGCCATTACTACGCAAATGCCACAAAGTATCCCGCTTACAATACGCCAAACAGCACAGAGACACGCCTCAAACCTTCTGGCACAAAGTCATTTGGAGTGATGAGACCAAAATTGAGCTTTTTGGCCACAACCATAAACGTTATATTTGGAGAGGAGTCAACAAAGCCTATGATGAAAAGTACACCATTTTTACTGTGAAACACGGAGGTGGATCGCTGATGTTTTGGGGATGTGTGAGCTACAAAGGCACAGGAAATTTGGTCAAAATTGATGGCAAGATGAATGCTGTATGTTATCAAAATATACTGGAGGAACATTTGCATTCATCAGCCAGGAAGCTGCGCATGGGACGTACTTGGACATTCCAACATGACAATGATCCAAAGCACAAGGCTAAGTTGACCTGTCATTGGCTACAGCAGAATAAAGTGAAGGTTCTGGAGTGGCCATCTCAGTCTCCTGATCTCAATATCATTGAGCCATTCTGGGGAAGATCTCAAAAGTGCAAGACAGCCCAAGATATTACAGGAACTGGGGGCTTTTTGTCAAGAGGAATGGGCAGCTTTACCATCTGAGAAGATAAAGAGCCTCATCCACAAATACCACAAAAGACTTCAAGCTGTCATTGATGTTAAAGGGGCCAATACACGGTATTAAGAACTGGGGTATGTTAACTTTTGATCAGGGTATTTTGGGTAGTTTCTGTTGTGATTATGATTTAAAAAGAGTACAGTTTGATAAAAAATAAATAAATAATACAGATTGATAATAAATGGCTTCAGCCAAACAATAACCATGAGTGAAAGAAAGTTTTTGTGTCATCATATTCTCTGAAAAATGGCCAAGAAATCAGAATGTAAACTTATGAGCAAACTGTATGTGTTACAGATTTCAGTCCACCACACAGTGAATTTATAAGGGAGCTGCAACACCTAGATCAAGAGAACTGTTAAACACTAAATGGTATCCACTTAGAAAGTGCTTGTGGGACTTGCCCTAATTGGAAATTTATGTATGTTTGGTTTATAATTTCTCCTTATAGCTTAACTCCAGGCAGATATAGAAAACACGAATAAAGTATGATTTTATTTAATTGCAAGCAGTGTAATTATGTGAATTTGACTTTTGCAGATCCTGTACAGCAGAGCTCATACTAAGGAAAGGAGAAGCAGCACAAGTAGCCAATCAGTTGTGCTGCAGTGCTCATGTGCTACTAAAAAACATGTTGATAGGAGAAGATTGCAGAGTAACTGGACAAGCCCATCAGTCTCCTGCTTCTCTATCCACTGTGTCATGTACCTGACTGTGGAACCCAAGATGATAAGGGTGGTCTCTTGTGCAATTCCCATACAGGCACCCCTGGTAGTCGACACAGGGATTGCTAGGGTAGTGGAAGCGCACAGGTGCCAAGAAGGTGGAGTAGTAAGCTGAAGCTTGGAGACACAGGAGTACTTCCAGTGGCAGTATCGAGTCTGGTTCTAAGGTAGGTTCAGCAGCAGTCAGGCAAACAGGTGCAGTGCCAGGATCGGGCCCAGGAACAGGTAGGAGACTGTAATGTGCTAGCAGTGAGGCATAAAGTCAGGTGGCAGAATCGTGGTCAGTAGTCCAAGCAGACATAACAGGCAGGGGCGATCCAAGAGAGATGTTAGGCATAGTCAGGTGAAGAACAAGGTAAGCAGACTTTTAGAAACTAGGAATACAGAGACCAGAGCTAAAGACAATCTAGCACTGAGGCCAGGCAGACCCTGGGTTTAAAATAGGCCCCTGGGGGACAAGATCTGTGGGCACGTGCATGCATGCACCAATGGTCATGCACATTCTTGTCCTAGCACATCTAGTTAAGCTTCTGTGCTCACTACCCTGCACATGCACATGAAAATGAACACTTGCTGCACGGGAATGAGCACTTGCTATATGATTTCCCTGGCATCGCCCCCTCCTTAAAGTGGTTGTAAACTCTTTTATACCACTTGTACCTACAGGTAAGCCTATAATAAGGCTTATCTGTCGGTACTGTAAATATCTTCTAAACTTGCACAGTTTAGGAGATATTTACTATATGCGCTGCTGCCGACACCATCAGCGCATGCGCATTGAAGAAACGGACTGCTTGTGCAGTTATGTCATTGCGGCTCCGGCCAATCATAGCACCATATTCCACGAACGTGGAAGTAATTCCAGTAAAAGAGGTCAGCCATGTCCAATTAAGCCATCTTTTCAGGGTGAGCACAGTGAAAGGTCTGTAATAGTCTCTGGGCATGAAGATTTGCTTAAGGCTCCCAAGAATTTTCCTCTGGGCCAAATCCCTTGCATTTAATCAGCTATTGAATTGACCACATCGCTTCCTGCAATCCAGGATGCCTTCAACTTCAAATTCCTCCTCCCAATCAGCTATTACAGCTTCTGGAGGTCCCACTTCTTGATCAGGGAAAAGGTTCAATACTTCAGGCTTAATTAATGAAACATGAAATACAGGGTGAATTCTGAATGAATTCGGAAGGTCCAGTTCATAGGCTGCTGAAATAAATGTTCCTTTTAACTGGAGGTCCCAGTTTTTTAGAGGGACTTGCCAACTTCAGGTTCGCTGTTGAGAGCCATGCACAATCACCAGGTCTAAAATCCAGTTCTCCCCTCCTTTTTTTTTTTTTATCAAAAAAACTTCTTGTTGTCTTTCTGTGCTTTAGAAATAGGTTCTCTTAGTACCCCGATTGTTAGTGTTAAGGAAGTTCAGCTTGTCCTGTATTGCCGGCAATGGGGAATCTGGCACCAATGTGGGCAAAAATGAGGGGTGAAAATTGTAATTGGCAAAGAAGGGTGACTGACCCATGGTGGAATGGGTAGAGTTGTATGCAAATTCCACCAATGACAACAGTGAAAATCAACCATCTTGAGTGAAGAAAGACAGTGTAAGTATTGTTCCAGAGTCTGATTAGTTATTTCGGTCTGCTCATTAGTTTGTGGTTAGTAAGGTGAGGAAAAGTTTAACTTGATACTCAGTGCTTCACATAATGCTTTCCAGAATCTTTCTGAACTAGTTTCAGAATCAAAGGAAGAGGATAAAGATTTTTTTATCCTCAGTACAGACAGCGACGTGGTCAGCAATCTAAGGATCAGTCTAGACAGGAGGCCAAAACAAGGTAGATTAACGGGACAAGGTCAGTTCCGGTGGCAGCCAGAGATATGGTCAGTATGTAGGCAAAGGATCATTCCAGATAGCAGGCAAAAATGTGGTTGAGAAATCAGGCCAGGGTCAGTTTAGATGGTAGGCAGAGACATGGTCAGTATGTAGGCAAAAATTCAATCCAGGTGGCAGAGAGAAACAAGGCCAATTTATAGGTCAGGGTCAGTTCAGGTGGTAGGCAGAGACGTGGTCAGTTTGCAGGCAAAGAATCAAGGTTACCAAGCACTAATGTGTTCCTTTAGATACCGGACAACCTCTAGGAAATTCTCCCAAACCTCCTGCCTCTGCTCATTAGTAGGGATGAGCTCGATGTTTGGGTCGATCATAAGTTCGACTCGAACATCAGGTGTTTGCCCGTTTGCTGAACATTATGGGGAGTTTGCGGAAAATTCAAGCGCCGCGGAACGCCCCATAATGCACTGCAAGATGCATTGCTGTATGATGATTGGCCACCTGACCTGCATGCTTTGGCCAACCACAGCGTGCTCTGCTAAGAGGGCCATAATTGGCCAAAGGCAGGGTGCCTTTGGCCAATCATGGCTCAGGGGGACTAAGTCCACGCCCCATACTATATAAAGCTGCTTACACGGTGGCTGTGTGTAGTGTTGTTGGCATGGACAGAGAAACAGCAGACGCTTGGGCACCACATGGTTGACCAGACATATGACGACCTGCCATGCAGTCCGTTGGCAACAGCACTTGAAAGACCCACATCAAAGAAAAAGGTGGACTTCTCCTTGCTCCTCTTTTGGGATCTCCAACCCTACTATACCTCCAGTCCTCTCAAAAACCTGCACTGAGAGGAATGAAGGTATAGCAATAGGTGTCACAAGTACTTGCAGCCAATCTGCTAGCAGTACACCACCATTTGATTTTAGCAGGCAAATTTCCCTATCCCAGTTGCTGAACTGTAAAAAGAAATTCGGTCCCAGCCATCCACATACTCAGCGTCTAAAAGCTAGCTTGGCCAAATTGCTAGCACTGCAACTGCTGCCTTTTCAGCTGGTAGACTCTGCCCCCTTTCGCGAATTTGTGAAATGTGCTGTACCTCAGTGGCAGGTTCCAAAACGCCATTTCTTTTCACGGAAGGCCATTCCGGCTCTCTACCGGCATGTGGAAGGCAATGTTTTGGCCTCGTTAGCCAGGGCGGTCAGCAGTAAGGTTCATATTACCGCTGACTCATGGTACAGCAGGCATTGGCAGGGACGTTATCTTTCCTTCATGGCGCACTGGATAACTCTGCTGGCAGCTAGGAAGGATGCAGGACAGGGTTCAGTGTTGTTGGAGCTTGTTCCGCCACCACGCCCCCAAAATGCTAGTGGTGATTCTGCCAAAGCTCTCTCCTCCACCCCCTCCTCTTCTCCCTCTATGGCCTCTTATGCAGTTTTGTCCTCTGAACCAGCGGTGCTCCGTAAGCGTTCAAGGGTCTACGCAACCAGTCAGGCTAAAATGCCATCCGGTGCTTGAGTTGGTCTGCTTAGGGGACAGGAGCCACACTGGGGCAGAGATTCTGTCAGCTCTACAGGGGCATGCTCAGAGGCGGTTGACGCCACACCAGCTTCAGCCAGGAATGGTTGTATGCGACAATGGCACCAACTTTCTCTCGGCCCTCTGACAGGGACACTTGACCCATGTTTGGCACAAGTCCTGAATTTGGTGGTGCAGCGGTTCTTGAGCAGGCACCCAGACTTACAGGATCTCCTGAGGCAGGCAAGAAAAGCCTGTGGTCATTTCCATCGGTCATATAATGCCAGTGCTCAGTTGGCTGACATTCAAAGGGAATGCAACCTGTCCACCAATGCCTCATTTGTGACATGCCCACCAGGTGGAACTCAACGTTGGTAATGCTGCAGCAGCTGCACACACAGCAGAGGGCCATCAATGACAATTATGATAATGCAGATTTCCCAGTGTGCCACATCCCATGAAGGACAAAGAAAAAGGGAAAACCCCTGAGGGTGGGACTTTAAGGGCACTGCCAAAAAACAATTGAAGCAAAAAATAATTTTATTGAGAATATAAACAAAGTAATGAACATGGTCATGAATACTGTAGAATCAAAGTATACTGTTGTATGACCATGTTCAGTACTTTTTTATTCTCAATAAAATATTTTTTTAATTCAATTGTTTTTTGGTAGTGCCCTTAAAGTCCCACCCTCAGGGGTTTTTCCCTTTCTCTTTATCAATGAGTACCTGTGCGAGTATGGCACTAGGACAGGGTCAGGGGAGCTTGGCTTCTTTTCGCCACGCCAGTGGCTACTCATCAAAGATACATGCACTGTCCTATCATTATTTGAGGAGGCCACAAGGAAGGTGAGCAGTGACAATGCATGCATCAGTGACACTGTCCCTCTAGTCTTCCTGTTGGAGCACACGCTTCATGGAATCATGGACAGGGCACTTGAGGCAGAACAGCGGGAGGAAGAGGAGGACTTTCTTACCTCTCAAGGACCCCTTTATCCAGATAGCATTCCTGCAGGCCCGCCAAACACACAGGAAGAGGAGGAGGATTGTGTCAGCATGGATGTACAGGATAACACTCAGCAGCAGTCTTCAAGGGATGCTTTTCAGTCCCCAGAAACTCAAGGAGTTGTACGTGGCTGGGAGAAGGTAGTTACGGATTATGTGATCCTTAGTGACCCAGAGGACTCAGAATCGAATGCCTCTGCAAACTTACGCTGCATGGCCTCCCTGATTCTGCAAAGCCTGCGAAAGAACCCTATGATTTGTGGTATCAGGGAGATTGATCATTACTGGCTGGCAACCCCTTCTTGATCCACGTTACAAGGGTAAGGTTGCAGAACTCATCCTGCCTTCACAGAGGATGAAACATCTTCAGGAGGCCTTGAAGAAAGGTTTGTGCAATGCATTTCTAGACCCTGGGAGGTTAAAATTTCTTGGTGCTGGACAACGTGTTGCTGAGGCTTCATTCAGTGAGAGGAAGAGCGGTGGAGAAGGTGGCCGGCTGACTGATGGCTTTAAACTATTTTTCAGTCCTTAGCACCAAGGTCTGATCGGTTCAAGCAACCATCGCCAGCGACTGCATTACATGGTGCAGGAATATCTAGGGGCAAGAGCAGACTTGGGTTACTGGGTCATGAACATGAACCACTGGCTGGAACTTGCTCAATATGCAATTGAGCTACTGGCCTGTCCCGCATCCAGCGTGCTTTCTGAACGCACATTCAGTGCTGCTGGAAGGTTTGTAACAGATCAAAGAGTGTGCCTGTCCACAGACTCCATTGATAGGCTCACACTCATAAAAATGAATCAGTCTTGGATCAGCAGCTATCAAGCACCTGATGCTGATGTAACTGATTGAATTTGCTATTGATGTGGGATCCCTTGAAGACTGCCTATGCCGACTATCCTATTCCTCCTCAATCTTGATGATGCTAGTTTCCAACAATATTTTTGGTTTAGGGCACCACCACCACCACACCCAAGGCCCAATTTTTCTGTCCTGTTTAACAGGGGCGTGTAATTACAATTTTTGATATAATATTTCACAGCTGGGTCTGGTCCTTTGTCCAACAAGAGTAACTGTGAGGGGTTACAGTGTTGTGGCACCACCACCCAAAGCCCATATTTTCTGCCCGTTTAATAGGGGCATGTAATTACAATTTTTGATATAATATTTCAACACAGGGCCCTTTCCTGCGCCCAACAAGGGTAACTGTGAGGGCTTACAGTGTTGTGGCACCACCACCACCGCCCAAGGCCCAATTTTTCTGCCTGTTTAACAGGGTGTAACGAACTGGGGTGATTATGCTCTAGTGGTGTATGCATTTTCAGGAACAACGGTCAGTCCAGTCTATTTTTATTGGCATGGCAGCCTAATTTTATTTAAACAAAAACAAACTTCAGAAAAAATCTTCCCTCGCAAGGGGTTCCACCATCATTGTATAATAGAAATTTCAGCCTCCTGGCTCACTTACTCTTACTTAGTCAAAAACTCCCTCCTGGAGCTTACCTGCTTAGCTTAGTGCTGCTTGGCCACATCTGCCTCCTGCAGATATCCACGCTCAGATTGCCACCTGCAGCCTTATGCCCTGTACACACAATCGGACATTGATCGGACATTCCGACATCAAAATATATGGATTTTTTCCAACGGATGTTGGCTCAAACTTTTCTTGCATACACACGGTTGCACAAAGTTGTCGGAAAATCCGATCGTTCTGAACGCGGTGACGTAAAAACACTCGTACGTCGAATTTAACCTATCGGATTTTGTTGGTGGAAAATTTTATAGCCTGCTCTCAAACTTTGTGTGTCGGGAATTCCGATGGAAAAAGTCCGATGGAGCCCACACACGATCGGAATTTCTGACAACACAATCTGATCGCACTTTTTTCATCGGAAAATCCAACCGTGTGTACAGGGCATTAGACTCCTAGAGACCGCCTGTCTCCACCTGAAAATCCTCCCGACTCCTACACCAGGCCCCCTGCCTGTAGGGTGGAGCTGTTCCCAAGTGTAAGCCCTGAACTCTCTTCCCGAGGGGAATATAAACCCAGCCCAAAGGTGTGCAATCATCATACCTGTCTTTGCAAAAACCAGGCTGAAGGTGTTAATGCACACCGTGACCTGGGGTCGCCTCTCCACAAGGGGCATGTAATTACAATTCTTGATATAATATTTCACAGCAGGGCCCATTCCTGCGCCCCAACAAGAGTAACTGTGAGGGCTTACAGTGTTCTGGTACCACCAACACCTAAGGCCCAATTTTCTGCAGAGTATATAGGGCGGGCCATATAGTATATATACTGCTGTTCAGAGTATATAGTGCCTGGGGGACCCCCACGCCATTTTAAAAAAGAATGGGGTGTGGGGTTCCTCTAAATATCCATACCAGACCTGAAGGGCCTGGTATGGATTTTGGGGGTGACATCCACGACATTTTTTTCGGGTATTATTGTTATTTTTATTTATATTGCCGGGATCCAATACATTACAGCCACGAGCAGTTCTGAATGACATTTTTTTCCTTTAGAAATGTTATTTTGTTTTGGCACTGTTATAAACAAAAGAAAGATGCACTACTTTACAGGCATACTAAGGACACCCCCAGGCACAATATTTAAAGGAATAATTCATTTTTATTGTTTCACTTTAAGCATTATTAAAATCACTGCTAGCAGAAAAAACGACCGTTTTCAAAACTTTTTTTTGCATTGATACATGTCCATGGGGCAGGACCCGGGTTCCCAAACACTTTTTATGGCAATAACTTGCATATAGCCTTTAAAATTAGCACTTTAGATTTTTCACTTTCGTGTCCCATAGACTTTAATGGTGTTCAAACAAATTTTTTGCATGTTCTGCTGTGAACCGAACCGGGGGGTTGTTTGGCTCATCCCTACTCATTAGTCTCTGACCTAGATTGTTTCAGTTGGCCAGTTATTCCTGTAATCGAGTCAGCCTGGAAGACCTGTACTGACTTCAGCCCCCCGCCCCTTGTGCACCACCCCCACTTTTTTCCATTTCTCTCTTTTTCATTATGTAGCTCCATAACTGCAGGGTAATCGAGTCGGCCTGGAAGACCTGTACCGACTTCAGCCCCCCCCCCCCCCCCTTTGTGCACTACCCCCCCCCCCCTATTTTCCATTTCTCTCTTTTTCATTATGTAGCCTCACAACTGCAGGAGCTGCTAGTATCCTCCATTGTTTCAGCTCTTCAGCCAGGCACACAGTATTTTCCACAGCCAGGCACACACTTATGTTTGTTTCTTCAATAATAAGTCTAGGGATTTTTGTTTGTTTTTGATGTTTTATTGAGAACTTGGATAGAGAAGGGAAAATGTGGTGAGATACTCCAGTTTCAACTAATTGCACTAATGACAACTTCCTTACTGAACTGTGAAATTCCTACATGATGCACAGTGCACCTTTGAGCAAGTCCTCTGTGAGAATAATGGACTGTTGCTCTTCAGGACACTAGCCAGTATCTTCTTTCTGCTGAACCCAGTAGCTGGCTTTTCTAGTACAGGGGTAGCCTAAAGAACCAAGCCCCAAGATCTCTACAGTCTGTACTCAAAAGGCCTCTGGATCAAATGCTTGCCTCCTTCCAATCTTCCAGCAGCACCTCCAATGATCCCAGACAGATCTTCACAGGGTCAGCTCCCCCTCAGTCAGCTCTTCAGAACACTTGGGCCAGCACTGCAAATTCTAGGCCTCCCACCTGAGGCCACATGGCAGCAGGTACTGAGGAGGACAGAGTGCCCCCATTCTCAGCTGGACTCTACCGTCTGGGCAAAGACCCTTTCCTGTGTTCCACCGGATATAAATACCCTTCCCAGCATGCATAGGAGCCCCTATGGCTGTAATTGGCTGAGATAGCATTCATATCCATGCTACTAGTCTGCATTAGTCACCCCTATTCATCCACCACCTTCCAAGGATGCCCGGATACAAAGGAGCCAACACAGTTACAGCAGTACTGTGAAACACATAGGACTCCCTAGTTAAATAATGCAGTTTTACTATTCAGCAGAAAAGCTGCTATATTTTACCTCACAATCTCCTTAGGCAGGAGACCACACTATGCTAACTATACATACCAGCCACTTTATTAGGTAGACCTGTTCTATTGCTTGGTAACACAAATTGCTAATCAGCCAATCACATGACAGCAACTCAATGCATTTAGGCATCTAGACATGGTGAAGACGACTTGCTAAAGTTCAAACTGAGCATCGGAATGGGGAAGAAAGGGGATTTATAGTGGTTGTAAACCCCAACGTAAATAAAAAGAAAAAAAACCTGTAAGACATCGCATACTAGCTCATTATGAAATACTTACCTTTGAACGAAACCCTGCAGTGGCGCCCACACAACGCTGACACCTTTCCTGGTGTTTCTCTCGGGTTTGCGGGCTCCGGTGCTGTGATTGCTCGGAGCCACGATGACATCACTCCCGCGCATTCGTGCGAGAGCCACCGGTCACGCCATGGGCTCTGCAGAAACGGCACGGGTGGCCGTTTCTTTCAAGCGCATTCGCTGATGACATAACAGCCAATGTATACAGTAAATATCTCCTAAACAGTGCAAGTTTAGGAGATATTTACAGTACATAAAGGTAAGCCTTATTATAGGCTTACCTATAGGTAAAAACAAAATAGGGGAGTTTACTTTCTCTTTAAGTGACTTTGAATGTGGCATGGTTGTTGGTGCCAGATGGGCTGGTCTGAGTATTTCAAAAAACTGCTGATCTACTGGGATTTTCACACACAACCATCTCTATGATATACAGACAATGGCCCAAAAAAAGAGAAAATATCCAGTGAGCGGCAGTTGTGTGGACGAAAATGCCTTGTTGCGGTCAGAGGAGAATGGGCAGACTGGTTCAAAATGATAGAAAGGCAAAAGTAACTCAAATAACCACTTGTTAGAACCAAGGTATGCAGAACACCATCTCTGAACACACAACACCATCTGCTGACCATCCCTTTATGACTACAGTGTACCCATCTTCTGATGGCCACTTCCAGCGGGATAATGCACCATGTCACATAGCTAAATCATCTTACCACTGGGTTCTTGAACTAGACAATGAGTTCATTGCACTCCAATGGCCTCCACAGTCACCAGATCTCAATCCAATAAAGCACATTTTGGGATGTGGAAGAACGGGAGATTCACATCATGGATGTGCAGCCAACAAATCTGCAGCAACTGCGTGATACTATCATGTCAATATGGACCAAAATCTCTGAGGAATGTTTCCAACACCTTGCTGAATCTATGCCATGAAGCCAAAAGGCCCGTAACACGCGATACGAAAATAGGAAGTAAAATTTTGTCCGATTGACTATCTGCCGATTTTCGGATCGTTAGTATGGTGCTTTCGACAGCCGATTCTGTTTTTTCGGCAAAAAAAAGCTGGATGTGCAGACTATAAGATTTTTGTCGGATGTGAACTCAACGTCCAATTTTTGTTTAATTAGTACGGTTTTCGCAAGAAAGAAATCGTAAGAGCAAGGACTACGCATGCTCAGAAACGAAAAAATACACACAAAACTGTTCAACACATTGGGGGTTATTTACAAAAGGCAAATCCACTTTGCACTACAAGTGAAAAGTACAGTTGAAATTGCACTTGGAAGTGCAGTCGCTGTAGATCCGAGGGGGACATGCAGAGAAAATAAAACACAGCATTTTAGCTTGCACATGATTGGATGATAAAATCAGCAGAGCTTCCCCTCATTTCAGATCCTCCCCTCAGATTTACAGCAACTGCACTTCCAAGTGCACTTTGTAGTGCAAAGTGGATTCGCCTTTCGTAAATAACCCCGCATTACATCACATCTGAAGTTGTATTCTGTCATACGAAAGTTTCTGTATGGCGAGTAACCTCTTCGCTTTTGACATGAGACTAGCATGCAACAAAAAATGGACGAACGGTCATTCAAAAATCTGATCGTGTGTACGAGGCTTTAGGCTGCAATCACATTTCAAAATTGCGCGTTTTTACAGCGATATTTTGTTCAGGTCACCAATGTAAAAGTAGGAAAAACGCCTGTAATCTGCCCCAAAGAAGCTCATGTTCTTATTTTGAGCTGAGGGCGTTTTTCGGGAGTTTTGCTTCAGGTGACAAAACGCCATTGAAATGAATGGGATTTTGCTTGTTGGGCGTTTTGAGCTGAAGGCCCCATTCACACCTGAGTGTAGCGTTTTGTTGCGATTATTTGCGCGATTTTTTTTTATCAGCCAATAGGAATAATTATCTGTTTCATCATTTGTTGCTATGTTTTTAGATTTTGTCATCTGCTTCTTGTTCCAAAAACACCAAAATCTGCCCGATTCGAGCGACAAAAAAGGGTCCAGAGCTTTTTTGAGCTTGGAGTGGAGATGTAAACCATCTCCATAGAGAATAATGGATTTTTTTCCCATCCGGCATTTTGTAGCTTCAAACTACAAAACACTCAGGTGTGAATGGGGCCTGAAGGCAGTTCTGAAGGCGAAAGGGAATCCTACCCGATACTAGCAAGGGGTACCTAATAAAGTGTCCGGTGAGGGTATATCCTACCAACCTACCTAGGAGGGTGCTATCATTATTATCATTCCCCTTTTGTGTTCTGTTTATCTTATTCTTCATTATCTACATCCTCAGTTTTCTTGTACTTGAATTATAAACGTCTTCAGACAGCACAGGGATTAGTCCTCCTCCTCATTATGTCATATAATAGATAACCCTGGAGTCCATTATAAAGGTCTTTGACCTTTCCATGTACACAGGTAGTCTTCTTGTGGCTGTTATATGAGAGCTGTTAGGTAGGCCGGAACGGTGTGAGTTCCCCTCAGACTCTGAGGCCTTCTCAGCCTCTCGGATTCTCACCACACGCCTCGCACAGGCCCCCTAACATATCCCTCCGCCCTGACTCATTATAGGCCTCCTCCAGCCTGTAGGGCGCCTCCTGACTACAACTCCCAGCGTACACCGCGAGCGCACAAATGTGGGTGGCGCAGGTCGTCAGCTGTCACCCGTGCGAACTACAACACCCGGCATCCTGTGCGGCCCACCCGCCTGACCCTCGACCTGACGCGTGCGGTGCGCTCCCGCCTCCTGAGCTCTCCTCGCGCTGTGTGTGTCCGCCGCGCGCTCCAGCCAGCAAGTCCCGTGCAGAGGGGAGACCGCCGAACGCCGACATGTCGGGTGACGATGAGCAGCAAGAGCAGACCATCGCCGAGGACCTGGTGGTCACCAAATACAAGATGGGGGGCGACATCGCCAACAGTGAGTGTCCGGAGGTGGGGGGAAGGTGGCGGTGTGGCCGGCATGGTTGGGGGGGTGACGGAGGGGACCCGGCTGGAGGCGTGTTCTCTCCGCCGGCGGTGGCCCGCTCTCCGTGCTGTGGGGGGGTTGGGGAGGATGAGAGCGGAGCGCACGTGTCCCGCCTGCCATGTGCCTCCCCGGCATCCGTACATCCGCGGGCACCCACGTGTCTGCCGGGAGCCCGCCTGATGGCCTCCATGTCACCGGCCTGGCCGTCCTAATACAATAGGGACTGGCCACATCATGGGGGGAGTCAAGTCCCCCTTTTATTATGGAGGGATTAGTGCCCCTGTCAGGTTTTTACTCCTATATAGATATCAGTACAGTGCAATCCATGTATAACCCTGATCTGCCTATAGATGGGTGGAAATCCGGACAGCTATGGCCGTTCCCACTCCACACACGTTCATCAAATCGCTCTTCAACAGACTTGGAAGATTGTGTGTTGATCAGCACTGCAGGCAATCATCAGCGGCAGCGATCAGTGTAGTTCCCATTGTCATAAGGAGAGGTTGCCGGTGTTTCCTCACATATGGAGACCCATAACATTTGTCTGCGCATGCGCAATACCGCCATATGCGTTCCAACACTGTGGCGATCTGCGCTTACGCAGAATTTTGTGGCCACACCCCCTGAGTCCAGGTTCAAGCCCCACCATCCAAGTGGACATAGTTAGATTATAATTATGCCGAGCGACGCGCCCTGTGGCAAAGTGGTGTCTTACAACAGTGTTGGAACGCATATGCTGGCGTCGCGCATGCGCACTTCAGTGGGTAGCCAAATGTGATGGATCACCATATCTGACGAAACACCGGAGGATTCCTCCATTGTGTGGATGGTAGAGCTGCACGATTCTGGCTAAAACCATTTTTGCCGGTGTGGGTGAACCCCCGCTTTAAGTGTCAGAAAAAGATTTAGACTTTAAGTGGTTAAACGTCCTGCATTTACACATTGTTTAAAAACTTGGCAGACTGCCTGGATTTTTTCTTTACACACAGACATTTATCCCTTTTGATCTAAGAAGGAAGAGTTAGTTACAATGTTTAGTGTTAAAAACTTGGCAGACTGCCTGGGGATGTTTTCTTTTGACAGCTGAGTGAGCAGAAAAGTCTCTCCACTTGTTATACGAAAGAATCGGCAACCTCTGCAATAGAGATCTTCAGGGGGGTTGAATCGAGATCACGATTTTTTAATGGTTAATTGTGCATCTCTAGTGGATGGGGGGGACGTTCAGTTTTATTTTGATCAGACCCGCTGGTTGATTAAAGTACAAGTCCATGTAGAAACTAAAATCCCTGCATCTATAGACATCTACAATCTAACGCTATCTATCCCTGTAAAAGAAAAAAGTCTGTATACATAACTTTTTTAAAAACCGATCTGATCTCCAGCGTCGGAAGCTCTGCAGAGGACATGGGCGACAACGGCTGTGAAATGAATGGGGAGTGACGTCACCCATAGACTTACTATGGGGCTTCCGTTGTCGGCTGTGTCCTCTGCTCCCTGACAGCTCAGCGTGGGGTCGGATCGCCTGCAGAAAAGGTATGTATACCCATTTTTTCTTTATGGGGCTAGATAGGTTAGTGATCGTGTGTGTGTATAGATTCAGGAATTTCAGTTTTTGCATGGACTTCCACTTTAAAGAAAACTGATGCGCATATGTCCAACCTTATTTAAAATCACCAAAATGATCTAATTTTGAGGATAAACTTGTCCAATCTAGTTATATCAAGTCACACTGAACTTTACGTCACATAATTGGCAGATCTAAAGGAGATGTGTATGGACCGCTAAGGCTTCATTTTGTAATCACACACATAGGCTGGACTAGGGTGTCTTTTTTCGACCTCACTATGTAACTATGTATGTAACTTTGTACACATAGCCTATTATGACCCTGGCTGCGGAAAAATGCAAAATGTGACAAAATCACACCTGGCGTTCAAAACATTCTTATGCTGAACACAATTCTGCATTGAGGAGGAGGAGGTTACATAGTAGGTGAAGCTGAAAATGGACACAAGTCCAACCTAGGTTGAACCTCCCCCTAACCGCAGCAGCTCCTAAAAGCCTACCTGTCCATGTACACATAGGCTTTTATGGAGTTGAGTTTAGGAGCTTTGGGGGAAAAAAATTATTATTATTATACAGGATTTATATAGCGCCAACAGTTTACGTAGCGCTTTAGGGTAGACAGTACAAATACAATACACTTTGCTACAGTAGGAATCAGAGGGCCCTGCTCCTTAGAGCTTACAATCTAAGAGGGAAGGTCAAAAGATATAAGAGGTAATAACTGTGGGTGATGTGCTGATTGAGAAGATAAATGTACAGTTGTTAGGTGGGGGCCAGATAGGCTTCTCTGAAGAGATGAGTTTTCAGGGATCGTCTGAAAGTGGATAAAGTAGGAGAAAATCGGACGGATTGGGGTAGAGCATTCCAGAGGATGGGGGAGGCTCTGGAGAAGTCCTGGAGGCGAGCATGGGATGAGGTGACAAGGGAGTATGAGAGCAGGAGGTCTTGGGAGGAGTGAAGAGAACGATTAGGTTGGTTAAAATACTCAATTACTCAATTTTAGGAGCTATAGTTTACATGAAGCCTTAAAGCGGAGTTCTACCCAAAAGGGGAAGTTCCACTTTAAGCATTCCTCTTAACCACCCCTCCTATGCCACATTTGGCATGTCATTTTTTGGGGGGGGGGGGGGGGTGGTTACTTCAGACTTAAGGGGGGCTGGATTGTGGTCATTGGGAGTAGAAAATATCCAGACGTCAGGGGGGAATAAACCATTGGGAGCAATTGTTCCCTATCATTGATGTCATTGGGGCCCCATTGCTGGTGTCATTAAGAGGATTTATGCCCCAACTTTGGTGTCACTTTGAGGAAATGTGCCCTATCGTTGGTGTGATCGGGAGGAATTCTAACCCCTTCATGGGGGGCGGGGGATTATGCCCCATTGTTGGTATCGGATGAAAATAGTTCCCCATGGGGCAGGTAAAAGCAAGCACAGGGCTGAATCTGGCCCCGGGGCCACAGTTTGGAGACCAGTGGTCTAGACAATGGGACCAGAAGATCTTCTTTCCCCCTCCCCTGCAATCTTCTGGGACACGTCACAGGTCCCAGAAGATTGCCCGGCCATTAAGCCACAAGCTGTCACAGCCGGGTGCCCACAGTTGTAAAGCCAAGGAGAGGGAGGGAATCGAGGGTTCGGGTGACCACATCGCTGGATCCTTGGACAGGTGAATGTATGTTTTTATTAAGTCTTTTTTTTTTATTATTAAACACAGTTAAGACTGGAACTCCGCTTTTAAAGTGATTGTAAATCCTATATAACAAACACATAATACCTGCTCTGTGCAGTGGTTTTGCACAGAGCTGCCCCAAAAGTCTTCTTGTGTCCATAAGCGGTGCTCTCGTCTCCTTCTTATCTTAATGTCCCATCATGGGACGCTGCATCCAATGGTGGCACACCTGCCAGCTCAATCCCCAACTGTGCTGGCTGCATCTATTGACACAGACTGCACAGCTCGGCACCCCTCCCTTGTCACAGTATTTGATTAGATTAGCAGCAGCGGGAGCCAATGGCTCCCACTGCTATCAGTCTGCCCTGTGAGCACATTGCTGGATTAAGCTTGGGTAAGTATAAGGGGGGGGGAAGCTGCACAAAGGTTTTTTACCTTAATGCAAGGCACGCATTAAAGTAAAAAACCTGCCTTTACAACCACGTTAAAGTAGTAGTAAACAGTATTTTTATTTTTACCTACAGGTAAGCATATAATAAAGCTTGCCTGTAGGTTAAACTAATATCTCCTAAATGTGCAATGTTTAGGAGATATTCTAGGGAGCAAAAGCTGGTGACGTCACCAGGGCATGCTCTCTGAAGGAATGGCATACCTGTGCCGTTCCTTCAAAGCTCTGTGCTGTGGCCGTAACGTCATCGCAGCTCAGCCATTCACATGGCCGCAGCTCGCATACCCGGAAGGAAGACCGGGTGAAGATGGAAACCTCTGCAGCGGTGACAGCGTGCCACTGGAGGGCTTTGTTTCAAGGCAAGTCTTTCATAATGTGCCAGTATGTGATGCACATTACGCCCTTACTTTGCAGTGTGTGTGTTTTTTTTTTTTTTTGTTTTTTTTTTTTTACTTTCATTACCACTTTAAAGTGTTCACATTTTCATTAAAAATGTAGAGGTGAATTAACACCAACTTGTACCAAAGTTTTCCTTGATAGTCTGCTAATAAGTCAATGTGACCTAAACTGTACACAAATAAGGTAATGGAGCCGATCAATGGACCAATAGTTTGGCATATGTATTTTGCATCTGATGTTTAAAAAGACTCAGTAAAGTGTATTACTGAGGGGAAAACATTCACAACATCTCTACATTACATACACATTTACCTTTTTGTTTTACTTAAAAAAAAAAAAAAAGTAGTACAAAAAAATACCAGTTGATCCTGCCAGAAATTCAGTGAGCTCCCAACTTCCTGTTTGAGGAACAAACCATCAGTGTCTGCATAACCCTGCCTGGAATCTTTTATGGACTATAGGATATCTACCCCTTATCCTATGGAGATGGGGCTGTGTTTTGTAGTCCAGAAGAGCACTTTAAAATATGACAAGACTATTGTGGGTACTGGAGGTGCCTGTACATGGCAGGAGCCTTACAAACCTCGTTATAGCCCAATCCAGGGCCATTCTGACTTCTGGGGAGTGTTGACATGCTGCCAAGCCTTGTCTCCAGACGCTCCAATTGGCCCTAACTCTAATGCTAGTGATACTTTGGGAGGAATCACACAGGGCTTTTTTTTTAAAACATGTTCTTTAACCTGGTATAAAGGGTAGCCAGCAGTGCCAGTCATAACTTTTTCAGTGCCCACCTGAAACCACAATGCACCATTGTAGCCCTCTAAAGAAACACTCCCTTTCCAACCCACGATGCCTAGGTGATCTAACAATAGGTCCTAGTACTGTAAGAATTGGGGGGGGGGGGGTTCAGGCAATCATTGTAATATTGATATAGGATCTGCAGGGGTTGCTAGTAGGGTTGCCGATACAAATTATTTGCACAAGTATCGGTACTTGTGCAAATGCACCAATACTTTCAGGCTTGGTTCTTTGAGCCGTCAGTGGGTCTCCCCAGTGTTAAAGAAGTCCGGTAATTGGAGCTGTCAAAAAAAGCAGCCTGCAATGTTTATTAACATTGTTCAGCCCTGAAACACTAAAATAAAGGCAAACATTGTTTCTTTTTGTATATTTCTGTTTCTTCATCTGCAGATCAAAGGGATGAACACATGTTCCCCTGTTTAACCCCTTAATAACCCTTAATTTACTCTAATCAGCCTTTAACTCCCTATTCTCCTCCATTTAATTATTTTCCTGCTTTTTTTCTTTTTTTTTTTTTTTTCACGTCTATTTTATAAACAATTAAAACTTTTTTTTTTTTTTTGTTTGCTTTGTTGGTGAATATTTTTACACATATATATTAACATATGTTTACACATGTCACATTGAAAAAGCGCTATATTTAAAAAAATCATTTAGATTGTAAATAACTTCAATACTTTGTACCATTGCTGACGGCTGAAGTTTAAAACAAAACAGTGGCGGTAGGTATCGGTGAGTACTAAAAAAAAAAAAAGTATCAGTACTTGTACTCATTGTAAAAAAAAAAAAATGGTATTGGTGCATCCCTAGTTGCTAGTAAAGGTTTGGCGTGGCAGGTAGGCACTACAAGGAGATGTGGCACTGTAGAGTCCTTTGTTTGCCATTTCTGTGCTGAAAATAGTTCACACTTTTTATTTTAAAATTTAATCTGTCCAGAAATTAATTTTTAAAAACTTTCTGCATTAGCAGGTAGCTGACAGTTGGCTGCAAGTAGATGCCTCTTGTTTCCAATACGTTAATGATTCACCCCTGTCACCAGTTAGAAATATGTGCTCTTGAATTTGTGGGGGGTATTTCATGCAGACCTGTGGTTGAGTGTTCAGCTCTAGTAACGTGTAATCCAGTTCTTTGTGGAAGCACATAATGACTGCTTGGTAAGCATTCTGGAAGCTGCCTTTGGCATTATATTCACCTTTTGGAGCACAGTTTTACAATCTATTGGCAGGGCATCCCACTGAGATTACTATCGTGTGTGGGGTTTTTTTTTCTCAATGTGATGGAAAGATCTTAGTTGAAGGAAGTGGCCATAACCAAAGGTGGAGCTGGAACACGGAGCTATGCAAAGATGTGCATTGTCTATCTGGACACCATTGCCAAAATGTTTAAAATCGGGTTTCCGGTCACTTTATTAGTCTTAAAATATTTTGCTTATCTGCAGATTTTTCTCCCTTCTGAAAAGTACAAACTGCCTGCTTCCTTTTCTATGGTGGCGGTGTCAAAGTCACTCTTCAGTCACATGTCATTCATGATTTCCTGTTAGCAGGTACAAGGGCACAATTTTTAGTACTTGAGCTGAAGTCCTTCCTTGACAGCTTATCTGTAACATAACTCTAGTTGTGTGGCTAATGCCTTTTTAGGTAACCAATAGTAATCTAAGTGCAGCCTGACTACCTTGGGATTAATTTTGTGTCTTTATTTTTTGGACCTCATTCATACTGGCACTCCTGCAATTTAGCCTTTCTAAAGGCAGGAGAAGTTGTCTGGGAAGTACAAATAATTGTATGCTTCCCAGATGACTTTTTGCTGATGTTCCTACTTTGAGGCTGGGTTCACACTGCGGCCGTTGCAGACATCGCATGTGATTCGCAGCGCACTGCTGTTCACATCACATGCGATGTCTGTGCTGTGCGATATCAGCCATACAGATAGTATGGCTGATATCGCACCGCATTCGGTCCAAACTCGCACAGGACCCTTTTTTTTGTTCGGACCAAAATCGGATCGCATGGGTGTTCACACCTATGCGATCCGAAAGTGTCCGGATTGTCAGTTCGCATTGCGATATGCGGGCTGAACTGGGGGTGTCATTAACATTGTATGACACTCCCCAGCAGTTCGCATATGGCAGTGTGAACTGCCGTGCGAGTTGGTGCGGTGCGGGAACCCGCAGTAAATTCGCTGCGTTCCCGCACCGCAGCAGTGTGAACCCAGCCTGAAGCAGGTTTGGCAGGGTTCACACGTGTTTAGCAGAATTTATTATCTCACTGGATTCCGGATGCACAGAATTCTATTTTCTCTAATTGCAATTGAACTGAATGCACATAAACTCAGGTAAACCCTAATATTTGAATGATGGCATTGAAAAATCATTTATATGCATCAGGAATGTCCTGTAAACACAGGTTTTAACACTGCCAGTGTGATCCCTTAGACCAGTGGTCTCCAAACTGTGGCCCAGGGGCCAGATGTGGCCCTTTGCTTGCCTTTGTCTCTGGCCCTATCACACTATTCCTCCCACTGACTCCAATCATGGGGTACTATTTCTCTGATCCAAACAATGGCAGGACATTTTCTACTCCCACTGGCCACACTCCAGCCCTCCTAAAGTCTGAAGAACCGTAAATTTGGCTGTTTGTTTAGAAAGTTTTGAGACCCCTGCCTTAGACAGTTGTATTTTATTCCTGTCTGAGCAGAGAGTAAGACTGTATATATATACACACACACACACGCGTGCGCGTGCATGCGCCTAAGTGTGAAAACGTCTATTGCATGTTACATGTTACACTTAGATTAGTTAAAGGAGAGTGTAGGTGTGGCGCTGTTCTAATTAGAAAATGCTTAGGTGTTAGATTTTAAACCTGATATAGTAATACTTCTGTGTTGCACCCTCTGCAGAGTGCAATACTATAAGACCTCAGAAGAAACAAGAAAAATATGCTGGATTTATATGTTGATATTCAGTATATACACCCTCTGCAAGGTGCAATACCTTGTGATTTATATACTAATATTCAATGTGTTGCACCCTCTGCAAGATGCAACAAAAAATGGGAAAGAAGCCTTTGAGGGAATAAATCTAACTCAGTGTATTTATATTGAACCAGGGTGATTGAAAACAAGAGATGTAGAAAATATAGCACCTATAATAGAAATAGGCTACTGTGTTACACCCTCTGCACAATACGTCTGTGAACCAGTATGGTTGCCTTTGGTGTTACACCCCACAAATTGCTGGTGAGAAACCAAAAAGAAAGTGTAAACTAAATTATATTCGCGTTATACCCTCAGCCAATGTGGGGTACACTGATAATGAAATTATATCAGCATTATATCTTCAATAATGCTGCCAGCAAAACATTTCTATAAGTGTGTTACACCCTCTTATAAATGTATGGTGCGGAAGTGAGATGTTTTAAATAAGTGCTGGTGCAATATTAAAATATATAGACTTAAGAATTGTGTTATGCCCCCTGGCAGGTGCATTCACAAAATTGATGTTTACAACTGGTTGTGTCCAACAATCTAAGAAATATTTAATCCAGAGGGGTTAGATACCCTGTGATATTGTGACTATTATTGACTTGATAACATAGATACCATTGATAGGATAAACCTACAAATTAAATATGGCAAAATAAACCAATATAAAAACCAAACAGTGACTTGTGCTCAAAAAGTGTGCAGTGCTTGCTGAAAAAGTAATATTTAAATAATTTCTCAGAATCTTCTCATTTGAGTCATTTGAGTGACAGCTGGTGTTTGTGATTCTTATCCGTGCTCCTATTGCACTCACCAAATAACCTCAAAATCTGTAGTAGATGTGTAGCAATCTTTAGAACCCTTGGTCCGTGCTTTAGTGGTGATGTGTTGGCGGTGTTTCACTCGTTCACCATATGGAGGAAAGAAGGGATGCCCATAGTGTAAATCCGTATTTAAAATATTTTTATTTCATTAAAAAAATAGGAGATATACTCACATTTAGTACAAACTTTTAAAGCATGAAAATAACAGATGGATGCCGTCAGACCGGAAGTGACGCAAAGACATTCGTAACTCTTCCCTACGCGTTTCGTATTGCAGCGCACGCCAAAGTGAGAGCAATAATTCTAGCGCAAGACCTCCGTAACACCGAACCAATGACCTATAGGGGGCTTTTGAAGCGTTGTCTATAAAAAAAAAAATATAGGGTACTGAAGTTTATTTAATGGGTGGGCACAAATTTTAAGTTTGACATGTTGGGTATCTATTTACTCGGCACAACCTTGTCTTTTATATTTTACCAAAGATTTGGGTAGTTTATTGCGCTTGTTTTTCCCTAAAATTCACTTTAGTGTGTTACTGAAATGTTACGTTTCCCAGACCTTTGCGGTAATATCGTGTGACATAAAAAATTGGATCTACCACTAATTTTATTCTCTAGGGTGTCTGCTTTCAGAAAGTATATAATGTTTGGGGGTTTTATGTAATCTTCAGACCTAAAATTATTTTTTTTAAACGTGCAAAAAAAGCAAACTGCTCTGGCAGCAAAAGGGTTAATGCCCATTCCCCGGATGGGGGGGGGGGACCCCCTTGTGGGGGACCCCTTACCTGAGTCGACCCCTTAACTCTAGGGGTTAGCAGAAGAGGCTGTAATACTTAGCGTACCCCTTTCTCCTCTCTGTGGGCTGCCCCACAGTGTCATCAGGTACAATGCAGGGCTATTACTCCTGCGTTGTATGTGAGGAAGGAAATGTTCCTGGGAATGCTTTAGAGAAGAGGCTGCGGAGGACCAGTTGCACAAGATGGAGGGCGGAGTAAGGTAAAGCTTATTCCTTATGCAATTAGCAGACCTCCAGCTGTTGCAAAACTACAAGTCCCATCGTGCCTCTGGGTGTCATGCTTGTGGCTGTCAGTTTTGCTATGCCTCATGGGAATTGTAGTTCTGCAACAGCTGGAGGTCCGCTAATTGCATATCCCTGTTCTAATTCCTGCTTTGGGGTCGGCAGCTGCGTGCAGATAGCAGCGGCTGCCGAGCCCATGAATGACAGGCTGTTGGTTGCAGCTGCTTGCACACCCAGCAATTGCCTCCTGTTTCTGACAGCCTGTCACTGCAGTGGTATGGGCTTGGTCTCAATTGAGAGAACTAAGTGCCGGTTCACACTTGTGCAATGCGGGAACCCTGCGACTCCACTGCAGGTTCCCGCATCACACCAGACTCGCAAGGCAGTTCACAATGTTAATGACACCCCAATCAATACAATGTTAAGGACACCCACCCACGAGCACCCATGCAATCTGATTCTGATGTGAGTTTGGTCCGAATGCAATGTGAATTCTGCCATACGATGTGGCTGAAATTGCATTGCATGTGATTTGCACTGTGATGCAAATCGCATGTGATCTCGCACCAGAGAAAAAAGGTGACAGGAGAGGGACCTATGTGAGGGTTTACAACCACTTTAATCCTTTTGTGTACTTGAATCCCCTGTCCTGCTCTATACCATATACATTCTTTTCTTGTCAATCCTTTTGTGCATGAGCTTTGTTTTTGACCTCTGCTCAGTTAAACATGTCTGAATACGTCGTCAAAGGCCAACAAAGCTTTCAGCTGTTGGTGTGTGTGCTTGATAACTGGGTGTGGTGGTTTATCATAGACGTCAAACCAACAGTTCTACCCTCCGCTGTTAATTGTAGTAATGACTGTTGTATCCATCGGCACATTGTAAAGTTGTACTAGCAGTAACTAACTCATGCACCAAACAGAAATCCTTTTTAGGCCCCTTTCACATGAGCTGTATGCAGAATTCACTTGCTCAGTGGGGGATATCTCTGTTGAGCAGGCAGATGACAGGTCAGCTCCACTATGCAGAGCGGACACAAATACAGTCCCGCTTTTCTCTATGGGGCAAATCAGATGGAAACGGGCCGCCTGTCTGTTTCCATCCAATCCACCAGACGGATGGAAAATAGGACCACCGTCTGTCTGTTTTTGGTGGACAGGTTTGGATGACGGCGGATATCAATGGACATGTGCCACTCCATAGAGGACAAATGCAGGGTCTGATTAGGAAAACTGACTGGCAGACCTGATTGGACAGCCTGTGGCTAAGGGTCCTTGTGTGTGGTATTTTTTTAAGCAGTTGGCTATATATTTTAGTTTATGGTTTGCTGGAAGAGTACCCATTAACTGTACCATATAGTTCATGTAATTGACAAACCATTTTGAATTCTCAAAAGTGCATCTCCCTAAGGTTGTTTCATCCGTCAAATCTTGACCATCATGCTGTCCGTATCTGGAACTGTACTGGATAATTGTGTTTTAAATCCTATTTCAGTATTTAAAAAAAGGGCTTAAATTGGAGCTCCACCCAAAAGGGGAAGCTCTGCTTGTCTGCCCCCTCCTCCTCCACTGCTGGGATATTACATTCTAACAGCAGGACTCTCCACTGTCAGAACACACTGATCAGGGGTTTCAGCCGATTGGCTCCAGCTGCTAAATTAGAAATTGCAAATGTTACTGCAACTAAAATGACAAAATATTTTTGGAGACTAATTTAGTTTTTCTTTTTTTTTTTTTTAAATGTGGTTTTGCTGAATGCTATACTAGTTTAACGTGGGTAGTAAAGTTGTTCGGTTTCTGTCCTATAATGAGGCTTACATGTAGGTACTGTATATATCTCCTAAACATGCACCGTTTAGGAGAGCTTTTCTTCCGTAGAAGCCGGTGATGTCACTGGCACATGCTCCCTGAAGGAACAGCATACCCATGCCATTCCTTCAGAGCTCAGTACCATGGCTGGGACTGCCACATGCATGTGTGTTAGTGACGTCATCTCAGCCAGTCCAGGCGGAGCCCACAAACCCAGACGGAAGGGATTTTTTTTTTTTTAAACCTTTACCTGGGCGGGTCTGAAATGCTTGCATGATCTTGATCCGGTGCTGTGCCTGTCTGCGGTAGAGCTGCTCTTTTCTTTTCTTCTCACAGGAGGATCAGCAGTAGCTCTTGCTGTCAGTCAATTCCTGTCAGCAGGGGGCTGGTCTGAGCCACACTGCATGTACCAATAGATGCGCACAGTATGGCTTGGGATCAAGCCTGCACGAGTGCCCCCAAAGCAAGCAGCTTGCTATGGGGGTACTTAGAAAAGGGGAGGGGCCAAGAGCCTTGTCAGGGGAGCCCCAGAGGAGAAGGATCAGCACTGCTTTGTGCAAAACCATTGCACAGAGCAGGTAAGTATAAAATGTTTTAGAAAAATTAAAAATTAAATCTTTACCATCACAAAAAATCAAATGGCTAACACCTGAAGGTAAAAGTTGTGATGGATGCAGAATTATTACACATGTGCAACTTTTCTTGCTCTTCCCCTTCTCTTCACTTTGGAAGTGGTACATGCTTATCGTCTTTGCATCCTGAACCTATAGAGGAGTAGTTGCTTTGAAGTGGAAATATTGTCTGCCCTTCATCAATTTGGGAGGCTCATTGGGCCAACACATTTAAAGAGCTGAAGAGGTAATGCAATAGGATACTGTAGGAGTCAGATGCCAGTATTCTTGATATGTTGCCTAAGATACAGTTACATGGATCCTTTTCACTTATTCTGTTACTATCAGAAAAAAATGAATGGCCTCCATGTTATCAACTTTGTTTTTTTCCTTGTTTCTTACTTTGACAGACTTAAGTGGACCTACAGGGAGTTAATTGTATACTGAATATATTGTCCTGAAATTACTGGTTTTGGTAGAATAATAAAGCTATGCATGCAATCTCCCACGCAAGAGGGCAAAATGCTTAGTGAATGTGCTCGGCTCACTCTTTTGAGAACAATGCAGTCCTCGAAAATGATGGTATGTCAGCTAATTAACCTTGTGGATTTTTCTGTTTTTAGGGGTCCTGCGTACACTTGTGGAGGCAGCTACTCCAGAGGCTTCCATCCTAAGCCTCTGTGAAAAGGGAGATGCTATGATAATGGAGGAAACTGGCAAAATTTTCAAAAAGGAGAAGGAAATGAAAAAAGGTACTTAAAAGCTACTTGGATTACAGCACAAACCTGTGCCATGTGTGATACCACTTGGTCTAGACTCATGGAGTGTATTTTTTTATTTCAGGCATTGCCTTTCCAACAAGTATATCTGTTAATAACTGTGTGTGCCACTTCTCCCCTCTGAAGAGTGATCAAGATTATCTTCTGAAAAATGGTGATCTGGTGAAGATGTAAGTGACAGCTTTGTAGAGCAATGTGTAGAAGTATAGAGATGTTAATTCAACAAACTGAATATTCCAGACATGTCTCTTAAAATTACATTTAACGTATCCTTTCACTGCTGTGCTTTTATGTCACGTTTGCACTTGAAAGCATGACATTTTAAACTTAAAATTTAGTCCTGTGTTTAATAGTTTTAGTAATAGTAGTTCCTTATGTCTAATGCAAAATAAATCTGTAGTCTTGCATTAATAATCTGGCACTGCTCATCAATGATGGCACACTAGCAAGACAAGAGGAGGTTGCTCAAAGTGCTGACTTCCTAGCTGGGGGGTCAATATTTGCATATCCTGGGGTTAGGGTGCCCAGGTGTGCTGGAAAGTAGCTATTACCTGCAGGCACCTAGAGGTGGCTTGAAGTGCCAGTTTATAAAGGTCACTTGAATTACAGGTGCACTCTAACATACCCTTTGATAATGAACTAGCAGTAAACAGCAACTGGTTACCATGAAATCAATGTAGTAATGGCTAACTTTTTGTATTTCAGTGATTTAGGAGTCCATGTAGATGGCTTCATTGCTAATGTTGCCCACAGCTTTGTGGTTGGTGCGTCCAAGGTAAGCTTATGTTTTATTCTGTTCTGTCAAAGACTGCACAATATGTTATTGGGTGTTATGCAGAAACCGCTTCCCTTCTGTATTCTGACCACAGGGAGTTGATTGCTCGGCATCGCCATTATTCACAAACTGCCTTGTATGTATTATTAATGAATGCAAAATGTTCTGATTTTGGGCAGGGTGGAGAGGTGGGACAGACCTCGCAATCTCCACCTTGTCTAATCAGAGAACACTTTGTATTCATGATTTGGGTTCAAAATCTTCCCTCTCCTCTGCTGTGTGTGCACAGTCCAGTGTCTTTTACTTTAATGGAAAGCCTGTCTACAATCTGTTATTGGCCTTTCCATCAAAGGCTAATTCAGGCCATATGATGCAAATTTCTTTGAGTTGCTCGAAAGGAAAATCGCTTGATTCCCCCATCAGCACAGTCAGTGATGGGGGAATCCCTCCCGCAAAGCTATTGTGTTCTCCCAGCAGGGGTGTGGAGCCATCCCTGCCTGGAGAGCACTGTGTTTATTTCTAGAGGCTATAGCCACTGGCAATAGGCGCATGGAAAAAAAAAAAATCTACATGCTGGTTGTACCCAAGTCGATCAATGGATTGACTTTTTTTTTTTTTTTTGGTATAAATAGCCTGCCCATACATGGTTTGAATCTCGGCCGGAGCCTGCTCTACTGGCTGAGATTTGAACCATCTGTGGCCGGCTTAAGTGGTTTGATGTCCACAAAGGAAAATGGGTAAGATTTGGTGGATTTGATTTTAAATCAAGTAGCTTTAAATCGCTAGTAAAAAAGGCTTGATTTAAATCATAATTTTTAGAGAGCAACTGTCATCTGTCCCGCAGCGGCTCCTCCTCTGACCTGCTGTTGACTCACCGACAGTCCCATCTACTTTAATGGGACAGCTGGTGATGTGGCAGTGACACAACAAGGCGAGGGACGTGGCGGCAGCAGGCGAGTGGATGCCCGCTAACAGGTGCTGCCATGATGGATCTAAAATGACAGGTGCTCTTTAAATGTAAGGACTCATTCTTGCCTGTAGTTAGAATCTTTAATATTTGAAAACAAAATGAAGGTTTCCTATTTAGAATAAGCTGTCGGGTTAGTAAAACGGGAATATCAGAACTGATCCAATCATACAGTTTGTAGTGTACATAGATTTGCAACACAATGTGATAAAGGAATATTCCTGAACTTTGATCTCATGGTTACTGTGAAATTGTGTGAATGCATCAATGCAGTGCATGTTATCTCAGCTTGCAGAGCTCGGAGTCATTGAATGAGTTTACCAAAAATTTAAATATTGCAGAATATACAGCCTCGTACTACATAAAGCTCCATTTCATGCTGAATAAACTAAATTATTAATGTATCTGAAATAGAAACTATCTTTATATTTTTATTTTTTTTTATTTTTTAACTCTAAAAGCATTTTATTAAAATAAATTTGATAAAAGCCAAAAAATCAGATTTTAAATAAAAATAAAAAAAATTAAATGATTTTTTTTTTTTTTTTTTATCCACCCTGATAAGATTTAAAAACTAGTTTGTATTGCATGGTGTAGAGTGCATAGTGTACATTTCCTGAAACTGCATTTTAGGGAAGTATAATCCTATGATAAAAGTGCTCAGAGTAAGGGGAGTGGGCTTACTTTATCTGCATTCACAAACCGCAACAGAGGTACTAACCCTTTCTTATTGTGGTAAAATAAAATATATGTGCCGTATTTATCGGCATATAACACGCACTTTTTTCCCGGGAAAATCGTGGGTGCGTGTTATAGGCCGATCCCCGCCGATTTTGTGTTATCGGAGCGATTGCGGCAATTGCTGCGGTCGCCGCCGACATACACAGCCATGGGTAGATTCAGATATGGCGCCGAGACTGCAGGGATTCGTCGGAGCCGAGATACACATACCCGAGTGTTCTTGGCTCTTTTCGGCGCCACCGTCACGCCTAGTCCCGCCCCTGGACCTGTGTTATGTCCATCATAGGGCGGGACTGGGCGTGATTGTGAGCGGCGCCGAAAAGCCGAGAACACTCGGGTATGTGTATCTCAGCTCTCGTCGGAGCCGAGATACACATACCCAAGTATATCTCTGCTCCGACGAATCCCTGCAGTCTCAGCGCCATATTTGAATCTATCACAAAGCTGCACTTACATGGCTGCACTGGGGCATGGCTGCACTGGGGCAAGGCTTCACTGACACTGAAAAGGCTGCAGATGGACAGATAAGGCTGCATTGATGGGCATTTTAATGTAAGTTTTTTTTTTTTTTTTTTCCTTAAAATTCCCTCCTAAACTTGGGGTGCGTGTTATACGCCGATAAATACGGTATATGCTTAAAGCGGAGTCCCACCCAAAAGTGGAACTTCCGCTTTAAGCACTCCTCGTGGGGGGGGGGGTGTACCTTATTTTTAGTGGGACTTCCTGTCCCACTTCCTCTTTTTGGCCGCGTAGGCGGCAACTCCTCTTGCCCTTGGCGCCCCCTCCCTGCGAGCGAACTTCTGGGACACAACACAGGACCCAGAAGATTGCCTGGCCAATAGCAGAGCGCGACTCGCACATGCGCAGTGCATGCCCGGCCGTGAAGACGTAAGTTGTCTCGGCCGGGTGCCCACAGTTGCTATGACTGCGCCGAGGAGGCGAAGAGGAGAGAGGCTCTGGGTGGCCGCATCGCTGGACCATGGGACAGGTGAGTGTCTGTTAAGTCGGCAGCTATGCTTTTTGTAGCTGCTGACTTTTAATAAACTAAAAAACGGGTGGAACGCCGCTTTTGATGGATATACAACGCAGCAAAATAAGTTGGCTTAAAATTAATTTCTTTCAGGAGGATGGATACTAAGTAGGCTAAAGGTGTATGGGATGTCATCCTTATGTCCTTCACTAATTGATGTCACTGATCTGGAACAAGCATGTATGGGACACCTAACAAAGATTTTTCTATGTCCATTACTTTAAATGGCTAAAAATTTAGAATGACATCCCTGCACCAAAAAAAAATAAAAATAAACATATCCCCTTTATATTGCCTTTTTATATTGTCTTGACCTATGTGCTTTTAAGTTATTTTGTCTTGTTATGTTGGCTGATCATTTTTCTGTCCTGTGATTCAGGATTCTGTGGTGACTGGTCGTAAAGCAGATGTTGTTAAGGCTGCTCACCTTTGTGCAGAAGCTGCTCTCCGCCTGGTGAAGCCAGGAAATCAGGTATAAATTTTCTTGCTCAGGCATCTTTAACTTTACTATTTTATATATGCGCCAAGTAAAATTCTCCTAAAAAGTAACCATTTCCTTCATTTTTCAATGCAACTGTTTAGTGCTTGATTCTGGCAGCTCTCCTTTTAGCTCTTCCCTTTCCATAGAGTTCACTTGAAGACGCAGTAAGATCTCTGGAGTATATATGTTTAGTAGAAAAGTTAGAAAACATCAAACTTTAAAAAAATAAATAAAAGAAAGGGGGGGGGAGACATAGTTTGGAATGGGAAAACCTTTTGAGTCTAACAAATTATGTAATCCTTATAGTTTGGGAACCAATGCTTTTAATCTTTAAATCTGGATTTTTTTTTTAAAGGATAAGTTCAAGTTTTTTGAGAAAAAAATTTAAACTTTACTCACCTCCTAAATGCCTGTTGCTAGGGGGTCCCTCGTAGTCTGCCTCTTTCAGTGCCTGGGCTGGTGACATCACTTCTGTCTCGGCACAGGAAGGGCTCGGCTCTGCTCCCTCCCTCCTGTCAATGATCTGGGACCCATTACAGGTCCCAGGTAACTGAGCGGCCAATCGCACATGCGCAGTGGGTGCCAGGCTGTGAAGCCACAGCCCGGCGCCAACAGTTGCAATGCAGGCGCCGCTGAACGGAGGGGCAGACGAGCGGGGCTTCGATCCCCCACATCGCTGGACCCTGGGACAGGTAAGTGTCCAATTAAAAGTCAGCAGCTGCAGTATTTGTAGCTGCTGACTTTTAATTTTATTTTTTTTGACTGGCCCTCCTCTTTCAGATCTCAGTATATCAGAGTAACCCGTACATCCCGTATGGGCAGGCAGATTCACTGACAGGAAGAAATCAATGAACTTCGACAGCGCCATGGTAGTTCATTTAGAACTGCAAGCCGACAACCGCAAAGGATGCCCAGGGATTGTAGTTCATTCACGCACAGAGCTGTGTGAATGACGTGGGCAGAGCCCCGCGCTGATTTTGAAAAGTTACAGCTAGTACGGGAAACTTCTTCCTGTACTGCTGCCACAGGGGTAGAGGGCAGCGGCTGCAACATTGGGGAACATTTTACATGTTCCACCGTTAAAAGCGGGTGGAACATGTAACTTTTTTTTTCTAAAGGTGAACTTATCCTGTGACTCCACTTACATTGGAAAAAAATAGCATATATAATTGCTACATAAGCCATATTGTAATTGAATTACCTTTTCAATCTGCAGATCTGTCTTTATCTTTAAAATTCAAGCAATATGGCAGCCTGGAGGCCCTCTGTACACAGTTTGCCTTAAAGTGGTTCTAAAGGCAGAAGGGTTGTTTTCCTTAACGCTTTTTATGCATCAGGATTAAAAACCTAACCCTAATACTTGAGCCCCAACTAGATCCAGAGATGTTGCACTAGAGACTCGGCTGTCTGGGACCCTCCCTCCTGATTGGCTCCCGCTGCTGTCAGTCAGTGAGCCAATGGGAGGGGGGGGTTAAGCCACGGCTTTGTGTCTGAATGGTCATGCAGAGCAGAGGCTCAGGTGCCCCCATAGCAAGCTTCTTGATGTGGGGGCACTCGGCAGAAGCACCGGCAAGAGACCCGAGAAGGAGGTTCTGAGCTGATCTGTGCAGTGCTTTTGCACAGAGCAGGTGACTATAACAACATGTTTGTTATTTTTAAAGAAAAAAAGACTTTAGTATCACTTAAAGGATTTCCCTAGAAATTTTATTTTCAGTTTGTGTGATTGACTCACTGTTTTCCAGAATTCTGCACAAGAGTGAAGTCATATTTTAGGCATTCTCTGCAACTAGAGATGCACTGAAATTTCGGTGGCTGAAAATGGTGTTATCTGCATTTTGTCTATCAGAGAAAAAGGTGCAGATAATGGTGCAGATTCTGTAGCGATTTTACTATGCTTTATGCTGCGTTTCATAGGTCATGTGGCTCAAAAAAAAATACAACACAGGTGTTATTGATGCATTTCAATGGGGCAGTTTTTGGTGCTTTTTTTTTTTTTCTGACCAAAAATGCAGCTAGCAGGATTTTTAACACCACAATGGAAGCGCAACCGACCACTGTGAAGACATGCATATAATTTAAAGGGATACATTTTGTTCTTGAACTTTTCTTGCGCTAGAGGTGCCAATAATGGCTGACAAATTCATATTTAAGTTCATGATATTAAAAAGTTGAATATAATACAATTTTATATAAAGTGTTTTTTTTAAAAAAATGTCATTTTCAGTTTTCAGCCAAGTGCATTCTGCACAAGCACAGATATTTTAAAAGACTGCCCCCTCAGTTCTTGTGTTTCCTGCACAGAGCTAGGAGAATTCATCCACAGTTCGTTTTCATTTTTTGCTGTGTTATTTGGGCCAGGTGTCCTTGGATACTTCCCATCTGCCCATCTGTTTGGCAGACTGGTTGTTTTGCAGGAGGACTTTTATGGGGGAGGACAAGCCTTGGAAGAGGTTGGCTCGCCTCCCCCCCCCCCCCCCCCCCCCGCGGTCCCTTTTCCCTAAGCTCGCGCTGGAAAACTGGGAGGCTCCCGGTTTTTCTGCCTGCCATTGCAGCACTCAGGTGTCTACCTAGCTGCTTTCCCTCGTGGCCAAGATGGCCACCACGGCCAAAGTGACTTTGCCAAGATGGCCAGGCCGGAAGTTGCGTGCTGCCCATCTTTGTTTGGGTCAGTGCTCCTAAAGGGTTAATTGCTTTTAAAGGGACGCTTGCAGACCCTGCATCATCTTTCCTTATTAGAATACTTAATGAAAAAATGACTGCCATTCAGATACTCTGCACATTGACGGAATCAAACAGTTTTTTTCTTCAGAGCAGAAATGGATAGGAATCTGCAACAAAGTTTATTAAAATCCTTGCAGTGTACATTGATCACTCAGAGGGGATTGTGAGTGTCGTCGTCCCCCCCCCCCCCCCCCCCCCAGCAAAAGTGGAGTTACTTTTTAAATTTTAAACAGTGTAACAATAAATAGCCTTATGAAATGGAGAGCCCTGGTCAGTATGGACAGCATACTATTCCAGTGGTGGATGTTATTGCTGCCTTGCAGCAATAATGTGATACAATGACAAACCACGCAGAAAAGTTGTAAGTGATAACAAAAGTGTCTACAAAAGTTTCAGCGAGTGATCAAATTACATTTTATACACTGAGATAGCCATAATGTCACCCATTACACCAACCCGGATAGTAATGGTCCAGTCTCCCCAATCAGCACTACTGTCACTGAGTGCTTTAAATTAGTGGCCCACAATGCTAGAAAAATAATGGCCCTATTATGACAGGACAGCTCCTGGTATATGTGGTAGTATTCATTTGCTGTCTGTTAGAAGTTGCATTTTACCACATCTCTTAAAACATTCCTTTTTTTTGTTCCAGCCTTTTAAATTCACCCTTTTGTCATTTTCTGCTTCATGAACAGATGAGAAGGGTTTCAGGTTAACAAAGTGAAAACTGAAAACTGGCTCTGCATTACACTTATTAGTCCACATTTGAATGAGCTGCCCTACCCGCGCAAATGCGGAAGTGTGAACTTAGGGTAAATGTTTGTATTAAATTAGGTAGTGCTAATGGGGCATTGGTGTAAGGCTTTTGCTTCCAACCACTGACTAAAGTCCTGTTTAACATATGGACGCTAGTTGCTAAAGTGTTGTATGCAAAATGCCAGAAGATTGATGCAACTTTTATTTATTTTTAGAACACACAAGTAACTGAAGCATGGAACAAGATCGCTCCTTCTTTTAACTGTAATCCAATTGAAGGTATGTAATGCATGTTACACTTTCCAACTTTACACAGAAAAATCATAAAATTCTCCACAAAGGGGTTACTGGTGCTTTGCCCTGCCAGCACATTTGCTTAATGGTCCAATGACCTTTCTGGGGCATACACAATACTGTTGTTCGAAATCTAGACAGAGTACTGCATATACACTGGCCAAACACTGTGCTGTCAGCTGCAGTTGCATGCATCGGGCAAGCACTGAGCTAATGCACACGCACTAACTATTTACCTGACGGCTCCATTGACACTGAGAAGAACCCTAAAAACCTAAAGGCACCTTCTTTACCAAGAGCATTATGTGTTTTTGTATATTAAACAAAAAACTATTGTCCGTAAGGGGAAAAAAATAGAAATCAGATGTCTTTTTCATATGGCTATATTCTTGCTAAGACATTACTACTAAAGTGTTCTTTCTGTGTACGCAATCACAAATTATCTCCAATATGTTTTGTGAACGGTTCCATATGCTTTGCTGGAGGACCAATAAAATCTTTTATAAATAAGACATGAGATGTCATGCGTGCATTTGTTTTCATTAATATACTCACATTTCAGTAATTCTTAAACTGCAGAATCTTTGGGGATATGAATCTTATCACTCTCAATATCCCAATCTTCTATTACCTTGGTGAGAGATTCTAGACCAGCTAGGAGTTTGAAACTGAAGCAGTGATTTAGGCTGGATACACACTATACATCTTTTGTTGTTTGATTTCCTTTAGATTTACCAAAACCATGTAGTGCAAGAGCCTGCCTGATTGCATACACATTGAAACTCTTAAGGTTTGACCTCATATTATATGGTTTTGGTAAATCTAAAGAGGTTTGTATGGTATATATCCAGCTTTAGGCACCATTTGTGCAGGTGTTTAGCCATGCTGCAAATCCCCTCAAGCAAGAGTCTACAGAATCTTGTGACTGAAATTAGTAGCAGTATGCAGATAGCTGCAGCCGCCGAGCCTGTACAGGCTGACGGTGCCTGCAAGCTATTCATGCTTTTATTTGTGCTGCGTGCATCTGCAATCTCAGCAGTTAGTCTACTGGCTAGCGAACAGGCACGAATAGCTGCGGCCATCAATAGCCCTTCATTAGACCATACAGGCTCAGCGGCTGCTGCTGTCAACACGCATCTAGAGGGAATTGGTGGATTCTTGTCGCAGGGATTTGCAGTGTGGCTCAACACCTTTTCTGAATGGCCCCTTAAGGGGAAATTTATTTGCCATTTGGACAACGAGCAAAGCTGGAAGCTGTCATGCAGCTCAGAGTGGGACACTGCATGCCAGGAGGTACAGAGGTGGAAGTTGCACCCCTCTATAGTAAATGGATCTGGCTGTTCAGTTTTAGAGGCTTTCACAAACCTATCTAATTTGTTTATATATTCAGTGTAAGTAATGTTGTGTATTTCACCCTAGGAATGCTTTCTCATCAGTTAAAACAACATGTTATTGATGGAGAGAAGACCATCATTCAAAACCCTACTGACCAGCAAAAGTACGTTAGGACATCAGTTATGTTTAGTTTTATGCATTGTTTGTCTAAGTTGTCCTCCAACAGCTGACTATTTCAATCAAGATTTAATCCCAGTGCACTTTTAATGACACTTAAAAGTTGCTTGCACATTTATTTTGCTACTTCTAGAGATGATTGATAACTTTGAGATTCTACTAGAGATGATTGATAACCATAAATGCCTTCAGTGCAAAAAGTCCTTAATATGATCTACATGACATGACTGTACGTGATGTATCCCTTCACCCTTAAGTGTTCATAATATAAGTTGACTTGATCCCTTTCTTCCTGTGACACTTCCGTGCTCTCTGGCCTCTCGCCTTAGATCTGCTTTAATACAGCATATAATATCTCTCAAGGATGGTGTAATGGTATTAGATCGCCTCAAGGGGTCCTCTGTAGGTTTTCCCAGTGCTCTGCTCTCTATTGTGGTAGTGCAGGATCTATGATGATCCTAAAGCAGGGATATGCTATTAGCGGACCTTCAGCTGTTGCAAAACTACAAGTCCCATTACGCCTCTGCCTCTGGGTGTCATGCTTGTGGCTGTCAGTCTTGCTATGCCTCATGGTATTTGTAGTTCTGCAACAGCTGGAGGTCCGCTAATTGCATATCCCTGTCCTAATTGGTCCTCTTCTATATCCTCCCAGTGGGAATGTATGAAGAAAGAATTCTCTCGTAGTGTGATACAGTTTCAACTAGAGGTCGACCGATATATCGGCCGATATTTGGCTTTTTTTACTTAATCGGCATCAGCCGATTGTGCTGATAAAAAAAGCCGATTCAGCGGGACTTGCAAGTGACTTCTGTAATTGAAGTCAATTGCACATTGTCTGAAGTTTTCTTCTCTCCTCCTCTGGGCAGCCTGCCAAGTCTGATAAGAAGATACATTTGTATCTCTTTCAGGTTCTTTTATCAATAGACTGAACTCCGTGGAGAAGTTTTCAGTTTAACCATTTAAAGACTTAGCCCTCATGCACACGGACGTTTTTACAGCTGCTTTTTTGAGCTTTTTTTGCAGCTTAAAAAGGCCTGTCTATGTTGGTCTATGGCTTCATGCCCACCTAGGCGTTTTTGAGCTGCAAGTAGCATAGGCGTTTTTAAGCTGTAAAAAACCCAGGACCAGTGGGTTCTGAGAGACGTTTTTCAGCTGTAAAAACGCTCAAACATCATTCACCAACGTTTTTTAGCGTTTTTGATCCATTGAAAAAAAAAAAAAATTCAAAAAAAAAAAACGCTCAAACGCTATTGCAAAAACGCTGAAAAAAGTCACTGCAAAGATACTGGCGTTTTCATAACGTTTTTTTAACAGCCTGTGTGCATGAGGGCTAAATCTTTTCTGACACTTGTTGCTTACAAGTAAAAATCCTGTATTTTCTGCTATAAAATCACTTAGAACCCCCAAACATTATATATATTTTTTTTTTAGCAGAGACCCTAGGGAATAAAATGGTGGTTGTTGCAATATTTTATGTCACACGGTATTTGCGCAGCGGTCTTTTAAACGCAATTTTTTTTTAAAAAAATACACTCATGAAATTAAAAAAAAAAAAAAAAAGCAGTAAAGTTAGCCCATTTTTTTTCGTCCAAAAGTTTTGATTACCTGTTTTTGTGTATTTAATATTTAAGATAGTTGTTTTTTTTTTTAATCTAAATTCTACATACAAGTGAACTGATTGGAGGTTTGTTTTGTTTAATAAATGTTTAAATATAAAAAAATTTCTGTATCACTTATTACTTAAGGCTGCTTTCACACTGGAGCGGGCAGGCGTTGACGGTAAAATGCTGTTAATTTTAGCGGCGCTTTACCGTCATTTTAGCGGCGCTATTCGGCTGCTAGCGGGGCGCTTATAACCCAGCTAGCGGCCGAAGAAGGGGTTAAATGCGCCCCTGAAGCGCTGCTGCCATAATGCTTCGCAGGCGCTTCGGCAGCGGTGCGCATTCATTTCAATGGGCAGGAATGGTGGAGGAGCGGTATACATCGCTCCAAAGTTGCCGCTTGCAGGACTTTTTTTTAACATCCTGCCAGCGCATCGCCTTAGTGTGAAAGCACTCGAGCTTTCACACAGACTGCAGGGGAGCCGTTATACAGGCGCTGTTTTTAGCCCAAAAGCGCCTGAAAAACGCCCCAGTGTGAAAGGGGTCTAACTGTTAGATTTTATGAGATGAAGGGAAAAAAAAAAAAAAAAAATCGGCCTAATATATCGGCCCTAAAAAATCGGCATCATATATCGGCCACCGCAATTTCTAAATATCGGCTTTGGCATCGGCCAGAGAAAAACCCATATCGGTCGACCTCTAGTTTCAACAGGTTTATTAAAAGATATAACAGCATGAACTTGCATATCACCTGTGTGCATCATCCCCGGTACTGGTTTTTTTGTTTTTTATTTTTTTTTGTTTTTTTGTGCGGGCAGTCTGCTCTTCAGGGATAACAACCGATGCGGCTAAAAGTCGCTCAGCTGTTATCCCGAAGGAGTGAGAGGGGACATTCCGCCGCTCTTCCCGGGCCTCCCATCTGCTAGAGTGAAACTGGAAGGAAGCCGGAAACTCCTTTTTTGTGCCACTCTTCTTTCTGTAATCGTGGAAGCGATGTCCCTTCTGGTTTACTTGGCTGCCAATGGCACCGGTTTTTAAAAAAATCTACAGTATTCAGAATTACCGTTTTTGGCAATCTGAATGCTTTGAAGTGCAAAGGAGGGATTTGTGGTCTTTTAGACTCCCGATCCCTCCATAAAGAGTACCTGTCACTGCCCATTACTGTCACAAGGGATGTTTAAATCCCTTGTGACAGCAATAAAAGTGATCAAATGTTTGTTTTTATTTTTTGAAATGACAACGTAAAATAAAAATAAGAAAAACATTTTTTAAAGCTCCCCCCGCAAGCTCGCGCTGCAAGGAAAGCACACACACGTAAGTCGCGCCTGCAATATGTAAACGGTGTTCAAATCGCACAGGTGAGGTATTGCCATGATCGTCAGCGCAAGAGCAATAATTCTAGTGCTAGACCTCCTCTGTAACTCTAACCTGGTAAGCGTTAATTTTTTTTTTTTTAAGCTCCGCCTATGGAGATTTTTAGGTATCAGTTTGTCACATTTCCATGAGTGTGCGCAATTTCAAAGCATGACCTGTTGGGTATCTGGCGTTACATCTTTCACATTATACAAAAAAATTGGGCTAACGTTACTGTTTATAGTGTGTGTGTGTGTGTGTGTGTGTCGTGTGTTTTTTTTTTTTTTTTTTTTTTTTTTGTGGAACGACCCTTAGGTAGTGAGATTCAGGAGGGGGCCTGATGAAGAAAAAGTGGCACTAGTGTCATCAGCATCTTCCCATTTCTGTCTGACACAAAGTTCACTCTTACTAGGGCACTGGAATTGTTAGTGACTCTAAAGCTTAAACATTTTTACCTTAATAAATAACTTACACGAAGATAAAAAAATGTTTAGGTAGCAGTATGCCCCCTCTCAATCACAAAAATCTATTTTATTTTTTTTTCATTAACTTTCACCATTAATCCCACTCTTGCACTTGGGTATGACCAGTGAAAAAAAGCTCTGAACCAATGTTGCAGCCTTCATTAAATCAGGGTCTTTGCAGCCATCCCTTGAATTGCCAAAATAAGGACTGTAGATAATCTAAACAGAAACGGACCAGGGAAGCACATGCCCTATTGGTGCAGTAAACTTGTGTCTTTTTATTAAGCAAAGATAAAATGACACAATGCACTCACATGCTCCCGGAATTACATCAAAAACATCACAGAATCCACCTTTGTATGGATGCCACTAGATGTAATCCACCCGCCTAAAGGCTCCTCTCCCATGTCTGTGCATTTAGGAAAGTAAAAGAAGGGTGGATAGTCGGCCGCAATAACGGCGCGCACGAGAAGGAGGCTATGCGGGTCGCTGTAGGTTTGACATCACTGACCACATCAGACGGCTCCATGGGTTGAGCGTGCCTGGCATATATGATTCTTAAATTGTTTAACTCCCAAAAAAAAGCACATCCTGGTCCCTTAAAGCAGATTAAACAGAACAGTGCTTGTGCTGTGTAATCTGCCCCCCTCTAAACTGTAAAAAAAAAAAACCTCCCTGATCCCTCCATTTCCTTCCTCTGCACTGACAACGAAAATCAGGGCTGAGCCCTGACCATCGTTGTCAGCGGTACGTCTCTCCATCATCCGCAGCCCTGCTGCTTTCATCTCTCCCCCCTAACTCCCTCCTCCCTGCCTGTCAGCTCCGCGGCTGTGTCTGTTTCTGTCTCAGACCCCCCCGCTTGAGGTACTTGTAAATACCTGTTTAGAACGATCTTCAGGCCGGTTACATGACTATCGGACAGTTTACAGGGCTACTGCAGGAGGGGCGGAGTGGCCATGTGACCTCCCCAGCTGACGTTGAAGGGAGATCTTGGGCCCTCCTGCAACGGAGCTGTACAGCGGCTGCGAGTCATGTGACCGGCCTGAAGACAGCTCTAAATGGGTATTTACAAGCCTCATTTTTATAAAAGGCTTGGTGTGCAATGCCAGTCTCTAATAGAGGGGCCGGCATAGACTAATATGGGTTAACAACTTTAAGCATCTGTTTGGAGGTTCTAATTACACGCACAATGACAGGCAAGTGTAGACCTTACAACTTTGCATTGCAGCTCGGGCTTATTTTCAACCTGCTGCTCAACTCCTCTGTAATATGTCCATATATTGCATACCCTATCTGAGAAGACATGGGAGGATGTGCTCCAATCTCTAGAGCATTTAGGACCCCCCAAATTTTTACATGGTACTGGAGTCAGGGATTCCCCATGCTTGCAGCAAATACAGCTCAGGTCAAGGAGACCTTCTGCACCTTCTGTGGATATGTTCTAAACTTCCAAACTGCGATATGGTGGTTTCTTGAGATTAGCAACTTTTTTTAATTTTTTTGCTTGCTTATTAGTAATATTCTGCTCACGTGTATTTTGCCCTTTTTTTAAAACTCCGATTTGGATTTGCATACTATTGGTGATGACACAGTCAGTTTGCAGCTAGCGGAATGCTAGTACTGAAATGAGTTTCAAATGTGACCTCCACAGTGGGAGAATGGGTTACAGAGCTCAAACTTCTGTACATGAAGAAAAAAAAATCACATACAAGTTGTGGGGGGGGGGGGTCGGGGTTGTAACCCAAAAGCACTCTTACATTGGGTAAGTAGGTGGATGCTGCAGTTGAGGATAGAAGGTATTATGATGCTTTGTTTCTGATCTCTCTATATAAGAAAACAGGTGCGGCTGGGCAAATGATATATGAATAACTGTCGCTGCTGTAAGATCTACTGTTTAAGTGGATGGGCATGCACTTTGCCTTTTTTCCACTGACTGGTATTTATTGCTTTGTGTACCTCTGCACCCTGTTTGTCTGTTTGCTTGTAGCTGGATAAAGGGAGGAAAAAAAAAACTTGTTTAAATAAAATTGGATTTTTTTAATTTATTTTTTTTATAGGAAGGACCATGAAAAGGCAGAATTTGAAGTTCATGAAGTTTATGCTATTGATGTTCTTATTAGTACTGGGGAGGGAAAGGTGAGTTTTATGTAGAGTGGTATGGTTTAAGAGAGGTATGGTTTGTTTTTTCTGCTTATCCCTATTCATACTTGCCTAGGTGGATGCATGCTGCATCTGTCCCCCGCTGCCTCTTCACTGAGAACTGAGCCACCAAGCATCGCCGATGGCTCGGTTCTCGCCTGCCCGAGCGGGGAGCTGCTGACTGTCAGTCGGCATCTCTCCTGCTCTGCTCCTCCACGCTCACTGGAGCGCTGAGCTGTGGAGGGGGCAGTGAGCGGCTGTCTCAGCGGCTCACTGAGACTGCCATCCGTCCAGGCAGCTGGTGGATCCAGACTTTCTAAGTCGGGATGATGTGCTGCCTGGTCTGAACTTGGTAACGTCAGCGGACTTCAGACCACTCTCTGCTGAAAACTGGTCACAGGCGTGCGAAACGTGTCCTTTAAGCCTGATCTTAAACATTTTATAAAAGCAACAACAATGCTGAAGTGCAGGCAGCTTTTTATCCTAGCCCAAGGTGATACAAGGGGCAGCAACTTCATTAAGGCCTCAAAAGCCAGAGCTGATCATGAGGTTCAGGCATTTAGGACTTGATTGATGGGGCAAGGCTTAATTTTGGGAAGTGACAACCTATTGTCTACACGGGCAGAAGTCAGAGTCTCTTGTATGGCATGGGCCTAGCATCCGAAGGGTTCCCCAGTGGCGGATTTGAAGACTAATGCAGGTATGTGCACACACAAGACTCTTTGCAAAGAAAGGACCGCTACTTTTAGGTTGATTTGTACAAGGCTCTTGCACATCAGAACAGTCACCTTTAGTAAATATTTAGGCCAACGCAGGTTTTATTTTAAATTGCAGTAATCCGAATTAGTGTGATTTTATTGCTAACATATAGTTTGTAAACCTTGAATTAGGCAAAGGATGCTGGACAGAGAACAACAATTTACAAGAGGGATCCAACTAAGCAGTATGGACTGAAGATGAAAACCTCTCGTGCCTTTTTCAGTGAAGTTGAGAGACGTTTTGGTGCCATGCCATTTACTCTTAGGTATGGTATGCTCTTCTTCCTTTTTTTTTTTTTTTTTTTTTTTTTTTAAATTTTAAGCCCTAAAATATAAACCTACATGTATAAAATAATTGGCACCTAACTGATCTTGTCGTGTTTTTTTTTTTTTTTTTTTTGGAATGTCAAAGGAAGCTGCAGTAATTGGCGTTTTTAGAGCTTTGTGCACTTATTTAATTTGGGTTATTTGCTGGATGCAGCTATCAGTGTTCATTGAAACTTTGCTGACTACTGTATGCTCTCTATAAAAGCAAAATTCATACTTTATGTATGTGTTGTAAGTTGTTCCTTTTTCTGGTTCTTGGATAGAAATTGATTCTACTATGAAAAGCCGTGTAAATTCGCGGCTGAAATATTTGTATGCAAACATTCATTTGCCTTTTTAAATATCCTTCAAACGCTGGAAAGAAATCTAAAATGTATTCTGTTGGGTTTGTGTGTGTGCGTGTGTGTATTCCTAGCTTTCAATATTTAATTTTTTTACAGGGCGTTTGAAGATGAAAAGAAGGCAAGGATGGGCGTGGTGGAATGTGCAAAGCATGAATTGCTCCAACCTTTCAATGTACTCTATGAAAAGGAAGGTGAGATTGCAAACTGCATTTTATGTGGTATGTTTTAGTATCCTTGCATAATAGGTTTGCTGTGGAAAAAGATTATGGGTTTACCTGAGCAGTTATATTGCGTAGGACTGTGCTCACATAACCTTCCTGCATTTTCTAGTTTATTCCAGCTTTTCATTTTTAAGATTTGGAGAATTCCGTGGAGTCTGTACATTAACTTTATTGCATTTTCTTTTCTCAGGAGAACATGTTGCACAGTTTAAGTTTACAGTTCTGTTGATGCCTAATGGCCCCATGAGAATAACAAGTGGTCCCTTTGACCCAGATTTGTACAAGTCTGTGCTTGAGGTGCAGGATACAGACTTAAAGGTAAGTGGACATTGGTCTTTGGACTTTTTTAGTTTTAAATATTTGAACTACCAAAATTGCCACAGCAGACATTTAGCAAAACATTTCCATTTGCTGGTCTGTCCCGAAATGTTAGCTAACCGACTCTCATTTTAATACTTTGCATAATTGACCTAGATAATGCAGAGGACAGCCTCAAACTTTTCTGATGTCTTAACCTTTCCTGACTCAGTGCATTTAAACCAGTTTTTCAAAAATTCAGCATTGATAGCCCCAATATGACAGTTTTTAATATTTCTGTATATAAATACGTAAAGTGCAATTTTTTTGGATTTGTGTTCCACTTGATGCATTCAGAAAAATTACAGTAACAGTGGAGTGAATTTGCAACATCATTACGTTTGTGTTTCTCAAAGGCTGAAAGTAGCTCAGGCTGATTTTGTAAAATTGTTTGCATAGTTTGAAAAGTTCATCCTTTGTAATGTCCCTGGAATAATTTTCCAGCATAGACCAACTTATTTTACTGGCCAGTACATTTTTTTACTATTAACTTATTTAGTAACCATTTTATTTTCACTTTTCAGGCACTTCTGCAAAGTTCAGCTAGCCGAAAGACCCAGAAAAAGAAGAAAAAGAAGGTAATTCTTGCTCAGCAATGCTCATGCCTATTTAGAATGTCAACAGCTATAATTTCCCTTTTTTAGAGGATGAGACACAGACATGATTGGGCTTATGTAGGAATCTGAATATTCAATCTTTTATTATAAACCTGCAGACTTTTTACCAATTTTACATTTCCAATGACTTTTATTCAAATGCCTAATACATGCATCTAAGACGATGGTTCACATGTTGACGCCAATTATGTAACACATTTTGGATATTGCCAATATCTTTTGGGTATTGCCAATAAATGCATATATCTATATGCATCGAAGCTGCTGGTTCACATGTTAAACAGCAATTGCGTTAAACATTTTGGGTATTGCCAATATCTGTTTTACAAAACAGTTGGAGATGGTATTGTGTATTAAAATTTTAGTGTGGAGGTTGGTAAGCACTTGCGCAAAAATACAGTGACATAAAAATTAAACTCTGACTTGTTTACTACACATTCTGATTTTCGAAAATATATACAGTCAAGTTAGAGGAGCTTCAGTCACCCTCCCTCCCCCCCCCCCCCCCCCAAGAAAAAAAAATTGTCAGCAGCTACAAATACTGTGGCTGCTGACTCTTTTTAATGTAAGAGCCTAGCAGTAAAAAGGGTCCCTGGTTTGAATCCCAACCACGGCACTACCTGCCTGGAGTTTACATGGTCTCCCTGTGCCGGTTTCCTCCCACACCCCAAAGACATGCTGGTAGATTAATTGGCTTCTGTTCAAAAAATTGGCCCTAGTATATGAATGTGAGTTGGGGGACCTTGGATTGTGGGCTCCTTGAAGGTAGGGACCGATGTGAGTGTGCGATGTATGTGTGGAGCACTATGTAAATTGACGGCGCTATATGGGTACCTTTTTTTTAAATAAAAAATACTAGATGAGCATGTTAATGAGACACAATGTAATGGGGATAGGGACAATTGTAGACACACACCCACACTCAGGTTGGACTGGTGTCTTTATGCAACCTTACTAACTATGTAACTGTTAGCTGTCCAGTGATCCAGCACTGTCCTCACCTGAGCCGATTCTTCAATGGGCTTTGGATCCAGGCACTAGCATCTTAACTAAATGAAACTGGCAGTGAAGCCATGCGGCTTCACAGCCGGCTTTCCACTGTGCATGCAAGCTTCAAAGCACTTATCGGTTTGGTCCTTTAAAGACAGACATTTCCCTCTACTGGAATTGTAAGCACCCTGTTAAGGCGGACACTATCAGATCCACAGTGGAAACACAACTTTTCAGTTGGAAAAGTAGGTGCAAATGAAAAGTCTTTGCAACCAGGGGAGAGGCCCTGTTCTTCAAGTCTCACCTGTGATCTTGCTATGCCAGCCTGCTCAAATTCTCTTTAGAGATCTAATGGTTTGAATCCCTCGCTTTTATAGCGTGTGAAGCTGATGGCTGTAGCATTACATTTGCTGGATGTCTTTGTATATTTTCGTATGTAGGAACTTTAACAAAAGTGCTGAAATGCAAACCACATCTGTAAAACGAGTTTGTTCCGCATGGCCTTTCCCGAACTGTGTCTCCTCAGACCAGCTCTTGACAATGTCCTCAAATATGCTACTGGTGGCATGAGCACCCATCTTTTCCACAGTTGAAGGAATCAAAGGAGCATACTGCAAAGCATTCATCCTCACTGTCTTTTGCGAGGGGTCCCTTTTTTTGTTCAACTCCTTTCCTCCACATAGACACCTTCTCCACAAACTTGGCTCCCTATCCATCGTCAAGCCCTGTCATTCAGAGTCTGCCATATTCTCAGACAAACCTTCCTTGCATGAAGGCGTGCCGCCATTTTCCAGAATGGTTGGATGTGTAACCACTTGCATACTGGGCACTTTCACCCCCTTTCTGACCAGGCCAATTTTCAGTTTTCAGCGCTGTCGCAATTTGAATAGCAATTGCGTGGTCATGCAACACTGTACCCATATGAATTATTTTATCGTTTTGTTCACACAAATGGAGCTTTCTTTTGCTGGTATTTAATTGCCACTGGGTTTTTTTCTAAACCAAAAAAAAATTTACATTTGGGGGGGGGACTTTTTACAAATATGTAATTTTTCTCCTTCACTGAGGGGCGGCACTGATGATCAGTGCTCTGATTATCTGTGTACATGTCCCCTGTGACACTTGCCGTTTACCAGCTCTGCTGTCACAGCATGTGAGGAAAGTACTGCAACTGGCAAGTATGTTTATACTGATCAGCTGTGATTAGACAGTTGATCACGTGGTAAAGGGTCGCATTGATTGGCCCTTTACTATGATCCGCAGTCTGCCGTGTCTTAAGGACGCAGCGATCACAGAGCATGCCAGATGCACATCTCAGGAGTCGTGGTTCCAGGAGGAAGTCCATGGGTGCTCTCACGGAATAGCATGATAGCTGGACAACTTGCATTTCAGAGGCTTGAGTTCAGGAGATGGTATCTCAGGGCTACAAACTGGAATGTTGCTCCCTTTTCCATCCTCTGTTTCTTACCTCTTACTATATCATTTCTCAGATTAGCAGATCTCCATCAAGCCCTCTGTTTTCGTGGCTCAACATATGAACCCCCCCAGTTCTTGTAGCAGAATGATTCCATAGATTCTGCCCCCCCCCTTCCCCAAGCATTTGCCTCATTCTCGGTCAAAGGTCTAATTGTTTTTCAACTGCAAAAATTCTGTCTAGAATCTTCAAAATCTGTAATCTCCTTTTTGGCTTCTGTGGAGCTCAAACATACTTGCATGTAGCTATTTCAGTGCATCAGCATTTGTAAACATTACCATGGGGCCCTTGAACAACCAGTTCAGGTCCCTGCCCTTCGACCCCTTGTCTGCACCTCAGGTATTCATCGGGGTACAAGTCTTGATGTGTTTTCATGTCATTCCAATTGTTAGACACTTGCACAACCTCCTGTTTAGGAAACAGTTGACACAGACTCTCAGACAATTTGCAGTTGACTGTCCAGATGCTACAGTGATTCAGAAGGATCCTGACCCTTCAGACCTAACTGTTGGTATCAACTTTTTTTTTTTTTTTTTTTAGCGTATCTGGGTTTAGTCCTGGATATATTTCAGGTCAAAGTGGGCTTTCACTAGAGAAATTTCAGACCTTCTAGTCTAATTCGAGCTCTCCAATCCAGGAGCTGTCTGACTCTCTGCATGGGAATCCTAGGTCTGATAGTAGCCTTTTTTCAAGGCAGTCCTATTTGTCTGGTTTCACTCTGGTCCCCTACATGGGCAACATTCTGTTGTCTTGGAGCAAGTCGTTCCAGTCTCTGAACAGATCAATTCATCTATCAGAAGACCAGGTTGTCTGATATGGTGGCTCAGGAATCTGTCTCTGAAGTCAGGCAGCGATCTAACCACCACATGTCATACATCAGACTGTTACACCCGATTCCTCTGCGGTGGGATATTTGGATATTGATCCCCTGGTTACTCAGCCAACACTGCAGGCTCCAGTAACTGTTTGTCCCACATATCTAGAGGTGAACTATATGGGTATACGTTACAGGACGGATACTGCAGATATTATGCACCTTGAGAATGTGCCCAATATTCAGTTTGAGAGATATGTAATACCAGTATGGACTTTTTTGTCCTCAGTGCCTGTCTATACTTGGAATCATCACACTGGAATCTATATGCATGTAAAAAAACTCTTTGAACCCTCGGCCCCTGAGGAAGGTATTTGAACATTTCATACCGGAAAACGCGTCGGGCATTTACATTGTATGATAAAGTGTACAGCATTTGTTTTTCCATGTAATACACGTTATGCTTCTTTGTCATATGTGGATTTTATGTGTTTTTTATTCTATATCATTAAAGATTGCTTTTCATATTTTTGAGTGGGTGGTCTGTTAAAGTCCCATTTGAGGGGGTTACTTTCTTGGTTCTGGAGTCAGGAAAATGTTCCAGTTGGTCTTTTGGAGGATCCTCCAGGCAGTCTAACTAGAGTGGAGCCCCTGTCCTTGCAGAGAACCATGTTTTTTGTAGGAGTCTCTTCTCCCAATCAATTTTCTGGAACTTTGGATTATTTGGTTGTCTCTGCTGCATTGGACCGTTCTACTGGAGGATCATCTGATCCGGACAATGCTACAGTGGGTGGCGATCAGCAATAATTTTGGAGAAACCAGAAATCTGCCTGTAGATTCGATCTTGTCCTGGGAACTTTCAGACTTGTCAGCTGTGTTTATTTTGGTTGCAGAGAATTGGCAGGAAGAGCTCCTCAGTCAGCAGCGCCTGGACCTTGGGGAGTGGTCCCTAAACCTGCAGGTTGGGGATCCAGGATGTGGACCTCCAGTTTAAACAAACTGTAAAGTTTTTTTTCCAAGTACAGTGGTCCCCTAGCAGTGGATAGTAAATGCCCTGGTGGCTCCATTGCATCAGTCTTGCCTGATTTCTGCCTTTCCTCCCCTGAAACTTCTAGCTAATTTGCTTTTCAGGATCAAGATGAAGGGCATTCTGGTAATCTTTATTACTCTGGACTGCGGTATACTGACTCTGTAGGCTCTTTCAAATGGTCAAATCCCTCTGTCCCAAGGACCAATTTGCTTTATGGTTGCTGACTTTTAATGGCATAGTTGTTGGACAAGGGCATCTGAGTCTGTAATTCATATTAGGGATGAACCAACCTATCGGCTGAAAATGGCCTTTTTCGGCAATTTCCCGAAAGAGAATTCTTGCCGATAATGGTGCCAAAACAGGGGCGGGGCCAAGTACAGGGGTGTCGTTCTGGAGCGCCCCCGTCCAGTCCTCTCCTACCTCCTCGATGAGGTGGCTGAAAGGCAGAAGGAAACAGTGCTCTTTGGAGGAAAGCTGCCAGCACACCGCGATGATCGGCTTCACCGAGCAGGCTCACTGTTTCTAACAGCATGTCAAGCAAGTAGTCCTGCACTCTTAACTCCCACGGCGCTGCACACTGATAATGCTCCTCCCGCTGATCATACCGACAAGCCGCTCCTTATTGGGGTGTGCTGACAGCTTTCCTCCATAGATAGAGCACTGTTCTTGGCTTTGCCTTGCTAACACTGCCCTGTTCTGATCCTGTCTAACATACTAAGGCAGGCTGCATGATGGGCACTGGTGAGGCACAGGTAGGCTGCATGATGGGCACTGGTGAGGCACAGGTAGGCTGCATGATGGGCACTGGTGAGGCACAGGTAGGCTGCATGATGGGCACTGGTGAGGCACAGGTAGGCTGCATGATGGGCACTGGTGAGGCACAGGTATTTTGCTAATACTATTAGCAATGTGTTTATATAAAAATGTATAACTTTTATTTTAAATATAAGAATACATTTTTCTATTAATGTTTTAAAAAGTCGTTTTCGGCCTAGTGTATTTTTCGGTATCTGTTTCGGCACCAAAAATCTATTCAGTGCACCCCTAATTCATATGATGCTAAAAGCTAGGTATACTTCTCGCAAGGTCAGTCATTGGACTTGAAAGGCATACTTCACTTGGTTTGAGTCTTTTGGCTTCCATCTCCTGAAGTTTCTTTATGGGATGTATCCTTGCCTGCCTTCAGCTGAGTTTAAACCAGCGTCTGGCTCTCAGCATTATCATTGGTAAGGTTTCTGCCCTTTCTATTTTTTCTGTGACCGTTTGTCTTTTGATTAAGATTTTTGTACAGAGGGTCCCACATTTGGCTCCCCCATTTGTTCCCTTGTGACTCTCTGGGATGTGAATCTGGTTCTCTCTGCACAGTTTGTTTGAACCCATGAGAAGTCTACGTTGTCTATTTAAATCTGCTAGTGCATCGAACACTCTCCTCCTAAACTAAAAATGCTGCTGTCCAAAGGTGCACTGGTGCTCCTTCATCCAGAGTGTAGGCATGCTAATAGGAGGTGTGTTACTGGCCAGATCAGGTGAAAGGGCGGGGGAGCCTAAAAAAACTAATGCAACCACCACATCTAATATTTCGTAATCTATTACACCAGGGTTCGACAAACCCCGGGCGCCAGGTCGCATTTGCGACTAGAATTAGCGACCTGGCGCCTGGGGCGGCACAGCTGGGGTATCCTGTGTCCGTTCGACACCCCCCCCCCCCCCCCTCCCGGCGCGATCGCGATGGGCCGCGCCGGTAACTGAGGCCGCGGCTTTGCGGCCTACTGCAATCCTATGGTTCCTTCTGCAATCAGGGGCCCTCTGGTGGTGGCCGTTGGTATGACAAGACATCCATCAATGCTAATGGAGCTTTCCCTACCTGTTTTCACTGCCCACTCATCTCCTTCCCTTTACTTAGAACCCCCAAACATTATATATATTTTTTATTCTAATACCCTAGAGAATAAAATGGCGGTCATTGCACTACTTTCTGTCACACCGTATTTGCGCAGCGGACTTACAAGCGCACTTTTTTGGGAAAAAATACTTTTTTTTTTTTTTTTAAGTAAAAAATAAGAAAACCGTAAAGTTAGCCCAATTTTTTTTATATTGTGAAAGATAATGTTACGCCGAGTAAATTGATTCCCAACATGTCACGCTTCAAAATTTCGTCTGCTTGTGGAATGGCGACAAACTTTTACCCTTTAAAATCTCCATAGGTGACGTTTAAAAAATTCTACAGGATGCATGTTTTGAGTTACAGAGGAGGTCTAGGGCTAGAATTATAGCTCTCGCTTTAACGATCATGGCGATACCTCACATGTGTGGTTTGAACACCGCTTTCATATGAGGGCGCTACTCACATATGCGTTCGCTTCTGCAAGAGAGCTCGGCGGGACGGGGCGCGTTTAAAAAAATTAGTTTTTTTCTTATATATTTTATTTTTTATTTTTACACTGTTTAAAAAAAAAAAAAAATTGTCACTTTTATTTCTATTACAGGGGATGGGGCACATTTAAAAATTATTTTTTTCTTATTTATTTTAACTTTTATTTTTTCCCTGTTCTTTTAAAAAAAAAGTCACTTTTATTACTATTACAAGGAATGTAAAAATCCCTTGTAATAGAAAAAAGCATGACAGGACCTCTTAAATGTGAGATCTGGGGTCAAAAAGACCTCGGATCTCATATTTACACTAAAATGCATTAAAAAAATGTCATTTGAAAAAAAAATAATAAAATGTCCCTTTAAGAGCTATGGGTGGAAGTGACGATTTGACGTCGCTTCCGCCCTGCAATGACTTGGAGATGGGCGGGGGGGGCCCATCTTCCTCTCACTCGTCTCCATGTCAGGCCAGGGACAGATCCGGATCGCCTCCTCCGTTACCGACTGCCACGGTAAGTGGTGAAGGGCACCGGAGCGCGGCGGTAGGGGGGGCCCTCTCCTGCCGCCGATAAAAGTGATCTCGCTGCGAATCTGCTGCAGAGACCACTTTTATCTGAAAGAGAACCGCCGGCTCTTGAAGATACCGGGGTTATGGTAGCTAGCTGCTACCATAACAACGGTATTTCTCTTCAAAGACAGGACGTATATAGTCGTCCTGCGGGAAGGAAGTGGTTAATTAAAATGAATTTATTATTTGTCATCTCCCTGCTTGGCCCCTTTCACACGGGCTGTCTGATCAGGTTCGCCTGTCAGTTTTTCAGGCGGACCTGATTGGATCCTTAGCGGGAATATGGTGGTCTTGTGTCCCTGCATGGCAGGAAATAAAAGCAGTCACATTCGTTCTAGTCATCTCTGTGTAAATTTAAGATTGGTTAATTTTTATATTGAAAATAAAGCTATCGGTCGTTTAAAAAAAATAAATAAAACCTGGCTCCTAACTTTTTTAGCTGGCTCCTAGATTCCAAGCAAATTTGTCAAGCCCTGTATTACACTTTTGGTTTTCAGTTTAATACCCCTTTAATTCCCTTTTTAGAATCCCAGATGGATTCTGTAAGGGTGTATCAGCTTCTTCCTCCATGGTAACACCTCTCAGTGAGCTGAATGGGAAACATGGAGTGGGCTATAGTCTGCTACGGCCGGTGCAAAGACTTGTTGCTTCATCAAGCAGCAAAATTGAACTCTTAAATGCACAGTCTATTATAAACAAATCCTGTCTCATTCATGACTATATTCTGGATAAATGTCTGGACTATATCTGCATTACAGAGACCTGGCACCAACCAAATACCTTTTTTTTTCTTCTTTTAAATGAGAGCTGTCCCCAAGGATATAGCTACCTCCAAAAAGCTCACAGCACAGGGCGCGGTGGGGGCCCGTCAGTCATCTATCGCAGCAATCTGGAGCTATCTCTGCGACCATTACCTGAACTGTCTTCTTTTGAATGCCTTGCATTTAAATGTAAGTCTCCTTCCCCTGTGCTGTTCCTCCTCATTTATCGACCACCAAAATCAAACCCATCATTTATCACTGAGATGTCAAATCTTCTCACAACTATCTGCACATCCTCTGCTGATATAATTTCGGGCAATATGAACATCCCCCTCCTGCAGCTGAATTTCTTCAACTACTGGATTGTTTTAATTTAAAACAACTTGTTGATGTCCCTACACACACCAGTGGGCATACCTTGGATCTGGTCATTACAAACTCTGCACATCTTACCAACCTGCAGGTGTATGACCTAGGTGCGTCTGATCACAAGGCCATTTCCATGGATTTGTCATCCTCATCCAGCCTTTACAAGCCTAAGCAGAATATCTGTTTCAGAAACCTAAAAAACATAAACCCAGAACTCTTGGCAGCAGACTTTCAGCATTTTTCCACACATTTTTCATCAGCTGACGAAGCAGTGGATTACTACAACAGTCAACTTAGCAGCCTTTTGGACCTTCATGCCCCTGTTCTGGTCCTCCCACCCAAATTGTTCCACCAACATGTCTCCCAACCCCTAAACTGCTTTCCTGAGGTGTCATCAGAAGAGATGCAGAATATCGTCAGGAAGATGACACCCTCCACCTGTCTCCTGGACCCTCTCCATACCTCCCTGGTAAAAACTCATATTACTGTCCTAAGTCCCCTGATTACTGCTGCTATAAATCATTCCTTCCAAACTGGTTACTTTCCCCCTGTTTTAAAAAATGCCATTATCAGACCATTGCTCAAAAAAGCCACTCTTGATCCGGAAGTCCTATCCAACTATAGGCCCATTTCTAATATCCCTTTTATATCAAAAGTACTTGAGAAAACAGTTGCCACTTACCTCCAGGACCACTTCAAACATAATAACCTCTTTGAAAAAAATCCAGTCAGGTTTCTGCTTAGCTCACAGAGACTGCTCTCGTCAGTTACAAACGACCTCCTCATATCATCCGATGCTGGCTTTCCCTCCCTCCTTATCCTCCTGGACTTTTCTGCTGCATTTGATACTGTCGATCATGGCATTCTTTTACAACTGCTTCACCTTACCATTGGACTCTGACACAGCCCTCAGTTGGTTTAAATCATACCTCACAAACCGGACAGAATACATCTCCCTGGGCCACTTCAAATCAAATCCACGTATAGTTACTTGCGGTGTCCCCCAGGGGTCAGTCCTTGGCCCCATCCCTTTAATCCTCTATCTTGCCCCCCTTGGCCAAATTATCAGCCGCCACAAAATTTCATTTCACTGCTATGCCGATGACACACAGCTATGTGTAAATGCAACAGCTGAAACCCCACCTTCACAGTCATCCCTATCAGCACTCACTACCGGTTTGGAGGAGATAAAGGTATGGATGGAGCACCATTTTCTTCAACTAAACAGTTCCAAAACTGAAGTCATCCTGATTGACACTCCTTACCAGACCAAATCATCATCCATAACCAGCATCACCTTTTCTGGCTCGAACATCCCTTTCTCAGTCACAAATCTTGGTGTAAAAATTTGACTCTCAATCACTTTTGAAGCCCATATAAATCACCTATGCAATATCTCTAAACTCCGTCCCATTCTCTCCCTTTCAGATGCCGAAAAGCTGGTTCATGCTTTTGTCTCCTCCGGACTGGACTACTGTAATGCACTTCTCGTTGGGATTCTTAGAGTCTGCAAAGGCTTTAGTACGTCCAAAACTCTGCAGCAAGGATCCTGATGAGAGTGCGGAAACATGAGCACATTACCCCCATTCTTCACTCCACTGGCTTCCTGTCTCCACCAGGATTGAATGCAAGGTTTCCCTTTATGCACCAGTGTATCCATGGACATGCCCCCCCCCCCAATACCTCAAAGAACTTCTCAAACCACAACACTTTCCCTCCGCTCTATTCACTCAAACCTTCTTCATATACCCAGAACTAGACTTAGGACAATGGGAGACATGGCCATTTGTGCAGTTGCCCCGCGCCTGTGGAATGCCCTACCGGACACCTTGAGGGATCCTCAATCTACTGACTTTTTTAAAAAAGGTCTTAAGACATTTCTTTTTAGCAAAGCTTTTTGTCCTTTTTTAGGTGTTTGTTTTATCGTATAAATTGCTCAATTTTTTTTTTTTTTTTTAACCTGTAGCACTTTGAGATCTCTTGCTGAAAAGGGCACTATAAATAAAATTTATTATTCCACTAACTCTAGGTGGCTTCCAGACCACCCTCCAAGCTTATGCTCACAGGCGGCTGAGTTGCAGGCTCTTCCCAATTCTCAACACTGCTTTGCTGTGGAATTGTGGCATGCTAGTGGTTGAAAGCGTTATCCTGCGCCGCCTACATTTTTTTATTTTTTTATTTATTTTTTTTTTTTTATATATCTTTTTTGCCAGTGTCCATTCCTCTGTAGGTGGTAGTATAACCTACAAGGGTTTAAACTTCCTGCATCCCTCAGTGGATTCCAAGAAAACTATTTCACAGGAAATACAAACATCCTATTTTGCAGCAGTATTGGTAGACAGAATGAGTTTGGCTACACATGGTGGTGCTCGACCGCAAATGTATTCTTTAGGGCTCTCATTGGAATAATATGATCAGCAGAAGTTTGGTTGGATGACCATCCTCTCATGTCCTTGGGTAACAATAAATACCAGGAAGACTTCTGAAGGTGAAGTAAATGGTGATCAGTTGTGTGGTATTTTTGGCTAGTTGCTATTTCTTCTAGAATTGACTGATGGTCAGTTTACTGCTTGTATCCAGTTATCTATTGACGTTACACATGCATGCTTGATCCACTTGAATGTACATGCTTGGATCAGTCTGGAGGGTGACCACCCTTCTAGTGGTTCACTCATAAATGTTTTCAGTCCTCCTCTATGGCCAGTCTAACACATAAAACATTGAACTATAGCTGCTAATAGTGGGATATTTGGTTCTGAATGGGCATTCATATAATGGTGTTTAATTTTATTTTTGTAGGCTTCAAAGAATGCAGAGCAAGCCACTGCTGAAGATAATGAAGGCACAGAGTGAGGAGGAATTCTAGATCCAAAGGTGTTTGACTTCGACCTGCCAGTTTATTTTTAGTACCTGCGTTTTTTTTGCCTCTCCCCTCTCCCAACGAAATGAATTGAAACTGAAAAAAGGGCTTTGTTGGTGATCTAACAGAGTACTATGGATCCAGGCCTCCCCCACCCATCCTCTTTGGATACAAACATGGACGCGGAGGAAAAGACCTCTTTGGAATTCACACCAGACTACTTTACCAAAACAAAATCTATATAAAAACAACCAATAAAATCAGGCATATAAACCAGTCTTAAGACCCTCTTTCTAAAAGAATTTTGATATTTTGTAGGATTGGGACAGTCCATTGTTTAAGTTTAAAACCACTGCTGTCACAAAACTTGCATTCATTTTGGTCTGTTATTGACTTTAAACCACAAGTCTATTTATCATTCCTTTGCTGTTCTTACCATTGCTTGATTGTCATCTATAGCCGTGTTTCTATTACTGAGATAGGGACCTCCAGTATGCAGTTTGCAGGACACGCAGTACACTTCAAATTTTGTGAACATTGGAAATACTTTATTTAAATCGTGAACAGTGCTCTTTAACCAGATATACCTTAACTTTGTGGTCCTAGAGCTGGTACTGCATTTGTAACATATCTGGTTTCATCCTAGTGTATTCTTGCTGATACCAAAGTGTATTTCCAATTTGCACATAATGCCTGCCTCTAGTGCACTGAGCATTTTATGGCTATCTCCTGAAGGATTTTTTTTTTTTTTTTTTTATACCGGCCAAGTCAAATAGCAACCCAGCTTATTGGAAAATGCTGCTCCTTGCGCTCAACTGGAATGATCTTAGGATTGCGGAGGCTAGAGTAAAATTCACTTCTGCAACTCCACATTCCACACGTATCTAGTCTGTTGAGCAGAGAGTCATCAGCCTCCATGTCCATTATTTTTGCAACTGCAGGGTTGGAATCATAATACTGTACAGGCATATACAACGTATATGAGCTTCAGTGTTTTCCTGTGGTTCTTATGTGCACTAAAATTAACTTTTTTATCCTGATCTCAGATGTTCAGCTATTGATGAGTGCTGTGAGAATACAAACACAGGGTCTGCCCATTGCAGGCTTGTTTTCAAAGGTCCAGCTTGATGAAGTAACTAACTAGTGAACTCTTATTCTGCAACAGGCATGCCATCTGAAAAGTCTTCACTTTTATTGCGCAGAGTTCTATCCAGATCAATAACCCGTGGCTGTAAAGTTAGGGCTTGGAGTAAAGCCCTTTTTAAAACAAGTTAGAAATTGTAGCTCCATATTTTTTTTTTTAATTGCAGGTACAAGGGTGCACTTAGACTAATTCATATTTTAAAAGTATGAGAGCGTTGCATGTAAAAGTCATTCTAGGTAGAAATAATTGAAATGTTAAATTTTTTTTTTTTTTTTTTTTTTTTTTTTTTTTTAGGGGATGGGAAAAGGAAGCAGATTTTGCTATTATAGTAACTGTTGTCCTGTTATTTACTTCACCCATCCTTGTATGAATTGGTAATAACAAATGCAATCATGTCCTTATTTTTCTCATTAACTGATCTAGTCATTCCTTTCTGCAAATGGTGGCATTTGATTAGGGTTTAGTTTTAAAATTTCATGTATTTTCCAGCAGCTATGCTAGGTACTATTCCCTGACTAGTAGGTGGTATCTAAATATTACTAGCGTGACCTGTGGCGTGGCAGACTGTGTATGTGGCAGGTGTATTTCAAAGATTATATACATGCATTGAAGATCATATATATGGTTATACTGTGAAAATGCAGTACCACCTCCTAAGCATTCTCTGTCACTAAAAATATAGCAATACCCCTGGGATTGTGCATCATCAAAATGTTTCAAATATGTATGGTTGCTTTTTTCTATTCAGTGCTTTCAGATTGTTCCATTGGAAAATTTGGCTGACTTTTTTTGCTGTAGGTCCTGCTTAATTGGCCCAGCAAACTTGTGATTTAAACCCTGCTTTCATCTATTTTGTTTTAATATTAAACCATGCATCCATCCATCCCCCACAAATTGTGGGGAAAATATATATTTTTATATCATGTAATAAACTAGCTTTTAAAGTTCACATTTATGTAGTTCTGGACCTGTGAGGAATATGGGGTTACCACTCTCCTCCTAAAACTGATCCTTGGCTACTTCATGTTCTGTCCTCTTAGTGGGACAGGCATGTCCTTTAGGGTCTTCAAAGTGATGTTACATCTTGTCTTTAAGTTTAGTTTGGCTGGAAAGGGTCCAGATCAAGACTCTTAAGCAGCTGGATATTTTAAAGTTGTAATAACACTTATTTAACTTGTCTGTCATTCGAAGGGACAATGTTTTTCCTTTTTACATGAAAGGGACTATTGGTGCGCGTACCGTGTTTGCTGATGGAGGTCATAGGTTGTGATTGCCCTGTGGTGCAATTCCAGTCTAGGATGGTGATATCACTGTGATTGCAGGAAGGAAATATTTAATTTTCTACTCATTTTACTATTAGATATGTATTTCTTGGAAAAATGCCTGCAAGTTATGTTAAAATTCCTTTGCGATCTGTATATTTTCCCAAATAAATTTGGAACTGACTGGTAAATTTTTGGCAAACCTTCTGTATTGCTTGATTTCTTTCTCTTTTGGTGTAAAAAAACAAAAAAAAAAAAAAAACTTGGACAGGGATTGGGACATGAAGGGCTACTCTAAGGGTCACTAATGAGCACTTGCCGTCTCAAGAAATGGCTCTAGTTTTGTGCGACCAGGCTGATCCTCCACTTCAATGAGTGGAAAAGAAAGTATACGCATGTGTTGCTTTAGTCCTTTAAGACAGGTCACATATAAGGATGGCTATGGGTACTGACACTAGTTGACAAGCAGATGTTTCCCCACCCATTGTTGTTGGGAGACCTCTTACTGTTCATGGCCAACTTACACAGATTGCGCCATTGCCTACAAGGTTTGGCCAAAAGCAGCCCATGGTGTATGTATGTATGTATATATATGTGTGTGTGTGTGTGTGTGTGTGTGTGTGTGTGTGTGTGTGTGTGTATATATGTATATATATGTATATATATGTATATATATATATATTATAAAAAAAAAATTTTTCTTCCACTGAAAATTGCTAGATTCCACCATCAACCTAGTCTGTGTTGATGGGGGAATCACTCCTGCAGCAATATTTTGTTCGGTCGGCAGCACTAATCGGGAAATATCCGAAAGGCTGGCTGTGTACACAAGTGGATTGATCCGCTTGTGTGCAACCAGAGTGCCCATATATGGGTTGAAATTTGGTCAGTCCCTGATGAATTGACCAAATTTCTATCCATGTAGGGCCGGCTTTGTCATCACATTATGTAACGTGGCAGCTTTAATTAAGGGATGGAACCAATTCTGCACTTTTCAGGCACACGGTAAGCAATCATGGAATGCTTTAATATAAAATAAGGAATTGCAAATGGAAAGCAGAGTACTGGCCTGCCTGCAATTTCTTGCTGGGCATTAAGTAAACCCATCAAGCTGAAACATTAGGCATTCGCTGGAAGGGTCACGTCAGGCCTCAGTGTTTTAGTCTCGAGTACTTTTATTGCATGAAAATTTATTATTATTTTATATTATCACTCTCTCCCCCTACTACTCCCACCTCTTCACCACTCACCAACTAATCTGGTTATACAAACCTAGTTATCTATTATCCAACAAAAAGGCAAAGGGAGAGAAGAAAACCACTCTTAAGGGGAAAGAAACTATATAGAAAAACGACCATTGTGGGAAGATGGAGGAGCTGGTAATAAGGTGGGGAGCGGGGTCCCCCCAGCTCCCCCCTCCTTCCCTTCATAGGGGGCAACCCATTTCCCCCAACCAAGGTCCCCACAATCTCGCAAACTTCCTGAGGTTGTTTTGTCTGATATACACCTCTCTCCAAACCATTCACAGTCCATTTCTGTGCTATGAGTCTCCTCGCCAATGACACATTGCCACTGGAAGCCATACATACACAAAATATACCCCATAATCCAAGCTGTTGCCAGCTTCCAACTGTCGTGTGTGTGTTTTGTTTGTTTTTTGTTTTTTTAAGAAATTAACCAGCAAGACCCCAACAAAAAGTAGGGCTGGAGTCAATAAAAATGTAGTAAAGACATATATGTCAAGGTAAACATATAAACTTGCTCTACATTAAACTAGGCTTCAGTGAGAAACTTGTTCACTTTTCAATCAAAGTTTTCATGGCTGAAGAGTAATTGCTCACCCCAGCAAGTGTGATGCAGGAGTCAATCCTGAAAACAGAAATGGTACCTCTAAGCTTGCATGATGCACTAGCTTCTGGCCTTGCTGTCTGGTCTGAGTTTTGGCCCGACTGGCTGTAATGAGGTCTTGCCCAATGTAAGTGATTTTTAGAGCAGAGCACAGAGGTTAGTACGTAGGGCAGCATTCAGGGGTCAGCAATCTGTTGGCTAGAGTGCCCTTTGCGCAGGCCCCCCCCCCGCAGAACGGCGGGTTGCCGACTTATCCCAACTCACACTTTATAAAGAATTTGCCAAGGGTATTTTTTGCAGGTTGGGTTTAACTGTCTGCTGCCAGCTGGGTCAGAAAAGCAAAGTATGCATTATGCATTATGCTTTCTCCTTGAACCCTAGCTGATACTTTTATCAACACAGATTAGTTGGTTTAAATCCTATATGCCTGTCAAGACTCCCTCAAAGCTTGTAAACCTGCTGCTCATGCCACATTTTCAGCTGTTACCCTCGGTGACGTACTCTGCCTTTTTAAAGCCTCAGTTTAGCTAAAAAGATTTAGAGCCCAGGGGATGAAAGAACAGTGATAGATTTTTTTGGAAGTGTTATCACAACACTTAAAGCCAAGGTTTAGCTTGAATAAAAATCTGCACAAGACATAACTTGACCACTTCAGCCCCAGAAGATTTGGTTGCTCAATGACCAGGCCATTTTTTGAGATACATCACTGTGTCTTTTAACTAACAATTGTGTGGCTGTGCGACATTGTACCCAAACAAAATTGATGTGTGTCCCCCCCCCCCCCCCATACAACTCTTTTTTTTTTTTTTTGGTATTTGATCATCTGCGGTTTTTATTTGCGCTATAAACAAAAGAGCGACAATTTTGAAGATAAACAAAATATTGTAATTTTTGCTATAATATCCCCAATTTTTTTTTAAAAAGCCAATTTTTTCCTCAATTTAGATCAATATGTATTCTACATATGTTTGGTAATCCCCCTAGTGGTCAAAAGGCGAACCGACGTAAGAACGTTTCAGCCAGGAGAGCCAACCTGCCGCAGTACAACTGCGGCGGATGGTCGGGAAGGGGTTAAAGCATGTATTATACAGTTAGGTCCATATATATTTGGACACAGGCACAATTTTCATACGTTTTGGCTCTGTATGCCACAAAAAAAAATTTAAACCCAACAATCCAAATGAATTTGAAGTTTCACCTTTTAATGCAAGGGGTTGAACATAAATATAAAGTACAAATTTTAGGAACTGCAACCATTTTTATACCCAGTCCCCCCATTTTCAAGGGGCTCTAATGTCATTGGACAAATTAATATAATCATAAATAAAATGTTCGTTTTTAATGTTTTGTTGCGAATCCTTTACTGGCAATGACTGCCTGAAGTGTGGAACCTATGGACATGACCAAAGACTGGGTTTCCTCCTTTCTGATGCTTTGCCAGGCTCTAACTGCAGCTGTCTTCAGTTGTTTGAGTCTTTTTGCATTTAGTTTTGCCCTAAGCAAGTGACATGCATGCTCAGTTGGGCTGAGATCAGATGATTGATGAGGCCATTGCAGAATATTCCACTTTTCCTTCAAAAGCTTCCGAGTTGCTTTTGCAGTGTGTTTTGGATCATTGTCCATCTGTACTGTGAAGCGCTGTCTGATCAACTTTGCTGCATTTGGCTGAATCTGTGCTGACAGTATATCTCTAAACACTGCAGAATTCATCCAGCTGGTTCTGTCTTCTGTCACATCAATGACCCATTGCCGTTTTAAATATTTTTTTTTTTTTTATTCATTTTCATATTGCAAAATTTAAAAACATACAAGATCATAAATTGACATGAATTATCGCTTGGTACAAAAAAGAGGGAAAAAAATTATTTTATATTACCACTCCCCCCCCCCCCCCCCCCACACTACTCCCACCTCTTCACCCCACACCAACTAATCTGGTTATACAAACCTAGTTATCTATTATCCAACAAAAACAGGCAAAGGGAGAGAAGAAAACCCACTCTAAGGGGAAAGGAACCATGTAGAAAAACGACCATTGTGGGGAAATAGATGGAGGAGCAGGTAATATGGTGATGATCTAAAGCACACAATGGCATCTGTAAAACATGAAGGCAGTGTGATGGCATGGGCATGCATGTGGGGACCTTGGTTGGAGGAAATGGGTCGCCCGCCCCTTCCCCTTGTAGGGGGCAACCCATTTCCTCCAACCAAGGTCCTCACATGCATGCCCATGCCATCGCACTGCCTCCACCATGTTTTACAGATGACATTGTGCGCTTTAGATCATGAGCTGTTCCAAGCCTTCACACTTTTTGTTCTTCCCGTCATTCTGGTACAGATTAAAGGAGAAGCTCAGTCTGAGCTTGTTTGGCTGGGCTTCTCCTATGGGTCACAGGATTGCAATTCATTTTGCACTCCTGTGACCCATTTACTGATGTCCACTCTCTGCTGACGTCACAGGAATCGGTCCAGGCACCATGTCATCAGGACAGTCTGGAGCTGCCAGGTGCCTGGACTGACACCCTGCTCAGCCTCTGAGCGAGCCATTGAGAGCCTGAGACTGCTGCTCCCCACCCCTCCCTGGCTCAGTGCTCCAGTGAACGTGGGGACAGAGCTGCTGCTTGACAGTCAGCAGCTCTCTGCTTGGGGAGCTGTGAGAACAGAGCCATTGGCGGTGTTCGATCGCTCGGCTCTCAGTGCAGAGGCGGCGGGGGACCGATGCTGCATCCACCTAGGTAAGTGATTCTGTTAAAAAAAAAAAGCATCTCTTATCTTGGTTTTATCCGTCCGAAGAATGCTTTTCTAGAACTGGTCTGGCTTTTTTAGATGTCTAAAGTCTAAGTCTAATCTGGCTTTTCAATTCTTCAGGCCTATGAATGGTTTGCACCTTGTGGTGAGCCCTCTGTATTTGCTCTTGTGAAGTCTTCTCTTGATTGTAGACTTTGACAATGATACGCCCACCACCCTGGAGAGTGTCTACTTGTCTGGATGTTGTGAATGAGTTTTTTTTTTTTTTTTACCATAGAGAGGATCCTACGATCATCCACCACTGTTACCATCCGTGGATGTCCAGGCTTTTTTATGTTGCTGAGCGTTCTTTCCTCAATGTACCAAACTGATGATTTGGCCACTCCTAATGTTGCTGCTAACTGATGGATTTGTTTAGTTTTTTGAAGCCTTACAATGGTCTGTTTCACTTGCATGGACAGCTCCTTTAAACGCATGATGTAGGTGCACAGCAATAGATTCCACATACCATGCTTGAAATCAACTCCAGACCTTTTACCTGCTTAACTGATGGAGTAACCCACACCTGGCCATGAAACAACTTTTGATTCAATTGTCAAATTATTTTTGGTCCCTTGAAAAAGGGGGATGGTTATTCTTAAGAGCTGTAATTCCAAAAACCCTCACTCTGATTTGGATGTATATACCTTTCAAATTAAACCTGTGTGCACTTTCAGCCCCTATCCATTATATAACTATCGCTTGAATATATTTTGGTAAATACCTGAAAAAGCTAAAATTGTGCCTGTATCCAAATACTGTATTGGCGTATAACACACTTTTTCACCATGAAAATTGGGTGCAAATAGTGCGTGTTATACGCCAATACTTCAGTTTTAGCTGCCTCGGAGGGGACAGGGAGGGGGGGCAGGACGAGCACCGTCAGATTACATACAGTGAGAATCTCCTGTTTACTTGGCAGCCTCTATAATAGGAACTTCTGTCTCCTGGGCCGCCATTGGACCACTGTTCTGTCTATCATAGGAGATTCTCACTGTATGTAATCTGTCGGCGCTCGTCCCGCCCCCCTCCCTGTCCCCTCTGGGCTGCAGATGGGCATCGATCAGGCTGCACTGATGGCAATGATGAGGCTGCATTGATGGCACTTGTGAGGCTGCAGATGGGCATTGATCAGGCTGCATTGATGGCAATGGTGAGGCTGCAGATGGGCACTGACCCTTACTTTACTTCAAAGTTCCTTATTTAAAATTTAAGTTTTTTTCCTGAAACTTCCCTCTTAAAATGAACGTGCGTGTTATACGCCGATAAATACGGTATATATGGATCCAACTATGTCCCTTCAGTTAATCTCTTTTCAGTAGAAAACTTCCTCTGTCCTGCCACCACCGTAATCTTCCACTGCGACGGAGGGTTAATACAGCTAAAGGGCTTGCAGTAGCTCTCATCAAAAGAGCTTGACTATGCTGGCCCTTTCCTGCCAGATTTGCCTTTGAAGTCAATACTACAGCTTCTATGAATGCCACAATCTGTGAATGAAGGGGGCAGAGCTATCAATCATCCACCCATCAACATTCAGAGATCCTGCGTCATTCATGGAAGCTGCAGCACGACTTCTATAAATCGGGAACTGGCAGAAAATAGCAGGCATAGTCCAGCTCCTGTGATAGTGTCTGACAGCCTTTTAGTTGTATTAACCACTTCCACACTGGGAGGAAGATGATGGGATAAAGGAAGCTTTTGACTGAAAGGAAATGGCCTGAAGGATAGGTTTCAGATTTGATCATTCCTACTCATGAAAATTAGGAAGTCCAACTTTTACCATTTCGCTTGGAAAGTGACTTTGAATGGTGAGAGACACAGAAGTTACATCATGGAAAGTTTTCAGTGGAACAGGACTTGTCCTTTCTCCAGGGAGGTCTGAATTAGTCTATGGACTTGGGTACTGGTATGGTCAGATTTTGGCCTTGGCTATCTTTTTTTTTTTCCTCCAGAAGCCAATTGCCTCTCATTCGTTAGTGGGAGCGTTTTGTTCTGGGGGTTGCACATATTGCACCTCCTGCACATGCTCCGTTGTTACCATGGGCCCTAAATCCAGTTTTATCTGTTCAAAAATCACCATTTTAAACCAATTAGGGATGTTCCCCTTCTGTCCTTTAATTGAAAGGTTGCTTTCCTTGTGGCCTTTACTTTTGCTCATATGATTTCTGAACTTGTGGCTTTATCTTGTAAGGAGCCGTTCTTTCTACTACACAGGAGTAATGTGGCTCTGAGGCCTCTGTTCTTCCAGCTCATCAGGATCTTCTGTCCCAAGGACAAACTTGCCACCCTGCCTTAGTTGCTGTCTATCTGCACCTCAGAAACCTCAGTTTGAACCCATTAGAGACATTCCACATTCTTCTCTGCCCATAAATTAATGTTTCTTGTAGCCATCACCTCAATGAAATGAGTGCTGAACTGACAAAGAATGGTTCTGCATAGGGGAAGGTATTGTATAGGATTGGGTTCCAGGTCCACTCTACTAGATCTGTAAGTGTTGCTTGGGCCATTTGACATCTAGCGTCATGTGTTTTTTGTTTTTTTTTTGTTTTGTTTTGTTTTTTTGGGTGAGCATCTCTGTAACTTCCTTGAATGAGCTAATTTCATTACTTTAGAGCAGGAGGTCCCAAGAATACGAAGTACAATATTGTTCACTTTCTCCTACCTAACTTGCCATTTTCTGGTGTTTCTGATGCTTGGCAGATGTTCCCACAGCTCTTCAGGACCTCTTGGATCAATAGTTTTAGGAAGTTTTACTCAGAATTCTTAATGATCCCCAAGCCCATATAGTATATTCAATCCACCTTGGACCTTGAGACATGAAGTGTGATCATTTGTCTCCTCAGCACTCTGCTGCTGACTACAGTCTTAGCTCTTCTGTGGTAACAGGGCACACCTATAAAAGGGGACTGCCGCCTCCTACACTTGCTCTGGAGACTGCATTAATTACACAGTATTCTGAGTTGTTAGTGGAAACTCATTGCCTGGATGCTTCTCTAGCCCAGCCTTTTAGGCTCTGTATATTGGAATTGGCCAACTCTCTTCTACATGAAAGTCTTGGGTTTGATGGTGGCTTAGTTTGAACAGCCTGACACTTCACATAGTCTGTGCCCTGGGCTGATAACTTGCAGATGATTCCTGCATCACGCTTACATGTGAGCAGCTGCAATTAGCTTTGGGAGCTGGCAGCCTCCCATTGCTCACAGCCTGCATTTACCTTTTTTTTTAAAAAAGGTAATAAACGCACATGTTTTGGTAGGGAAAAAAAGTGCATTTAATTATATATACAGTACATATAAAAAAAAGTCTATGCACCCCTGTAAAAATGCCTGGTTTGAGCTCCGAGGGGTGGAGAAAAACACATTGGGGGCATGGCCTGGTGGGAGCCCAGGCTGAGACTGCCATCGACTTCAATATCAGCAGGTCTGCATTGATGTGTGGCTTCACTGGGCATTTGTTTTTCCATATAAAGTTCAGCTGTTCTAGTATGATTTTTCTGACATTTACTCAGTTGCCTCTTACAACAAAAGCCGTTGTCGGCAAAGATTTTAGGAAGCATCAAAGGGATCTCATTGTTTAAAGGTATCAGTCAGGAGAAGAGACAAAAAAATTTCCAAAGCCTTATTAGATATACCATGAAAGACTCCTTAACAAGAGGAGAAAATAAGGCTCAACAGTAAAATTACCAAGAACTGAATATTCCTCAAATTGTTTAAAAAAAAAAAAAGATAAGAAAACTGGTCCGGGAGGCTGCCAAGAGGCCTACAGCAATATTACAGAAGCTGCAGGAATTTCTGGCAAGTACTGGTTGTGTACTACATGTGACATGTGGAGTAGGGTGCAAGACGAAAGCCTAAAAAAACAAACCATCCAAGCCTGGTACATTTTGCAAACGCCTGTCAAAGCATGTGGGAAAACATGTTATGGTCTGATGAGCCCAACGTTGAACTATCTGGTCATAATTCCAAAACGTATGTTTGGCGCAAAATTACCACTGCGTTTCACCAAAAACAAACACTGTACCCACAGTGAAGCATGGTGGGTGCTGACAGCATTATGCTTTGGGCCTATTTTTTCTTCAGCTGGACCTGGGGTTTCAGCCAAGGTGGCAGGACTTATGAACAGTTCCATATATCAGTCAATTTTGGCACAAAACATTCTAGCCTCTGCTAAAAAGTTGAAGAGGAATTTCTCCTTTCAGCATGACAAAGACCCAAAACGTACCTCCAAATGGCCCAGAGCCCAGACCTGAATCAATTGAAAAACTGTGGGGTGATTCGAAGAGGGCTATCACAATCTGACATATTTAGAGCACTTTTCCAAGGATGAGTGGGGAAAGATTCCCAAAGCAAGATGTGTAATGCTGATAGACTCCTACATCAAAAGACTGAATGCAGTCAAAAAGTGCTTCAACAAAGTATTCGTTTAAGGGTGTGCATATTTGTGCAACCACATTATTGTAAGTTTATAATTTTTTTCTAATATCATAGGTCACATTAAGATGGAAAAGATTCAGAAGTGATTTATCGTGGTCTGATATTTTTCTCTCAAAAACCTGTCATTTTACAGGAATGTGTAGACTCTATATATCCACTGTGTGTGTGTATATATACATTTTTAATTTTTTTTTTCCCAAGAGCCTGAAAAGTATTTCTTCCGCAGTCCACGGATCATGGGAGCAATGTCAGGCTCCTGCAAACTTTTCCTCAAACGCGCTGCTGTAGTCCTGTAGGGGCTGTCAGTTGGAGAGCTGAAAAAAATTTCAATGGACTACAAGTGTGCATATTACCACATTTGAGAACTACAAGTCTGACTGCCACAGTGGCAGTGTAGTCAATTCATTTACAGATCCATGTGAATGAATGATGTGGCTGTGCAATACTCACCATAATTCCCTGTAGGACGGAGGATGGAGGGAGCTCATGATACCTGTAGATTCTACTTAAAAAACAGTCCATGGTCTTAAGCATGCATTGATGATTTTCTAACCACCTGGCTCCCTCTCCCACAGGGCTGTACTGTTTGGACACTGATAATTCCCTAACAGCGAGGTTCTAATGGTATCTCAGTTCTAGAATTCAAGGCAAGACAGGAGTGGAAAGACTTCGGTGTTAGTTTCCAACTTACGACCTCCATGTGGGGGTTTAATGTCAGTGCTTGCGGGGGGGGAATCAGTAACTCTCACTTGCTGTCACCTGTCAGTCAGTATCCACTTGGTTCCTCCTGCATGCAAGAGGGGTGAGTGGGTGGCAGAGATAGAGAGGGGGGTGAGGAGGTGGGTGTGAGAGACTCCCTAACCCTGCCTGCAGTCCCTACTCCCCCCCCCCCCCGTGATTGTCCCAGCCCCTGTCTGTGTTGGTAGGCATGTGTGATGCACCTACCTCACGTCCATCAGTCAGCCTGTCTTTCTGTTTCAGGACAGTCACAGCTGGGAGAGGAGTTGGAGAAGGAGTGCAGGCTCTGCCACTCTTGGAGGCGCCGGGGATGCTGCTCAGGTCAGGGTGTCGGTGAGGCATAGTCTTCTCTCTCTCACTCCCGGGCTCCTGGTTATGGCAAGCTGTCAGCCTCTTCCCAGCTGCCAGGGCCTCCCTTTTGCTGTTTGAAAATGCCGCTGCCCTGAACCTCACCGTACCAGCGGCGGACTCTCCAGGACCATGACAAAGGGGCGGAGCATCTGCTTTGAGCTCCTCCGTGCTGGAGGAGGAAGTGCAATCCTCCTCCGCTTTGATTGCTGTGCAGGGAGGGAGTCGTGGCCGTGACATCACTGGTTGATAGACGCCAGGCGGCTCTAGCAACCAGTGGCCAGGAGTGGAGGCGGATCCGGAGCCAGCGCTACCACGACTCAGTCCACCCCTATTCCCTGCATTACGGACTGCTCCCAGTGTCACTTTCATTACGGGACGCTTGGTCACCCTATCGCCGCGGGCTATATTTGTGCGGGAGTCAGGACTCGGGAGGACGGTTCAGGGAGGGGGCGGCCCCCCCTGCAGAATGCCACCCTAGGCCTGGGCCTTGTTGGCCTAGGCCAGTGATGGCGAACCTTGGCACCCCAGATATTTTGGAACTAGATTTCCCATAATGCTCATGGACTCTGCAGTGTAGTTGAGCATCACGGGAAATGTAGTTCCAAAACATCTGGAGTGCCAAGGTTCGCCATCACTGGCCTAGGCCAAGACACAGCACTGGCCTCAGATATTTATCTCTCCCTGAATGCACAGCAGTCCGCCAAGACTGCTGTTTGGTAAGGTGTTAAGCATCCTCAAGGGCTGGTATGGGAATGTTTAACCATTCTTCCAGAAGCGCATTTGTAAGGTCAAGTACTGATGTGGACGAGAAGGCCTGGCTCGCACTCTGCTCTAATTCATCCCAAAGGTGTTCTATTGGGTTGAGGTTAGGAAACCCCACACCATAATCTCCCCTCCACCAAATGATTGAGAGTGGTGGCCCAATACTTTTGGCAATTAAGTGTGGATGAGTGAGTTTGGTTTGGAGGAACTTGACTTGCCTGCACAGAGCCCTGACTTCTACCCAATAGAAACCCTTGGGATGGATTTGAGACTGCGAGGCAGGCCTTCTCGTCCAACATCAGTGCCTAAACTCACAAATGCGCTTCTGGAAGAATGGTCAAACATTCCCATAGACACACTCCTAAACCTTGTGGACAGCCTTCCCAGAAGAGTTGAAGCTGTTATAGCTGCAAAGGGTGGGCCAACTCAATATTGAACCCTACGGACTAAAGCCTCGTACACACGGTACGATTGTTAGCCAATTGAGCGTCTGATTTTTGTCAAAAGGGAGTGTGCCAGGATCTTGTCTTGCATACTAACGGTAAACAATTGTCGTGCCACAAACACGAACGTAGTGACGCACTACGAGGAATTTCAGCTCTTAAGCGCCACCCTTTGGGCCCCTTCTGCTAATTTCCTGTTTGGTGAGCATTGATTCCAAGCATGCGTGTTTGTACTTTTGACTTTTGTGTGACGGCTTTGTGTATTGACCATAAGAAAATCTGACGCCAAACCGTCCGCCGAAAATGTACTAGCCTGTCATCCATTTGTTGGCCGAAAGTTGGACAATTGTCAAAAGGAGCGTACTAACGGTAAGATTTTAGGACAACAGTCTGTCAACAGACAATCCCCTGCCAACAATTGTACTGTGTGTATGAGGCTTAAGACTGGGGTGCCAATAAATTTCATGCATGCGTCCCAATACATACATATATAGTGGTAGTGTGGTACCCTGCTAGTGTATGGGTCCAGGATTCTCAACCAGGCAGGTTGAGGGGCTCCAGGGTATTTGCTTGTTTGAGAGGAAACTGGCTTTTCAGTTTCCTCATTATTTAGTAAAGTCCGCTTTGGGACCTGGAGCCTGGGGATTTCTTAGAGATCCGGGTGAAATTAAATCCCCTGTCCTGGGTCTGGGATTTGAGACTCACCAACACACTGATTGTTTAGGTGTGTGTTTGACTGATAGTAGAGTCAGGACCATGGTTCTGGGCTCCACTCTCCCGAAAAAGATAAATGTATTTTATTGGGATTTTTTGTGATAGGCCAACACAAAGTGGCACATAATTGTGAAGTGGAAGGAAAATAATTGCTTTTCAAAATTTTTTACAAATAAATATCTGAAAAGTGTGGCGTGCATTTGTATTCAGCCCCCTTTACTCTGATACCCCTAACTAAAATTTAGTGGAACCAATTACCTTCGTAAATGGAGTCACCTGTGTGTAATTTATTCTTAGTATAAATACGGCTGTGAAGCCCCCAGAGGTTTGTTAGAGAACCTTAGTGAACAAACAGCATAATGAAGGCCAAAGAACACACCAGACAGGTCAGGAATAAAGTTGTGGAGAAGTTTAAAGCATGGTTAGGTTTAAAAAATATCCCAAGCTTTAAACATCTCAGGGAGCACTGTTCAATCTATCATCCGAAAATGGAAAGAGTATGGCCCAACTGCAAACCTACCAAGACATGGCCATCCATCTAAACTGACAGGCAGGGCAAGGAGAGCATCAATCAGAGAAGCAGCCAAGAGGCCCATGATAACTCTGGAGGACCTGCAGAGATCCACAGCTCAGGTGGGAGAATCTGTCCACAGGACAACTATTAGTTGTGCACTCCACAAATCTGGCCTTTATGGAAGAGTGGCAAGAAGAAAGCCATTGTTGAAAGAAAGCCATAAGAAGTCCCGTTTGCAGTTTGCGAGAAGCCATGTGGGGGGGTCACAGCACAATGTGGAAGAAGGTGCTGTGGTCAGATGAGGCAAAATTTGAACTTTTTGGCCTAAAAGCAAAACGCTATGTGTGGTGGAAAACTAACACTGCACATCACCGTGAAACATGGTGATGGCAGCATCATGTTGTGGGGATGCTTTTCTTCAGCAGGGACAGGGAAACTGGTCAGGGTTGATGGGAAGATGGATGGAGCCAAATACAGGGCAATCTTAGAAGAAAAGGAGATGGAGATTTTTCTGGGTCGCTTTACGCAATGCTCTAACCTAGGCATGGGTAAGATGTTCCACGTAGCTATTATCTGTTCAATTTTTTTCCCCTTTTTCTTTTTGCAAATTTTGTTTGATTTGTTATCTCCATATCATTGTATTTTATGACTTTTTTTTGCAGACGTATTTCCTGATGAAGCGGAAAAAAACGCGAAACTAGTAGAAATATTGCAACACCATGTCATCTGCCCCTTTTTTAGTGGAAACTGTTGTTCATGTCATTTTGTACTAATAAAATTTGTATATTTTTATCAATGTTTTGTAATACTTATGTACACTCCCTCTATATGTACCGCGATAGTCCATTTGCCCCTTTTCTATGGTGAGTTTTGGGGTGGGACCCATACTCCCAATATTCCTTCATTAGAAGAAAACCTGTTAGAGTCACCTTCCAGCAGGACAAGGGCCCTAAACATACAGCCAGAGCTACAATGTAATGGTTTAGAAAGATCAAAGCATATTCATGTGTTAGAATGGCCGTCAAATTCCAGACCTGGATCCAATTGAGAATCTGTGGCAAGACTTTATCCAATCTGACAGAGCTTGAGCTATTTTGCAAAGAAGAATGGGCAAACATTTCACTCTCTACATGTGCAAAGATGGTAGAGACATCCCCAAAAAGACTTGCAGCTTTAATTACAGCGAAAGGTGGTTCTACAAATTTGACTCAGTGGGGCTGAATACAAATGGCCACCCTGCTGGAAGAAAGCGCAACACCCCATTTAGCTAACAAAATGCACTCTATGCTACTAGCCAGCTCACAGCTAAGCTGACTAAATTTAACAGATCACAATAAATAACATGAATTTGGGGGAAAAAAACGTCATCCTTACAGTGATATATGTAAATCTACATGTTCAGCCAGTCTTTAAAATTCATGCATCCCTGGCAACAGCAGAGGCAGTTTGCTGACTTCTCTTTCCTTCATCACATTTACTGCTTGCAGATAACCTCATCAACAGGTCTCTCTGGGGGATCACCCAGGATCCCCACATTGGTGGCCCAGAGCCTGCTTGATACCAGATACGCACACATCCCTCAACCTACCCTTCTCTTTTTTTTCCTTGTCAGATGTCTTTCTCTACCTAATCTACTGTTAATAATAAGAATCCTACTTTTTGATCACCCTATGATTTGATTCTAAACTGCATGTCACAGTTTCCTTAGCTAGGTTTTTATTAGGTTCCGCTCTCATACATATTGATGGGTAATCTACGTGGAGCTCCATAGGCTTGTGCTACATGAAACTGTCTTGTACTTTGTTACCTCAATTTCTGCTGACTAGTCCCATGAGGTTGGAGACAGATGTATAACTGGCACTGTGTGGTTGACCTATTTCCTCTTTGGTGTTAAGACTGTGCTGCCTGTCGGCTTCAATGGAAGAAAGAAGACATATATATAATATATATAATATACACATACATATACACAGTTGTGCTCAAAAGTTTGCATACCCTGGCAGAAATTGTGGGATTTTGACATTTATATTGAAAATACGACCACTCATGCCAAAAAACTGTCTTTTATTCAAGGATAGTGATCACATGAAGCCATTTATTATCTCATAGTTTTTTGGCTCCTTTTAAAATCATGATAACAGAAATCACCCAAAATAGCCCTGATCAAAAGTTTACATACCCTGGAATGTTTGGCCTTGGTACAGACAAAGAAGGTGGCACACACAGGTTAAAATGGCTATTAACCACTTCAGCCACTTCAGCCCCGGAAGATTTGGCTGCTCAATGACCAGGCCATTTTTTCCGATACGGCTCTACGTCGCTTTAACTGACAATTGCGCATTCGTGAGACGTTGTACCCAAACAAATTTGATGTCCTTTTTTTTTTATCCACAAATAGAGCTTTCTTTTAGTGGTATTTGATCATCGCTGTGGTTTTTATTTTTTGTGCTATAAACAAAAGAAAAGCGTAAATATTTTTGAGCACGAACCCACAAGTTTGATTTTAGCACCACATCCCAAAATGAAATATATTAACAAGCAATAAAGTGGGGATTTTTTAGGTGCAGATCAATTGAATAGATATCAAATATTTTATATAAAAAAAAATTCTTTATTATGAATAATACAATAAAAATAAAAATGTACAATAAAATACAATAAAAAAATTACATAAAAAGATGTAAAAAAGAGATTAGGCATGGAGATGGCACAAATAATTAATTGCAAATACAGTAACACAGCAAAAGCGATGTACTTCCCAACATGTTTCGCCCATCTGTCGGGCTTCCTCAGGGGATGCTGGTCACATGCAGAATGTACTGCCTTCTATCAAAAAACATACAATAATAATAATACATTATAACAGCCAGCCAAATCTATGAACTCATTTATGAAGTTACATGCATATGCGTCTCCCCTATCAGAATGCAGTTTCTTACCTATCTCTCCTAAATAGGGGGGGGGGGGGGTGGAGAGGAATGGGTCTGCTGGGATGACCAGTGTTCCTGCTGTGTCAAGGGTACCCTGCGCTGAAGGTGAGCGTAGATGGTAAAAAAGACCAGCTAAAGAGCAAAGAGAAAGATGGCAGTTCCTTGTCATGTATGAGGGTAGAATAGAATAACCTTCATAGCACTGGGGCACAAAATCAACAATAAGAGCTTACACTTACACAGGTGGGTACAGCAGCTGGCTTAGTGCCAGGGACCACGCACCTCCAGAGATACAAGAAAAGCGTCAATTTTGAAAAAAAACAATGGTTTTGATTTACTAAAGGCAAATCCACTTTGCACTACAAATGCACTTGGAAGTGCAGTCGCTTTAGATCTGAGGGGAAGATCTGAAATGAGGGGGAAGCTCTGCTGATTTTATCATATAATCATGTACAAGCAAAAATGCTGTTTTTTTTATTTTTCTTCCATGTCCCCCTTAGATCTACAGAGACTGCACTTCCAAGTGCACTTGCAGTGCAAAGTGGATTTGCCTTTAGTAAACCAACCCCAATATCTTTTACTTTTTGCTATAATAAATATCCCACATTTTTTTCAAAAAAACAATTTTTTTTCCCTCAGTTTAGGCCAATATGTATTCTTCTACATATTACTAAAAAAAAACAAAAAAAAAAAAGTTATAGCATCTAGAACATAGGGGATAGATTTATGGCAATTTTATTATTACTTTTTTTTTTTTACTAGTAATGGCGGCGATCTGCAATTTTTATTGGGACTGCGATATTGTAGCAGACAAATTGGACACTTTTGACACATTTTTGGGACCATTGGCAACTATACAGCAATCAGTGGTATAAAAATGCACTGATTACTGTATAAATGTCACTGGCAGGGAAGGGTTTAACACTAGGGGGCGATCAAGGGGTTAACTGTGTTCCCTAGGTGTGTTCCAACTGTAGGGGAGATGGGACTGTGTAGAACGAGAGAGAGAGATCGGTGTTCATACTTGGTATTAACACACGATCTGTCTCTACTCCCCTGAAAGAACCGGATTTGTGTATTTACACACATAGGTTATGGTTCTCTCTCTGTCACGAGCGATCGCAGGTGCCCGGCCGTCATCGCGCCCCCCCTGGGCACTCGCATCGACTCCGGATACACGCTGCCAGCGGCGCGTGCCCCTAGTGGCCAAAAGGTGAAGCGACGTAAGGTATCGTCGTTTTGCCCAGCCGTGCCATTCTGCCACAGTAAAACTGCGGCGGCTGGTCAGCAAGCAGTTAAAGTTTAATTTCCCACATTTGTGGCTTTTTAAATCACAATTAGTGTCTGTGTATAAATAGTCAATGAGTTTTTTAGCTCTCACTTGGATGCACTAAGCAGGCTAGATACTAAGCCATGAGGAGGCACGTCCTGACTTTGAAGGAGGATAACGTTGTTATGGCAGCAGCTAGCTGCCATAACCCCAGTATCTTCTTGTTCGGCCGGCAGTCTGCTTCGGGATAAAATTGGTCTCTGCGGCAGATTCGCCGCAAGATCACTTTTATCGGCAGCGGGAGAGGGCTCCGGTGCCCTGTGCTGCTTACCGAAGCCGTCGGCAGCGGCAGAGGCGATCGGATGCTTTCCCTAGCTGGGCATAGAGACGAGTGAAGGGAAGATGGCCCCCACTCGTCTCCATGACATTGCAGGGCGGAAGCGACGTCAAAACGTCACTTCTGCCCATAGCTCTTAAAGGGCTATTTTTTTTTTAATTCTTTTTTTAAATGACAATATAAGTGTACTTACACATAAGTGTAATTATGAGATCTGAGGTCTTTGAAAACATCCCTTGTAATAGGAATAAAAGTGACATCATTAAAAAAAAAAAAAAAAGTGTTAAAAATAAAAAAATAAAAGGGTAAAATAAATAAGAAAAAAAAAATTTAAACGCACCCCGTCCCGCCGAGCTCGTGTGCAGAAGGGAACGCATACGTGAGTAGCGTCCGCATATAAAAACGGTGTTCAAACCACACATGTGAGGTATTGCCGTGATCGGTAGAGCGAGAGCAATAATTCTAACCCTAGATCTCCTCTGTAACTTAAAACATGCAACCTATAGAATTTTTTAAACGTCGCCTATGGAGATTTTTAAGGGTAAAAGTTTGTTGCCACTCATTCCACGAGCAGGTGCAATTTTGAAGCGTGACATGTTGGGTATCAATTTACACGGCGTAACATTATCTTTCACAATATAAAAAAAAATTGGGCTAACTTTACTGTTGTCTTATTTTTTTAATTCAAAAAAGTGTATTTTTTCCAAAAAAAGTGCGCTTGTAAGACTGCTTCGCAAGTACGGTGTGACAGAAAGTATTGCAATGACCGCCATTGTATAATGTTTGGGGGTTCTAAGTCATTTTCTAGCAAAAAAAGAAGCTCAGTACTTAAGTGGTTAATGACTCATTGCTAATTAACCTAATTAGTTGCAAAATGTCAGTACCACTTACTTTACCAGCATTTTGTTGCCCTGTCCCAACTTTTTTGAGACTTGTTGCTACCATCAATTTCAAAATTACCTGATTGTTTTCTTAAAATGGTACATTTTCTCAGTTTAAACATTTGATATGTTTTCTATTTTCTGATGTGAATAAAATATAGGTTCATTAGATTTGAAAATCCTTGCATTCTGATTTTATGTAGATGTTACCCAGCATACTAACTTATTTGGAATTGGGGTTGTAGATACACTAACAAACTGAAGCCAAACTCCAGCTCACAATTTAAAATCAGTTACAGCAAAAAGTTGTTTTCCTTTTGGGATAATGGTTTTGCATGAATAAATAAAAGCTGATCATTTTAATCATCCATGTCAGTATTAAAGTAGAACTATAGACAAAACAGTTTTTTTTCTTCATTTTGGATAGAGCAAGGAAGGGGTATAACCCTTGTCTAATTTTTTTTTTTGCAATCTATGTCCGATTGCGGAGATTCCCCTTCACTTCCTGTCCTATAGCCAAACAGGAAGTGAGAGATCTTAGCCGACCTGGCGGGAGATATGGGCTTTTGTCAGGAGCGGTGACTACCGCCGCCGCCTGAGCCCCTCCCAGCCTATGTCACGCTAGCGTGACGCTGGCAATAAGCCGGCATGCACGTGCATGGGACCCATATATACCACCTCCCCTGACACAACCTTGCTGGTACACACTCAAGACGCCACATCACATTCCAGCACTCAATCCTTTTTTCTGAGTTTGTCCCACATGTAAGTTTGTCACTCACTGATATACATTTCTCATGTCATTCTTTCAATATTTGGGTTTGTTTCCTTCACCCCATTGTTTTTCATCCTTCACTCTTTTTCATGCCTCCTGGGCATTGTTCACACAATCCACACTTTCACTTCTCATCATCACTTTCATACATTTTTTTTTCACACTTATCTCCTTATTTACACACAGTTTATGCTATTTTTCAGATCACCCTAGGTAGCCATCACAAGCTCACCATGGTTTTTCACCCATAAACCAGCAGCATGTTTTTGTGTCATCAGGGAGGATTGGTTGTATGCGTCCTGCCGCGCACAGGTTTAATTACCTCAGCTCCCGGGAAAGACCATGTTTGGAACCTTGGCTGCATGGTCACAGTATTTTACCGCATTGGACCCTTTGTAAGTATCCAGGACGGGGCCAATTTGCCTTTCCTTCATATTATTTATAACCAGACTAATATTACCACTTTTTTATACCTTATAGATTAATTGAGCATCCACCCCTGAAGAGTGTTTTTAGATGAAACGCGTTGAGCATATGCGATGCTGACCCATATCTGTAATGGACATTCCTGATATCGATTTCTGTCATTAATAGACTATCAATTTTTTTAATTTGAGGCATTAATTACAGTCCCATTGTTTTATTTATTTCTTTATTCACACTCTTGCTGCCAGTGCTGCTCATATGCTAAATGATTATATATATGAATTTATTCCATGCTATGTATCAATTTATTGCTATAGAACCATTTACCTATGTATTTTTTATCCATGCCACACCTATGGTATGTGTGGTTGGATTAATATGATTCAGTAGACCAGTGTTTATGTGGTTTCAAATATTGCCATGTTCTACATATTGTTCTTGATCAATAAAACTTGTACTTGTTTCAATCCACCCTCACAATGTCAGCCACCTCATTTAAAGTCCCACTCTTCCCTTTTTTCTTGCATATACATGTACTAGGGATGGAGGCACACCACATATGTGCCTCATCATAAAGTCCCAATCCCCCCCCTTTCATTTGACATATAGGGTGGGAGAGAACAAATGAAAAGAGACACTGACAATCAAAGAAAATCTGCTAAAGCCAGAAAGAATTTATCTCTCTTGTCCCAAACTTGCTGACCGCATATTTGGTTTGTAAGGTTAAATGAAGGCCACATCAGACCTTCAAGCTAGCCCTTACCTAAATCTTTCAAGCAATCCTGGCATAACTGCCCCAAAGGCTGCCACACCTCTAGTAGGGGTGCGCATCTTCACTGGTCTCACGATTCGATTAGATTACGATTATCCTGTCCACAATTCGATTGGATTCCACGATGCATCATGATTACTGCGCAAGTGTGCATGGTTAACAACTTTTTATGCAAAACTTCAAGCAGTCAGAAAAACGTAATTTTTCTCCAGTGGCAGAGGGATGCCTTGGATCAGGGGCAGAGGGATGGCTGGGATCAGGGGCAGAGGGATGGCTGGGATCAGTGGCAGAGGGATGGCTGGGATCAGTGGCAGAGGGATAGATGGGATCAGTGGCAGAGGAATAGATGGGATAGGGCAATGGGGTGGTGGGATCAGTGGCAGAGGGATAGATGGGATCAGGCAGAGGGATAGATGGGATCAGGCAGAGGGATGGATGGAACCAGGCAGAGGGGTGGTGGAATCAGGCAGAGGGATGGATGGAACCAGGCACAGGGGTGGTGGGATCAGTGGCAAAGGGATAGATGGGATCATGCAGAGGGGTGGATGGGATCAGGAAGAGGGATAGATGGGATCAGGCAGAGGGATAGATGGATGGGATCAGGCAGAGGGATGGATGGGATCAGTGGCAGAGGGATAGATGGCACCAGGCAGAGGGGTGGTGGGATCAGTGGCAGAGGGATAGATGGGATCAGGAAGAGGGGTGGTGGGATCAGTGGCAGAGGGATAGATGGGATCAGGAAGAGGGGTGGTGGGATCAGTGGCAGAGGGATAGATGGGATCAGGCAGAGGGGTGGTGGGATCAGTGGCAGAGGCATGGTGGGATAAGGCAGAGGGGTGGTGGGATTAGAGGCACGGTGGGATCAGGCAGAGTGGTGGTGGGATCAGAAGGATGGTGGGATCAGGCAGAGAGGTGGTGGGATCAGAGGCATGGTGGGATGGTGGGATCAGGCAGAGAGGTGGGATCAGAGGCATGGTGGGATCAGGCAGAGAGGTGGTGGGATCAGAGGCATAGTGGGATCAGGCAGAGAGGTGATGGGATCAGAGGCATGGTGGGATCAGGCAGAGAGGGGATGGGATCAGAGGCATGGTGGGATCAGGCAGAGAGGGGATGGGATCAGAGGCATGGTGGGATCAGGCAGAGAGGTGGTGGGATCAGAGGCATGGTGGGATCAGGCAGAGAGGTGGTGGGATCAGAGGCATGGTGGGATCAGGCATAGAGGTGGTGGGATCAGAGGCTTGGTGGGATCAGGCAGAGAGGTGGTGGGATCAGAGGCATGGTGGGATCAGGCAGAGTTGGCGGGATCAGAGGTATTGTGGAATCAGAGGCATGGTGGGATCAGACAGAGGGGTGGTGGGATCAGGCAGAGGGGTGGTGGGATCAGAGGCATGGAGGGATGGTAGGATCAGGCAGAGGGGTGGTGGGTTCAGAGGCATGGTGGGATGGTGGGATCAGGAGAGAGGTGGTGGGATCAGAGGCATGGTGAGATCAGGCAGAGAGGTGGTGGGATCAGAGGCATTGTGGGATGGTGGGATCAGGCAGAGAGATGGTGGGATCCTCCATGCTGCCGAGTCTGTCTTCCTGCTTCCGGTGCCTCCAGTGATTCCTCTCCTCATGTCGGGTCTCCTCGAGCCCTTTCCCCCTGCACTGTACTGGCTGTCAGCTCATCAGCTGACTTTCTTCTTCAGTGAAGGCGGAGGGGGCTTTCTCCACCATGCAGGCTCTGCCTCTGTGTTTCGACCTGCATGGAGAGGCAGAGCACTGCAGCATCAGGAACATCTGAATCACAATGCACCGATGCTGCGATTATATTCAACACCCCAACCCTCTAGTCAAATAGGCTTGCAATTGTTTCAGAGTAGAAAGGCCTACTTCCTGCATGCCAATCTATTCACCCTGGTAACCCAAGAGTGGATGGCTCATGAGGGCCTGCTGGCTAAATAAAAAGATTGTACACTTTCCTCTTTTGACCAAGTACACTGTTAGTAACTCGACCATGTGTAAGAAAACTGAAGTCTTCCTGCTGTGCACTCAGTGGCTCTCGTGTGAAAACTCAGAGGGACTACTTCCCAGTTTTTCTGGAAACTGGATACCACTTTAAAATTTTACTTTGGAGATAGACGTGGTATCCCCATCTCTGGTAAAAAAAAAAAAGAAGGAAAAAAAGACACCAAATGGCCCTTGCAGGAAAGTGTTGCAATCTTCAACATCCTTCTGTCTGAAGTAGTTGCTGTCAGGAGAACTAGTTTCACCCTTAAGTACTTCAATGGAAATGAAACCGATTGGAGCAAAGGGTGCTCTCAGAACCAAGCCCAAGTCCCACAGAGGGAACAAGGATTTCCCTCAAGGTCATATATATATTGTCATCTGGAAGAAGCATCTGGTCACTGGCTTTTGCACCCATCTGCAGCTTGTGAAAAGATAAAGTAGAGATCTGTACCTTAAATGGAGTTGTATGCCAGACTGTCACGTACGTGGTAGGTGGAGCCCGGAGTGCAGAGAACGGCCTCTCGTATACCTCTTACTCACGAACCCCTGAAGGTGTGAACAGGGGCACAAGAGTACAGAGGGGCACAAGTGCCTGGCTGGAATACTGGAGTAGAGAGCTGGATCCTGTAGTCAGCAGGGAGGTGCTCTGTAGTCCTGAAGCAGGTTGCAGGCAACAGTGAGGTGCACTGTAGTCCTGAAGCAGGTTGCAGGCAGCAGGGAGGTGCACTGTAGTCCTGTAGCAGGTTGCAGACAGCAGGGAGGTGCACTGTAATCCCGTAGCCGGTTGCAGACAGCAGGGAGGAGCACTGTAGTCCTGTAGCAGGTTGCAGACAGCAGGGAGATGCACTGTAGTCCCGTAGCAGGTTGCAGACAGCAGGGAGGTGCACTGTAGTCCTGTAGCAGGTTGCGGACAGCAGGGAGGTGCACTATAGTCCCGTAGCAGGTTGCAGACAGCAGGGAGGTGCACTGTAGTCCCGAAGCAGGTTGCAGACAGCAGGGAGGTGTAGACAAGCCGGGTAAAGGTACTGGCAGGCAGATCAGGTACAGGAGGGCAAACCAAGAGAATAGTCAGTGTCCAAGCCGAGATCGGGGCAAACAGGTAAGTCAGGAAAAAGCCAAGTAAGTACTGGATACAGAGAAACTGGTAACAAGGGAGCAGGGGTCTCAGTAAACGCTGTAGACTAGACAGCAAGGCAGCATTGGAACAGTCTCCTTTAAATAGCCCATCTTGGCGCCAAGTGTTGTTACAGGGGGCGCGCGCGCCCGTGCGCAGCTATTGGCGCTATTGCGCACGCGCCTATGCGCGCTATTGGCGCTATTGCGCGCGCGAGCGCCGGATGGCGCTTACAGGCATTCTTTTAATCTTCCGTTTGCTGGAATGTCTACAAGAGGCCTTTTCTTGACACAGACCAACCTCTAACACTGATTGTAACACTAAGGTGTGAACAACCTCAGATTAGAATCCCTGCACCTCTAGTGTAGACTATTCCATAGCCAGGCTATTAAAAGTAGTCTCATTGGATTGGGGTGCTGGTTCTGACCTTGCCATAAAAGATTTCATTTGACCAGAAACAAAGATCAAACAGAAAATTCCATGGCATTGTAAACCTATCTTGTATGACGGAGTCTTTGCATTGATATCCTGTTGCAAATATCAGAAGCTGCATGTTCAGTGAAGTCTCCCTGAGAACTACTGCTGGAATGCCCCATAGGGCAAATATTGGTAAGAGGCACTTGGTGAAAAAATATTCTGCCTAACCGAACCAATATTTGATTTTGCTTCCCTGGCAAGAAGACCAACCTTGTTTTGTCTGTCTTGTTTTCAACCTTACTCAGGTCCCCTTGAAGATCCTGAAAGGCTTGCAATGCTAGAAAAGGCTTCCTTTCATTCAAGATACTTGGGGAGTCTGTGCTTCACCGCGCTCCAATGGCCTTGCACTTGTTTCTTCAGATTGTGGACTCCCCAGCCCCAGAGACTGGGATCTGGCTTCAGAATCCTCCTATCTCCTGGGCTGAGAGGCATGCCTCTGAAAGAAACACAGTGGCAATGTCCAAAATTTGTAGAGGCACAAAGATTTTCTGATCCATATACAGCCCAGCTCATAGGCTAAAGAAGGCAAATTGTAACGCCCTCATGTGCCACCTGGCCCAAGGTACCATCACTGCCAACAAGATCTTCAAAAAGATTCCTGGGCTGTGCCAATTCTGTAAAAGGCAGACACCTGAACTGAAAGTGACATCTGGCCACCGCAAATCTCACAGGCCTCTGGTGCTCGGCATTGATCGGTACATGGAAGTATGAGTCGGCCGATCGATTGATACCAACTGGTCCTCCTGTGGAACTGTCCCTGTGACTTTCTGCATGGACTCCATCTTGAACCTCTTGGTGCGTATGAACACATCGATTCCTTCAAAGTGAAACAGGCCAGAAGGTTCTGCCTTAGGTACTAGAAAAACTGGAGAGAAAGGCCCCCAGATGATTCAATGTTTTCGGCATCACTGGCATGATGGCTTTGTAGCAGTATAAAAACATTTTCTCTTCTGAGATCTGTTGGACAAAAATTAAATGGATTCAGTGGTCAACTTTGGAATTCTCCATAGTACTCCCACCTGTCTTCTGGACCCACTGGTTATCGTCCAAACCGTCCAGAAGAAGGGTACAATCATCAACTTCACTCAGGCCCCCTGGCCCCAACTGGAAGAGACTGGTTGGATGCACCTTCAAAAAGACTTTCCAGCCATCTTAGCAGCTTGCTCTGGACTTGATTTCATGTCAAAAGTAACTTTGAGACACTTTCACTGTGATCTGTTAAATCTGCAGCCTGTCTTATAAGATCTGGCCTCCTGCACCTTCTGAAGTTTGGTAGGCTTGAGTGAAGGATGGCAGCTTCCTGTGGCCACAGTCCAGACTTTTCCCCCTGTCATTGGCTTAATTTCATTGTTCAGCGTTTGGCCAAACAATAACCTCCCATTATAGGAAATGTCGAAGGCTTGTATAGAAGGTTCCGCCTGCCTCCAGTGGCGTAACCACAATGCTCTCATAGCAGTGACTTAGTGTGTCAGCGCTTGTACTAGGTCTATCAAAAGCATCAACCAAAAGTCAGTTTCCAGGTTCCACTCTTTCCAGCGTCTGTGCCAAGTCTTGCAGTTTCCAGTGTTGAATGTAATGCCATTTCTAAAGTTTCTATATCATAGTTAATGCTATTGCTGGTTGGCAGGTAAAATCTGTCACTGTATAGATTATGCGCAAGGCTGATAGCGAGATTACCGCAAATTCTGCGTTCCAGATGTGTTTCTGCATGAGTGTTTTTGATGCATTCTCAATGCGTTTTGCCACTTTCCAGATGTGTTCCATACAAAAACAATGCAACATTCTACTTTTGTTGACCGCACTAGAATGCGCTGTACTGGTGTGAACTAAGTAATTGGAATCAAAGTTAAACACTATCCATGTGTTCTTGATGCAGAATAAAAAACGCACTGGACTGCATCTGGTGTGAACAAGTACACTTTCTTATCTATAGGATCTCTGAAGGCAACCAAGTTATAAAAAGACAGACACTTGCTGCATCAGACACTAGCGGACAGCATCCACCCCTGGAAGTGAAATGCAGTGCATAAACATACATCAGCCATCTTATATGGATAAAGCCTAGAGAACCTGTTACTGTAAATTGGTGTTCTGGCAAGGTCTCTGTCATCCATCAATGAGCGCTTTACGCTCTATTATTATGGGAAAAGACCATCCACCATCAACGAGAGCTTTACGCTCTATCATTGAGGGAAAAGACCATCCTTCATCAACAATTGCTTTACGCTTAATCATTGTGGGAAAAAACCATCCTCTGCCAACGAGCGCTTTGCGCTCTATCATTGTGGGAAAAGACCATCCTTCATCAACGATCGATTTACATTCTACCATTATGGGTGTTGCTTGTGGCGTGGATATATGTAGCATACTTTCTGCTATAGCCGCCTTAATAGGTTTGCACAAACATCCTTATGAGGCAACCTGTGCAATTTAATTTCTCTGCCACTGCAGACTGCATGCAGGCCCAAAATGCACCCTGAGCTGGGTGAGGCATTTTCTATCATGCCGGCATAAATGCACGTGCCAATTTCCTGGATCCTGTCCCTTCACAGGGAAAGTGGAAATTACTCCTTTTGAGTGTATTGACCACATGATTAATGAATGAGACAACCTGTTCAGTGTTATCGTCCTGGTCAAGATAAGAAGATTGTTGGCGGGTTTTATGTTTTTCAGGGTTTCTGCTCCTAAAAAAAATGCAAAACACCTTAATTTGCATAATTTTCTTGCGCACTCTTTTAAAAACCATGTCCCACGTTGCCCCCGCCTACCGTTGCTAATCTTCTGTGCCACTAACAGGTGTGGCAAGCTCATATTTGCACAAAATATATGGAAAAAAGTATATTACCTCTCACCAAAAAACAGGTACACTGTCTCCTTAACAGCCACCTGCCTTCATCCACTCACCTCAGAAGCAGCCGTAGGTGAGCCCAGGCAGCACTTCCATAGGCAGTCAGGTGAGCCCAGGCAGCACTTCCAAAGGCAGTCAGCAGACACAGTCAGAGTCTGAGACAAAAAACAGTCAGACTGTCAAACCCACAGAAGTACGCAGCATAGTAGGGGAGCCAGGACAGCACATCCAGAGTAAGAATCTGAGGAAAATTCTTTACCTGGCAGGACTACAGAGAGAGAGAGAGGGAGAGAAGCCCTTTCCTCTGTAGACCTCCAAGATCATTTACACCATTGCATAGCATCTGGCGGTTCCCATCTCCCCGTCCCCTGTGACATCATCCACAGCCGCTCTCAGACTGACAATAAAGCCAGGAGAGCAGTGCGACGAGCTGCGTATACAAAGACAGAAAAAAACCCAAGGGAGAGGTAATGATGACATTGCAGAGCTCTTATAATACCATACTTATAAAATATCAATGCTGTTTAAGCATCATTTTGCCCGTGGCCCAGGCACAAAGGGCACCCAGTTTTTAGAAGGATTTACCTCCAGCATTCAGGGTCTTCCAACTTCATGAGAGGCTGAACATGGAGGGGTAGGGTCAGCAGGGAGGGATGCAGCAAACAAATTACTTACAAGCTGTAATCAACAGGTGGCCTGGAGCATGACCAAAAAAAGAACATCTTAGTTGGGAGAGGGGCTGTCTTTTATTCAGCTTGGAACAGGTGGTCGTGTGGGGCTTCAAAGGAGGTGTTAACCCGTTATGTGCTGATGTGAGGTGGGCCAGGAAATCCATTTACCCCCAAATGTAGGACCAATTTGTCCTGGAAAAAAAACAAGGTATAATTCACCTGGATATACTAAGAAGTTGCAATGATGTGAACAGTTTTACTTACACATGCCAAAGTCGCAAAAATGATTTCAGGCATCAAAGCAGAACTAAACTCAAAGAAATACTCACCTAATCATTCCAGCGATGCGGTGGTTAAGCACTTGACCTCCGGAAGGTTTTACACCCTTCATTACCAGACCAATTTTTGCTATTCAGCACTGCACAATTTTAACTGGCAATTGCGCAATCATGCAACACTGTACGCAAATGAAATTTATATAATTTTTTTCACATAAATAGAACTTTCTTTTGGTAGTATTTGATCACCTCTGGGTTTTTTATTTTGTATTATATTAAAGATAAAAACCCAATATTGCCTACTTTCTGCTATAAAACATCTCCAATAAAATCAAATTTCTTCATAAATTTAGGCCAAAATGTATTCTGCTGCATCGCAAGTGCTGGCAGTGATCGGGATGATCCTGCCAACACTGCGGTTTTGGGGACACTGCACTAGTATAGTTCTGACCATGACACGTACCTGGACTGACACTATACTAGTAATGGCGGTGATCAGCGATTTTAAAGAAGATCGCAAAAAAAAATTAAAAGTCAGCAGGTAAAAATACTATAGCTTCTGACGTTTAATATAAGGACATTTACCTGTCCAGGTATCCAGCGATGCACCCCAAGCTGATTCGTCAATCAGCTTGGGATAAAGTCGCTGGCATCTTCACTAAAGGAAACTGGCAGTGAAGCCTTCCTACTGGGCATGTGCAAGTCAGAATGGTCCCGCCGTCTCCTGGGACCTGTGGGTGACCCAGAAGGCAGCAGTGGGAAGGAAGAGGGGCTGGAAATACTCGATCGGCGGGATGATCATGCCCCGAAGTGGGAGGGGGTATCTGAAAAAAACAGGTACCCACTCCCCTTCCAAAAAGTGGCAAATGTGGTAGTGGAGGGTGTGAACATGTGATTCCAAAATCGCGGTAAAATGCAGAACGCATTATTTCTCAATGGCACAGCAAAAAACACGGGGCGATTGTCGAGCAACAAATTGCGCTACAATTGCGGCAAAAAATAGCAAATGCTCCTAGCTCTGTGCCATGAGCTTCTTTCAAACATTTTTGAAGCGGAGGGAAGTTCATTCAAATGAATGGTGCCACTCCAAAAACCTTCCATTAAAAAACAAAGAAAAGTAGAAAAATGAACTTCAGCAGCTATCGCTACAGATCCCTCAGGTGTTAATGGAGCCGTAAGGGTACGTCTCAGTGCCTGGGGAAGCCTCTGGCCAGCAGTAAATGTACTATTGGCCAGTTGGCAAATGGTTAAACTACTGGCTGGTAGCTGTTGTCTTCATCAGGATATTCTCGGTGCTGAGTTTTCACAGGTGTCTTCCATCCCGACACAGCCAGAGTGTGCTGAGAACACATGTTGAGTAGTGATGGGCTCCAGCATGTTTGGATTGAGCCCGCCAGGAAGCCGGCACTGCACACCGTCAATCATAGGCAGCGTGTGTTTGTGCAACTGCCGGTTGGGAAATGCCTCACTGCCTATGATTGGTGGTGTGCAGTGACAGCTTCCTGGTGGTCTCGATCAGAGCACGCCCAAGCCCATCCCCAATACTGAGCTGCATATGCACGGCTCAGCATGCATTCAATGGAAAACTTGAAGCAAGCGTTTGTTATTGCTGAAGAGACACGAGCTGCCTACTGGCAGCTTTTTTAAATGTTACATTTAGCCCTGCTTTAAATTTATTTGGACCTTTGTTATTAAAGAGGGACTCCGGCCGAACTCCCCATTTTTTTTTCCCCCGTTGACCTGATGGTGGTATCTGGACACTACTCACCCATCCAGTGGATCCAGTGTTGACCTGCTGAGATCATATCATGCCCGACCACAGCTCCATCATGCGCTGCCATGTTTTCTCTGATGTCATCGAGAGGCCCACTGATATACTGACCAGAAGGCAGGTGTCTCAGTGATGCACGATAGGCCCGCCCCCTCCTCTTGTTCTTGAAGACTATGCTTCCTGGATTGTGTGACGTACATATCCCGGGAGGCACAGCGGGCAGTGTGTGCATCATACGCCTAAGGCGAGTGACCTGCATGAGGAGGTGGCTTTACATTAAAATAAAAAGATGTAAACAAAAGAAAAAAAAAAAAAACGATGCCCTATTCCTGCAGAAGAAGGGAGGTGGGGTGGATAGGTGGGATCGTCCTTGGGAGGATGAAGGGCCACTTTAAGGACTTCCTGCCTGTACTATAGCCGAAATACAGCTACATCGCGGGCTTACATTGCTGGGAGGGCATACATGGATGTCCTCCCGTGATAGTGCTGCCTGCGCGCCCCCTGCGGCGTGCAGGCAGTGGGCTCTGTGATTGCTGAGCCCTTTGGACACAGCTGATCACAGATCAGGGTTAAGGGCCAATCACAGCAGTCCTTTACCATTTGATCAGCTGTGTGTCGAATGATAGCTGATTATGATGTAAACACAAGCCGCCTATCAGTTTTTCTTTCCTCACTCTGACAGCATGAGGAGAGGAGAAGAACGCCAATAACCGGCTTGTATTGAAGGGACATATATAATGATAATCAGGGCATATTATCAGTGCTGCCTATCATTGCCCACCGCCTATCAGTGCAGCCTTATCAGTGCCCACCAGTGCCACCTATCAGTGCTGCCTTATCAGTGCAGCCTATCAGTGTCCATCAGTGCCGCCTCATCAGTGAAGGAGAAAAATGACCTGTTTGCAAAATTTTAATACAGTAAAAAAAAAAAAAAACTTGCTCGAAAACACATCTGTTTTGCAAAGACAACAAACAAAATACAAAAGAAAATACATGTGTTACAAACTCGATAACGACACCCAAATGTACTCTCTTGCTGGCGCGCCCCACACACACAATCTTGCCTCTTTTCAGGGCAAGGTAAAGAATGCTATTTTCAAGCTTTATATAGGTTTGTGTGCTAATGAAGCAATTGAAAACACATGCACAGTCCATGAAACACACAAAATGCAAGTTCACCCAATGTAGAGACTGAACTTCAAAGTGGGTACGCCTGTTAAGGATGTCCTTACATTACTAACCCAAAAAACACACTCTCTGAGCATGCCCAGAAACATGCAAGTGCTGTTCACACACAAAAAAAAAACTGAGCATGCCCAGACCAACCCAAAAGCAGCAAGCACAAAATAAGCCACCCCTGTCCAAAATTAAGCACATCAACCAGCATGTCCTTATTTAAGGTTAAGAAAAAAGAAGGTGGAAAAAAGTACTGGACTGCATCAAAAACGTATCATAAACGCACCAAAAATGTATCATAAACGTACTGGAACGCATCAAAAACGCACATGCAGAAAAGCATCTGGAACGCATCTGGACTCCTTTTCTATGGAGTGAATTAGCCCTAAAGCTAGTAACCTGGGGGGGGGGGGGGTTACTCTGCCTGTAAAGTGGTGCATCTGTAGCATGTATCCAAAATGCTGCTTCAAATATGTATGGCTTTAGCCGGTTCACACTGCTGCAGTGGGAATTTAGCGCGATTTTGATCCGATTGCATTGCGAATTCTTTATGTGTTCTTGCGATTCTACTGCAAATTTTGCAGTCTATGGAGCTGAATTTGCATCGCACAGGGATCAAACTCAGACAGGACCCTTTTTTTTACGCAGCTAAGATTCGCAACACATTGATGTGAATGGCACTCATGGAAAACGATGTTATTAAAATGACTTGCGAATTTGAGTGATCGCAACGGCTCAAATTCGCAATAGAATTCGCAGCAGTGTAAACCGGCCCTTAGAGAAAACGTACAAATCTACATTGCAGCTGCAAGATTTCAACCCAAAAGCAAAAATAGGCTGCCCCTCCCAATACATACAAGGCCATTTGGGTCTGTAAAGGCTTAAAATGAGAACCCCACATGAAAATACCACCCCAAAATATAAAAATATTGCGCCCCTCCCACACACTAACAAACCCCTAACCAAACACACAGCAAGCCAACCCATGAAAGGGGGGTGTATGCTTGGGGGCAGGAGGGGCTCGGGCACCCCAAAAGTCAACCAACTTGTTCCCATATTCAGGGGGATAAGGGCCTCTTCCACACAACCCTAGGCTGGGGTTGTGGGGGGCTGCAGACAGGGGGCTTTACGGAATGTGGAAAGCCCCTTTAAACTAGTGGGTACAAGGTGCTTTGTGGTTGGTATTGGGCTGAGCCCAACATGCCCCAAAGGCAGTCAGCTATGTTGAGTGCATGTGGCCTTGTATGGTTCAGGAGGGGGTTGGGCGATCGCTCTTCTCGTCCCTTTCCTAGGCCCTGTTGTATGCTCTGAAAAAAGATGTGGTTTGTATTGGTGAAGGCAGCTCACAGGCTTTTGAGAATGGAGTGGAGTTCCCCTTTAAAAGCAAAAGTTAGCCCATGGAAATCCAAGGGGCTAGAGGGGGAGACAAGAGCATTGTAGAATGATGTGTGGAGTTCCCCTTTAAAAGCAAAAGTTAGCCCATGGAAATCCAAGGGGTTAGAGGGGGAGACAAGAGCATTGTAGAATGGAGTGTAGAGTTTCCCTTCAAAAGCAAAAGCTAGCCCATGGAAATCATATTCATTAGAGGGGGAAGGTTAAATGCCCTTTTAGGGGGAGCTAGAGGAGTGAAGGTCTTTTTACATAATTTTAACAAGGTGCATGTCACATGTTGGCAACGGATCATGCTAACATGATCTGTGTGCAAATATCCATAAAAAAATACATAAAGGTGAACCAGCGTAAAAAAAAAAAAAATTGTCAAGTTTAGAGTTGCGCCCGCTTAACCCATACAATTGCATTTGTGTGGCTTGACATTTACTAAGATTTTGGCCGCGCAGTGAACAAACGCATTTGAACGAGCGCAAGAGCCACTTGTCCACGCACACTGCTTACATTGATCTCACGCAGTTCTAAACTTACTTGCAGGCTTTCTCTGAAAAAGTTACTTTCTCATTCTATTTTGGGCATATTTGTTACTTGGGCAATTGTTACTAAACTTCCTCACATCACCCCATAATATTGGCACCTTCATCTTCTGTTAATATTGAATGAAGTTGCTGTGTGCCATGTTCATAGTGGCGCACATATTGCATTTTCCCGTGCGCCAAGATCGCTATAGCAAATGGGGATTAGCGCTCTGTTACCGGTGCGAACATTTCGTAAATATGAAAATGTGTGTTGCACCTCAACTCATGGCGCAAACGTTTCGTAAATCAGCCTAATTGTGTTTTTTTCAAAATTGTCGCTCTTCGTTTGTTTATAGCGCAAAAGATAAAAACCGCAGAGGTAATCAAATACCACCAAAAGAAAGCTCTACTTGTGGAAAAAAAAGGACGTCAATTTTGTTCGGGTACAGCGCCGCACGACCGCGCAATTGTCAGTTAAAGCGACGCAGTGCCATATGTCGCAAAAAATGGCCTGGTCATTGAGCAGCCAAATCTTTCCGGGCTGAAGTGGTTAAATACCACCAAAAGAAAGCTGTTTATGTGAAAAAAATTTGGGTATAGTGTTGCATGACCGCGCAATTGTCATACAAAGTGTGAAAGCACTGAAAATTCTCCTGGGCAGGAAGGGGGTGAAAGTGCCTGGTAGGCAAGTTGGTGAAGGGTAAATTCACCTCAAAGTTCAGGTGGATTTACAGAGAGAAGCTTTGTTTGGAGTCAGGCCATGACAATCACATACAGCACATAATGTGCTCAGACCAGGGCCTGTGAAGTACATTATACTTCCCACTGAACTAAACAAACCCCAATCAGTAGAATGGCAACTAGAAATAGACAATTGCATTAAACCGGATTTCGCCACCCCTGTGTCCTCTATAGAGACTGCACATTCAGAAACTGCCGAATAAAACGGCCATATTGGCGTTCCCTGGTGGAGGAAACTACAACTCCCGACTACCCCTTGCGGGGGGGGGGGCAGCAGAACAGACCGGACGTGACGTCTCGCGGAGACGTTTAAATAGGGCGGCCCGCGGCTGTGACGTTCTCTTGTCATTGGTGCCATCTTCGGAAGGTAGGAGAAGGAGGAACGGCGCTAGTGTGCGGCCTAGAGACAATCCTTGTCCATCCTGTGTTCTGGCCGAACATCCGCACTCATCACTAACCCCAGTGTGTTCTCTATTTACAGGTTTCTCTTCTCAAGATGAGAGCCAAGGTAAGAGGCGAGGTGGAGGGGGTTTGGGCGGGCGGTGCTCAGTGTGCTGGCTGCGGCCATCTTCTGAGCCTCTTCCTTGTTGTGTGTCGCAGCGGATGGGGGGGGGGTTAGCGGGCTATGTCTCTTCACCTCATGTGCTGGGAGAATGCACAATGGTAGCCATGCTTGTGTCTCGGTGTACGTGTGTATGGTGGGGCTCGTTGTCTGTCAGGGCTCATGTTCTACCCGTACAGGTCATGGAAGGGAATGAATCCAACCGCAGTGTCCTGTATCCCTACTGAGGCGGTAATGGTCTACATGGGGCCCAGTCACAGTAATGGACGGTCCTCCTGCTCTGTATAATGAGCTCCTGCTGGATGTGACTGAACACTTCGTCCTTTTCTATACACATATATTATATTATGAAGCGGGTATAATACTACATGACTCATTGCTTACAATGCAGCATGGCCTACTTCTCTCCTAGCTTGGTAGGACTGCAGGCAGAGTGCCCATGACTGGCATGTATGGGGCCTCCTGGGTGGTTGTAGTGTTGGGCCCAGTTCATGTCTGCGCATTATACAAATCCTGCGTGCCCCAATGAGGCTTTTTTATGAAAATGCATGGTAGTTCAATGGCCACACATTGTAGATTGTAACTGCGTCTTAGACTTGCCATACATCCTATGAATTTCAGTTTCTTTTAGCTTCACCTTCAACTAATAGAGTGCTAGAGCTTGCCTGATTGCATACAAATTGATAGGTTTGACCTCATGCTTTGGTACATCTAAAGAAAAACTGTATAATGTATGGCCAGCCTGGGATATGTTCTACATCAGGGATATGCATTTAGCGGACCTCCAGCTGTTGCAGAACTACAAGTCCCATGAGGCACAGCAAGACTGACCGCCACAAGCATACACAGGCATGCTGGACTTGTAGTTTTGCAGCAGCTGGAGGTCTGCTAATCACATAGCAGACCTCCAGCTACACCTCTTTTTTATTGTACTGGGTAATGGATGTTTAATGTTTTGTTTTTTATTTTTTCTAGTGGAGGAAGAAGCGTATGCGCAGGTATGTAATTTTTTTTTTTCTACCTTTTTTTTGGTTTTAAAGCTGCACTGCACCAAAAGTTTAATTTGTTAATATTCAAAGGAACATTCCATGCTTTATTTTGCTAAGAAATCTGGAAAAAACCCCTTGCATTTGTAAGTGGCCATCTTGAGTAAGGCCTTTTTTCAAGAAAAGGGTTTCCCTTTAAATCCTATGGGACTTCACACCTCTGCAGTGTGGTGTTTTTGAAAACTCCAGCTTCCCATAGAAATGAATGGAAATTGTGGTTAAAAATGCACTGATTTGGGTTTTTGGTGCACTTTTGAGTCGCCTGTCTTTCACAAGTGCAGGCAACCCAAAAATGCATCTAACAGCAAAATGTTTCTAACATTTTGCTACCGAGCAGTGTGAAAGGGCCCTTATGGCAGATTTATGTAGCATTTGCTTCCTGGAATCCATCTGCCCTTAGGCTGGCTATACAATTTTAGATTTACCTTTTAGCTATGTATTGGAAGTCTCTCCTGATTTGCATACAAATTGAAAGTGTTTAGGTTTGACTTCATTAAATATTGGTAAAACTAAAGGGAAATTGTATAATGTATGTCCAGCCTTAGATCAGGCATGGTTGTGCTTGGCTGAGAATCTCCTACTATTCTAGAGTCCTGGGGTGTGATTTAATTTGCCTAGGCAAAAAACCAGGAAGTAACACGTAACCTTTTTAAAATGAGTAAATGGATCTTCTTTCCTATTAATGCTAGCAGCATAGAAATGGTCATTATGTGAGTACTTTCAATGATCATGTGAATGTGATGGACCTTCAGGTGTACTGTAAAGTACAGTAACCCATAGCTACAATCCAGCTTAAAGTTTTCTATTTAACCCCATACTGCAACACTACATAAATTCACGTGGTCCTCCTGGGTTTGTGGGCTCCAGCCTCTTGACATAGCTGTGAATGAATGGGACCATCCATGATGCATGTGCTAGTGATGTCACACGCTGCTGCTAATGTAGATCTTTGAAACGGTGGATGTTTAGGAGATTTAAGCCTAGTGCATGCCAGTTTTTTCACCAGGGCTAAATGAAAAATGACAGCTCAGGAGCTGCTGGATGAACTATCTGACACTGGTACAGCAATCTCCCTCACTGTGCTATTGTGTTCTGATGGACAGCCCACTCCCCAGAACACTCCAGTCAGCAGACCTTTTGGTCATGCCACTTCGACCAACTCCAGTACACACAGGCCAAATGTCAGCTGATTTCTATTGACCCAGCCAATGCTGCCTGTTTGGTCTAATGTATGCTAGGCCTACTGAAGCTACAGGTAAGCCTTCATTATAAAATTACCTGTAGGTAAAAAAAATCAGGTGGCTTTACCACTGCTTTAAAAGTTCCAATCACAATTGGCATTCACTCATTGGTATGCCTAATGTGATTTAGGGAATGTTGCTCCCTACATCATGCATGCTGCTTGCCCCACATAAGCAGCATGTAGACCCTGAGGTGCCACTAAAACACCTAGTGGTGTAATGTCTTACTTGGCACTGCAACAAGGGGGTTCATAGGCCAGAAGCTTTATTGAAGGCTTGACATGAGGGAGGGAAAACTGTTCTCCCTCCAGCCATGAGGGGTTGGTCTGAGCAGACGGACCAGTCAGTCCAATGGACACCTCCCCCTCTGGTGGATGAGGCCCTTTCTGGTGAATCATTAAGCTTTCTTAGACACCACCCACCATATGCCTTCAATGTCCAACAATGGTCCATTCAGCGCCCCAGAGGTGTGTGTGCGCAAAGTTTAAGTTCTGGCTCCAAGGTCCTCAATGGGTCCTAAGCAAAGCAGTTTCTTTATGGATAATACAAGAGGCAGTGCCTATATCTGCTCAGGTTTCTGGTTTCATTTTTCTGGAAGATGCCTTGCCTATGGAAAGCCCATTAGGTCCTGGCCTGTTTAGGAAATTATATTTTGGCAGAGAAACATCCTGCTTCATCCTCCCCATAAGCTGGCTTGGATGGCAAGGCTCTGTTCATGTTTGAGTGATTAGGAATCATGGCCAGAAGTGACATGATTTCAGATTGTAGCAAGACATGCTTTTCAGGAAGAATGGCAGCCTAAATGTAGTGCAATTTGTGTATAAAAGACCTAAATTTGGTTTGAGCTTTAGTGTTACAAATGTGCTTAGGGTAGCATATTCAAGTGAATGGGCACCCTGTGACATGGAAATTTATATTGTGCTTTGCTGCATTATGTAAACTGTCCTGTGCTTTATTATAATACAGGATTAATATAGCACCAGTTATTTGCGCGGTGCTTAACAAAATGAAGGCAGACATTACAGTTGCATTATAATTTGGTGCAAGAGGAATCGGGTGAACTCAAACTACTTTGGCTTGTCTGGTGTTTTAGCAAGTGTAGATTGGGGCCCTGATGCAATGGCATGCTGGACTCGCTACATGTGTTCCATACTAAATTAATTCACTGGTAACCTGATGGGTAAAATCCGCTCTATAGTCCATAATCTTAGGAAAACGGCATGTATGTACATGCCAGTGTCCAGGGTATGCATGTGTTTGTTTGTTTGTTTTTTTTTTTTTTAAGCTTCATATGCACACATGAGGGCTAGCTGTAATAGGTGTGCCTTGTTAAAATTTAATTTCTGAATTAACACATGGCAACAATTGTGGGCAGTAAGATTCTTGTATAGGGGAGCTTGATGGTGACAGAACTGCAGTTAAAGTGAACCTGTCCATTGCCAACAGAAACTGATTAACTTTAACCCACACTACACTGTGCTGCTGTCAGGAAACATGAGGCTTTGTTTGTCTCTACATACACAGGGGCTGGTCTGTATTGGGGGATTGGTAGGACACAAGCTTTATAAATTTCTGGATGTGTTAAATTTTTTGAGCAGGTTGCTTGAAGACTGTTCTAAAACTTTCCACCTGCCAGAGGGGCGTTAACTGTTGCAGGGTGCAGTTCTCAGATCTTCCAGGAGAAGACTGTTTTTAGTATTAGCTAGCATCGCTAGATGGCAGCAGGAGCTACTCCATTGTGTGGTGTTCTCGCCTGTTCATAAGCTCCTAAAACGGCATGCTTAACGCAAGTTCATGCAATGCAGTGAATGGGCTGTAAAGCAAGTTGATACATTGTGCACCTTCCAAGCAGTTTACTAAAATTGTACTATAGTTTTTTTTTTTGTTTGTTTTTTTCTTGACTGACTTTTTTTTTTTTTCCTTTTTTGTAGACTGAAGCGTAAAAGGCGAAAGATGAGGCAGAGGTCCAAGTAAACTTCTTCCCCACTGCTTCACCTGAGACCTGCCAGCTGAAGACAGCACTCCCATGTGGATCCATTCAGTGTATAACAACCTGGCCCTAAGATCTGACGGATGACAAGTCTGGGAATACTTGATATTCACTTGTGCATGTGTGCTTCTGGAAGTCCCCTGTGTCTTAACCTAGCATCAAGGACTGACATGCTAATTCCCTCTGGGAGTTTGGACTTTATTGTCTTCTGGTCTCATGCAGCAGATGTAATAAACACGTTTTTGTTAAACCAAGTTCATGGTTTGTATCATTCTTTATACTGTGTTTTGTAATTAATGATTGGGGGGGTGTCTGCTTAAGTTAACCACTTGAGCCCCGGACCATTATGCTGCCTAAGGACCAGAGGTCTTTTTCCAATTTGGCACTGCGTCGCTTTAACTGCTAATTGCGCGGTCATGCAATGCTGTACCCAAACGAAATTTGCGTCCTTTTCTTCCCACAAATAGAGCTTTCTTTTGATGGTATTTGATCACCTCTGCGGTTTTTATTTTTTGCGCTATAAACGGAAAAAGACCGAAAACTTTGAAAAAAAAATGATATTTTCTACTTTTTGTTATAAAAAAATCCAATAAACTAAATTTTAGTCATACATTTAGGCCAAAATGTATTCGGCCACATGTCTTTGTTAAAAAAAATGTCAAGCGTATATTTATTGGTTTGCGCAAAAGTTATAGCGTCTACAAACTAGGGTACATTTTCTGGAATTTACACAGCTTTTAGTTTGACTGCCTATGTCATTTCTTGAGGTGCTAAAATGGCAGGGCAGTACAAAACCCCCCCAAATGACCCCATTTTGGAAAGTAGACACCCCAAGGAAATTGCTGAGAGGCATGTTGAACCCATTGAATATTTTTTTTTTTGTCCCAAGTGATTGAAAAATGACAAAAAAAAAAAAAAAATTTACAAAAAGTGGTCACTAAATGATATATTGCTCACACAGGCCATGGGCCTATGTGGAATTGCACCCCAAAATACATTTAGCTGCTTCTCCTGAGTATGGGGATACCACATGTGTGGGACTTTTTGGGAGCCTAGCCGCGTACGGGGCCCCGAAAACCAATCACCGCCTTCAGGATTTCTAAGGGTGTAAATTTTTGCTTTCACTCTTCACTGCCTATCACAGTTTCGGAGGCCATGGAATGCCAAGATGGCACAAAACCCCCCAAAATGACCCCATTTTGGAAAGTAGACACCCCAAGCTATTTGCTGAAAGGCATGGTGAGTATTTTGCAGCTCTCATTTGTTTTTGAAAATGAAGAAAGACAAAACTTTTTTTTTTTTTTTTTCAATTTTCAAAACTTTGTGACAAAGTGAGGTCTGCAAAATACTCACTATACCTCTCAGCAAATAGCTTGGGGTGTCTACTTTCCAAAATGGGGTAATTTGGGGGGGTTTTGTGCCACCTGGGCATTCCATGGCCTCCGAAACTGTGATAGGCAGTGAAGAGTGAAATCAAAAATTCACGCCCTTAGAAAGCCTGAAGGCGGTGCTTGGTTTTCGGGGTCCCGTACGCGGCTAGGCTCCCAAAAAGTCTCACGCATGTGGTATCCCGTACTCAGGAGAAGCAGCAGAATGTATTTTGGGGTGTAATTTCACATATTTCCATGGCATGTTTGAGCAATATATCATTTAGTGACAACTTTGTGCAAAAAAAAAAAAAAATTTGTCTCTTTCCCGCAACTTGTGTCGCAATATAAAATATTCCATGGACTCGACATGCCTCTCAGCAAATAGCTTGGGGTGTCTACTTTCCAAAATGGGGTCATTTGGGGGGGTTTTGAACTGTCCTGGCATTTTATGCACAACATTTAGAAGCTTATGTCACACATCACCCACTCTTCTAACCACTTGAAGACAAAGCCCTTTCTGACACTTATTGTTTACATGAAAGTTTTTTTTTTGCAAAAAAATTACTTTGAACCCCCAAACATTATATATTTTTTTTAAAGCAAATGCCCTACAGATTAAAATGGTGGGTGTTTCATTTTTTTTTTTTTTCACACAGTAATTGCGCAGCGATTTTTCAAACGCATTTTTTGGGGAAAAAACACACTTTTTTTAATTTTAATGCACTAAAACACGCTATATTGCCCAAATGTTTGATGAAATAAAAAAGATGATCTTAGGCCGAGTACATGGATACCAAACATGACATGCTTTAAAATTGCGCACAAACGTGCAGTGGCAACAAAATAAATACATGTTTAAAAGCCTTCAAAAGCCTTTACAGGTTACCACTTTAGATTTACAGAGGAGGTCTACTGGAAAAATTACTGCACTCGATCTGGCCTTCGCGGTGATACCTCACATGCATGGTGCAATTGCTGTTTACGTTTGACGACAGACCGCCGCTTGCGTTCGCCTTAGCGTGAGAGCAGGGGGCGACAGGGGTGTTTTTTTTTTTTTTTTTTTTTTCTTATTTTTTTGCTTTTTTAATCTTACTTTTAAACTGTTCCTTTCATATTTTTTTTTAAATCATTTTTATTATCTCGGGGAATGTAAATATCCCCTATGATAGCAATAGGTAGTGACAGGTACTCTTTTTTTTGAAAAAAATGTGGTCTATTAGACCCTAGATTTCTCCTCTGCCCTCAAAGCATCTGACCACACCAAGATCGGTGTGATAAAATGCTTCCCCAATTTCCCAATGGCGCTATTTACATCCGGCGAAATCTAAGTCATGAAATACTCGTAGCTTCCGGTTTCTTAGGCCATAGAGATGTTTGGAGCCACTCTGGTCTCTGATCAGCTCTATGGTCAGCTGGCTGAATCACCGGCTGCATTCTCAGGTTCCCTGTTGAGACAGGAGAGCCAGAGAAAAACACGGAAGACGGTGGGGGTGGGGGGGGGGGGCATTCCCTCCCACGGCTTGTAAAAGCAGTCTAGAGGCTAATTAGCCGCTAGGATTGCTTTTACATGAAAGCCGACCGCTGGCTGAAAAGAATGATACCAAGATGATACCTAAACCTGCAGGCATCATTCTGGTATAACCACTCAAAGTCGTGAATGGCGTACCTGAAGACAAAAAAATGGTTAACAATGGTTAACAATAAAGCACAGTAAAGTGTAAATAATTACACACCTGAAAAACAAACATGATAAAACATAATAACAATAACAATAAAACATTGCAGAATAGAATACAGTAAAAAAGAGCAGAACAATAGAGAGAGAGAATAGAGAGAGAGAACAATAAAACAACAACTATTTTTTTTTATTTCATATTTTTTTTTTTTTTACACTTTTTTTGTAACTAACTTTTATAACGGTAACCGGTTCCAGGTTCGGGTCTCTCAAAATGCGATGGCATTTTGGGAGACCCTGTGAAAGTGTGCCTAGTCTGTGCAATGCTGTACCCTACGCTAATACTCAACTAGTGAATGGTAGCGTTCAAAACATTCACCAATGCAAAGACCAGGATTGTCAGGACAGGAGGGACAATAATAGCGGGCGTCATGCCTATATCCGTGCTTGCTGCAGACACGACATCTTTTTTGGGGGGTTCGTTGGGTAGGGGTACTCGGGAGGACATAAAAATGCCTCTCATGCAGCCGACTGCATTTGGTTGGGGATGTGAATGGGGGAAGTACGGGCGCTGCAGAAGCGGTGGGTTCCCAATTAGGATTGGCGAATGCAGCAGGAAGGGCACTATGGGCACGACAGGCCTGTGTTTGTCTTTTTGGTGGCAGCGGGACACTACTTGTGCTTGCCACCTCACCAGCTTCAACTGCACTTATGGGACTCGCCACGTCACCACGTGTTACTGCAGTGCTGGTTTGACTACGACCGGGGTGTACTAGGCCGCTGGCGCTTGCCAGTTCACCAAAACGCTACCAAAAAACTGTTAGCGATCGCAGGGATCAGGCCTGACTCTGCGAACGCTGCAGTTATGCGTTTAGTGTTTTGTAAGTGACAGTGATCGATCGATACTGCACTTGGGTGGGCTGGGCCGGGCCGGGCGGAGGGGCAAAACGCAGGTGCTAGCAGGTATCTGGGCTGATCCCGCTAACACTGCGTTTTTGGGAACCCTAAACTGCTGGTGACGCTAGTATAGATCTGATCGGATCAGATATTGATGCGATCAGATACTATACCACTAAGGGAGGTGTATGCTGCGTGCGTGGGTGTTAGCGGTACTGGCGCTAATCTGACGCTGCCTGGGGCTGGTGCTTGCCAGTTCACCAAAATACTACCAAAAAAACTGTTAGCGATCGCAGGGATCAGGCCTGACTCTGCGAACGCTGCAGTTATGCGTTTAGTGTTTTGTAAGTGTCAGTGATCGATCGATACTGCACTTGGGTGGGCTGGGCCGGGCGGAGGCGCAAAACGCAGGTGCTAGCAGGTATCTGGGCTGATTCCGCTAACACTGCGTTTTTGGGAACCCTAAACTGCTGGGGACGCTAGTATAGATCTGATCGGATCAGATATTGATCCGTTCAGATACTATACCACTAAGGGAGGCGTATGCTGCGTGCGTGGGTGTTAGCGGTACTGGCGCTAACCTGACGCCTGGAGCTGGTGCTTGCCAGTTCACCAAAATGCTACCAAAAAAACTGTTAGCGATCGCAGGGATCAGGCCTGACTCTGCGAACGCTGCAGTTATGCGTTTAGTGTTTTGTAAGTGACAGTGATCGATCGATACTGCACTTGGGTGGGCTGGGCGGAGGCACAAAACGCAGGTGCTAGCAGGTATCTGGGCTGATCCCGCTAACACTGCGTTTTTGGGAACCCTAAACTGCTGGGGACGCTAGTATAGATCTGATCGGATCAGATATTGATCCGATCAGATACTATACCACTAAGGGAGGCGTATGCTGCGTGCGTGGGTGTTAGCGGTACTGGCGCTAATTTGACGCTGCCTGGGGCGACGCATATCACCGCCGGGCGATCAGGGGGCTAAACCTTTATTCGGTAATAAACGGCGGGTGCCCTGACACTATAAAAAATAAACAAACTAACCAGCGTCAACCGTAACGGTTATACGGTGATCAGTGGTGAAAGGGTTAACTAGGGGGCAATCAAGGGGTTAAAACATTTATCAGATAGTATAGGGGGGTCCCTGACGCTATAAAACGCTGACGGCGAACCTAAATATTTACCTCACTAACTAGCGTCACCAGCGACACTAATACAGCGATCAGAAAAATGATCGCTTAGTGACACTGGTGACAGGGGGTGATCAAGGGGTTAAAACTTTATTGGGGGGGGTTAGGGGGGTACCCTAGACCTACAGGGGGGTAACAGTAACTGTCCCAACACTGTAACTGTCACAAACTGACACTATGCAGTAATCAGAAAAAAAAAAAAAAACTGCTGGTGTCAGTTTGTGACAGGGGGGGGGGGGGATCGGGGGGCGATCGGGGTGTTTTGTGTGCCTGGCATGTTCTACTGTGTGTGTGTGTGTGTTGGTGCACTCACATTGATGTCTTCTCTCCTCGGGCCGGAACGGAAATTGCCGAGGAGAGATGACATCATTTCCTTTGCTGCTGTTTAGCATACAGCAGCAAAGGAAGATTCTCATTGGCCGGCGGCGATCGCGAGGGGGGGGCCACGAACGGATGGTCTCCCCCTCATCACCGATCGCCGCTGGACAAAAGACGACCGCCTCGGGCACCGGGGGGGGGGTCCGATCGGACCCCCCACCCGCGGAAGGCAAATCACGTACCCTGTACGTGATTTTGCCTGTCCGTGCCACTTTGCCGACGTACATCGGCGTGAGGCGGTCGTCAAGTGGTTAAACACCCATAAGCACTGCCAATATTAAACGCTTGATGTAGTGTAAACCTGGTTATTCTGTGGTAAACTAGTATCCAACACCTTTTACCAGGCCTTTTCTTTTGCCTCATTACAAATACAGGTCAAGCTAAAAGTCTCAGTTAACAGTGCTTGAAACTAGTATACTTGACAGGGTTGCTTGACCTCCTTGGTGATCTTGAGTGACTCGAAGTTAAATTTCAGTACCATTAGTGGTAACCCCGAGCCACACTTGCATTGCAGAATTCTGGTCCTGTGTACTTTGTCACCAGGATCCTGCAATATCCCCTGCTGTGTCCTCTGCCTGATGCTCTGTTCCTGCAAGTGCTGTGATGCATGGGGGTGGAGCCTGACAGCAAATTCAAAAAGTACACAACATACAGTACACTAATCTTACAACACACAATAGAACACTTGCAGAATTGAGCACCAGTGAATCGTTGGGAATTTTTTTTTTTTTATAGTTATAATATTTAGGTTTTTATGTTTCAGACTTTCATACCTGGGATGTCTACTAGACTTGTTTGGACAGATTTAGGTGTTACTAAGAATTGCAGACCTACAATAAACACCAAATTTCTATGCAAAAGTGTACCACTTTGAGATGCAAAAATCTGACCTAATCATACTGCCAGGGTGGTTAAACCAAGTTTTTTCATACATGCTCATAGTTTATCAAAGAATATTTATTATGAAATGCTATAATCATTGATACTCAACTTGCCTTACTAAATCTAAAGTAAACAGTGTTCAATGAATGTTTAACCATTTTGTCTTTAAAAAAAAAAAAAATATGCTCATAATGGAAGGTATGGAAACGGGCCGCCTGTACAAAATCTGGAGGTGCTGCATTAATTGTATTGCCTTAACCTGTCCTAACACACAGTTGAAGGAGTTTAATACTGCATTGCAAGGATTTGGTGCTCATGTGATGTATCATGTACATGGGTCCCTAGTTAAGTGGTACTGCACTGAATCTGGAAAGTATAGGCCAAACACAATTTGGGAACCAAATTCATGAAAACATAAATTGCTAAGGGCTAATTCACACTGCAGTGACATGTTTTACTGCATTGTAAAACCTCTCACCACCACAAGGACATGCTGGAAACGATGGTTTCCTAGGTGTTCTGTTCACACTGCAATGCAGCCTAGGGCTATGCTAAAATGCAGCCATGCTGCATTTTATCACAGCACACTAACAAATTGCATGGAACTGTACAGCATCAGGAATTATACATTTTGTACACTTCAGCACATCACAGCTCTTTTGTTCAAACTCTGAATGGTGTCACACTGACCTATTGCAGAAGCCTGACACAATCAGGTTTTTATTCAACTCGGCAGGCTGAGCAAAACTGAGGGGCTTGCTGTGCTAACTATCTGATGTTAGTGCAGAGATCCTCCCACTTAGTTATTGTGTTGTGACATGAAAAGCCCACTAGTAGTGCAAATTCTTAATCTGCCAGTTTTCGTTATTTAGCTGACTAGATTTCCATTACAGTATGCATGGAGTCTGTAGTTGAGTACCAGTGACTAGTTTATATAGCAGTAACCACAGTAGAAACTCCCTCATCCCTTCCTGAAATCTGCTGCAATGTGTATCTTGTGCTCTAAGACCTAGTTAACACATGAGAAATTTGGAATTTGATTCCAAATCATGGCATGTATGTGGGCGCCATACTTGACTGGCATCCCAAATTCTGTGGTGTGGGTTTTAGTTTGCTGTGATGGAGTTGCCAAATGCATGAACTGCAGTAAAACACAAGTGTAAAATCACTCCTGATGCCTCCATTTAGCGAGGTCACTGCTATTGTGATCTGTCGGGACAGCCCCCCAGAAAACTCCGTTCAGTGTTCTCAGCCATTGGCTGAGTATTGATTGGGAGTTATTTAATTTTTTTTTTCCGGTCAGGGCTTTGACAAGCTGGCCAAACCAGCATGTTGGCCTGGCTGCTGTACTCATGAGCTGAATATTTCAATAGAAACTGTCCAATTCTACCCTACAGTCAGCCTGTGTACTAGGCTTAAAGCAGACTTCCCACCCCGTAATGGGGAACTTTCGCTTTAAGAACTTGTCCCTGCTCCTCTTTGGGAGCGGGTACACTCTTCCGCTCCAACTGCCTAGGGCCGATTGAGCCACTCCCTTGTTGCCTTGGCTATGTTTTGGGTGGTTGTCACACTGAGACCCATTTTTAGTGTTCTGGCTGAGGGAAGGAGGTTCTCATCCAAGATTTTGCAATACATGGCCCTGTCCATTGGTGCTTCAATGTGGCAGTCAGGCTGTACTTTCAGTAGAGAAACATGCCCAAAGTATGTTTCCACCTCCATGCTTGACTGTGGGGATGGTGTTCTTGGGGTCATAGTCAGCATTTTTCTTCCCTCTAAACATGGTAAGTCCACCCTGGTATTTTGTCTCTAATTTTTATCATAGGTGTACTATAAATAATAGAGACCCTTTATTTCTTAAGTGGGCAAATGTACAAAATCTGCGGAAGATTAAATTTACCCACTGTATTTGCTGCCCTTGACACCAGGCCATCCCCCAAAAGTCTTCACCTCACTGTGCATGCAGATGCACACACCCACCTACTGCTATTCCTGAGCAAGTGCTGCACTAGTAGTGCCCTGATCTCTTAGCCACATCAACTGAAGAAGAATGTACTGGTGGTTGCTTGACTTGGGTGCCCTGAAGCTTTCTTCACAACAATTGAACTGCTCTTGAAGTTCTTGCTGATCTGATAAATGGTTTATTTAGGTGCAATCTTAGTAGTAGCAATATCTTTGCCTGTGAATTCTTTTTTGTGCAAAGCAATGACTGCATGTTTCTTTGCAGGTAACCATGGTTAACAGAGAGAACAATGATTTCAAGCACCCCCCCACATTTTTAAAGCTTCCAGTCTGTTATTCTAACTCAATCAGCATTACTGGGTTATTTCCAGCCTTGTCCTCAACATTAAGGCTGCATTCACACGAGCGCATTTCTGTGTGAGTTGGGTGTCTTTATACAGCATTTTGGAGCTTTCGCATATTTTTAATTCTTAACCACTAGAGAAAGCTATCAGCTGTTGCATCATTTGTTGCTAGGCATTTCAGTTTTTTTTTTTGTTTAGCTTTTATTTCTTTTTTACTCATTTTATTGTGTTGGTAAGGGGGTTAGGCTTCATGTACACAGGACGTTGTTTAACCTCTCCTGAACGATTAAACATGACAGCTTGAAACCGGCGTCTAAAAACATCAGTTTAGCTGCCTTTCATTTAAAATGAAAAACGTATGTAAACGAAACACTGCTAAACGCTTGTTAGTGTTTACAAGCTGTTACAGGCATTTGGCGTTTCAAATGCCTCTGAACATCCCTCTCAACCCATTTTTTGCACTCCAAAAAATGCTTCTAAACTCAACTGCCTAGAAACGACTATAAGGCTGGGTTCACACTGGTACGACAAATGCTCCGACGTTGGGAGCTCATGTCACATGACGTGTGAAAATCAATGTTTCCCTATGGGAGCCGTCTTAACTGGTCCGACTTTGAAAATGCTCCCTGCACAACTTTGGTCCGACTTTGATCCTACTTCAGTCCATTGAATGTCCCTGAAGTCGGATTGCTGCCTTGACTGATCCGACTTTGGCATGCGACTTGTGCTCTGATCTTGAAGGGGAACTCCACTCCAAATTAAAACAAAATCGGCACGGGTTCCCCTCCAAGAGCATACCAGGCCCTTCGGCGTTGGGGTCCCCCCCCAAAATCCATACCTGACCCTTATCCGAGCATGCAGGAAAGGGAGGGGATGAAGGAGTGCCCGGATCCTGGCCCCTCACCCTATGTGAATGAGTATGGGGTACCCATTCACCAAAAAAATAAAAATAAATCAAAAATAAAACGCATTACACATGTTTTTAAAGTAATTTATTAAAGCGGCTCCGTCTCTTCCGATCTCTTCTCCCCTCTCCGGCTCTTCTGTGTCCTCTGCTGATGTCTTCTGCCTCTGTCGGGTGTGCATGGGGCGGGGGCCACTGGAGGCCCGCTCCTTATGATGTCACCGCCCCATAATGCCCCGGGTGGTGACATCATAAGGGGTGGGGCCTCTGGATGACATCACACGGTGACCCGGCCCCATGCCAATATAAGTAGTGGCACTCCGCGCACCCGGCATTAGAGCGGGAAGAAGAGCGAGCAAACGAGCGAGAAGATCCGCCAGAAGACAGGGAGAAGAACCAGCAAAGGCAGAAGACGTCAGAAGAGCCGGAGAGGGGAGAACAGATCGGAAGAGACAACGGAGCTGCCTTAATAATTTACTTTAAAAACATGAGTAATGTGTTTTATTTTTGACACTTTTTAGGTGAATGGGTAGGAGTACAATGTACCCCTACTCATTCACATAGGGTGAGGGGCCAGGATCTGGGGGCCCCCTTGTTAAAGGGGCTTTCAGATTCCGATAAGCCCCCCGACAACCAACAGCTGGGGTTGTCAGGAAGAGCCCCTTGTCCTCATCAGCATGGGGACAAGGTGCTTTGGGGCCCCCCTGCCCCAAAGCAACCACCCCCCCATGTTGAGGACATGTGGCCTGGTACGGTTCAGGAGGGGGGGCGCCCACCCCCTTTCCTGACCTGTCAGGCTGTGTGCTCGGATAAGGGTCTGGTATGGATTTGAATGAATGATTTGTATAGCGCTGCAGTTGCGAACTGAATCGCCTCAAGGCGCTGTATCCGTCCTGTGTTGTCAAGCTTCTTAGAAGAGGTAGGTCTTGAGTTTCTTTCTGAAGGCCTGATGGTTTTCTTCCATGCGAATGTGAGTAGGTAGAGCGTTCCATAACCGTGGTCCTTGGACTGCAAATCTTCGTTCTCCCTTTGTTTTGTAGCAGGTTTTTGGAATAAGGAGGAGGTTATGGTTAGAAGATCGAAGACTGCGATTGGGTGTGTAGCGTTTTATTTTCTCGCATAGGTATTGATTGTTTCCTTGTATACATTTGTGGGTGAGGCAGAGGGTCTTGAAAGTGATACGATTCTTTACGGTTAGCCAATGTAGGCTCCTCAGGGAAGGGGAGATGGATTCCCAGGGTTTTTTTCCTGTTAACAGTCTTGCCGCCGTGTTTTGGATGAGTTGTAAGCGCGCAAGCTGATATTGGGGTAGTTCTATGTAGAGGGAGTTTGCGTAGTCGAGTCTGGAATTGATGATTGTTCCAACTACTGCTGCTTTGTCCTCTTCTGGCACGAATGGGATGAGTCTACGTAGCAGGCGGAGGAGATGGTGAGATCCACTGACTACTGATCCTATTTGTGCATCCATTGACATTTCTGAGTCAAAAATGACTCCTAAACTCTTGGCTTTGGTGCTTGGAGAGATGGTCTGTCCAAAGATGGTGGGAGGTGTCCATGGGGTCTTAGTTTTGGAATTTTGGTTTGCGTGTAGGAGAAGAAGCTCTGTTTTTGATCCATTTAGTTTGAGAGAGCTAGTAGTCATCCAGTCGTCTATCAAAGTGAGGCATTTTTCTAGTTGCTGAAGGTGGTCTTTTTCTCCGGTAATGCGGAGGTAGAGTTGGGTATCATCAGCGTATGAGTGGAAGCAGAGGTCCGATTTTCTGATGATTTTGAGGAGTGGGCGGATGTAGATGTTGAAGAGCACTGGTGACAAGGGTGAACCTTGAGGGACTCCACAAGAGATTGCGCGGGTTTCAGAGGAGAATGCTCCTAGTTTCACTGTCTGAGAGCGATTCCCTAAGAAGAAAGCGAACCATTGAAGATCTGAACCTGTGACTCCTGCTACTTCTGTGAGGCGGATGAGTAGAGTATTGTGGTCCACTGTATCGAACGCTGCACTGAGGTCCAACAGTACCAGGAGACATGATTCTCCATCATCAGCTGCTTCGAGGGCGTCGTCCCATATTTTGAGGAGTACCGTTTCTGTGCCATGGCCTGGGGGGAAGCCTTATTGCAGAGGATCCAGGAGATTGTGTGTGTCCAGGTGGTGTTGTAGCTGTTGTACTACTGCTTTCTCCATAATCTTGGAGATGGTGTTGAGGCTTGTTATCGGTCTGCGATGGTTAGGGTCGAGGTTGGACTTCTTTAGGAGAGGTTTGATGATGCCATGTTTGAGGGCAATTGGGACAGTCCTTTCTTTGAATGACTGGTTTATGAGGTGTGTTATAGTAGGAGCCAAGATGTCGGAACATTCTTTCAGGAGTATTGTGGGAATGATGTCGTTTGGTGATGTGCTGTCTCTGAGGCTTCTAATGATGTTTTTGGTGGTGTCAGTGGTGATTGGGATCAGCGAAAAATTTGGTGCTTGTGTGATGATCGTATTGTTTTTTTCTTTTTGCTTTAGTTGGATGAGGTTGGTTGTTTTTTTTCTGTTGAATTGTTTTCCGGATGTTGTCCATTTTGTCAATAAAAAAATCTGATAACTCATTGCACATTTCTTGGGTTTCGTTTCCTGGGGGCTCTAGGCAGGTAGGGTTCATGGTCTTGGTGACTATTTTGAAGAGTTCCTGAGGGCGGTTTAAGGCTGTTGAGATGGTGTTTGAGAAGTGTTCCTTTTTTGCTTTGAAGATTGATTCGTGATATTTATCCGTGAGTGTTTTGTAGTTTGTGTGGTTTTCCTTTGTGGAGTTTCTTCTCCAGGCTCTTTCAGCTCTTCTGCGTTCCTGCTTTAGTAAAGTAAGCGTGCCATTAAACCATCCAGAGTTTATTTTGCGGTTGTGTGTTCTACGTTTTGGAGCCACTGAGTCCGCTGTTTGAAGTAATGCCTTGTTTAAGGAGTTGAGTGTTTGTTCCGTTGAGTGGTTTAAAGCGGGGGTCCACCTATCTATCGTTTTTTTTTTTTGAGTTCATTCACACACTTTTCCTCTCAGCATTACATACTCACATATTGTGTGTAATATGTCCGCCTGTGTCAGATTTCGTCAGAAAGAATAACTTATATTATTCACTGCAGGCGGTTTCCATCTTCATTGTGGGCATTTGAAGCCCACAAGTATTTATTTTCTAGATGCGGTAAATGCTGTGCTCCCAGCATTCACCGCTTGTTCCCGCACATGCTCAGTGGCATCCTGAGAAGCCTGAGACTAGCTCCCAGGAGACTGTGCGGAGTCTGGGAGAGGCTAGAAACACACCTACTCCCATGGGAGGAGAACCAGGAAGTGAAAAGAAGAGTAGAAAAATAAAAGGTAATTACTGCGATTTAAATTTTTTTAAACGGCATGTCAGCATCTAGGCAAGGAAGAGAATACATACAGATATTGTTCAAAATTTGGGTGGAACCCCGCTTTAAGTTTAGCATTGCTATTTTGTTTGATAATGTGGTTTTGAAGCATTTGGAGTATAGTTTCTTCTGAGATCTTGTCCAGCGTGTTGTATTTGCCTGTTTCCGTTTTTGGAGAGTGGTGTTGGTGGTGATTTCAAATTTGATAGCGTGGTGATCCGTCCATGGTAGTGGTAGATTGTCGAATATGTTGACGTCCATATTTTGTTTGAAGATGAGGTCCAGAATGTGTCCTGAGCCATGTGTAGGAGCATTTATCAGTTGCTGAAGACCTATTTCTTTCAGTTGGTTAATGCAGGCGGTGGCGATTGGGTCTTGGGTTGAGTTTGCCCAGAGGTTGAAATCTCCAAGTGCCAAAAAGTTTTTGGCTTTCAGGGTGTGAGTTGACATGAATTCTGTGAGGGGTGTAAGGAGATTGGTCTTTGGTCCTTGTGGTCTGTAACATAGAAGTATGTGGATAGTGTCTTGGGGTGTTGTTTGAAGATGTAGGGTGAGTTTCTCCATGAAAGGCACTGAGTTCTGTACAGTTGGTTTGGTGAGCGCGAGGTGAGAATTGAAGATTACTGCTAGGCCTCCTCCTTTTTTTCCTGTTCTGTGCTCCGTTAGGATCCTGTAGTTCTCAGGTACTAATTCGGTTAGGATGGCGTTGCAGTTGGGTGTTAGCCAACTTTCCGTAATGAAGAGGCAATCTATGTTGTTTTGGGTGATGAAGTCGTGAACCTCCAGTCTGTGCTTGACTGCAGATCTGGTGTTGATCAGTGCGCATGCTAATTGTTGTGGTTGTACTGTTGTCTTCCTATATTTGATGGTTGATTGTAGGTTGGTCCTTAGAAGTTGTTCTTTCTGTAGTATTTTATGAATGGAAGTTGTTAATGTTGAGGTGGTATTTCTTAGCTTGTGGAGAGCGTCCGCTGAGTACTTGAGGTTGCACATAGCGAGAAAATTGCTGATGGTAGGATGATTCGGCGATGATACCGAAGTGGCAATGGTGAGGTTGTTTAGAAAATGGTGGTCCTGGAGTGCCGCTGCTTCTGTTACTGAGAAGATGATGGACAGAAGAATGCCGCTGCTTCAGGGGTGGCGTGGATGATGGTGCGAATGGGACTGTGGTGGTGGTGGAGGTGGGCCACGTGGGCCTACCGCTCTCCTGTTGATCCAGAGGAAGGCGAAAAACCCCTAGCTGAGCTAGCCAATTGCAGCAGAGGAAAAAATTCCTTCCTGACCCCCGGAGGCGATCGGACCGAGGTCCCTGGATCAACTGCTGGAGGGGGCTCCGAGACTTACCTGACCTGGGTTGGTCGGTAAGGGAGGGGAGAGGGGTGGAGGTCGGGCCAAAGAGAGGACACTAGGGTTGACCTGGGCTAGTACTTACTGGTATTGCACCACGTCTGGAAGGATCAAGATGACGCCGGTGCATGGCCTGAGCTGAGGATTATCCTGCTCTCAGTATCGCCCCTTGCTCTGGCGGTGAGGTCCAGTGTGTCGGAGGTTAGGGGTATGAAGGGCACACTGCCCGTGTAGAGAGAGGGGTGAGCTGAGGAGGTGGGCCGGAGCTAGGCCGCAGCCGCGGTCTGTCCCCCGAGCCTAGCGGCTAGGGACGGGGTGACTAGACGGCGGCTGTGGAGGTGCACTGGTGAGCGGGGGCTAGTGGGTCCTTGTGGAGTCCAGGAAGGGCTCCGGGCGGCCGGTAGGGAGCTACAGCGCAACTGGGAGTACCAAGATGGCCGCCGGACTAGGCCTGAGCCGTGGTAGGATCAATGCTGTGGAGGAGCACTGAAGGGTAGGAGTCTGGGAGGGGGTGAGGGGGACCGGGTCCCAGTGGGTCCTTCTGTGGAGTCTGAGGAAGCGCTCCGGGTAGCTGGGGAGTGCTGCAGCCGCGTCTGAGTGTCCCAAGATGGCCGCCGGACTAGGCCCGAGCCGCGGTCTGTCCAGAGGTGATGATCCCTGTTGCGACAACGATCGCGTCAGCGCTGGTGGGTAGGGTAAGGAGAAGGGGGGGCTGCTGATCGGGTGGAGGCAGGAGTGAGCAGGGGAGGAAGGCGACCAGGCTGGGCTAGGCGGTGTGTCCTGTCCTAGAGGCTGGCTGGCGGGCTGGACAGACATCCAGAGGCAGCGGCGGCGGTAGCGGCCAGCGCGATGGATGGGGGGCCGAGGTGATCCGCTACCGTTCCTGGATGTTGCTAGGGGCTGCTGGGGAACTCGGTCGGTCGGCTAAGAATCCCCTGGGGAGCCTAGCAAGAATCCTGGATGGCCGGAGCTCTAACACACACGACTGTAGTCTGCTACACTCTGACGACACTGACAGATTTGGGGAGGGGGGTTCATGCCGATTCCCCTTAAAATCCATACAAGACCGAAGGGCCTGGTATGCTCTTGGAGGGGGAACCCATGGCGTTTTTTTAATTCTAAAATTGGACGTGGAGTTCGCCCTAAAGATTCATACCAGACACAGTGAATGGTCTTGTTGGGGATCAAAGTCGGACCCCTGTTCATTGATGTCAGATGCATGTCGGACTTCAAGTCGCAGGGCAAAGTCGAATCCAACGTAGTACTACTGTCATGTCGTACCAGTGTGAACCTGGCCTAAACGACCCTGTGTACATGTACTGATAAGATAACATGCAGGAGAGTTCAGGGGCAGCTGAAAAAAATGCCCAAATTCTACTAAACGTCCGTTTACCACCAGCAGTGTACATTAGGCCTTAGAGTTAAGGTAAGGGATCTATGTATATATATATATTTTTTTTTTTTTCTGTTAGGGTGTTTAATACTACTAATACTAAAACACCCTAACCCTAAAATTATTATAGTAATATTTTTCTTTTTTGGGATTGGGTGTTTATGTATTGTATTGTTTATAATTTTTTATGTATTACATATTCATTTTATTTATGATTTTTGTTATTTCTGTATTTATTTTACATTTATTTATTCTTAATCATGCTATTTTATTTTTTACATTTGAGCAGAAAATCGTGCGAATGATGCGTTTCCAGTCATTTCTATGGGAATAAAAACACGCCAAAAATGCTCAAATCTACCCGATTTGAGCTACAAAAAAAAGCTCCAGAACGTATGTGAGCTTCAGCTGATTTGGAGTGGAGATGTGAACCATCTCCATAGAGAATCATTGTGTGTGTGTGTGGTTTTTTTTTTTCTCTTCAAGCTCCAAAATGCTGAGGTGTGAATGGGGCCTAACACCTGTGTTAAGAGAATCCCTGGCATGAAGTGTGGCAGGGCTGAAATCCAGTGGAAATTTTTTTGGGGGGGATTGAAGCGGAGTTTCACCCACATTATATTCCGGAAATGAAGTGGTTAAATTTAGCAAAAAAAGTAGATATTTCTTATCGTACATCGCGGGACACAGAGCCATAGTAGTTACTATGTGGTTATAGGCCACCTTCAGGTGATGGACACTGGCATGCCCTAAGACAAAAAGTGCACTCCCTATATAACCCCTCCCACTACTGGGAGTACCTCAGTTTTTTCGCCAGTGTCTAAGGTGTTGGTCACGAGTAAAGATGTGCTGTGCTGAGCTCCACTGGAGCAATCCTTGCTGGGGCTAGCCACGCAGCCAGATCCATTCAAAGTGTCTTTTTTTGGCCGAATTGAATGATACCCGGGCCTCGTATCCAAAGAAATGAGGTATTGCCTGTAACGCTTCTCTTTTTAGAGAGCGGGACCCTGGGATCCAGTAATTTTTGGTATTAAGGCCATAAAGTTTTACTGGCAGTGGTGCTAATACAGGTCCAGGATTGTGGGTTTCCTCGAGGATCCCCAGCTTCTGAAGGTTTAATGGAACCCACCGTGAAGAGTGAAGATTGGGTCTGTTGGTTTACCACAGAAAACCCGGCGGCAGGAAAGGCAAGTGGAGTTTTCTAAGAAATTTTCAAAATTTTCTTATGAATGTCTCCTTTAATTTTGTAAATGTTGTCATGCCTATGTGTCACCACTGGGGGCTGTATAGAGCACTTGCTGTCTCATGCTTGAGAGCCCATGATGTGTCCAGGAAACAGCCGTTTTCTTCCTCCAGCCGGCAGCAGACCTCCTGTAAGTCTGGGGGGTTTTTGCTCCCCACCAGACACCCCCCTGTGCTGTTTTTCTTCCCCTCTTCTCGAGGAAGGAGCACTTCAAAAAAAAAAGAAGGGGTGCGTACAGCATGCCGCTCGGTGGCTCCCAGGCCCCCCATTCGCCATGTCTTCCCCTCCCTGTGATCTCATAGAATCGGAGCCTGTGCTTGCCCAGGAAAAGCTCTTTTTTGAAGGAAAGAGTAAGGGCCGTAGACGAAGATGGGGGGGTGGGACTTAGCGTGGGGTTGGCGTCCTCCAACGTCCAGTGCGGGAAGGGGTGTTTTAAAAAGCACCATTGTTGCTGTTGCAAGCTGCAGAGGGACACAAGAGCAAAGGTGGCATGTAAGAGGTTTGGTGACACAGTGGGGGAGGGTTATTACATTCAGATTAATGGAGGCCTCACCTCCTTCTTATTCTAAGGCACAGGCTGGAGAGGTGTGACACAGCCCATTGACTGGCAGAAATCCACCCACACCATGTTATTGCCGAAAAATAATATATATTTGATTTCAAATATATATGTATACGACAATTTAAAACCATTTAATGATAATTTATTTTTACTCCTGTATTCCAAAGGCTGTGTTTTTATTTTTATTTTGATCATGTGACCAGCAGCAGAGCACTAGAAACTCCTCCTTCTCATGTTTCCCTGCAGACAGGCTGGGAAAGATTTGGGTCATGTGTGTTTTTTGTTAAAACATTACAGGCATTCCTTTTGACATATTTACTACTGCATCAGGCTGAGCATCAATAGCAGCAGCAGAGCTGGACTATTGCTCAAGCAGTGGATGCATTCCTTCTGGTAGTACCTCTGCTTTGTGCATCGGGGAGGGGGGTTAAAAACACCAAAAAAAAGGGCTCTAGAAAGACTACAGTCACACAGAAGCCTAGAACCATCTCAAAAAGGATGGCATCCTCCCCTGAGATTAATATGGCTGGTCAGAGTTAAGCCATCAGGAGGGGCAAGTGTTGCAGCTGCTCTTAACACTGCAGCCCCTGTGTATATTACCAAGGAGGTTTTTTATTCAACCATTTTATGTTTGGAGCAAAAAATTGATGCTTTAACCACTTCAGCCCCGGAAGAATTTACCCCCTTCCTGACCAGAGCACTTTTTGCGATTCGGCACTGCGTCACTCTAACTGACAATGACAGGGAGCAGAGATCGAGTGACACTGTCACTAGGCAGAACGGGGGGATGCTGTTTACATCAGCATCTCCCCATTCTTCCTCCCCGTGAGGCGATCACGGGTATCCCTGCGGCGATCGAGTCCGCGGGACCCGCGACCTGACACACGGAGCTTGCCGCGGGCACGCGCGCGCCCGCAGGCCGCCTCTTGAAGGGCAAGGTACAGGTACGTGGTTTTGCCTGTACGAGCCCTTCTGCCGCAGTATATCTGCGTGAGGCGGACGGCAAGCGGTTAATCGCATCCCAGAGTGGGACTAATAGGGGTGCAATGGATCAAAAAACTCACGGTTCGGATCGTTCCTTGGATCAGGAGTCATGGTTCGGATCATTTTCGGATCAACAAAAAAAAAAATCTCCCCCACTGTAATATCCACAGACTCCCCCGTATATACAGTATGAGTATAGGAATTAGGAAGGAAGACTAGTGTTGTTTAGTCTAGAAGCCGCCAAGCCGGCCAGATCAGATCCATGAGTTGAGGGGTGATGACGTCAGCACGCGCTGCCGCCGGGTGTACCAAGATGGCCGCCGCTCCGGAGCTGGGCCGAAGCAGCGGCCTTACCTAAGGCCGAGGCAGCGGCGCGCTCCGCGGAGCGCATGTGTGCCGATCCAAACAGGTTAAACCGTTCGGATCACAGATCGGTGACGATCCGTTGCACCCCTAGTATTGGACAGGGTATGGCAGGGTATTGCAGAGTATTGCAGAGTATGGCAGAGTATGGAGGGATGGCTGAGCATGGATGGATGGATCCATGGATGTGACTGCAATTTCACAGAGCAGCGCTGTGGGCACTACAGATCCAATCCACAGTGCTGCTGCCATCCGATCTCTCCCCTCCACTGTACAGATCAGTACACAGAGGGGAGAGAGGAACCGGCTTGACATGAAGCCGGTTTGTTTACAAGTGACGGAGCGATCACGTGGTAAACGGCCGCCGGGTGTACCAAGATGGCTGCCGCTTCGGAGCTAGGCTGAAGCCGCGGCCTTTCCTAAGGCCGAGGCAGCGGTGTGCTCCGCGGAGCACATGTGTGCCAATCCGAACAGGTTGAACCGTTCGGATCACGGATCGGTGACGATCCGTCGCACCCCTAGGGACTAAGCATATCCCCGTCCATTGCTCAGGATCCTCATACTGAGGAACAAGGGGCAAGAGATGACGATTTTCTCTCAAGGGACCAGGAAGAGGCTGATGTCTCCTCTTTCGAAAAACCTAATATGGAAGGATCAGGTTCGCAGGAAATCTGGGAGCACCCAGATAAACAGTTTTTTCCTCCGAAAAAGTTTTCAATACTTTATCCTATGGAGGAAGAGTTCTATAAGAAATGGGGAATTCCAGCAATTGACGCTGCTATATCCTCTGTAAACAAAAACCTGACTGGTCCAGTAGACAATGCTCATATCCTAAAGGATCCAACAGATAAGAAGTTGGAATTCCTTTTTAACCACTTCAATACAGGGCACTTAGACACCTTCCTGCCCAGACCAATTTTCAGCTTTCAGCGCTGTCGCAGTTTGAATGACAATTGCGCAGTCATACAACACTGTACCCAAACTAAATTTTTATCATTTTGTTCCCACAAATAGAGCTTTCTTTTGGTGGTGTTTGATCACCTCTGCGGTTTTTATTTTTTGCTAAACAAATAAAAAAACTGAAAATTTTGAAAAAAATAAAAGTTTTGCTTTTGTTTCTGTTAAAACAATTGTAAATAAGTACGTTTTCGCTTTCACTGATGGGCACTGATAAGGCGGCACTGACAGGCACTGATACGGCGGCCCTGATGAGGTGGCACCAATGAGCGGGCACTGATATGCGGCACTGATGGGTGGCACTCATATGCAGCACTGATGGGCATTGATAGGCGGCACTGATGGGTGGCACTGGGTGGCACTGGTTGGCGCTGATAGGCGACACTGATGGGCAATGAAAGGCGGCACTGCTGGGCACTGATAGGGTGGCGCTGATAGACGGCACTGATAGGCGGCACTGATACGTGGCACTGATACGCGGCACTGATATGAGCAGTGGTAGGCATTGAAGTGGGCACTGACTGGCAGCTGCCTGGGCACACAGTGGCATTTCCCTGGTGATCTAGGGGCATACCTGGTGGTCCAGTGTGGATCGCTTCCCTGGTGGTCCTGGGCGGCTTCCCTGGTGGTCCTGGGTAGGATCCGAGGGGGGGCTGTGCTGATAAACAATCAGCACAGACCCCCCCTGTCAGGAGAGCAGCCGATCGGCTCTCTACTCGTGTCTGTCAGACGCGAGTGAGGAAAAGCCGATCACGGGCTCTTTCTATTTACATCATGATCAGCCGTGATTGGACACGGCTGATCACGTGGTAAAGAGTCTCTGTCGGAGACTCTTTATCTAGATCGGTGTTGCAGGGTGTCAGACTGATACCCCGCAACAACGATCGTCGTGATGCGCGCCCCCGGGGGCGCGCAGCGGCTCGATATTTCTGATCACGTCATATGACGTCCGATCAGGGATAAAAAAAACACTTTGCCGCCGTCATTCTGTAATAGGGCGGGCGGCAAGTGGTTAAAAACTATATTTTGCTCGCAGGTTCAGACATTCAGCCTGCGCTGGCAGCGATCGGTGTATCTCAGTCCTTAAAGGACCAGTTTATAGAGGTGCTTAAGGTTATTCCTGATCAGCAGGCCCAGGATTTGGCCGAGATTTCAGAAGCGTTGTGTTTTACAGTAAACGCTTTGAAAGATTCTATTATCCAGGCCTCACGACTCATGCTAGGGCTGGTACATGGATTGTGTGTTCCCCGAGGGTCCCCGGTTCCTGAAGGTTTGAAGATTGGGTCTGTTGGTTTTACCACAGAAATCCCTGCGGCGGGAAAGGTAAGTGGAGTTTTTCTAAGGAATTTTTTAATTTTCTTATGAAATGTCTCCTTTAAAGTAAATGTTGTCATGCCTAAGTGTCACAACTGGGGGCTGTATGGAGCACGTACCTTCTCATGCTTTGCTCAGAGTCATGCTGTGTCACAGAAGCAGCAGACTTTTTTCCTCCGGCTAGCAGGCAGACCTCCGGTAAGTTTGGGGAGTTTTGCTTCCTCCAGACACCCCCACCTGGGCTGAACTCTTCCCCTCTTCAAGAGGCTGAGTATAAGGGAGAACTAAAAACGGTCAGCAATGCTGTTTTCTTTCACCGCCTACACCGCCTACACGGCGGCGGCTTCCAGGTCTCCTTCACGCCATCCCTCACTCAGCCGATCCTGTCGGATCGAAGGCCCGTGCTTGCGCGTAAAAATGTTTTTTTCTGAAAAAGAAAGGAGGGGGGCACGATGCGACTGTGGGGACGGATCTTAGCGCGGCGTTGGTGTCCTCCAACGCGGGAGTGAAAGAAGGCGTTTCCCCTAAGTGGACTTTTAAGGCAACTAGTTGTATCATATAAACAAATATGCAAATTATTAAAGTAACAATAAATTTTAATAGTAATTGAACATGATTAAAAAATATACACAAATAGAACTGGAATATTGATTGGCCTGAACAGAGTCAGCTAATATCACCATACAGGGGGGTATATGAAAAGACCTCCTTACACCCAACATGTTTCGGGATACATTTAGGTCCTTTTTCAGGGGTGCAGAGGAAGGAGGAATTCATCTGTAGCATAATTGAAAATATATGTAATCAGTATTTATAGGTAGAAAATTGCATACATAATACATACAATTATTAGTATTACAACGATCCACTTACATAGTGTTGAATGGTAAGATGATTTAATCATCTCAAAACAGGCAAGGGGATCAAACCATACCTCACCAACCTCCCTTCAACAGCGAAGCAGGACTAAAGGTAATCAACCAATCTTCCCACTCTTTATCGTTGGAGGAAATTCAGCTCCTTTCTTTGGGCCTTAAAGTGGTTGTATACCTTTTTTATTTACTTTTACCTACAGGTAAGCCTATAATAAGGCTTACCTGTAGGTAAAAAAAATATCTCCTAAACCTGTACGGTTTAGGAGATATTCCCCTCGCAATGAGCCGATGACTGCAGCGGCACAGGGGCTTCTCGGCAAACTCCGGAGCTTGCCGGATATGCGCGCGGGAGTGACGACATCGCGGCTCCGGCCACTCACAGCGCGGGAGCCGTGATACACGGAAGACACGCTGAGGGGAAATGTCAGCTCCCTCGGCGTGGACCGGGTGAGATGCCGGCGCCTCGTTCTAAGGTAAGTATCTCATAATGAGCTAGTATGCGGTGCATACTAGCTCATTATGCCTTTTCCCTTGCAGGTGTAGAAAAAAAAAAAAACAGCGGGTATACAACTGCTTTAACTTCTGTCCCATGACCAAGATTGACAAATTTACAGTCAAGGACCTACATCTTTTTGCTCGTAAAATAGTTTTTCCGTTTATTGTTTGACAAAACCTCTGAACCTGAGCCTGAAGATAAGCTATCTATACGTGAATGTATGGTCTTGCTTGATTGCACACTTCTGTATGAGGAAAGTCACCCTATCGAAACCTCCGATACATCTGAGTTGGACGATTCTCTGGATTTAATTGATTGGATAGATCTGGAATCACTCCTTGCAGATACTAAGACATCTGATACTTCTCCAAACTCTTCCTCACTTAAGAATAAGTCCTCAAAATTTCCGTCTGTTTATTCTAATCCCAATATTTCTTCTTTTGTTAAATGTGTCACCAAAACCATTGAAGGAATCCCCCACTGTGGAGTTGCTGGTTCCAACCTGTCTACGAAGCATCTTGAGGCCCTTTCAAATCTACAAAATAATCTATCCCTTGTAATTAAACCTGTGGACAAGTGTGGAAATACTGTTGTTATGGATCAGAGCGATTATTGCAGGATGTGTATGGACATCCTCAACAACAGAGATTGGTATTCTCCAATTTCTGAAACACAGTTAGATGGGTTCAATCAAAGCTTTTGGTCTTTGATCTCACAAGCTTACGCAAATAGGGTCATCTCCATAGAAACACATGAGTATCTATATAACAAATTTCCCAAGATCCCTGCGTTTTATGCGCTACCCAAAATCCACAAATGTCAAAATAATCCCCACGGCAGGCCCATCATTTCTGCCAACTCAAATTTCACAGAGAATACCAGTAAGTGGGTTAAACACTTTTTTGCGGCATTTGTCCTGAGTTTATCTCAATTGAAAGATACTATTCATTTTTTGCAAATAATAGAGAATTTAATTGCCCCTACCAACGCGATCTTGGTTATTTTAGAAAACCCTCTACTGCTCCATTCCTCACTCCAAGGGCATCCAGGTGGTCAAAAATGTATTTGACCACTGTACTGAACATCCCAAAAGCTCTTTTTTGAATTTGTGTTGCAGGTGTTGAACTTTATTTTGTGAATGCTTTTGTGTTCAATCACTCCCACTTCCTCCAGGTGCAGGGCGTAGTGATGGGGACTTGCTACGCCCCATCCTATGCCAATTTGTACCTGGGGGGGGTGGGAGTGTTCATTTTTACTTTCAGACAATATGTCAAAGTACTCTGCTTGACATGGTTAAGATGCATAGATGACATTTTTCTAATTTGGGATGGCCCCTTGGAACTATTAGGGGAATGCCTTACAGTCATGAACAATAACCCCTATAATATTACATTTACAATGTTGTTTGATTGCCAAAGAGTCACATTCATGGACCTGGAGATTGAGGTTAATGATGGCGGAACAATGAACAGTAACCTATATAGAACAACCTACCGCTGGAAACACAATTCTTCAAGCACAGAGTTTCCATCCAAAACCTCTTATACAGTTTATTCCTTATCCACAGTACCTGGTCCTTTGACGCAATTGCTGCGATGAGGTAAAATTCAAAAGAGCTGCTGATGAACTCAAATCCCGTCTCCTTGAGAGGGGCTATTCCAAATCCTGTCTCCAAAAAGCTTTTATTTAAGCAATCCAGTGGCCGTGGTCGCAGTTGTTTGGACCATGCCCTACCAAAAATGATGAGGCCATGCTACACATCATAACTCCCTACTGTGTGCAACACCAATCTGTCAGAAGATGCACTCAGGAATACTGGCGTCTTCTGACATCCGATTCTAAAATTGCTAAAATTGTCTCCCCACACTCTCAAATTACTTTTAAACGAGCCCCTTCCCTTCGTGACAGGTTGGTATCTAGCAACTTTGCGGTTAGAGCTGAACCTACCGCAACATATAAACGGATGGGTACTTTCCCATGTGGATCTTGCAACTACACCTGCTCTAACCCCACTCCCTCCCAAAAGGTATGTGGATTGCCAGACAATTGGTGTAATTTACATTATGACGTGCCCTTGTGGTGCTTTTTATATTGGCAAAACCATTCAAGAGTTTTGGAGGAGAATTTACGAGCACACCCATGCAGATGAAATTGGCAATATTTATTCCCCAATTGGACGACACATTATTAAGGTGCATAATTACCCAAGCTTAAGTTCTGGGCCCTGGAACGTGTGGATCCAGATACCAGAGGTGGTGACTGAAACAGGGTGGTTCTGCAAAGGGAATCTTGTTGATTTTTGGCCTTAGAGCTAACAGTCCTTCTGGCCTTAATGAGGTTCTTAGTTATCAACCTTTTCTTTAAGGGTTCAGGTCTGGTAAGACTGAACATCTAATGTAATTGTAATACACAAATGGGTTTGGATGTTTTTTTTTCTGGTTACATAGTATTAAATACTCTGCTTTGTTACTTATTTGTATATTTATATTTGTATAAGTTGCTATATGTGTATATATATATATATACACAGTGGGGACGGAAAGTATTCAGACCCCCTTAAATGTTTCACTCTTTGTTATATTGCAGCCATTTAATGTACACACAGCACCCCATATTGACAGAAAAACACAGAATTGTTGACATTTTTGTAGTTTAAAAAAAAAGAAAAACTGAAATATCACAAGTATTCAGACCCTTTGCTCAGTATTTAGTAGAAGCACCATTTTGATCTAATACAGCCATGAGTCTTTTTGGGAAAGATGCAACAAGTTTTTCACATCTGGATTTGGGGATCCTCTGCCATTCCTCCTTGCAGATCCTCTCCAGTTCTGTCAGGTTGGATGGTAATCGTTGGTGGACAGCTATGTTTAGGTCTCTCCAGAGATGCTCAATTGGGTTTAAGTCAGGGCTCTGGCTGGGCCATTCAAGAACAGTCACGGAGTTGTGAAGCCACTCCTTCATTATTTTAGCTGTGTGCTTAGGGTCATTGTCTTGTTGGAAGGTAAACCTTTGGCCCAGTCTGAGGTCCTGAGCACTCTAGAGAAGGTTTTCGTGTAGGATATCCCTGTACTTGGCAGCATTCATCTTTCCCTCGATTGCAACCAGTCGTCCTGTCCCTGCAGCTGAAAAACACCCCCACAGCATGATGCTGCCACCACCATGCTTCACTGTTGGGACTGTATTGGGCAGTGCCTGGTTTTCTCCACACATACCGCTTAGAATTAAGGCCAAAAAGTTCTATCTTGGTCTCATCAGACCAGAGAATCTTATTTCTCACCATCTTGAAGTCCTTCAGGTAGTTTTTAGCAAACTCCATACGGGCTTTCATGTGTCTTGCACTGAGGAGAGGCTTCCGTCGGACCACTCTGCCATAAAGCCCCGACTGCTGGAGGGCTGCAGTGATGGTTGACTTTCTACAATTTTCTCCCATCTCCCGACTGCATCTCTGGAGCTCAGCCACAGTGATCTTTGGGTTCTTCTTTACCTCTCTCACCAAGGCTCTTCTCCCCCGATAGCTCAGTTTGGCTGGACGGCCAGCTCTAGGAAGGGTTCTGGTTGTCCCAAACGTCTTCCATTTAAGGATTATGGAGGCCACTGTGCTTTTAGGAACCTTAAGTGCAGCAGAATTTTTTTGTAACCTTGGCCAGATCTGCCTTGCCACAATTCTGTCTCTGAGCTCTTCAGGCAGTTCCTTTGACCTCATGATTCTCATTTGCTCTGACATGCACTGTGAGCTGTAAGGTCTTATATAGACAGGTGTGTGGCTTTCCTAATCAAGTCCAATCAGTATAATCAAACACAGCTGGACTCAAATGAAGGTGTAGAACCATCCCAATGATGATCAGAAGAAATGAACAGCACCTGAGTTCAATATATGAGTGTCACTTCAAATGGTCTGAATACTTAGGACCATGTGATATTTCAGTTTTTCTTTTTAATAAATCTGCAAAAATGTCAACAATTCTGTGTTTTTCTGTCAATATGGGGTGCTGTGTGTACATTAATGAGGAAATGAAATTAAATGATTTTAGCAAATGGCTGCAATATAACAAGGAGTGAAAAATTTAAGGGGGTCTGAATACTTTCCGTCCCCCCTGTATATACATTTTTTTATATTTTCGAAAAAGGAAAATCTTGGGACTTTTAATGAGGCTAGCACCAAAGGGATGCTCGCCTCCATCCTGGTCATTGGTTAAAAAGAAAAAGAGAGAGAGAAGTGGGACTTTATATGAAGCACACAGCAGCACAATGCAGGTCAAGTGACCAAAATTAATTTATTTGGTATAATCCATGGTATCTAAAAAACATTTTGGGCATCCAACCTCTAAAATGCTGTGGGCATCAAGCCTCTATATAATAAACCATGGATTGATTATACATAAAATACACATAAATTACACAATAAGTCATGATCCATTATCACACAGAGAGCAAAAATAACAATCAATATGCATGTGTACATTTGTTACTATGATTAGACCCAAAAAGAGCCATGAAAATTAGGACAAATAATTATAATAATAAAAGAGATTTAATGCCATGACAGATATTTATAGAGGTAAGTGAAATCATTGAAATCTCGGTATTCCATGATGTGGGAAGATTGGTAATAATCAAAGCTCTACACGTTTCGCGGTATAGCAACCGCTCATCAGGAGCATACGTCATGGAATGATTCTAAAAAATATTTTTATTTAAAAATAAATCAATAAATTTAATTTTTCAGTAAATAAGCAGGAAATGAAAAAAAGGTTTTGTATAGAAATATTTTACTTGTATAGAATGAATTAAAGGTTGTGCGTTCAAACTCACGTCTGCATCAGTGATCCAGTGAAACAGCATCCAGAATCGCAGAGAGCTGCAAAGCAAAGCCGCCCGATGCCAGGGTGATCTGCGGGAATGGGAACAACGGCCATAGGCAAAACCATTGCTGGTGGGTGCAATGAGTGTAGGATGCGGACCTCCATGTGGGAAACCTATATGAAACAAATCATAGTGATATGTGTTGATGTGTAAGTATCTATTTTTCTTTTTAACCAATGAAGAGGATGGAGGCGAGCATCCCTTTGGTGCTTTGCCTATGGCCGTTGTTACCATTCCCGCAGATCACCCTGGCGTCGGGCGGCTTTGCTTTGCAGCTCTCTGCGATTCTGGATGCTGTTTCACTGGATCGCTGATGCAAACATGAGTTTGGACGCACAATCTTTAATTCATTCTATACAAGTAAAATATTTGTATACAAAACCTTTTTTTTCATTTCCTGCTTATTTACTGAAAAAATATATTTATTATTATTTTTTTTTTAAATAAAAATATTTTTTAGAATCATTCCATGACGTATGCTCCTGATGAGCGGTTGCTATACCGCGAAACGCGTAGAGCTTTGATTATTACCAATCTTCCCACATCATGGAACACCGAGATTTCAATGATTCCACTTACCTCTATAAATATCTGTCATGGCATTAAATCTCTTTTATTATTATAATTATTTGTCCTAATTTTCATGGCTCTTTTTGGGTCTAATCATAGTAACAAATGTACACATGCATATTGATTGTTATCTTTGCTCTCTGTGTGACAATGGATCATGACTTATTGTGTAATTTATGTGTATTTTATGTATAATCAATCCATGGTTTATTATATAGAGGCTTGATGCCCACAGCATTTTAGAGGTTGGATGCCCAAAATGTTTTTTACATACCAAATGGTATGGATTATCCATACCAAATGGTATGGATTATACCAAATAAATTAATTTTGGTCACTTGACCTGCGTTGTGCTGCTGTGTGCTTCATATAAAGTCCCACTTCTCTCTCTTCTTTTTTTTATATTTGTACCGTGTGTGCAAATATCTTTGGCGTCTCCATTGTTTCTGTCCAGCGATCCATTCCCAGCACTCATGGCCCCCGTACAGGATTTTCCCGGAATGGGGGGAATTCTTCATTCCCACTGGTCTCCTTGTCTGGTTGGGCTCTCCCACCAATTTTGGGCCTGTTGGATTTGACTACTTGTTGGTCATGGAGGAGTTGTACAGCTTCTAGATCAGTAGTCAGGCACGTTCACGTGTGTTTCTCTGGCTTTCGGGCCGCACACTACGTGCTGGCACTGCTGCGTCTGTCCGATGCATGTGCCGCGGGTTCCGCCACGACCGGATATGACGTTTTTGTCTACCGGAAGTGATGTAATTTCCCGCGGTGCGAGGTTGGGGACACTAAAGCGGCAGATGAGCACGCCACACGCGGCTTACAGCGGGTTCCGCCATTTTTGCCACATTTTTTCTCTATATAGCCTATGTTGATTGGTCAGATGGTTTTTATTAGGTGTGCTTGACTACCATTGGCACATGCTCAAATCCCACCCACTACATTGTTGCTTTATTAGTGGGAATTGATGAGCACGCAGCACATCTCTGGGACCTTCCAACATGTTTGAGACATAGAAGAATTAAGTGCTTTACTGGGGTAAGCTAGCCCTGCAGTCTTGCTCTTATTTTTGTTATGCTGTTATATTAGTGTCACTATTTGATTATTTATATTTCCCTATTTGTTTCTTTTTAATGCAGGTAACAATTACTTGCTTTGCACTCCCTTTGAAAATCAAAGATTGCCTTTTATTTACAACTTTTATATTGACCTTTACCCATTAAGGAGAAGGATCCTATGACTGCAAGGAATTTTGTGGCTTCCTCCACCGCCCCCCTTCCATTTCCCTACTCCCCTATAGTATTATATCTATTCGTTTTGGATATATATATAATTCTTATCCATTATTAAGTAAGCGTCCTCGGTAGTTTTTTATGCCATATTTCTAAACCTTAACTGTCTATATATGTGCTTTAGAAGAAATTTATGCTATCTGTCCTACGCTTAGTATTAAGATGCATGTTTTTTTTTTTCGTTCTTTTTCGATGATGCTAGATATTTACCAAGCGTTTACTATACATTAGGTCAATGTCCCTTGAATTGCTTTCTGGCTTTTGGAACTTTTGGAGATATTCAGGTGTCTGCACATGTCCATATTGCAATCTACATATAGTGAGTTGTATTAGTATGGACTACTTGTTACATGTATATGCACATATATTTAGGCTACTTTTTGTACATTACTGATTGATGTTTATCTTGTAGAAATCTGTTCATTGCATTGTTCAAAAGAACCCCCTGATGAAGACTCTGTGAGTTGAAACACGTAGGGGTGCCCACTTTCTTGGGTTCCAATGCTTTGTTCATGAATGGAGATTGTTCTACTTTGTTCATCATTTCACCTGTTTGCTGTTTGTATGAATTTTCATCTGGATATTGTTTTTAATTTTATATTTTAACTTTTAACTTTTACGTGACTGAATTTAAACCTCTAGAGATAAGTGGAGTAAATAGTAGTGCTCAAATAAATAAAAAATGAAAAAATAAAAATGAAAAATACAAATGTACCAATGAAAGCAATGATCAATCTAAATGAACAGTAAAGGTATATATGTGTGGATATTGACAATAATACCCTCATTGAAAATCAGTCACAATATGAATGTGAGCTGACAAAAAAGTTATTGGTGAACACTGTGAGCAAACACATCCTATCACATAATGTTCAAAGCAACATACCCTGTGGCAGATGTGAAAATAATAAATGAAATCTTAACATAAAGTTCATATCATGTGAATATATTCTAACAAAAAAAGTTATTGGTGAATACTGTGAGCAAACACATCATATCACATAATAATCAAAATAACACACCCTGTGACAGATGTGAAAATAATGAATAAAGTGTTGACATAAAGTTCATAAATTATGAATATTCCGATGAATGGTTTGAAAAAAATCTACAAATGAAAACTCTTGGTTGTTCTTTGTGATCTTCCACCACACCTTAGTGTTTATGCTTCCACTCCCAATTAAAGATTTGCACTCACCAGCTACAATTGCCTCCCACTCTCGTGTTTGGCATAACTCGCCTCAACCGACACTTATTGGGGGGTTAAAATGTGATCTCCAGATTCCAAACGTGATCTCCAAATAGCGAGCGTAAATGCAACAAATCCTTTTCCTCAAGAAGCGATTGCTCTACATGAAAATGAAAAAATGCTCCAAATAGTGTGATAAAGTACAGCAAATTTATTAAAAATTCAAACCATCGCACACCATTGCACTCACATGTGTAAAAACCAAAGCAGGCCAAAAAAACACTCCAAAGGAAATCGTAACATAAACTCCATGCACTGGTAAAGCGATCTATAGTGGTCACGGCGGACCCAGGATAGTGTGTCAGCTGTGCAGTCTCACCACTCCTAGTCTCAAGCCTCCACCATTCGATGTAGCATGTCCCGTCACAACGTCTTGCGTCACGCTTCAGATGCTTGCCGTATAGCCACGCCCGACATGTTTCGCCACAACCGACTTATTTCATCGGTTTCTGTGTTTGGAGGCAGTTGAGTTTACTAACGCTTTTTTGAAAACAGATATATTGCGTAAAGGGAGCTAAATACAAATGTACGCCACACTTTTCAGATATTTATTTGTATAAAAATTTGAAAACCATTTATTATTTTCCTTCTACTTCACAATTATGTGCCACTTTGTGTTGGTCTATCACATACAATCTAATAAAATACATTTAGGTTTCTGGCTGTAACATGACAAAATTTGGAAAATTTCAAGGGGTATGAATACTTTTTCAAGGCACTGTATTTATCCAGATCAACAGGAATGCTTACTTTAGGCTGGGTTCACACTTGTGCAATGTTAGACATCGCATGTGATGCGCACCACATTGCTGTGCAGATCACATGCGATGTCTGTGCGATGTGAATTCAGCCATACAGATTGTATGGCTGAATTTGCATGGCATTCGCACCAAAATGGTGTAGGACCCCTTTCTTGGTCTGCACTGGAATCAGATCGCCTGGGTGTTCACACCCAGGCGATCCAATTCCTGCACCATTTGACAGTTTGCACTGCGATATGCAAACCAATCTGGCGGTGGCATCAACTTTCTATTGACATCCACAGTGGTTCGCATAGGGCAGTGTGAACGTCTGTGAGTTCTATGTGATGCGGGACCCGGCACTGGAATCACGCTGGTTCCCGCATCGCGCTAATGTGAACCAAGCCTGAAGATGTGATAATACTAGCCCCTCAAAACACTTCATAATAATAGCAGTTAGAGAAACTGGACAACAGTCATTTGAGCATGTTACTTCTGAATTTTCAGGTAATAATATCTGGCAGTGAGAGTGCCACTCACAGTACGGAGTCCCTTTTCATTATAGTGTAACATCCTTGCGAGCCTGGTTAGAGGGGCCATGGGGCATCCTATGCACTCCCTCAGTGGTAAAGAATTTAGCATTACTGTATGTAACCGTTATTATCTTGGACCCATGTTTTGGGGAACATTTCTGCTGAGGTGCTTGTGGAAGTATTTGGGAATCACAACAATCTTCCATTATTTCTTTGTAATCTATCCTTCATGTTTCCTATTTCATTCTTTTCACGGACTATTTCCTTTTGCATACATCTGTAGACATGAGTCTTTGTCCTTTGGGCTGCTTATATGCCACTAGTTTGCAGTAAAACACTGCACCAATTTTTATCGAATTTGTTTTAGGAGTAATAAATCCTAAGACTCATCTACTTGCTCCCATTTAGCTTCTGACTCCTTCAGCAAGTCTAAAGAGGTTATTCTTTCTTGAAGAAGACAATAAACATAAAATTTGATGCATCATCGTCCCATGCATCTAAGAATTTAGATCTTTTTCCCAGCTTTCACATATATACTTCAACTGATGGGTATTGCTGCTGCCTCTATGAGAATGAACACTAGGCAGAGTAAAGGGCACAGCCCCATCTATTATCTATTGACTATATCTTGGAATGTAGATGTAGCAATGTGGACTACAATTGCAAAGCACTGTGATCTCCCGGTGTTTCTATACATCGCATGTCCTTCTAGTGCCCAGTGTTATCAACTGACATCATATTTGTGAGCCAAACTAAAGGTATTCTGGGATGATTAGTTCCTCAGACTGATAATTGCCTCACATGACTATACACTGGGACTACATATCCCAGAGATCTTGGCTGCCATCAGAGAGATTGCTGGGAGGAGCTATAAAAGAAGCAAAAGCCCGACCCCACGCTCTCTTCCTCCTGGGCCTGACACGAGACGGACCTCTCCGTGCATGGAGAGAGAGGTTGCGGCCTACCACGCGGTGAACAACATTCCAATCTGGATGAGAGGGGCCTAGCACTGCATGCTGTTCATCAGACATCCATCCAGTACCATTTTGGTCACCTGCCAACCTGTGTTCTGAGCTTTGCATCCGGAGATCGATACAGAGGATCCGCTGCACGAGTGTCGTTACAGGAGCTGCTGTTCAGGAGGCATTAAATCGGCCTGGTCGTTGGTGAGAGGGCAATCGCCCACCTTTACAAATCTTTCTTTCTTGTACATCACGGGACACAGAGCCTCAGTAATTACTGATGGGTTATGGGTATCACAAGGTGAATCGACACTGGTCAGACCCTAGACAGGAAGTTCAACCCCCTATATAACCCCTCCCCTTACTGGGGATACCTCAGTTTTTTCGCCAGTGTCTTAGGTGTTGGTCACTAATAAGATGTGCTGTGCTAAGCTCCAAAGGCATATCCTATACTGGGGCAAGCCATGCAACCGGATCCATTCAAAGTGCTTTTTTAGGCCAAATTGGATGGTACCCGGGCCTCGTGTCCGAAGAAACGAGGTTTTACCTGTAACGCTTCTCTTTTTAGAGAGCTGGACCCCGGGATCCAGTATTTGTTTTTTCCAGCCATATCCTTGGCGGGGTGCTTTACGGGGCCAGAACTGCGGATCCTCCTATTCAAGGGGGCTCCAGTCTCTAAAGGTTTTTCCAAACGGAGCCCACCGTGAGAGGTGAAGATTGGGTCTGTATAACAGAACCCTGCAGCTGGATAAGGTAAGGGAGACTCCTCAAGAATTTTTTAATTCTAGTAGGTTTCTCCTTTAAGTAAATGTATGCTATGCCTATTGTCGCCATCGGGGTCTGCCAAGAGCACATACCTTTTCATGCTTGTTCTGTCTGTCTCAGTGTCCAGGCTGTACGTTCCTCCAGCCGGGCTCCAGGTAGGATGGGCTGGGGGCTCTCTCCTTAGGGATACATCCCCCCGTGATTTGGGGGGGCCGGGGTGGCCTGAACAAACAGTGGTAGTATACCGCACCACTGCCGCTGCTACTGTTCGGAAGCTTCCCCATCCACCGGCCCTTCTCTCTCCTCCACCCCAGCCTCCCCTCCATGCTTGTCCCGAGGATCGGAGCCTCGGCTTGCGTGGGAAAGCACACGTTTTTGAAAAAAAACGAGGGGCGGGAGGGGTGGTCGGAGGAAGGGGGGGCGGAGCATTAACGCGACGTCCGGCGTGTTTAAAAGCCCACATCACTGGCTACACAGGCTATAAAGCGCACACTTTTTCAGGTGCACACAGCCTATAGAGGGACGCAGAGCTGATGAGCGCATGTGAGGTGGGACACAGGCATTCTCCCAGGCAGCATTTACTTAAAACACTGGACTGGGCATTCGTAGCAGCGGCAGTTGCTGAACTACATCGCTCAGTTTTTTTGTGGTACCTTCACCTTTTGTTGCTTTGCACTAAGGGTAGAAGAGGTACAAATATCCCAAAAACCAGAGGCTCTAGGGGATCTCCCTCAGGCTCTGAGGACCCCCCTTCTGCAGCACCTTCCCCCCTGAAGGACCTGGGATGGTTGGCCAGGGAGAGCCGTCGGGGTCAGGGGCTGCATCTGCTTCTGCTCCTGTATTCTGCCTCACTTCAGCCCCTGTATACATTACGCAGGAGGTTTTTTCCTCAACCATTATTGGATTAGAGGAAAGATTAATGGCCTTAATCGCATCTTCACTCAGTGGAAGAAAACACACTAAGTCTCCCTCTGTTACCCAGGACCCTCAAGCTGAGGAACTCTGGGAGAAAGGAGAGGAATCCCTCTCAGAGGATCGGGATGGGACTGATGATTCCTCTTCTGAGGAATCAAGTGGAGAGGCACCCTCTTCAGCTTCTCAGGATGAGAAGGTGTTAGTGCAGATTCTTGCTGGATTGGTCCGCTCCACATTTAAGTTGCCCGTATCTGAGTCAGTTAAAGAACCCTCCTCTTCTTTGGGTTCACTAAAACCTCCTCAAACAACACATGCTTTTCCTGTTCATTGTTTACTAGAAAAGCTCATTTATTCTGAGTGGGATCACCCAGATAAACATTTTTTTCTGCCTAAAAAGTTTTCAACACTTTATCCTATGGAGGCAAAATTTAGAAAAATGTGGGGTATACCGGCAGTTGACGCCACCATTTCCTCCGTAAATAAAAGTCTGACTTGTCCTGTCAACAATGGTCAGATGCTTAGGGATCCAACTGATAAAAAAATGGAATCCCTGTTAAAAAATATTTTTTCCTTAGCGGGTTCAGTAGCTCAACCTGCAGTGGCAGCGATCGGAGTCTATCAATACTTGAGAGACCATGTTAAACAGGTCCTCAAAGTTCTACCTGAACAGCAGGCCACGGGGTTGGCCAACCTTCCAGCGGCTTTATGTTTTGCTGTTGACGCAATCAGAGATTCTATCATCCAAACCTCTCGCCTTTCGCTTGGGTTGGTACATATGTGTAGAATCTTATGGTTGAAAAATTGGTCAGCCAAATCACCATGTAAGAAGCTTCTGGCTGGATTTCCATTTCATGGTGCAAGGCTGTTTGGAGAGGATTTGGACAACTATATCCAAAAGATCTCTAGTGGGAAAAGCACTCTCTTACCAGTTAAGAAAAGGAGTAAACGTCCCTCTTTTAAACGGGCTCTTTCCCCAGTGCCAGGAGCATCAGCCTCCAGGCAGTCGTGACGGTCTCCTCCGTCAGGCTCAAGAAATAAATTTCAGAGCCGACCCAAGGGACAAAAGAAGTCCTGGGGTAAGAAGCCTACTGGACAAGACGCTAAAGCCTCTTTATGAAGGAGCGCCCCCGCTCGCTCGGGTGGGGGGAAGACTGCTACAGTTCTCAAAGTTCTGGCAGGAAGATTTCCAGGACAGATGAGTAATCTCCACGGTAACTCTAGGTTACAAACTGGAGTTCCGAGAACTCCCCTCTCCTCGTTGCCTCAGATCGAATGTCCCCAGAGAAAAAGCAGTCTCTCCTTCTAGCGTTAGAGCGACTATTGCCGCAAAAGGTCATCATGGTGGTTCCCACGGAAGAGCAGGGATTGGGGTTTTATTCAAACCTTTTCACGGTTCAAAAACCAAATGGAGATGTCAGACCCATTCTGGATCTAAAGGATCTAAACCGATTCCTAAAGATTTGATCCTTTCGCATGGAATCAATTCGGTCAGTAGTCTCCATCCTACAAGGAGGAGAATTTCTGGCGTCAATAGACATCAAGAATGCGTACCTGCATGTACCCATTTTCCCTGCTCATCAAAGCTACTTGCGTTTCGAAGTAGAAAAACGCCACTTTCAGTTTATAGCCCTGCCTTTCGGGCTGGCCACTGCACCTCGGGTGTTTACAAAGATCTTGGCTCCTCCTCTGGCCAGATTAAGGGCCCAAGGTATAACTGTCATAGCATACCTAGACGACCTGCTCTTGATAGACCAGTCGGTAGCCTGCCTGAACCAGAACTTGGTCACCACAGTCAACTACTTGGAATACCTAGGTTGGATTCTCAACTTAGAAAAGTCTGTCTTAAGACCAGTAAGAAGGTATTTTTACCTCAGGCAAAGATCAGTGCCTTAAAAGAACTGATTCAGGTAGTCAGGACAAAAAAGGGTCCTTCTGTTCGCCTTTGTATGAGGCTGCTGGGAAAGATGGTGGCTTCAAGCAGTTCCCTATGCTCAGTTTCATTCGAGACTGCTGCAACACAGTATCCTGTCTGCCTGGAACAAGAAAGTACAGGCATTAGATTTTCCGATGCATCTGTCTCCTACAGTGCGTCAGAGCCTCAGTTGGTGGTTAATACCCGAAAACCTACAAAAAGGGAAATCCTTTTTACCGGTTTCCTGGACAGTGGTAACAACGGATGCCAGTCTTTCGGGTTGGGGAGCAGTTCTGGAACAATCTGCAGTCCAAGGGGAATGGTCCGAAATCGAGAGGACCTTACCCATCAACATTCCGGAGATCCGTGCGGCGTATCTAGCCCTAAAGGCTTGGACTCTCAGGCTACAGGGTTGCCCTGTCAGGATCCAGTCCGACAATGCCACAGCAGTGGCTTATATCAATCATCAAGGAGGCACCAGGAGTCGTGCAGCTCAGGGAGAAGGGCAGAAAAGCATTTGCCATGCATATCGGCAGTTTTCATTCCAGGATTGAGAACTGGCAGGCGGACTATTTGAGTCGCCAGCGGTTAGTCCCAGGGGAATGGTCTCTTCACCCCAACGTCTTTTGGGCCATATGCCAAAGATGGGGGGTTCCAGATGTAGATCTCTTTGCATCCAGGTTCAACAAGAAGATCGACAAGTTTGTGGCAAGAACAAAGGATCCTCTTGCATGCGGGATAGATGCGTTGGTAATTCTGTGGCATCGGTTCTCACTGATTTAAGCATTCCCTCCTATTCTGCTACTACCACGGCTCCTTCGCAGGATCCGGCAGGAGAAGAAGTCGGTACTTCTGGTAGCCCCAGCTTGGCCCAGGAGAGCTTGGTATGCAGAAATAGTAAGGATGACAGTGGGTTCCCCGTGGACCCTACTGTCACATCCAGACCTGTTATCTCAAGGTCCAGTGTTCCATCCTGCCTTACAAATGCTAAATTTGACGGTTTGGCTATTGAAACCCACGTTCTGAAGAGTCGTGGGCTTTCAGGTCCTGTGATCTCTACCTTAATCAATGCAAGGAAGCCAGCTTCCAGAGTGATTTATCATAGAGTTTGGAAGACTTATATATCCTGGTGTGAAGTCAGGGGTTGGCATCCCAGAAAATATGTCATAGGTAGAATTCTTGACTTTCTACAAATAGGATTAGAAATGAAGCTGGTCTTGAGTACCATCAAGGGCCAGGTCTCGGCCTTATCAGTATTATTTAAACGGCCACTTGCTTCACATTCTTTGGTCCGAAACTTTATGCAGGGGGTGACGCGTCTTAATCCTCCGGTTAAAGCACCCCTAAACCCCTGGGACTTGAATTTGGTTCTGTCAGTTTTACAGAAACAGCCTTTTAAACCAATACGTCAGATTCCCTTGGTCTTGTTGACAAGAAAGTTAATTTTTCTGGTAGCCATTTCTTCTGCTAGAAGAGTATCAGAATTAGCAGCCCTTTCCTGTAAAGAGCCTTATTTAATCATGCATAAAGAGTGGTATTGCGCCCTCATCCTAGCTTTCTACCGAAAGTGGCTTCAGATTTCCATCTAAACCAAGATATTGTTCTGCCTTCCTTTTTTCCAGATCCCTGTTCTACGGAAGAAAGGTCACTACATTCCTTGCAGTCAAGGCCTATCTGGAAGCAACTGCTCAAATTCGCAAAACGGGTGTTTTGTTCGTACAGCCAGAAGGTCCCAATAGAGGACAGGCAGCGTCAAAGTCTACCATTTCGAAATGGATTCGACAAATGATTATTCAAGCTTACGGTTTGAAACAAAAAATTCCACCTTTTCAAATCAAGGCAACAAGGGCTATTAGTGCTTCTTGGGCGGTGCATCACCAGGCCTCTATGGCTCAAATCTGCAAGGCCGCAACCTGGTCTTCAGTCCATACATTCACCAGATTTTATCAGGTGGATGTGGGAAGGCAAGAGGATATCGCCTTTGGGCGTAGTGTGCTGCAGGCAGCGGTACGAGGTCCTCAGGTCTGATTACACCCTACGTTGTGTGGTCCCCTCCCCTCAAATAGTATTGCTCTGGGACATCCCATCAGTAATTACTGAGGCTCTGTGTCCCGTGATGTACGAGAAAGAAAATAGAATTTTTTTTATAACAGCTTACCTGTAAAATCCTTTTCTTTTGATGTACATCACGGGACACAGAGGTCCCGCCCAGCTTCTAATACACTTATATTGCTTTGCTACAAAACTGAGGTATCTCCAGTAAGGGAAGGGGTTATATAGGGGGTTGAACTTCCTGTCTAGGGTGTGACCAGTGTCCAATCACCTTGTGATACCCATAAAGTAATTACTGAGGCTCTGTGTCCCGTGATGTACATCAAAAGAAAAGGATTTTACAGGTAAGCTGTTATAAAAAATCTAATTTTTTCGTACGGGTTCAATGGGACACTTTGCAAAGACATCTTTACCTTGGGAATTCTTTACTGAACCCATCTTGAACACTGTGCATAGACACCTTTAGCTCCTACCATTTCAAGAAACCTATTGCTTGCCATTACACCTCATTGGATACAATTAATGGAGCTCCTCCTGTCGGTGAAGACCATCAGATCTGTAACAGGGACATTGCTGTCATTATTGCTATTAGGGCCCTTATACCATTGCCATTAAGTCCGACCTCTCATTAGGGTTAAAGGTTTATAGGCTGACCGAGTGTCATGACTCTGCAGTAATACTTTCATGCCTTGTCTGTCTCTTACCTGGTCTTTGTATCAGCCTTAGGGCCTGCACTCTCACACCTGCATGGTTAAGTAATCTTTCCTCAGTGTGGCTTCACCCTAGCCTCAACAGGAACCACTATTTAACACTGTGTTCTCCAAGCCTGCCTTGCCGAGCAATATTGTGTGTTTGGTTTCCTGTTTCCTGCTTGCCGTGTGCTCTGCGTCTGTCTCTGTTACTAATCTTGGTGTCCCTGCCTGCTTGTTATCCTTTGTGTGTTCTCTGTCTATCCTTGTCTGCTAGTTTCCCCGACCTTTGGCTTATCTCCTGAATATCCCTTGTTGCCCTGGCCTGCTGCTTCCTCTCTATCCTCCTGTAGCCTACCGTGAGCGTGAGCTGGGAGACCCCGGGGGCCACGACCTGGAGCCAGTTGCAGCGCAGTCCATCCTCACCACTAGAGGCTCTGGTGAACACCTGCTGGCTCTTAGACTCCACGCCCTGGGGAATCTATGCTCTAGCTCCCAGTGGGATCCATGTTGGTGCTCCAGTGGACCTGCCTTCCTGAAGCTCACAGAGTTCCATTCGCAGCAGTCAGTCGTAGGGTCCACTACCTTAGCGGTGCACGCCTGACTCCAAAGGACACCTGGACTCAGGTGACCTGACACCAACGTTCTCCCTTTTCGAAATCTGTCAGTAGATCCACTCAATCTTTGTTTATCCTTTCAGGTGCACGTAGCACTCCACTGTACATGTGTGTATATAATTGACTGTTTACCTACAACTATCTTGGCTTATGTTATTCGGAGGAGTTCCTTTGCTGAGTTGGTGCTGTTGCCTAAAACTCAGCAGATCTATTACCTCCTCTTTGTGACAATTTCTTCTTTGAACTTTTCTAGTAAACACTATCAGAACATAAGTGCACAGAGTTGTCTGACTTATTACTTTAAGGTGGTGCAAAGATGTCTGAACCCAGAGTGTCAGGTGGGTTGGAATGTTTATCAGGTCATGGCGGTGCAGATGAGCAGGTAAATCCAAGCAGTCCCCTAGGGGGCCATGCTACATACTGAACAAGCTTAATTCAACATAGTGTTCTGAAGTCCTCTGAATCAAGACTTTCAAGCTTAAGTTTCTTTTATTAATGGCTGCTGGCAGTGTCATAGGGATCCCCGAGATCCTGGATTGTCACCGAGGCAGCCATCTTTTCATGCAGTGTCATAATGGATCCCCAGATTTAGATGTCACTGTAGTGGTCGTTACCAGGTTTAAACTACACCCAGACCCCCAGATTCAGATATGCATTGTATAGTTACACTGTTCTGCAGGTGTCATACCTGACCAAGGAGCACCTTCTATTCCGAACTACTTAGTTTGATCATGGACACACTGTACTTTCAGCTGGAGTATGCCTTCTTTCTCAAGGTCCATTACTGTACCCTAGTTCTTAGTCACTGGCTTGAATGGCATGGCTTTCTAAGCCCTAATTCTAAAAGAGGAAAATCTCTCTGAGACAGCCATTGCCATTGTGCTAAGTGCTCGTAAGCCCTCTTTGCACACATTGTATCACACATTTGGGAAGCTATTTTCAGAGTGGGCTTTTTCAGTGGCTCTGCCAGCTCCTAAGGGTCTCCAATACAAAGTGGCAATGCTATTGCAGGGGATACCTAACACTTTCCATTGCCACTCTGCCTGCGAATACTTCAATATCAGTATCACTTACCCCCGAAGGAGCCACTTGATGTGTTGGGTCCTCTGTTCTTGTGCCCACAATTCCACTAACAGCAACAGAGGTTATACCGGGATATATCAGGAAGGATGGTTATACTGATATGGGTTCATCATCAAAGATTATAACACAGCATCTAACAATCAAATATTAGCAAAAAGTAAGATTGTAATGGTTAACTGGGATTATTAGCAGGCTGCAAAAACTAAACACTTAATAACTCTAAACACTCTTTCCTTGTGCTACACAGGATGGCCTAGCTAAAGCAAAAAAAGAGCACATATAGGTGGTTACTGCAGCGACAGTCAGCAGTCCACATGTACTAAACCTCTTGCTGGCCAGCTTGTTGGGTCCAAAACCTTGAGTTGGAACGCTCTAGGTAATATACCTTTAAGAGCTGGTGCATGAAAAAGTCAAGTGTTGCTAGCCGGCAAGTCTGTCCCACTGTTAGGCTGCACTGTAAGGTTGGCCAGTGACTGCTCACCAGTCATATATAAACAGAGGCTTTCCGTCCCAGCACCAGGCACATAATGCCTCCTTTTTTTTTCTCTGGCTGTATCCTTAGCATGTGGCATTTTACTGCACAGTAGGCTCCCCACAGTCCAGGTTGCAATCCAAAGAACAAGGATAGTGTCCCTTCTGCTTCCCCTGCTTTCAGATAAAGATGTCCTGCTAACTGCACGCAGGTGGACTATGGTCTGCATTAGCGCTGGTCTCCCGACAGAAGGAGAGCCTTCTTCATCCTTCAACCCAGCCTTGCTTACCTGGGAGAGCAACGCCTGGTGCCAGAAGACACTCACTCCCTGTAGAATGAGTAGAGAAAGCGAACAAAGGATCCCGTCTCTTCAGCCTGAAATCTAATCTGGAAGTCAGGGATCTATCCAGAATGGCAAACTAAAAATCCTTCTCTATCAGCCAAATAAACACAGACAGCCCTTACCACATCTACAGTGTATAAGGCAATCTCCTTCAGATAAGATGAGAAACATAAATAAGCTAACACAATGTCCATATTAATGTGTAAACAGAGGGCAACCTTTGGTAAGATGGAAGGGTTAGGCCTCAAAACAACCTAATCCCTTTTAAGTGATGTTCCCTGCAAGAAAAGGTTGTCAGCTCAGATACTCTCCTGCCTGAATGATGGCAAAAAGCAAGTTGTTTGTTTTTCATCTATTGCAAAGATTCTTACCCAGAGATCCTGCCTGTAACAGTGCTTCTGTTGCATATTGGCTACGCTAAGCAACTGCCTCACAATTAGCGGCACCATTTTTACTACTGTGTGTACTCCTTCAGTTGGTCGTTGAGCCGGATATCAGATAGGCAGCTCAATGGTCAATTGATGGAGCTCACAACCTGCTTGTTACTATAAGTAATTCTTTCCCTGCTATATGGTCCATTGTTTTATTTGACAGTCATTTTTTTACCTCACTGGGTAAAGTCTATTTAAAGGGTTAGTTCAGCTTTACAAAAAAACTGCCTATGCAGGTAAGGAGTGTCTGTAGATAAAAACAAATTGTGCAGCTCCGAGTAAAGTTGAATAATGCCCTTTCTGTAACTGTAATCCATTTACATATCTCATGAAGTCTGACTGGAATACTCCAAAGATGTTGCTAAATGAGGTCTACTTATTACTGCTCACCTCCACCATCACAGGAGTGAGCTTTTTCTCTGATTCAAACCCCCTCACATACTCTTTCTCTCCCCTGATGCAGCAGCTCTGAGCTCCGCATTTGAGAGCTCACTCCTGTGATGGAGAAGGTGAGCAGTAATGAGTAGGTCTCACTTAGCAACATCCTAGCAATGTCTTGGAAGTATTCTGTAGGTGCGTCATGAGGTATGTAAATGGCCGTAGGCCGTTGACCTATAGCATGGGCATTATTTAACTTTAGTCAGAGCTGCATTGTTATTTGCATAGGCAATTTCTTGGTAAAGATGAACTAACCTTTTAAAGCAGAGCTTTACTCAAAAGGGGAAGCTCCGCTTATATACCTCCTCTGGTGCCCCATTTGGCACCTTTCGGTGGTGAGGGGGGAACGGGTACCTGGTTTTGACAGGTGCCCGCTCCCACTTTCGGGTGATCTCACCACGGCAAGATCAAACAGAAGTTTGGCCCCCCTCCTCCTTCCCCTGCTGCCAGGCCATTTACAAAGCGCAGCGTGCGTCGCGCAGTAGGAAGCCGCAAGGCTTCACTGCTGGTTTCCCTTACAAGCAATGGCGGTGGTAGCACCCCAGAGCTGATGGAAAAATCGGCTGGGGTGCAGACACTGCAGGATTCATGGACAGGTAAGAGTCTTAATATTAATAGTCAGCAGCTACAGAATTTGTAGCTGCTGACTTTTAATTTTTTTGAAGGAGCTTGGAGCTCCTTTTTAAAGCAGTTGTATACCCTGCCTGGTGATTTTTACCTAAAATGAATATCTTCTAAACCTGCACAGTTTAGGAGATATTCATTCTGCAAGCAGCCGCTGATGTCTGCGGCGCATGCGCTCTGAAGAACCGGCGTATCGTGCCGGAACATCAGAGCTCCTTGCCAGAACGGAGGGCTCCTGCGCGCATGAGGTAGTGACGTCATTGCGGCTCTGGCCACTCACAAGGCCGAAGCCGTAAACACAGAAGAAACGCCAAGGGAATGTGTCAGCTCCCTCAGCTGTGACCGGGCACCACTGTGGGGGGCTTCATTCTAAGGTATTTCATAGGTAAGTATTTCATAATGTGCTAGTATGCGATGCATACTACCACATTATACTACTGTCTTGCAGGTTTTTTTTCCCCGCAGTTTACTACTGCTTTAACCACTTGCCGCCCGCCGATGTACGTCCCTACTTTTGGGACGGATATCATTGTAATGGCCGCAGCTAGCTACCATAACCCCGGTATCCCCGTGTTTGGCCGGCGGTCGGCTACAAGATAAAAGTGGTCTCTGCGGTGGATTTGCCCTGATATCACTTTTATCGGTGGCGGGAGAGGGCCCCCCCCGCCATCCAGTGACCTCCGCCGCTTACCGGAGCCGTCGGCAGCGGCGATCGCGTCTGTCCCCTGGGCTGACATGGAGACGAGTAAGGGGAAGATGGCCCCCACACGTCTACATGACACTGCAGGGCGGAAGCGATGTCAAAACATCACTTCTGCCCATAGCTCTTAAAGGGCCAATTAATTTTTTTTTTTTTTTTTAAATGACAATTTTTTTTTTTATTGCATTTTAGTGTAAATATGAGATCTGAGGTCTTTTTAACCCCAGATCTCATATTTAAGAGGTCTTGTCATGCTTTTTCTCTATTACAAGGGATGTTTACATTCCTTGTAATAGGAATAAAAGTAAAACTTTTTTTTTTTTAAACAGTGTAAAAATAAAAAGTAAAAGGTATAAACACGCCCCGCCCCGCCGAGCTCGTGTGCAGAAGCGAACACATACAAGAGTAGCGCCCGCATATGAAAACAGTGTTCAAACCACACATGTGAGGTATCGCCGCAATTGGTAAAGTGAGAGCAATAATTCTAGCCCTAGACCTCCTCTGTATCGCAAAACATGCAACCGGTAGAATTTTTTAAATGTCGCCTATGGAGATTTTTTTTTTTTCGAACAAGAGCAAGTTTATTGATTGTCAAAGAATGAAAACAACAACAGTACATATATGGAATACATTTTTTCCAATGATACAAAGAATCAAGGTACACTTGTACACACTGAGGGAGAAAAGAAAAGAAAAAAAAAAAAAAAAAAAGGGAAAAGAGATTTTGTTAGGTATGGTTTTCATTACATCTGAGGGTCATATTTGTGTTAATGTCCTTGGGTACATTGTGCTAGATATCATTAAATTTTTCCTTTAGTTCCCCAACCGCATCCAGGTTTCTTAATGGTATTTCAATTAACATCAATGAATAAACATTATAAGTATTGCTAGCATCAGGTGATCTCTCATTTATATAGTTATTCAATACAGGTTTCACTGGAATTGAGCCACCTATCCCAGATTTTGTTATATTTGGCCGGGCACCCTCTATGGCTATATAATACTTGCTTGTACGGCAGTGTTTTATTTACTTCAGTAATCCAGGCTCGAACTGTGGGAGGATTTATCCTCATCCAGTGTCTGGCAAACACTTTCCTGGCACAGAACAAGGTTTCGTATAGGAAAGTTGCCAAACACCTTTCAGTGTCAGCGTCTGGCAATTTACCTAGTAGGCATGTTTTGGGATCAAGTTGTAGGGGTGAGCCCATGTGGTCGTGTAAAAATTTGATAACCTGTGTCCAGTAGTGCTGAATGTTTGGACATTCCCATATTAAGTGAACAAATGAACATGGGTTAGCTAGGCACCCTGGGCAGTTTGGGTCCTGGTCACGTGAGAATTTGATCAGCCGTGTGGGGGTAAGGTAGGCTTTATGGATAACATATAGTTGGGTCAAACGGTCTGATAGTGTCGGGGATGATTTCTTAACATTCTCCAATGCCTCCTCCCAGTCCGAGTCTTCTATTGGGCCTATGTCCTCTTCCCACCTGTTTTTAGCTCTATCTATAATTCTGGCTACTGATCGCGCCCTTATGATGTTGTAAAGGTTGGATATCAGTTTAGCTGGCTCTTCGCCTGTGATCACTTCAACCATTGGTAACGTTTGTGTGTTGGGAAATCCATCTGTGAATTGGGCCCGTAGAGCATGTCTTAGTTGCATATAGTTAAACAGCATATGTGCGGGTAAATCAAATTCCTCTCTAAGTGCTTGGAAATGTCTCACCCCTAGAGGCGTAAGTACCTGAAATAGGTATGTGATTCCCTTAGTGGCCCACAGTGTAGCAGCTGGTAAGTGCAGTAGTTCTTGTAGTTGGCGGTTATGCCATAAGGGTGTATGCGAGTGGTAGAAATCAGCTCCAGTCAAATTGAGCGCAATTTCCCAAATTCTTTTATGTTGTTGTAACATGTGGTTCTGAGTCATTCCTCTACCCGTGCCTTCCTTGCCTCTAAATATGACTTGCAGAGGAGAGTGTATATCCTTATTTGGTTCTCTACATACTAAAACTTGGTATCTATCTTTGTCAGTTTTATGTAGATGAAAGAGGTGTGAAATCTGTGCAGCTATGTAGTATGTATGTAGGTCCGGGAGAGCGGCTCCTCCGGCGGTGGTGGGGTTTTTTAGGGTATTCCAAGCTAGCTTGTGTCTGTTGGATCCCCATATGAAGGAGTTAACTATCTGGTCTAGGGCTTTGAAAATTTTTAGGGGGATAAGTACTGGGGAGTTCCAAAGTATATAGAGAAATTTTGGGAGCAGAATCATTTTAAAGAGGTTGATTCTCCCCATTACTCCCAGTGGAAGTCTAGTCCAGGTTTGTGTACGGGATTTCAAGTATGTAAATAAGGGTTCTATATTGTTGACGATAAAGTCCTTGGGATCTCTAGCGATGAATATGCCTAGATATTTGAAAGATGCAACTCTTAGCAATGGAAGGGAGGCTGATTGGCGCGTGGGTGGTGTTAGATCTAGGGGCATAATTTGCGACTTAGACCAGTTTATACTTAGTCCGGAGTGTTTCCCAAATTCCTCTATGGTCGTCAGGGCCGCCTGGAGAGACGGGCCAGTATCCTCCAAATATAAGAGCATATCGTCAGCGTATAGGCTCACCGTCTCTACCAGGTTGCCGACCCTGAGACCTCTAATGCCCAGGTGCATCCTGAGGGAGATGGCCAGGGGCTCGACTGCCAGGGCATACAAGAGTGGGGAAAGTGGGCAGCCCTGGCGGGTACCCCGTTCCAGCGGAAAAGAATCTGATAGGGTTCCATTCATGAGAACACTGGCTTCTGGTGAGAAATACAATAGTCGTACCCACTTTATAAATCTGGGCCCGAATCCGAACCCCCGAAGGCACTCCCACAGATACTCCCACTCCACGGAGTCAAAAGCCTTGGCGGCGTCCAGCGCCACCACTGCTCGGTCTCCTATGTTCTCATGGGTCGCCTGGATATTCATGTAGAGACGTCGCAGATTCATGGCTGTGTTCTTTCCAGGCATGAATCCCGTTTGGTCAGGGTGTATAATGGAGAGAATAATTTGATTGAGTCGAATGGCCAAAACTTTTGCTAGAATTTTGATATCTGCTTGTAGCAGTGATATTGGGCGATATGATTCAGGATATTGGGGATTCTTACCTGGCTTTGGGATGACTATGATTACTGCTCGTCGGAGGGATTCAGGCAGGGAACCAGATTCGAAGATATAATTGTATAATTTAAGTAGTTCAGGGACCAATACCTCGGAGTATTCTGCATAAAAGTCTAGGGGAATGCCGTCCTGACCTGGGGCTTTCGCTGGGGCTAGGGATGAAATCGCAACTGCGATCTCGTCTGCAGTAAGGGGGGCTTCCATGACTGTCATCTGAGATTCTGAGATTTGGGGAAATGGTATATTGAGGAGAAATGTCTGTGTCTCTTGAGCAGTGACATTTACTTTAGAGGAGTAAAGGTCGGCATAATATGTACGGAATGCTGTCGCTACTGATACAGGGTCTGTTAAGGGTGCATTATGCGGGTCTGTCAAGGATACCACAACCGGTGGGTTAGTGTCTTGGTGGGCTAAATACGCCAGTAATTTACCCGCTCGTTCGCCCATCTCGAATATCCGTTGTTTTGAGAAGAAAAGTTTTTGTCTAGCTTTTTCAAAGTGTAATTGGTTTAGTGTACGGGTTTGCAGTTTGAGTACTGATATCGTGGCTGGATTGGGGTCTAGGTTAAATTCTTTAGTTGCCAGTTCTACCTTTTCAGAGGCAAGGTGTAGTGCAGCTTTAGAAGAGGCCTTTAATCTATTTATACGTGAAGAAAGAATTGTACGGACATGTATTTTAAATGTCTCCCACACCATATTTACCGAAGCGGTGTCTCTGTTGCGGTTAAAAAAATATTGCCATTCCTCTCGGATATCCTCCTGGTCTTTTAAGGCAGAGAGCCAGAAGGGGTGAAGGCGCCATGTATGGGATCCCGTGTGCGAGGTTAGATGTAGGGTTGCCCAACAAGGAGCGTGATCTGAGAGGGATCTAGTGTGATACCCTGCGTCTGTTAAGAGTGGGAGGAGTATTTCTGAGACTAGTATGAAATCTATGCGGGACATGGTGGAATGTGTTGCCGAAAAGCAAGAGAAAGTCTGGGTGTTTGGGTATTTAGATCTCCATGTGTCTACTAAGGAGAATTCAGACATCAATCGTCCAAATCTGGTACTGTCAGGGGTTTGGGCGCACTGAGGGGATTGTAGTCTGTCTCTAGTGGGGTTCAGAACTGTGTTAAAATCCCCTAGCCAAATAGCCGGGATAGCAGGGTGTTGGGACATATATAGTAACCCTTCTGTGACTATAGCAGAGTTGTAAGGTGGGGGTATGTAAAAGGCAAGGATCAGATATTGTGAGCCACTAATAGTGGAGTGGAAAAAGATGAACCCGCCCTGAGGATCCGTGCGCACTGAAATTATGCCAAATGGAGTGGTTTTAGCAATAAGTATAGAAACCCCTCGTGAGTAGGAAGAGTGTGTGGCGTGGTACGCCCACCCTATCCATGGGCGTTTCAGTGCAACCTGTAGCTGGCCTGTTATGTACGTTTCAACTAATACAATTATATCCGCACGATAGGACTTAAGGCAGCCAAAGATTGCCGTTCTCTTAATTTTATCCCGGATTCCCCGGACGTTCCATGTTAGGAATTTTACGTTAATCATATGTGTCATATGGGTGTATGTAGGGGTGCGGCTGAATAGGTTTTCCCAGGGCAGGTCCAGCCTCAACACGCACCATTTCCCATACAGTGAACCGTCTTAGTGTCAAGTGATACCATACATATTCATTACAGGTATATTCCAACTTATCAGAACACATGCTCTTTAAACTTAGGTGAAACAATTCCCAATCCCCCCTCCCTGCTCTCAGCCGCCCAAACTTGGCTGGAGCATCAAACCCATAACCTGTGCTACCACTCGTAGGTACCATGGTACTTGATAGTATACACTACCTACATTGACACCGGCTAAAGCTTATTTAGCTGTGCCGGTCACAATATGTCACACCAGTGGTAGGGGCGAATAATTCGCTGGTTGGTAGTCCAGCAATGAGATTTTAGACGATGTGTCTGTGAAACACTTGGTAGTAATATATGTTCCATTCTTACGCCCAATAGTGGTCAATAGTAATAAGTAACAGATATTCCATAAAAAAGGTATTGTAAACCATAACTATTAATGCTGATCTGGTGACCCCGTGACCTCCTCCCTCATCCCTCTTGCTACAAACATGACTGTAACTATCTTTAGGAGTCTACGGAACCAGGTAGAAAAGGTCCATATGGAGAGAACAGTTACTTCTTTCGATGGGGTAAAAACATTGTGAGAGATACAGGGGTGCATGTACCCCAGATCGGGGTGTATCAAAATCTTGCATTGAAGCTCAGGGGATGTGCCCCGATCAGAGGCTGCATGGGCAGTTCACTGCAGCTTTATAGGTACTGGGCATATTGTGTGTTCTGCTCCGAAGTGAACCCTATATGGGTTCTGTCACTGCAGTGTATTTGTCAAATAATGTTTTGCAGCTCCTAATAGGGCCAGTGTCTCCGATCAGGGTGCAGTATGTATAGTAAGTGTTTATGGGGGTCTGAGGTCTCACCTAGTCCACTGTATACGAAGGCCTCATCTTTAGGCAGGTCTGTTTCTCTCCGCATCCCGTCGATCGATCCACTCCGAGGCAAGTGTTGGATCATCGAAGAAGTATGCTCGATCTTCCCCCACTACACGCAGGCGAGCGGGAAACAGCATGGCGTACTTGATGTGTTGCGCTCGAAGGCGTCGCTTGACCTCTGTGAATCTGGAGCGTTGTTTCTGCACCTCCGCAGAAAAGTCGGGGAATGCCGAGACAAATCCTGATTGGAACGGAATGTTGCCCTTAATTCTAGCCATGCGGAGAACTGCATCGCGGTCTCTGAAGTTCAACATCTTCGCAATAAAAGTGCGCGGAGGGGCTCCTTCAGGTGGTCGGCGGGCAGGCATGCGGTGTGCACGTTCCACCACAAACGTGGTGGAGAAGGCCTCTCTGCCATAGGATGATATAAGGAGTTTTTCCAGGAAAGTAGCTGGATCAGTACCTTCTGAACCTTCAGGCAGGCCGATGAAGCGCAGGTTGGATCTGCGAGCGCGGTTCTCAAGGTCGTCATGTTTCTGCGCCAACATCTGAACTTGTCGCTTCAGATCATCCTGGGAGTGCTGTAGGGGGTATAAAGTGTCCTCAGCCCGGCTAATTCTGGCCTCCGTTTCAGTAACCCTTTCCCTGAGTTTAGTCATGTCTTGTCTTATCAGGGATATGTCCACCTTTACCTCCTCCAGCTTGCTAGTGAGGGTGGATTGGCATAGGGAGATCGCCTCTAGGACGCGCGCTGTATCAGCTCCCTCATGCTCTGTATGGGGAGCAGCGTGTGCTGTGGAGGAGGCGCCATCTTGCCCCTCGCCGTCCCGCTCCGTCCTCCGGTATCTGTCCAGGGATGATGAGGCTACAGTGCCCCGTTTCGGAGGAGACATGGCTCGGCGGGTGCAGCGGGTCAAATTGTGAGTATAGCCTCAAATAATAAGGGTAAAAAAAATTTAAACCATACCATCATCCAAATTAATATGTACAAGGAAAAGAGAGTGGGACATAGGGGACAGTGGCTGATGTTGGCCCCATAATGTTCACACCCTAAAATAGCTGGACTATACCGGTACAGGTAAACGATGATAGACAGAATATATAAAAGGAGTTTATTACAAAAAGGAAATACATGGTATACAGATTAAAATGCAAAAACAGAAATTCAAAGATCACCAAAGAATATCTGTAAATTACAAAGTATTGACTGGTCTGGTTCTCGACTAGTTTCGCGATATTATCGCTTCCTCAGGAGGACCAATCTATAAGACAAATAATATAATGCAATACAAGCCAAAACATTATACAGTACACTACAAGTAGTGATCGTAAAAACAGCATGTAGAAAGGGGAAAGGATAAAACATAATTACTAGTTCGGCTTACCCTATAATTGGGTGATCGTGTGCGGCACCGGGCCGCCCAAACAACTCTCCCCCGCGGCGGACAAGGGGGATAGTTTAGAGCCCTCTAAATAAAAAGCATAGCGTAAGTGGGGGGCCACAAAGATAGCTGATGAAAGGATACAGTGGATTTAGCCAAACACATGTTGAGGGGGCGGAAAGGGAGGGGAGGGAGGGCCAAGGGAAAAAGGGGGAAAGGAAACTGGGGGGAAGGGGAGGGGGAGGGGGGGAAAAGGAGGGAGAAAGGGGGGGCGGGGAGGGAGGAGGGAAGGAGGGTAAGGATAATGGAACAGGGGAAGGGGAAGGGGGGGGAGAAAGGGGGGGGGACAGGGAGGGACACCGGGGGAGGGGGTAGTGGAGAGAAAGGAAAGAAGGGGGTAGGGGACAGGGTGAGGAGGAACAGACAATGCACAGGGACAGGGAGGATAGAGGGTGCAGCGGGTCCTTCTGGCACAGATGCGGGGCACTAATTACCGTTTGGGGTCACAGGATGCTGGTTACAGGATCTACCACGGACGGAGCGCTGGTTACACACGTCCTATCACATTGCCGTCCAGGCCACGCCCGCCTATGGAGATTTTTAAGGGTAAAAGTTTGTCGTCATTCCAGGAGCGGGCGCAATTTTGAAGCGTAACATGTTGGGTATCAATTTACTCGGCATAACATTATCTTTCACAATATTAAAAAAAATTGGGCTAACTTTACTGTTGTCTTATTTTTTAATTCAAAAAAGTTGATTTTTTTTTTTTTTAAAAAGTGCGCTTGTAAGACCGCTGCGCAAATACGGTGTGACAGAAAGTATTGCAACAACCGCCATTTTATTCTCTAGGATGTTAGAAAAAACTGTATAATGTTTGGGGGTTCTAAGTAATTTTCTAGCACAAAAAAAACAGTTTTTAGCTTAAACACCACATCTAAAAAAGAGGCCCGGTCTTAAAGTCGTCAAGCAGCATGAAGCAATAGTGTGTTGGTGCTGTAACAAATCGGACCCCCTTTTCACCACCTACCTTTTTTTCTGTTTATATTATGAAGGAAGAACTTCACCCAAATCCTAACATGTAAAAGAAAGGCGGTTAAAAATATGACTAAATGTCAATTTTAAAATACTTACCTTTCCATGCGAGCTTACCTTATCTTGTATTTCCTTGAACTTTCCTAAGCGCCTTCTGTCTTCCGCACCGCCATCTTGTGTAATTCGGAAATTTACACTGGGGAAATCATTGTGTTTACACGTTACCATAGTTATGGCAACATAGGTGGCATTTATGTAATTGTTGCTATGGCAATGTGTAAACCAATAAAATCCCTGTGTGTGCATAAGTGCTGCTGGTGATCCTTTGCAAGTGAACCCTGTACAGCGAATGCCATTCTCACCTAGGTGGAAGAAACACAAGCAAAGGGAGATAAAAAAAAAGAAAAAAATGTATGTGATTCTTTAAAAGGTGGGAATATAACATAATATTAGTAAATGTTAAAATCGAGGGGGAAGGTCCGCTTTAACTTGATTTATTTTTCCTTATACAGATAGGCCTGCTTATAACGTAAGACTACATTTCTGTTGGCCACTAGAGGGTGATGTTTCCCTTTCCAGCTGGTCTCCAGTGTAGTAGGAAGAAGATAGGAACGCCAGGGCTTTCCCTCTAGTGTCCGTACTCGCCGTTTCCGTTCTGATGGCAGCCAATGAACGGCGAGGACAGGTACCGTGAAGGAACTGGGTGTGGCGTCGTTCCTGGAGGACTTTGTTAGGGTTTTATGGCGTTAGTACTCGGTGTTTGAGGGGATTGGCGAGTACGGTACGGGGGTTTCGGGTGGCTCCAGAGGTAGGCGGAGGCCGCCCGTTGATATCCGTTACCCGTGAAGCCTGGCGCGCACGGTGTGAGGAGGTATGTATAGACATGCAGTATGGCGTAGGATCAGACGCAGCGTGTCCCGGCGTGAGCCTTCTTATGGAATGTGTGTGCTGAGGAGGGTAGAATAGGCCGAGAGCGCTTCTGTCGTCATCACAAGCAGAGGCCCCATTTTCCCGCCCTCACTTCTATTCTCACTTTCACTAGAGAACACGGGCAGAGCTCAAACATTCATCTCTGCATACCGATCCCAAAATAAATTCCAGGTTTATTGTTCTACTTGCATTTCATTAAAGCTGAATTCCAGATAATGTTTTTTTTTAGGCTGGATTCACACTGCTGCGAACACAGACGTTGCATGTGATTCGCACGTTATTGCTGTGCAGATCCCATGCAATGTGAATTCAGTCATACAAACTGGCCGAAATCGCATTCGCACCATAATGGTGCAGGGCCCTTTTTTTTTTTTTTTTTTTTTTGGTCCGCACTGGAATTGGAGCGCATGGCTGTTCACACTCGTGTGATCCGATTATTGTACCATTTCACAGGTCACACTGCAAAGCGATCTGGGGGGCATTGTCATTAACCACTTAAGGACCGAGCCTCTTTCTGAGATTTGTTGTCTACAAGTTAAAAAAACTTTTTTTAGCTAGAAATTTACTTTGAACCCCCCATAATATTAATATATATATATATATATATATATATATATATATATATATACACACACACACACACACCCTGTTTCCCAGAAAATAAGACCTAGCGTGATTGTCGGCGATGGCTGCAATATAAGCCCCACCCCCCAAATAAGCCCTAGTTAAAGTCCTCGTAGGTCTTATTTTCAGGGTAGGGCTTATTTTCGGGGAAACAGTGTGTGTATATATATATATATATATATATATATATATATATTTTTTTTTTTTTTCTATCACCCTAGAGAATAAAATGGCGGTTGTTGCAATAACTTTCTGTCACACCGTATTTGCGCAGCGGTCTTACAAGCGCACTTTTTTGAGTTAAAAAAACAAGACAACGGTAAAGTTAGCCCAATTTTTTTATTTTATTATTTTTTTTTTTTATGATGTGAAGGATAATGTTACGCCGAGTAAATTGATACCCAACATGTCATGCTTTAAAATTGCGCCCGCTCGTGGAATGGCGACAAACTTTTACCCTTAAAAAATCTCCATAGGTGAGGTTTAAAAAATTGTACAGGTTGTATGTTTTGAGTTACAGAGGAGGTCTAGGGCTAGAATTATTGCTCTCGCTCTACCAATTGTGGGGATACCTCACGTGTGGTTTGAACACCATTTTCATATGTGGGCACTACACACGTATGCGTTTGCTTCTGCACGCGAGTTCGACAGGGCGCGTTTAAAACATTTTTTTTTTCTTATAACCTTTCATTATTTTTACACTTTCAAAAAAAAAAAAAAATTGCCACTTTCCTATTACAAGGAATGTAAACATCCCTTGTAATAGGAAAAAAAAGCATGACAGGACCTCTTAAATATGAGATCCGGGGTCAAAAAGACCTCAGATCTCATATTTACGCTAAAATGCAATATAAAAAAAAAAAGTAATTAAAAAAATAATAAGGCCCTTTAAGAGCTATGGGCGGAAGTAACGTTTTGACGTTGCTTCCGCCCTGCAATGATATGGAGATGGGTGGGGGCCATCTTCCCCTTACTCATCTCCATGTCAGGCTAGGGAGAGTATCCGATTGCCTACGCCACTACCGACAGCTCCGGTAAGCGGCGAAGGGTACTGGAGCGTAGTGGGAGGGTGGGGGGGCCCTCTCCTGCCGCCGATAAAAGTGATCTTGCGGCAAATCCACCGCAGACACCACTTTTATCTTGAAGATGACGTATAACGTCATCCGACCGACGGTGGGCGGTCCGGAAGTAGTTAACTTCAGATTGTCACCCGCAGCGGTTCACAGAAATCAGTGTGACCTGCCTGCGAGTCAGATGCGATGCTGGAACCCGCACTGGAATTGCAGTGGTTCCCGCATCACACCAGTGTACACCTAGCCTAAAGGTGAAGTATTGGGGATATATAATATTACACACACCCTCTTTGGTGCAGCTGTCCCCCACCGGCCCTAAGACAGAGAACTGAGTGATCACATGATGCTGATTGCTCAGCTCTCAGTCGGCTACTTGGGTTATTATACTGCCACCTTCAGGTGAACTGGCACTGGACTCCCAGGTATAAAGTTGCTCAGCTAAGCCTCAGTTTTGAAGCAAGCAATGAGGAATAGACCAGATGCAAGGGATCTCTGGGTCATGTTGTGTATTGTTCAGAAGCAGAGAGTGGTGACTGTCAAGTCACTGCACTCTGCTCTGCCCCGGCTTGCTGTAGCGGCAGGCTGGAGAGGGGGTGGGAGCAGCTGGCTTCAGCTGTCAGCCACGTGCTGAGTTGTGGAGCAAGCTGTCAATTAGGCAGCTGGGTGGATCCCAAAATTATGATCGTGATCTTTCCAGAGCCTGGAGTGGATAATAGCCCGCTGTCGGCTGACTCTGAGTTACAGGAGTGCAAAACTAACTGCACATTTTTTTTTAACCCACAAGATAGGTATGACCAAAACGCTTTACTTTACTTCTAATTGAATAATTACACTGCTTCAGCTTGGACCAATGGAAAGCATCCCAACTATAGGGATGAAAAAAAAAAGAAAGACTTGATTGCCCCATCCACACACTAAAGATGTATAGGGTGCTGAACATGCAGACATTTCCAACAAGTTTGTTGTACAGAAGTCCCCCAAATCATCCAGAGAATGCTTTACATTCAGAAAATGCAAAGCTCTTCCTAAATGGCACCCCTGCTGGGTGAGCCTCCTGTGGTCACAATGCAGCAGGGACCTGGAAGCTGGCAGAGATCACTGTGGTAGCGGTGCCTACTATAGTGACTTCCAGCTTCCACAGGTTTGGCACATGCATAATTGGACTGGTCCAAGCTCTAGAACAATGTAACAATGTAGAAATTGCCATACCTGGAATTCAGCTCTAAAGTATATGCGAGCCCCCCCAAAAATAAAAACCCCATTCTGTTCGAAATGACAAATCAAAACATTGTAAAATTTAAATATATAAATTATCAATACTTTTTTTTTTTTCTTTCTTTCTTTAGAAGTGGTCACATAATCTATAAGGTGGGGTTGGATACTGTGTGTGGTTGTCAAAAGGAGGCATTGACATAGCACTACGCTAATCTTCCCTGTGAAGAGCTGTATGGGGCTGGGTGTCAGCACCAGTCTGACCATCGGATCTTTTTAACACAGCCAGAAAACTATGCTAGGAAGGAAGTGCTTCTATGGTGTGTTTGATGTGAAACCGGAAAGCAAGGGGACTGACGGGAACACCTGGGATTTCAAATATATAAAACAAAAACAAAAAACGTGCCGGGCCTTACATAATGTGCGACAACTGACGCAGATGTCTTTGGAGGGCCAGCACCGAAATTGCCGGGGAAGACCAGATGCCAATGTCAGCTGTTAAAATGGTGGCTTGAGTTTACGTGGGAGAAATGGTGCATATGGGAACACTTTAATCACTTCCGCCCCAGAAGGATTTACCCCCTTCCTGACAAGCCCCTTTTTGCGATACGGCACTGCATCGCTTTAACTGACAATTGCGCGGTCATTCAACGTTGTACCAAAACAAAATTGCCGTCCCTTTTTTTTTTTTTTTCCCCCCACAAATAGAACTTTGTTTTGGTGGCATTTGATCACCTCTGCGGTTTTTATTTTTTGCGCTATAAACAAAAAAAATCCTAAAAAAATAAAAAAATAAATTTCTTTCTCAGTTTAGGCCAATATGTTTTCCTCTACATATTTTTGGTAATACAATCGCAATAAGCGTATATTGATTGGTTTGCGCAAAACTTATAGGGTCTACAAAATAGGGGATGGATTTATGGCATTTTTATTTATTTATTTTTTTTTCTTATTTGTAATGGCTTTTTTTTTTTTTTTAATCGAAAGATTTGACACTATTTTGGGACCATTTCAATATATACAGCTATCAGTGCTATAAAAATGCACTGATTACTGTGTAAATGTCACTGGCAGGGAAGGGGTTAAACACTAGGGGGCGATCAAGGGGTTAAGTGTGTTCCCTCTGTGTTCTAACTGTAGGGGGGATGGGCTCACTAGAACATGAGATCACTGCTTCCGATCACTGGGAGCAGTAGATCCCTGTCGTATCACTAGGCAAAACAAGGAAATGGCTTGTTTACATAGGCATCTCCCCGATCTGCTTCTCTGTGCCATGTTTGCGGGCCACCGGCAGACATCGAGTCCGCGGGCATGCCCCTGAGGCAGGCGCACGCCTGCTAGCGGCCGATGATGGAGTGTTGTACGGGTACGTCATTTTGCGCACCCGTGCCACTTTGCCGGCATATATCGGCGTGAGCCGGTTGGCAAGTGGTTAAGGCAACCAATATAAATTATATGTATTTACTTGTCAATACTTATTTCAGTAATGGTAGAGTCAAATGTGTATGTGGTTTGGGGGGGTCTGCCTTAAGAACTTTTCCATTAGGCTGGGTTCACACTGGTCCGACAAACGCTTCGAAATTGGGAGCTCATGTCGCATGACGTGTGAAATCCAATGTTTCCCTATGGGAGCCATCCTAACTGGTCAGACACAAGTCGTTCCGACTTTAGAAATGCTCCCTGTACTATTTTGGTCCGACTTTGATCCTACTTCAGCCTATTGACTATCAAGTCGGATCGCCATCTCGCATGATCCGACTTCAGCACGCGACTTGTGCTCACGCCAAATTTTAAATAAAAAACCGTCATGATTTCCCCCCTAGAGCATACCAGGCCCTTAGGTCTGGTATGGACCTTGAGGGGAACCCCCTACGCCGAAAAAATGGCGTGGGGGTCCCCCCCAATCCATACCAGACCCTTATCCGAGCACGCAGCCCGGCCGGTCAGGAATGGGGGTGGGGATGTGCGAGCGCCCCCCCCCCCTCCTGAACCGTACCAGGCCGCATGCCCTCAACATGGGGGTGTTGGTGCCTTGGGGGAGGGTGGTGCGCTGCGGCCCCTCCATCCCAAAGCATCTTGTCCCCATGTTGATGAGGACAACAAGGGCCTCTTCCCGACAACCCTGGCCGTTGGTTGTCGGGGTCTGCGGGCGGGGGGCTTATCGGAATCCGGGAGCCCCCTTTAATAAGGGGGCCCCCAGATCCCGGCCCCCCACCCTATGTGAATGAGTATGGGGTACATCGTACCCCTACCCATTCACCTAGGGAAAAAGTGTCAATAAAAAAAAAAAAAAACGCTACACAGATTTTTAAAGTAATTTATTAGACAGCTCCGGGGGTCTTCTTCCGACTTCGGGGGTCTGTCCGGGTCTTCTGCTGGGCTCCTCCGCTATCTTCTGCTCTTTTGACGCTCTTTTGCTATAGCGGAGGAGCCCGGTCTTCGGTCTTCTGCCTTCTTCCTTCTTCTTTTCTTCCAATGTTGACATGACGCTCTCTCCGGCTGGAATGCTCTCTGTGCGCTCTGCTATGGCTTATATAGGCGGTGACCCCGCCCCCTTATGCCATCACAGTCCCTGGGCATGCTGGGACTGTGACGTTTTAGGGGGCGTGGTCATCACCCGATGGCATAAGGGGGCGGGGTCACCGCCTATATAAGCCATAGCAGAGCGCACAGAGAGCATTCCAGCCTGAGAGAGCGTCGTGTCAACATTGGAAGAAAAGAAGAAGGCAGAAGTCTGGACCACCGCTAGCAATAGAGCTGTAGAAGATAGCGGAGGAGCCGGCAGAAGATCAGGACACCGGGAGGAGACGCCGGAGAGACCCCGAAGTCGGAAGAAGACCCTGGAGCTGTCTAATAAATTACTTTAAAAACCTGTATACTATTTTTTTATTGACACTTTTTTCCCTAGGTGAATGGGTAGGGGTACGATGTACCCCATACTCATTCACAAAGTTCGGGGGGCGGGATCTGGGGGCCCCCTTATTAAAGGGGGCTCCCGGATTCCGATAAGCCCCCCGCCCGCAGACCCCGACAACCAACGGCCAGGGTTGTTGGGAAGAGGCCCTTGTCCTCATCAACATGGGGACAAGGTGCTTTGGGGTGGGGGGGCCCGCAGCGCGCCCCCCTCCCCCAAGGCACCAACCCCCCATGTTGAGGGCATGCGGCCTGGTACGGTTTGGGGGGGTGGGGCGCTCGCTCGTCCCCACCCCCATTCCTGACCAGCCAGGCTGCGTGCTTGGATAAGGGTCTGGTATGGATTGGGGGGGACCCCCACGCCGTTTTTTCGGCGTAGGGGGTTCCCCTCAAGGTCCATACCAGACCTAAGGGCCTGGTATGCTCCTGGGGGGGAACCCATGCCGGTTTTTTATTTAAAATTTGGCGCGGAGTTCCCCCTCAAGATTCACACCAAGACATCCAACATTGCGTTATTTCCTGCCCCCTGCTTTAGCCCCTCCCATTGTGTGTTAGTATACTTGTCCTTTGACCAATTAAAACTATCTGAAAAGTCGGATCAAAGTAGTATCCTGTTCATGAAAGTCGGATGGATGTAGGACTGATGTCGCAGAGCAAAGTAGGATGAAAGTTGTACTACTGTCGTGTAGTATAGTGTGAACCCAGCCTTAAAGTTATGCTGAAGTCCTTTTTTTTTTTTTTTCTTTAAAGATAAACATATCATACTTGCCTGCTTTGTGCAGTGGTTTTACACAGAGCAGCCCAGATCCTCCTTCTCGGGTCCCCCGCCAACGCTCCTGACCCCACCCTGCTGTCGAGTGCCTCTACAGCAAGCAGCTTATTATGGGGCACCCGACCCGAAGCTCTGTGTGTCCATTCAGACACGGAGCTGTGGTTCCGCCTCGCTTCCTCTCTCTCCTCGGCTAACTGACTTTGGCAGCAGAGGGAGCCAATGGCACCGCTGCTGTGTCTCAGCCAATCAGGAGGGAGAGTCTTAGATGGCCAAATCACTTGTACACATCGCTGGATCGAGAGAGGGCTCGGGTAAGTATTGGGGGGCTGCTGCACACTGAAGGTTTTTTTTTAATGCATAGCAACAGCAGCCTGACCCTGCAGTGTCTTTATTTCCTGTAACCTTCCCATTGCATGATGAAAAAACTGGGGTGGAAAAAATGTTAAACTTACTTTATACACTGACATTTGGTGCCAATGCCTAGCTGAGGGTGACTTCCCTGGGATTTCTCAAAGGATCCTAAATGTTGGGAGAAATGTGCTCTGGTACAGTATTGTAGCTTCTTGCTAGATATTGGATCCTTGACTTTACCCAGAATCCCTCATTGGTGTCACCTTTGCCCCAAGCCAAGGACCCTAAACTGGAGTGTAAGGTATATAACATTTAGTTCTTATGCGTTTTATGTAATTTTCTTTTTTAGGGATCCAAGATAAGCGGACTTTGCATCTTTACACAAGGTCTGCTTGTATAAAATGCATAAAATGAAACCTCTGGCACCTGTCCACTTCGATCCCTTTCACATGGGAGCCTTCATTCAGTTTTATGCACCATCTTGTGATGCAGGAAAGATTGTCCTAACTAATACCTTTGGGATGGCAGTGTGTCCACCTATAGCTGTCCAGGACACGAAGAGAGGAAATCTCAGTAAAGAATTCAAGTCATTGTAAACGATCACCTTTGTAAAACAAATCATTCAGTTTAAAATAGGAATGCAAGGCAAAATTTGTTTTGTTATAAATAATAAAAAAAAAATTATTAAAACCTTGCCAACCCCCCACTTCTTCCTTTTTAAGTGATCACATATCCTCTGTTCTCAGCAGTATAGGAGCTGGGAGAGGAGACGCAACAGTACACTGATCTTCCCAGTGAATGGGGGTGGTGGGGTGTCAGGACAATTCTAATCATTGAAAGAGAGCAGGCTGAGTTCCCAGCAGATCTAGAGAACTGACCACGCCATGTTCTGCTTTGCGTGGTCAGTTTTTAATAGGGGAGGAGAGTGACTGACTGGCAGGATCACCAGGGATTTAACATAAAGGAAGCAATACAAAGAGAAAACGATTATAATTATTATTATACACGATTTATATAGTGCCAACAGTTTACGCAGCGCTTTACAATATAAAAGGGAGACAATAGTTATAATACAATAAAATACAAGAGGATTAAGAGGGCCCTCAGAAGAGCTTACAATCTAATAGGGTGGGGCAGGTGGTACAAAATGTTGTATCTGTGGGGAATGAGCTGATGGAAGTGGTAGGAGATTCGTTGGAGACGTGATAGGCTTTCCTGAAGAGATGAGTTTTCAGGGATCGCCTGAAGGTAGCATAAGTAGGGGATAGCCGGATAGATGGAGGTACCGAGTTCCAGAGGGTGGGAGAGGCTCTGGAGAAATCCTGGAGACGAGCATGGGAGGAGGAGATGAGAGAGCTTGAAAGCAGGAGGTCTTGAGAGCGGAGAGGTCGATTTGGGTGATATTTGAAGACAAGATTAGTGATGTAGCTCGGGGTAGAGTTGTGAATGGCTTTGTATGTTGTAGTTAGTATTTTGAATTTAATTCGCTGGGTGATTGGGAGCCAGTGTAGGGATTGGAGGAGAGGGTTGGCAGACACTGAGCGGTTGGTAAGGTGGATAAGTCTGGCAGCAGCATTCATGATAGACCGAAGAGGGGATAGCCTATGGAGAGGTAAGCCAATGAGAAGGGAGTTTCAATAGTCAAGGCGAGAGATAACAAGGGAGTGAATGAGGAGCTTGGTGGTTTTCATTTGTTAAAAAGGGGCGAATTTTAGAGATGTTGCGGAGGTGAATTCTACAAACTTTTGACAACTATTGGATTTGAGGCTGAAATGACAAGTCAGAGTCTAGGATTACACCAAGTACCCTGGTGTGAGGGGAGGGCCTGATGGTTGCATTGTTGATTTTGATGGAAAAGTCATGGAGGGGGGCACGGGCCCCTACTTCTCATAAAAGTACAGGGTACAGCAGGCACATATCAGGAATATGAAATATTGGGGTAACATATACTTTAAGTAATATTTTGGGAGGATCTTAACTTCAATCATTTAGACCATGGGTAAACTTTTTAGTTAGAGCACCGAAAAAGTTACTATGCTGGTATTTGAAAAGAGAGGAGTTGTATAAATGTCAGCAAAGCAATTGCTGTGCACAGCAGAGTGAGATGAATAATTCTAGGGCCACTAATTAAAGTAAACTATAAACTAATGGGCTGTAAAAGTTTTCAGGCCTTTCGCACGTGCGGCAGTCCCTGCTGCCCACTGAAAAGTTACTTTTCAGAAGCATTTTTGGAGGTGATACCTGCAAAATAATGCCTGTTTTTTGGCTGTTTTTTTTTTTTTCCAGCTGAAGGGGAATTTTTTTAAATACTGTACTGGACAAGTGGAGGTGGGTGGTAAAAACTCTAAATAACCTGTATTTATCAACCTGTGCAGCAAGTCTTAAAGTGTAAAGTACAGCGGGGGACTGAGGAGAGTGTAGGGCGGGGATATGCAATTAGCGGACCTCCAGCTGTTGCAAAACTACAAGTCCCATCATGCCTCTGGGTGTCATGCTTGTGGCTGTCAGAGTCTTGCTATGCCTCATGGGACTTGTAGTTCTGCAACAGCTGGAGGTCCGCTAATTGCATATCCCTGGTGTAGGGCGTTCACTTTTTTTTTTTTTTTTCTGAAAAGGTGAACTAACCCCTTTTAATGTGTAAAGCTGAACAAAGTCAGCTGGGTGAGTGCCATATCTGTGATTTCCAGGGTAGAAAGGCGTTGAGCAGAGGATGTTGCAGCTTTAATAAGTAAGATAGGATATTGATATAATATATCATTGAGATGCTGTTTTTTTTGGGGGGGGCTAGACTTGCACTAGACATGTTCTGTTGTGAATCAAAATTTGCAAGTTAGAAGGCTGGTTGGAGGCCAGCCTGGATTTGTAGGAGTCTGTCAGGTCCAGCGTCGGCTCGTCTTTCTGGTTCCTGTGGTAACAGCCGACGAGTGTCCTTTCCGGTGCGACTAGCTGAAGTCACTTATGGTTTTTCGTGCATACAGGGGAAATCGTCTGTCGTGAGGCCTCGCTTCTCCCGCTCTCATTGCGGTGTTTCAGGTATCGTTGGGGGGGAGTGGCAGGCTACAGGCGGGAGCCACCCCCATTCGGGCCGGGCTCAATGGGGCACCTTCATTTCACAATTGCATCGCTGGGGGGGGGCAGCCGGCCAGTCGGGCTTGCGGGGGGTGTTTCATGGGGGGGGGGGGTCTCAGCTGGGTGGTCAGACCATGGAGCTGTTTTTAAAATCTGTCACAGTCACAGACTGGGATATAGGGGGGGGGGTTGCTGCAGGTTAGTCTATTCATGTAGGTTGCCATTTCTAGTTAATTCAGGAGTGTTGCTTTAGCCTAAGGATTTATTTACCATGGGCGTTAAGACAGGGCGAACGTGGTGCCTATATTTAAAAAGGGATCAAAGTCTTTACCAAGTAACTATAGACCTGTTAGTTTAACTTCTATAGTCGGGAAGATACTGGAGCGTTTAATAAAAGACCACATAGACGAGTTCTTGCTGGAAAAAAACATTTTAAGCAACAGACAGCATGGGTTCATGAAAGACAGAAGTTGTCAGACAAACCTGATTTCTTTTTATGAAGAGGTAAGTAAAACCTTGGACAGAGGGGTGGCTGTGGACGTGGTTTATTTGGATTTTGCAAAAGCGTTTGATACAGTTCCGCACACACGGCTCATGTGTAAGTTGAAGTCTACAGGCTTGGAAATATCAGTTTGTAAATGGATAGAAAATTGGCTAAAAGACAGAATTCAGACAGTAGTGGTTAATGATTCTTACTCTGAATGGTCTAAGGTTATCAGTGGTGTACCCCAAGGTTCAGTGCTGGGACCCTTACTCTTTAATATCTTTATAAATGATATTGGGTCTGGGATCAAAAGTAACATTTCTGTCTTTGCAGATGACACCAAGCTATGCAGTGGAATAACGTCCTTACAGGATGTCTCCAATTTACAAGCTGACCTCAATGCTCTGTCTAATTGGGCGACTATGTGGCAGATGAGGTTTAATGTTGAGAAATGTAAAGTTATGCACTTGGGGGCTAAGAATATGCATGCATCATACATGCTAGGGGGAGTACAACTGGGGGAATCTGTAGTGGAGAAGGATCTGGGGGTTTTGGTAGATCATAAGCTCAATAATAGCATGCAATGCCAAGCTGCGGTTTCCAAAGCGAGCAAAGTTCTTTCTTGTATTAAGAGAGGTATGGACTCCAGAGAGAGAGATATCATTTTGCCCCTGTTCAAATCATTAGTAAGACCTCATCTGGAATATGCAGTTCAGTTTTGGACACCAGTTCTCAAAAAGGATATCGGGGAACTGGAGAAAGTGCAGAGAAGGGCAACCAAACTGATAAGAGGCATGGGGGAGCTCAGCTATGAGGAAAGATTAGAGGAACTGAATTTGTTCACTCTTGAGAAGAGGAGAATAAGGGGGGATATGATCAACATGTTTAAATATATAAGGGGTCCATATAGTAAACTTGGTGTTGAGTTATTCACTTTACGGTCAACACAGAGGACAAGGGGGCACTCTTTACGACTGGAGGAAAAGAGATTTCATCTCCAAATACGGAAAGGTTTCTTCACAGTAAGAGCTGTGAAAATGTGGAATAGACTCCCTCCAGAGGTGGTTCTGGCCAGCTCAGTAGATTGCTTTAAGAAAGGCCTGGATACTTTCCTAAATGTACATAATATAACTGGGTACTGACATTTATAGGTAAAGTTGATCCAGGGAAAATCCGATTGCCTCTCTGGGATCAGGAAGGAATTTTTTCCCCTGCTGTAGCAAATTGGAGCATGCTCTGCTGGGGTTTTTTGCCTTCCTCTGGATCAACTGTGGGTATAGTATTGGGTATATTGGATTGTACGTTTTTTTTTTTTTTTATGGTTGGACTGGATGGACTTGTGTCTTTTTTCAACCTGACTAACTATGTAACTATGTAACAGCAGAGTTGTTTGTGTGCTAGTGATCTGCTCAGGCTTCACAGCCCCCAAATGCTTTATATCCTTTATTGCTTCTGCTGATGGGTGGGGGGTGCCGTTATCATCTCGGTGGGGATTACGCAGGGATATATTCATTATTTTTGTCGTCGTTATCTGTCTGCAATGACATGTGCTAGACTTCATAGTGTTGTGGGAATTATCCGGTCATGCTGTCTGTCATGCTGTTTGTTTTTCATTGTGGGTTCATTTCTTCTGTTCTGTGGCTTGGCAAGACCACGGGCTGGTCTTTAGGGATTTCGTGTCACCGTTAGGGTTGGGGGGGGGGGGGTGGCAAGCTTCAGCTTGCTAAATGTTGCATGGGGTCTTGTAGTTCCACAGGCTGCTTATCATGCGGCCATGATTGGTGGATGTAGTGGCTCGGTCTGCATATATATCCATTTGCCCCAGCTGGGGGGGGTTTCCCTTCATCCTGCACCTCGCTATGTTGGCTGGTGCATGGGTTGTTTCTTTCTCAGCCATGCACGATGGGCATTTCATGGTATTTCGTCATTGAGTATCCGGTACTGCACGTCACTCAGTATCCTTTCCATCCGCTTTCATTTTATGTTCATTGTACTTTGTCGTTCGGTCGCTTTCACTGCATGTACATGTGATATTGTTTCAGGTGGTGTGTGCCTCCTTCTTTTCATGGTTTCAGTTAGATTTAGTCACATTTTCAGGAGCTTTCACGTCTACAGATTCATATGGGCTAAGGTTTTGTTTTTAAGTGATTGGACCACAATCTTCTCGCCCGTATACGATGCACTCTCATTCATTACGTTCATATCTACCCACCACGGTCTGTGGGTATCGTAGCCCTGAGCGTTCATTTTTATTTGCCTGTCTTTGCACTACAGGTTTCTCAGGCTTACTCATTCCATACACTTAGATTGGATTTACACTTGTCGCATATTCACGCGCTGTTGGTCTGTTAACACTACACTCATACCTTTTGTACTTAGGCATGTAGGGGTGGTGATCTTTTTAATACTGCTTGTTTGTTCTTATTTTTCTAGTTCGTTTTCCTTACATTGATATGTCACACGTGTCAGAAAGCGACAAATTCGCATTCATCCCGCCAACCCCTCGTAGGGTTTCGGAGCATGGTAGCTCACCATCATTAAGAAGTTGGACGATAACTAGGCTTGTTGCAGAGCTTCATCGCAAGGGTATTCCTTTCCGAGCTACAGCTGGGAAAGCTGAGCTCTTTAGATTGTTGTTTCCAACTCCGTCTCAACCACTCCCATCTACCAGCGCGGAACACGTTTTCGGTGCAAAAATAATTAACTCACGCAATGCTAAATACACACTCTACCTCCATGCAGCAGTTACAGGACAGGATGGAGGTCATTCAAGTCCACTTAGCTAGTGCTGGGGTATCAGCTGCACCCCCAGCTCCTGCTCTTCCAAGCCCTGCTGCAGGTAATGTCATTTCTTCACCTTCAGCAGCTCCTTCACCATTAGCTGTGTTTGTGTCCCCAGCCCAATTTCATCACTGCCAACATTAAGAAGGATATTTTGGAAGGAAGGATGTCAACTTGGCCTCGCTGCTAATAGCGTCCTAAGATGTTATGGAAAATAAGTCATTTGCTTATGGGGAGGTGTCGGTGGTGCTCAAAACCAAAGACCCCAGGCTTAGCTGCAAACTCAGCGTGGCGGAATTTGTACTGGCATTTGGTATTTTCAGAGCTTCATGACTTCAAGTTAATGTCTCCTTGCTAGGGGCTTGTCTGGAAAACCACCCACCCCCCTGCGTTCAGACAGTTCTTGTAGGAGGGTTTTTCAGCAGGCTTTCACACTGGCCTCCTCACTCTTCCAACTGAGTCTTTTGAATGTAATAATTTGATGTCGGCAGACAGTTGCCCTGCCATTGACGATGACTTGCTGGAGGCAGAAGTGTCCAAGGGGTTCCTGATCGGTCCTTTTCTTTCTTCACCATTCTGTATGTTGAGGGTTAGCCCCATTGGGGTGGTCTGTGGCAAATTTTCTAATAAATATTGGTTGATTTACGATTTGTCTGGGCCTCATTCATCGCATATTCCTAGCCTTAATTCTCTTATTCCCTCAGAGGAGTTTTCGCTGAAGTATTCATTGGTGGATTTGGCTATCCAGCATATTCTACAGTTAGGCAGGGGTACTTGGCTTTCCAAAGCGTATATCACTGATGCTTTCAAGCTGCTTCCTATTAGTCCTGCTCTCTGGTAATGGCATGGCATCAAGTGGCCCGGTCAGTATTATTTCGCCTCTAGGTTAACTTTTGGGTCATAAAACAGTCCTTGCTTGTTTGACACCTTTGCCAAGGCTCTTCGTTGGATTTTGGGTAATTGCAGAGGTTTTTAGAGGATAATTCATTATCTTGATGACTTTGTGCTTTTGGAAGACCCTGGTGACCCGCCCAGTGATCTGCAGGCGCTTATATGATTGGTGTCAGGCTTAAATGTCCCTTTGGCTGCACATAAAATGGAAGGTCCGACCACAGTTATCACCTTTTTTGGGGATCACTCTCCAACTCCAATCTCATTGTTGCGAGTCTGCCCTTGGAGAAGCTGGTCAGGATATGCCAGACCATTTATCTGTTTGTTCGATCCCTAGTCTCTTCCAAAAGGGACTTGCAGTCACTTTTGGGGATGCTGAATCACACCATGAGAATCATTCCTCAGGGTAGGATGTTTGTTTCCAGGCTGCTGGCCCTCCTTCTGCTTTATCAGGGAAGGGGCATCTCTGTTTATCCTGCATCCAACGGATAGGTCTACCAGAGTGTTTTCAGACTAAGCCACCTCAGTCGGCTTTGTGGCCATTTTTGGCCATGAATGGTTGGCCAGCCGTTGGTCCCCGGAGGTTTTTCATCTAAAAATAATTTGCTCTTTGGCATTGTTTGAAATGTATCGAATACTGGCGGCACCAGTCACTTGGGGTCCAGTTTGGTCAGGCAACTCTGTGATCTTCTTCTTTACGGATAATTTGGCCACAGCCAAGATTGTTAATAAAGGTAGATCGGGGGTCCCTTCTCATTATGTCCTTCATGCGAAGTTTGACATGGCTATACTTGACATACAAGTTCCATTTTCAGGAAGAGTTCATCTGTGGGGATCACAATGGTGCAGCTGATGCTTTATCTCATCTCAATATGCCTCAATTTTTCTTACAGCATGCGGAAGCAGAGTTGATGGGCAAGCCAGTTCCCCCGTACCCACTACCGGTCATGAATTAAACACATTCTGGACTCAGGCGATCGATCTTGCTAATAGGTCTTTGTCCAGAAATACTCTGAAAGCATATACTACAGGTTGGAGGACTTTTCTCAGGTTTATGTCTTTTATACACTTGTAGTTGCCCTGAGGGCATCAATTATGTCATGGCTTTCACTGCATATTGCCACAGCGAATTGGCATTGTCCGCTAATACTATCAAGTTGTATTTGTCGGGTGTCCAGCATTTCGGGTCCACACAGACTCCTGATACTCCGTCCATTTTTGCGGCTCACCCTCTCAAAGCTGAGCTAAGGGGTATGCAGAGAACACAGGGGAGATCACATTTGTCTCATCAACCAATCACCGGTCAGATTTTCTGTGATATTTAGGATTTACTGTCTCTTTGTTTAGGATTGGGGCAGCATCCACAGCTTCCAAGTAGGGGGGTCCTAGCAATATTATCAAATACATGGGGAGCTGGAGGTCCTCTTGTTATAGCAGATACATACCCGAGCCCTGTATGGGGGTCAGCAGAGCATTCGTTACTTTACTGGATTGATTGTTACCTGTATTCATTAAAGCTTTTCATACCTCACCTACCTTTTTGTGTCTTTTTGTCCTCTTTTAGGCGTAACGACCAGCTGGACCGGGGCACACCTCAGGCCTTGGTAGTTAGGATCATCACATTTCCAAATAAGACTCCGACTGCAAGTTAAAAGGCTGGCTGGAGGCCAGCCTGGATTTGTAGGAGTCGTCTGGGGGGGTATATATCCCTCCTCCTCTGTCAGGTCCAGCGTCGGCTAGTCTTCTTGGTTCCCACCCTCTCCCCAAACTTTCATTATTTCGTATACATCAAACACATTTCTCATACTCATATCCAGGGTATGCCCTCTTTTTTTAGGCGTACCAACTAGCTGGACTAGGGCACACCTCAGGTCTTGCTATTTAAGATCATCGCATTTCCAAATGAAGACTCTGACTACAAATGTCAACTAATCAGAAATGATAACAAAAACAGATTCATTTGTTTCATTTTGATGACATGATGTGATAGTTTTGGTCTATTTGTTAATATTTGAAGCATCCAAAATAACGTAATGACATAACGAATGATTCGGATCTATTTGTTTTTATTCAAGAGAGCGTATCGTGAATATTCTGAGATTCTTTTTGTAATGGGGTTAAGAGACCATTAATTGGTATATGCACGGCCCAACAAACAAAGTCAGTTGGGAATGGGGAAATTAATTCAACTTAACATAATAGATGAATATGTATGTATTCAGATGAGAGCGGCGTGGTAGTCTTTGACTCTTGGATAATCAGCTGATTCTTTTTGCATTAACATTTTTTATTATAAAAAGGTACTAGATTTGAAATTGAAATAAATACAGTAAGGTATGAAAGTGAAATAAGATGATTCCTAGGATTATATATTGTGCAGAAGTGTTGCATTCTGGTAGTGCTGCCTGATTGGATGCATTGCTTGTGCAATAGAGCAAGTTTGTGATTAAAGTGTAAGTAAACCCCGCCGTTTTAAGCCAAGGAAGCTGCCATCTTTGCCTCTGTTTAATCTACAGCTGTCATGGTGCTGCACATGTGATCAGTTATGACACCAGCCATTGGATGTTTTGACAGTTTGGTTGAGAGCATAACCAATGGGAGTGTTACATTTCCAGCACGTGCGGGAAATTAAATGGTTTTATGGATGGGTTTACTTCCGCTTTAGAGCCCTTTCACACTAACAGCGTGGCCGCATAAAGGGGTTAAACGCCGCTAGTTTTAGCTGCGCTTTTCGGCCGCTAGCAGGGCGTCTTTAAATCCTGCTAGCAGTAGAAGGGTTAATAGCGCTCGCGTAGCGCCGCTGCCAAAGCGCTTTGTAGGCGCTTTGGCAGCAGTGCCAATGGGCAGGAGCGGTGTATACACCGTCTAAAGATGCTGCTTGCAGGACTTTTTTTTTTTTTCACGTCCTGCCAGCGCAGCGCCCCAGTGTGAAAGCACTCGGGCTTTCAAATTGGGGTGGCAGGGGAGGTGTTTTTCAGGTGCTTAACAGGCCTCAGTGTGAATGGGGTCTTGAGGTTTTTGAACCGCATCCGATTTGCATGAAGTGAATCAAACCGGCTTTCTATGGATTCTGTTCACATATTTGCGGCAGTGAGAATTTGCTGCAAATTTAAAGAGTCCTGTGTGTTTACTGAGCACTGCGGTGCTATTCAGATGCGAGTTCCAGGCTCATTACCTTCTATGGGAACACATCGGTTCAGTTTTTAACATGAATTCTATCTGGAAAAAAAAACAGCATGGGGTCCCCCCCCCCAGTCCATACCAGGCCCAGGGTCTTGTACGGATTTTAAGAGGAACCCCACTCCAAATAAATCCATACCAGACCCTTATCCAAGCATGGAGCCTGGTAGACCAGAAAAGGCGGGGCGAAGGCCCGGCACTGTACACTTGAACAGTAAAAAAAAATAAAAATGTAAACAGCACCTTGTGTCTTAAAGAAGCAAGACATCACTTCACCTCTGCTATACAACAGCTGTGCAAAAAACATGTATTTTTTTTTTTTTTTATATAATTTATTTATAATAATATTAATACAGTCTTAATTCATAAGTAAACATTTAAAACGTCAGAGGATTACCAAAGCACTACTTGCTCTGTGGCTTCCTTTTGTCTAATCAAAACTTCCTACTGAGCCCGTAAATGAGTTGCTGCAGTAATGACTTCTAGCTCTGTATACAGTCTTTTTCGTTGAATATATGAAAAATCCTCCAGACACAAATTTATCTTGTGTCAGGAAAACTCAGAAGAGACTCATGCTGGTACCCGAGGAATGAAAAGACTAGAGCTTTTTACTGTAAATGTGCGCTAGGGAAAAGTATTGTTCTAAGGGTAGGAAAGTAGGTGTCATTAGGTGCAAGTTAATATGCTTTCTTGTTACAAAATATCTTCTGACCACACTGAGATCTTCCTGAAATGCCCTAACTTGCAGGATAACTGAAAAGGAGTGCAATGCATTTTTGCTGACTCCTCTGAAAATGCAATTGCTGGCTGTCATACTGATTCAGTATTTTTAATATTTTGAGTCAATAACCTGAAACAAGCAAAGCAGTGAAGTTCTTTCACTTACTACGTACTAGCTTAAAGAGAAACTGCAGTCTGCTCACATAATTTGTAATAAAAACATCTTTTCCATTCTGAAGCTTCTCTTCAACCACTTTGCATATTATTTTACATATACTGTGATTCTGTAAATATTCAGCAGAAATCTCCATCCACTAGGTCTGGCTGCAGCCATTTTACCTGTGGGCAGCTGAAGCTGCTGCCTGTTCACTTCCTGGATTTACACACACACACACACACACACACACCTCCATCTCTGCAGCTCTAATTGGCCCGCTTATGACTCCCCCCCCCCCCCCCCCCCTTCCTGGCAAACTCACAAGAGTGAGAGATAGCAAGCTGTCCATGATGTCATAAGCCTAGGCTTTTTACCAGACAAAAAAACAGGAAGTAGACTGTATAAGGTATTTACTGGCAGAAAAAAAATGTTTTACTATCCAAAGTTAAAACAACAAGGGCAGAAGATTTATGAACAACTAAAGGTCCGCTTTAAGACCACTTTCACACTAGAGGTGTTTTTCAGGCAATATAGCGCTAAAAAAAGCGCCTGAAAAAATGTCTCCCATGCCTCCCGTGTGAAAGACCGAATGCTTTCAAGCAAAAATCTGCAAGCAACGTCTTTGGGGTGGTGTATACACTGCTCCTAAACTGCCCCTGCCCATTGAAATGAAAGGGCACTGCTGCTGAAGCAACACTTTCTGGGCGCATTTAACCTTGTCTTCGGCAACTAGCGGGGGTTAAAAGCGCCCCACTAGTGGCAGAATAGTGCAGCTAAAATGACAGTAAAGTGGCGCTTTACCGCTAATGCGGTCTGCGGCTCAATGTAAAAGGGCTCGAAGGTCAGTGAATTTGGATACCAGAGCCAGCCAAACAAGTAGCAATTTCAGGAGTGGCTGCCCACACATGGATGGCTTTTTAATGATATCATATTTAGCTTTTAAACTCCTGAAAATTTAAGATTTCAGCATTTCTGAAATACGCAGTAGTCTTATCCTAGCTCTTAAAGTGGTTGTAAACCCTAACATATACCGAGTGACGTGAACAGCCTCGGGTGAAAGACAGAGATTAAACAAATCCTCCTACTTAGGTTCTATTTATCTGCAGTCTTCCCTTCTCTATACCCTTTCAGAAGTGTAGATCCTGTTTAAAAATGTTTCTTCATCTGTCTCAGCAAAGAGGAGGGGACGGGACACTGCAGCTACACTGTGTGGGAGCTGATTGGAGGAAAGGAACACACCCCCCTTCACACGCAGAACTGTGTTGTGAATAGACAAGCTCCTTCTGAGCTCTTCCTCCAGACACAAATTTATCTTGTGTCAGGAAAACTGAGAAGAGACTCATGCTGGTACCCGAGGAATGAAGCACCAGAGAGAAATGACACTTAGAGCTTTGGAGAGAAATAAGTAAATGCAGATATGTGCTTTGCTCAAAATCCATGACTGAAGTTTACATGCACTTTAATGGAAGCATGTAATTTAGAGCAGTACAGTCACTAAACAGCTGCTTTCACTGTAAATTTTGTTTGTACTCCATAAATCAACCTTAGAAGATAATAAAGTGGATGTAAAACCTCTCCTATACCCAGTGAAGTGAACAGCCTCACAGATACAGATACAGAAATGAAACTAATCTTCTACATAAGTTTTACATGTATATCTGCTGTCTTCAGCTTGCTATATTCTTTTAGAAAGTGCACATCATGTTAGAATTTTTACTTCCTCTTTCAGCAGTGGGAGTGAAGTCTTGGAATACACTGTGTGACAGCTGATTGGAGGAAAGGCACACACACTGCCTCCACATAGGCAGATACTTGCAGAGCTGTGCTGTGAATAGACCAGCTCTCTGCTATTCTATTTATAGTACCCACCCTGACACAAATTTTCAGCTGCTTTTATCTCGTGTCAGAACTTTTCAAAAGTTATGCGGATAAAAGAACCTAGCAGCAGAAAGTCACAGGACTTGGTGCTTTGCAGAGAGATAAGTAAACACTACAGATATGTGCCTAGGTCAAATTTCATGAATCCGGTTTACATCCACTTTAAGCTACAAATGCATTTAATAGGATGTGGATGTAATCATTTTCTACAGTGTCCACCAGGGCCTTTTACCTTTTGAGGCTTTCATGAATGTGTAGTATTAGTTTAACCTCATGTTTTTAGCAGCTTTGTAATAATACTATTAAGTATTACTGTTAAAGCCTATATTTTTGTGCTGAATATAATGTTTTCTTTTCCAGCTCTTATTCTTATACCTTGCCTGGTGCATCGCAGATACTAAGGGGCAGCGTTGAGGATTATATAATACGAGCAAGCGCTGTAATAAACAATGCCGAACAGGGATAACTACGCAAATGGCGGCGGCAGCAGCGGTAGTGGCAGTGAGGAAGCGGCTTCAACAGTCGATTTTGTGTGCCGTGACTTCTTGCGTAATGTGTGCAAGCGTGGCAAACGCTGCCGTTTCAAGCATCCAGATTCCAATGACGTGTCTGACCTTGGAGTGCAAAAGAATGAATTTATTTTTTGCCACGATTTCCAGAATAAGGAATGTTCACGTATTAACTGCAGATTTATTCATGGTACCAAGGATGACGAGGAGCATTACAAGAAGTCGGGAGAGCTACCTTCTCGCTTGCGTAATAAGGTTGCAGCTGGACTTGGCTTGTCTCCTACAGACATTGCTAATAAGGATGAGATTCCCATCTGCAGGGATTTCCTAAAGGGTGATTGCCAGCGCGGTGAGAAGTGCAAGTTTCGGCATTTTCGCAACGTGCGGAGAGATTACGATTATCAATATGAATATTCAAGTGACAGGCAAAGTGGAGCTATGGCTACAAGTGCAGCTACTGGAAGTTTTTCTACAACCGCAAGTCGTGCTTTTGAGCATTATGGCTCCTATGATGGCCTTTCTGAACCTGAATACTTTTCCTCTTCATATTATCGCTATAGGGATCGATTTGACGATCCCGTAATGAAGAGGAGGCGTGTAGGCTATGATGGATACTATAATGTATCCCCAGTTGAGTACCGCATGTTAGAGGAAGAAAATGTCATGCTTCGTAGGCGTGTTGAGGAGCTAAAAAAGCAGGTCTCTGTCTTAGCAGCAACTAATGAAGTGTTATTGGACCAGAACGCTCAGTTTCGTAGCCAAGCCAAAGTTGTTACACTTAGCACACTGAGCACCACTGCTCCAACTAGTGAACAGGCTGTAGGGACTGTAACTAACTACAACCATGGCATTACACCAACCCAAGGGAATGTAACTAACTACAACCATGGCATTGCACAAACCCACACCACATTAAGCAGTCAGGCCTTGCAGCCTCGAGCAGTTACTCAACAGGAGTTGGTGGCTTCCACTGGTGCCCCTGCTCCTGCGCAGACCAATGCAGCCCCTCAGTTAAATCCTGAAATTACACCACTTTCTGCTGCACTGGCACAAACAATTGCTCAAGGAATGGCACCTCCACCTGTTTCCATGGCACCGGTTGCAGTGTCTGTGGCACCTGTGGCAGTTTCCATGGCACAGCCCTTACCTGGCATTACAATGAGCCAATGCACTACACCAATGGTATCGTATCCTATTGCTTCACAAAGCATGCGAATAACAGCCATGCCCCACTGAAATTGCTTAGGTATAGTGTGTTTTCAGTGAGCACATAATTTGAGGAAGTGTAATGTTTACTTTTAAAATAATTTTTGATGTGACTAATGTTTTTGTGTGCTTGCTGTATAATATTTCCATTGTATTACATACACCAAGTTAATAGAAGTTTTCATCTTGTGTATTAGACAGGATAGGTTCACCTCTGACAACTGCTGCAAAGAAAATCTCTGCAGAATACATCAGTTTTGGCCCAATAGACTTTGGGAGGTTTGCACTGAGGGGAATATTAAGACAAACCATTGTACAGAACTGCTAAGCAAAAAGCAGCACCTGCATTTGTAATGAGCAAATATGACTGCTCCTACATATATAAGATTACAGCCTACACAAAGCAACAAGTATTTAAACAGATTATCAGACTGATTATTTTAACATATATCTTAAAGCAGCACTCCAGGCACAACATTTTAAATACATTCCTTAACCACTTCAGCCCCGGAAGATTTAACCCCCTTCCTGACCAGAGTACTTTTTACGATTTAACTGACAATTGAGCTGTCGTTCGATGCTGTACCCAAACAAGATGTACGTCCTTTTTTTTTCCCCTCACAAATAGAGCTTTCTTTTGGTGGTATTTGATCTGCGGTTTTTATTTTTTGCGCTATAAACAAAAAAATAGCAACAATTTTGAAAAAAAACAATTTTTTACTTTTTGCTATAATAAATATCCCCCATTTTTTTTAAAGAAAACTAATTTCTTCATCAGTTTAGGCCAATCTATATTCTTCTACATATTTTTGGTAAAAAAAAAAAAAAAATCACAATAAGTGTATATTGATTGGTTTGCACAAAGTTTTATAGCGTCTGCAAACTATGGGAAAGATTTATGGCATTTTTACTGTTTATATTTTTATTTTTTTATTTTTTACTAGCAATGGTGGTGATCTGCGATTTTTAGCAGTATTGTGACAGACAGATCAGAGACTTTTGACACTTGGAACCATTGGCATTTATACAGCGATCAGTGCTATAAAAATGCTGTGTAAATGTCACTGGCAGGAAAGGGGTTAACACTAGGGGGCGATCAAGGGGTTAATTATGTGTTCCGTCAGTGTGTTCTAACTGTTTGGGGACGTGAGTGACTAGGAGAGGAGCCATATATTGTTTTTCCTACTTGGTAGGAACAAATGATATGGCTCCTCTCCTCTGACGGAGATCATGCTCGCCGCGCAGTGGGCGCATGCTCTGGTGCAGTGTTTCTCAACCTTTTTCCAGTCGGGGCACCCTTAAAAAGTATTTTCAGTCTTGAGGCACCCCAGTCCAAGGCTTGTTTCACGTTACTGTGTGTCGCGGAACATGCGCAAAATCGCACTCTTTCCTGACACACAGACAAATGCTCTGCTCTTTAGGGGTGCCATTAATTCTTAATGGTACCTTTACACATTGGAAAATGTGGGGTGCTTTTGGTGCAGTGCAATTTAAAAAAAAAAAAAAAGGTCAGGATTTCCTTCCCTGAATTTTTGTGGTTAGGGAAGCCCATTGAAATGAATGGGCTGCACTACACACAGCATGCAGCAACACAGATGTGAACCAAGGGCTTGTTCACATGTCGGGTTGGAGGGGTGGTAAAAGCACATGGTTAAGCTGTTTTTACCACCCCCAAATTCTTTCCCTTTAGCTGCAGAGACAACAGCTGGGGGTGTACATATGTTGTGGCTGCAGCTGGAGGTATACCCAGGGTGAATGTGGCTGAACTGCAACTACACTGCAACTGTGTACATTGCATGGTTGCGGTGTAGTGATGCTGCTTTAAAACAGGTGGTGAGGAGGCAACATAATGCCTCTTTACTGCCTGTCAAATGCCTCTGAAAAGCGATCTGTGCATAGGTTGCTTTTCAGAGGAGAAGCAGTCCTTGCTGCTATCACAAACAAGACCTACAAAAGCAGTTCTGATGGTACAGGAATGGGGGGGGGTGTCAGGATTAAAAGTAACATACACACACACACGCACGCATACAGACACTTGTACATAAGCACATGCAGACACGTGCACACACATACAGACACACACACATACAGACACATGCACACACACACACATGTACAAACACTCAGATGCGCACACACATGAACAAACACACATACAGACGTACACATACAGACAGACACTCACATGCACACACATATGTACACATGCAGACACGTGCACACACATACAGACACACACATACAGACACACACATACAGACACACACATACAGACACACACACACACATACAGACACATGCACACACATGTACAAACACACATACAGACAAACACTCAGATGCGCACACACATGAACAAACAAACATACAGACGTACACACACACACATACAGACAGACTCACATGCTCACGCACATACAGACACATGCACACACATACCAGACACATGCACACATACACACACACATACATACACATACATACACATGCACACATACAGACACATGCACACATGTACAAACACACATACAGACACATGTACACACGTGCGCACACAGACAGTCAGACACTCACATGCACACACACACACACATGTATAAAGCCCTTTTAAAACGAATCTAGCTTCTAGCACAGTACCTCTCCAGTTTCCTCATTCAGCCGGATACTGCACTGTAGGGGGAAGCAGAGAGCACAGCACACTCCCCTGCACTTTACTTTCACTTTGCTGAGGTTGACGGAGCTTCTCACAGTGCCGATGTACAGTTTGGCAGGGGATTGGGATATAGGGCTCATCTGACAGCCCTTCTCTCCCCTGATCCCGCGGCACACCTGAGAACCTCTGACGGAACACTGGTTGAGAAAGGCTGCTCTGGTAGTCGAAAAAGGGTAGGATGTACCTGTACGGGATTTCGCCCAGGAGAGCCATTGTGCTGCAGTATATCTGTGTGACATGGTCGGGAACCAGTTCATAGCCAAGAAGGACATATATCCTTTTTTTATGCACCATATGCCTTTGCAAAACAGGATATTACATTGTAAATGTAGCAGTGACCTTGTAACTGTGCTTTACATAGGTTTGCGCAGAGAGCTGATCAAAGGGAGGGGCCCAGCAGGTTCCACCCACTTCAGGCTACCTGTGGAAAACTATAGAAGGTGGCAGAGGCAAAACCAGTCGGCCTGCACAAGAAGAGCAGCAGGGACTGGACTTTGTTATGAAAGCTCTGTAAAGTTTTCCACTGGATTACTGCAAGATCTGCCAGAAATTCCTAAAACACACGGACATTCAAGTAAGAACACACTCCTTTAAAAAAAACTGCTTATTTATCCCAGAATTCACTTTTAAACACTTCCCGCCCGCCATCTAGCAAAATTATGTCAGTAAAGTGGATACGATATCCTGACTGGACTACATGTGACGTGGTCAGGATAACAAGCCGCCGCGCGCATCGCGGCGTGTTAGTCTGACACACCGCAACTCTGATCTAGGGCTAGAGTCTCTGACAGATCAGCCGTGTCCAATCACGATGTAAATGTGAAGAGCCGGTTTTTGGCTTTTCCTCACCCGCGGCTGACGCGGGTAGAGGAGAGCCGATCGGCTGCTTCCCTGACGGGGGGGGGGGTGTCTGCGCTCGGATGCCCACCCAGGACCACCAGGGATGACAGTGTGTGCCCGCACATGATGCCAATCAGTGCCCACCAGCAATACCTGCCAGTGCCTCCTAATCAGTGATGCCAATCGGTGCCCACCTATCAGTGCCACCCATAAGTACCCATCTGTGCTGCCTTTTAGTGCCCATATGTGCTGCATATTAGTGCCCATCATTAGTGCCACCTTATCAGTGCCAGGCAGTGCAGCCTCATCAGTGCCCATCAGTGAAGGAGAAAGCGTCCTTATTTACAAAATTTTATAACCGAAACAAAGAAACTTTTTTTTCCAAATTTTCTTTCTTTGTCTTTTTTTTTTATTTGTTTAGCAAAAAATAAAAACCGCAGAGGTGACCTAATACCACCTAAAGAAAGCTCTATTTGTGGGAAGAAAATTATAAAAATGTTGTTTAGAAACAGCGCAGCATGACCGTGCAATTGTCCATTTAAACAGCGACAGCGATGAAAGCTGAAAATTGGCTTGGGCAGGAAGGGGGGAAGTGCCCAGTACTGAAGTGGTTAATAAAAAAAAAAAAAAAAAAATAATTCCTTTAGAGTGAATGGGTGAGGATAGAAATTTGGGTGTCGGCATTGCTTCCCTCAGCCCACCTGCTAGTGTGTTTTCAACTGCCATGTGGAAATTTGCAATATTGATGTCATATGATGCCATTTTTTTTTTCCCAGCAGATTTATGAGACTACTAGCCTACTACTATCACTAATCAGTCAAAGTCAGGGGTCAGCAACCTTTTTCGATATAAGGGTCGGATTAAATGTATGTTAATGCATGGAGGGCGGCATTCACCTGCTAATAATCGAGATTTACCTCACTTTAACCACTTGCCAACCAGCCTCTGCAGTTTTACTGAGGCAGAATGGCACGGCTGGGCGAAACGACGTTATGTAACGTTGCTTCGTCCTGTGACCACTAGGAGCACGTTCCCGCTGCTCGCCCCCGGAGCCGATGCGAGTGCCTAGCGGTCGCGATCGCTGCTGACACACCAAGAACCGGGATCTGTGTGTGTAAACAGTTTCCGTTTCTCTGAGGGGAGAAGAGACTGATCCTCTGTTCATACACAGCATCAACAGCGATCTGTCATCTCCCCTAGGCAGTCCCCTCCCCCCTTCAGTTACAACACAGAGAGGGAACACAATTAACCCCTTGATCGCCCCCTAGTGGTTAACCCCTTCCCTGCCAGTGACATTTTTACAGTAATCTGTGCACTTTTATAGCACTGATCGCTGTATAAATGCCAATGGTCCCAAAAATGTGTCAAGTGTCCGCCGTAATGTCACAGTCGCGATAAAAATCGCAGATCGCCGCCATTACTAGTAAAGAAAAAAAAATAAAAATGCCATAAAACTATACCCTATTTTGTAGATGCTATAACTTTTGCGTTAACCAATCAATATACGCTTATTGCGATTTTTTTTTTTTTTTTTTTTTTACCAAAAATATGTAGAAGACTACATATCGGAGGAAAAAATTTTTTTTTTATATATTTTTGGGGGATTATTATAGTAAAAAAATTGTTTTTGTTTTTTTTTTCAAAATTGTCGCTCTTTTTTGGTTTATAGCGCAAAAATTTTCTTTGGGTGCAACATCGCACAACTGCCCAATTGTCAGTTAAAGCGACGCAGTGCCGAATCGCAAAAAGTGCTCTTGTCAGGAAGGGGGTAAAATTTTCCGGGGCTGAATCGGTTAAGGTGCTTCACTTGAACAAAGCAGTGTCCTCTGCCCCCATAGTGTACTCTGCACCTCACGGACACAAAAACACAGTGTAGGTAGAACTCTCCTACCTTACACAGGTGTAGAGCACAGCAGAGAGCGGCTGGTATCACAGGGCTGGATGGGGGCGGAACTGCTGAAGTTAACTTTTTGATCGCCCGGCAACCAATCACCTGCTGTTTAATGTAAAAGGTTAACTTCAGGGGTTCCCAGCCCTGTGATACCAGCCGCTCTCTGCTGTCCAATGAAGAGGACAGCGGCGAACATGTCTGCGGGCCGGATGACCGTGAATTGATCATAGGTATGGAGGGGCCGGACAATTATCTGTGGCGGGCCGCGGGTTGCCGACCACTGGTCTAAGTATTGTTTCTAGTTGGCAAATAGCTTTCAGATTTTCCTTATTCTGTTGTGTACTGAATTTCAAAGATTGCCCCTGCAGGCAACAAATGAAATAAAAGCTACCATCCCCTTCCCTCTAATAAAACAGACAATTTCACCTTCTGAGCTGTGAAGGGGAGAGATGGAGGACAGTGTGCAATGCATTTCCAGCTAAGGGTCTTGAGTTTACCATAAAATCTCAATCTGTGTCTGTGCCCTGCATATTGGCTTCAGATTACTAGGTCAGAATTCTAATGGGTGATATATTAATTCTAGTTTAAAACTTTTTTTTTTTTTTTAAGTTGCTATTTTCAATACTGTTTTGCTTTTTGCATACTTTCCTCTGTTCCCCCTTTTTTTTTTCTCCTTTTTTAAGGTAAGCATGTCATGAGATGAAATTTGATGGACCAAATCTTGTCTAATCCATTTTGTTTTTCATTTCGTTTTAAAGTCTTTTTTTCTTTTCCTTTTGCATGTTGAAAACCAACATATCGGTGTTTATTTAGAAGCTTGTATGTTGTTCTATGGGATGTACAAAGTAAGCTTGACATCCTGTGTTAAGAAGTTTTAAATGGCAAAATGTACTGTTTGCTGCTATAAAAGTTCTGAAAACTATTCTACTGTGTGTGTATTCTTCTTTAATGGAAACTCTCTTCCTTACTGTGTTGGCAACCATAGTTTAGCTCTGAATATAATAAAATATATGGGGGGTGGGGGGAACAGGTACCTGGTTTTGACAGGTGATGTTCAGCCCCCCCATCCTCCTCCCTCCGCTGCCGGGCCATTTGGAAAGCGCAGCGCGCTTTGGGCATGAGCAGCCATTACAGGCAATGGCGGCGGCAGCACCCAAGAGCCAAGGGAAATATCGGCTGGGGTGCTGACATCGCTGGATTTCAGGACAGTATTGGTAGCTGCTATCTTTTCATATGGGGGGGCCTGGATCTTCTCTTTAAGGGACCTCTATAATTCGGGGGAGTAAAACTGGAACGACAAACAATGCTCGTGACACTTCCAGGTAGCTTCAGAGCCCAACATCCTTCTCTCCTATATTGCTTTTGGCCCATCACTATTGCGGGGGTTGGCTCACTGACCAATAGGCAGGGACAGGAAACCTTTCATACTATGATGAGGTACTAAAGCTTTGCCTGTCAAAGAAAGCTCGATTATTGGTAACTCCCTGTTTTTTTTTCTTTTAGAACTGCTCATGTAAGAGCAGTTACATGAGCAAAGGGTGAAACGGATCATTGATTTGTATAAATGTGGCAGTGCCACTACGGGGCACAACTGTTTGCACACTGTATTCATGCAGCTAGTTTCTCCTACAGCAAGAATTGCTGATTCTCATCAGTGGCCCATGTGAGTGAAGCCTCAATTTCATTCAGAAGATCAGTCAGTTTTGTAAGGCTGCAGCACCCTTAGGTTATGATATTTTAACACTGTAGCCAAAGAAAATTTACCCCCCTTAAAGTTTTGCTAAACCCAGTAATATGAAAATAGTTCATCCGCCCCCCCCTGCAGTGCCCACAGCTTATAAAAAATCATCTTTTTACATTAAAATACTGACATTATATATACCTTTTTTGGCTGATCTGTATAGCACAATCACACGATAAACTGCAGGGCCTGCCCGAGTGCTGAGTGTTCAGGTAGGAGGAGATGTTTACTATAGCCTGTGTCCGCACGCTGTTATAGGAGGCGGATCATCCATTAATCAAGATGTGGCACCCCACCCACTGTTTTTTTTTTTTTATAGTTACTGGGCATGGAGGAGGGAGGGACTGGACTGTCATTTAGGATCTGTATACATGCAAAATGTGTGATGTCAATACCATGTGACCTGAATCTCAGCTCAACGAGGAAATGTTCTCTCCAGCAATAGAGACCAAACTGAGCATGTGTGGCTTTACTACTCTGTGTCTTATCTGGCCTTGCCAAGAGAGACCCTACAGGAGGGGGAGGATCTGTGCACACAGGATCAAAGAGCCTTTTTACACAATACAGAGGATTGACCCCTTAAGTTCCACAGTGAGTATAACAAGCATGCTTTACTGCATATACAGACTGATGTTACTGTTGTGGGTTTAGTAACACTTTAATGACCAGGCCATTTTTTTGCGTTTACATGACTGTGTTACTTTAACTGACAATTGCGCAGTCATGCGACACTACCCAAGTAAAATTGATTTCCTTTTTCCCCCCACAAATAGCTTTCTTTTGGTGGTATTTGACCACCTCTGTCTTTTATTTTTTGCGCTTATAAACAAAAAGACCAACAATTTTTTTTTTTTTAAGTGGAACCAAACTGTTTCAGAGCACCATCCGTCCTTCTTTCTTTTTTTTTTTTTTTTTTTTTTAGTAACCACTTTGAACACCCCACCCTACCAGTTCTATACATGGCAATCTTGAGGACAGATGATTCATGTAGTATTTAGGCCCCGTTCACACGTGAGCGTTTTGTAGTAGCTTGTAAATCAAAAACAGAATAGGGGTTATTTACGAAAGGAAAATCCACTTTGCACTACAAGGGCAAACTACACTTGAAAGTGCACTTGGAATTGCAGTCACACTAGATCTGAGGGGGACATACAAGGAAAATAAAAAAACACCATTTTAGCTTGCCCTCTTTTCAGATCTACCCCTCAGATTTACAGTGACTGCACTTCCATAAATAACCCCCATTGTGTTCAATAGCCTGAGCATCCTATCGCTTGTAGCTGAATGCCTGTCGCTCCAAAAAGTACATGAGCTACTTTTCAGGTAGAATTAAGCTTTTTAGGTCCCATAGACTTAATTTGAGGAATTTTCCAGGCATTTTTTTTTACCTATAATAACCACTTGCCGGCCAGCCGCTGCAGTTGTACAGCGGCAGAATGGCACGGCTGGGCAAAACAACGTTATGTAACGTCACTTTGCCCTGCAGCCACTAGGGGGCACGCGCGCCCCCCAAACCCATGCGAGTGCCCGGCTCCCACAATTGCCGCTGACATACGGAGAAACGGGATCTGTGTAAACACAGTTTGCGATTCTCTGAGGGGAGAACAGACAGATCATCTGTTCATACAGAGTATGAACAGCAATCTGTCATTTCCCCTGCACAGTCCCCTCCCCCCTTCAGTTAGAGCACACACTAGGGAACACATTAACCCCTTTATCGCCCCCTAGTGTTAACCCCTTTCACTGCCAGTGACATTTTTACAGGAATCAATGCATTTTTATAGCATTGATCGCTGTATTAATGCCAATGGTCCCAAAAATGTAAACACACAAATCCCTATTCTGTGAGGAGAAGCAGATCGCAAGTTCCTAATAGCTAGGAACCACAATCTGTCATCTCCAATAGTCAGTCCCCTCCCCCCTACAGTTAGAACACAGTCAGGGAACACAGTTAACCCCTTGATCGGTCTCTAGTGTTAACCCCTTTCCTGCCAGTGACATTTAAACAGTAATCAGTGCATTTTTATAGCACTAATTGCTGTATAATTGTGAATGGTTTAAAAAAAAAGTGTCTGATGTGTCTGCCATAATGTTGCAGTCCCGATAAAAATCGCAGATCTCCACATTTATTAGTAGTAAAAAAAATATATATATACTAAAAAAAATGCCATAGATCTATCCCCTATTTTGTAGACTTTATAAAGTTTGTGCAAATCAATCAATGTATGTTTATTGGCCTAAACGGAGGAAAAAATGTGCTTTTTTAAAACAAAATTTGGGATATTTATTCTAGCAAAAAGTACAAAATATTGTTCTTTTCAAAATTGTCACTTTTTTATGTTTATAGCGCAAAAAAAAAAAAAAAGGGAAGAGATGATCAAATACCACCAAAAGAAAGCTCTATTTGTGGGGGGGGAGGACGTCAATTTTGTTTGGGTACAGCGTCACAAGAGACGCAGTGCTGAAATGCAAAAAATAGCCTGGTCATTGAGCAGCCAAATCTTATAAGGCTGAAGTGGTTAACAGTTTCAATTTGTATGCAGTCAGGGAGGCCCTTGCACTACATCAGGGGTAGGCAAACTTGGAGAGATGGAGATCTAACAACACTCATGCAGTCAAAGGTCACCGGTCACAGTGCCCCCCCCCCAAAAAAAGACAGTAAGACCGACCAACTTTTTTTTTTGACAAAATATTTTTACTCAGAAAAAAAAGTATTACAAGAGTGCAGGGTTTAGGAGTGCGTTATGCAGAGAATGCAGGGTTCACCGTTGCATTACGCTCAGAATGCAGGGTTTAGGGGTGCGTTGTGCTCAGAATGCAGGGTTTAGGGGAGCGTTGCAGTCAGAATGCAGGGATCAAGAGTGCGTTACGCTCAGAATGCAGGGTTCAGGAGTGCGTTACTCTCAAAATGCAGGGTTTAGAGGTGCGTTGCGCTCAGAAAGCAGGGGATCAGGAGTGCGTTGCGCTTAGAATGCAGGGTTTAGGGGTGCATTGCTCTCAGAATGCAGGGTTTAGGGGTGCATTGCGCTCAGAATGCAGGGATCGGGGGGGGTGGTGGTGTGAAGGGTGGTAGGAGGACACTGGTATGGGGGATGACCCTGCCCATAACAGTGGCCTCTGCCCCATTTTCATATCAACCCTCCCCCCCCCCCCACACACACACAGTGGTGTCTTCTGCCCCCCCCCCCCTTTCCCCTATAGCAGTAACCTCTTCCCTCTCATGGCACAGGGTACTACCTGTTTCCACAGGGAGCTGGCAGAGTGACTTCATATTAGCAAGCTGGTGATTGATTGCTTAGGACCACCCTGTGTCCTAGCAACCAGTCACCAGTGGTTTAACATAAAAAGTGGCGCAGGAACTTGTTTGTGGTCTGCCTGCAGTCGTCAGGTGGACCGCGATCGATGGGTTGCCGACCCCCGCACTGCATGGTTTTGGTAAATCTAAAGGAAATCGAACAACAAAAGTTATATAGTGTGTATCCAGCTTTATGCTTTTTCTTGTGTGGTAGAAGTACCTTACTCCCTGTAACTTCCTTGACGAATTTGTCAAGGTATACCCCCAAAGGGGCGTTCACCATCAAAAGTCATGCGTAGAGCAGATCAAGCATGTTGAGTAGATCAAGCTTTTAGCCACAAAATCCTGCACATGTGCACAGATTCTTCAGCCTTGTTAAATTACATTTTCAAGAGCATACACACAAAACAATAGGGCTGAAAGCATCAGCTGTATTTGGTCTAAGAGAACAGGATCTTAAATGGATAGTTCACCTTTACAAAAAACCTGCTTATGCAGGTAAGGGATGTTTGTAGATTAAAACAAACTGTGCAGCTCTGACTAAGGATGAATAATACCCTTGCTATAGGATACATACCTTATGATACCTGACTGAAATACTCCCAGGATGTTTCTAAGTGAGGCCTAGTCATCACTGCTCTCCTCCACCATCACAGGAGTGAGCGCTTTCTCTGATTCAAACCCTCTCACATACTCTCTCTCCCCCCCGATGTAGTAGCTCTGAGCTCAGCATTTATAAGCTTACTCCTGTGATGGTGGAGGTGAGCAGTGATGACTAGGCCTCACTTAGCAACGTCCTGGGAGCATTGCAGTCAGGATTCATAAGCTATGTAAATGGTCTACACCTATAGTAGGCTACAGATAGCAAAAAAAATCCTGACTGGTTTTAACCCCTCCCTTACTCTATCCAAAATGAAAAAAAAAAAGGTTTAGTTTTACTTTAGAAGAGGGAACCTCAATAGGAACTGTGGGGTGTTTGTTGAAAACTGAAATGGCAAGAACTATTAACAGAATAGACCGTGTCTTTTTAAATCCTTTTTCATAGAATACACAAGAGTACACAATCTAACTATGCATGTATGGGAAAAGATTTTCTGTTATTTTTTTTTTTTACTTAGCCAGTCTTATACTGTATGGTTTTTAGAGGTCTGTTTTGGCTGTGGAGAACCAGTTGCTGCTAGGCAAAGACTAGCGCACACTGCAATGTAGGCCCCACATATGTAAACAGTGATCGCACCACACATGTGAGGTATCGCCATGAAGTGAGAGCAATAATTCTATTGCCAGACCTCCTGTTTAAAAATATTTACAAGTTACCAGTTTAGCGTTAAAGTGCTGCCTATGGATATTCTAATGTTCCATAGTTTGTCGCCATTGCATAGGCGTGCGCAATTTTAAAGTGTTACATGTTAAGTATATTTACTCAGTGTAATATATTTTATATTTCCAAAATAAATAGGTATTACATTTTGTTTATGTATTTTATTTCTGAAAATTTGCGTTTCATAAACCGCTGTGCAAATATTGTGTGACAAAAAAACTTGCAACAACCACCATTTTATGCCTTTGCATTCAGAAAATATAAAATATTTGGGGTAATTTACTTTACAGGATGATTTTTACATGTGTGAGAAATGTCAGAAATGGCCTAGGTAGACTGTGGTTAAACAAGCCTATGAAATCTAGAATGTAGGTGATTGCTCTCCTTCAATTAAATGTTGACGAGTTAATAAGCAGATTTTATTTAGGAATATACAACACTAATTAGCATTAGATATGATGGCAAGTGTGTTCACAAATAAGATGCAAACCATCTGATTATAGTTTGAAGAGAATAAAATAAAACAAAAAAACGTGCGCTCATAATCAGTGTACAAATCTGATCGTATTTGGGAAGATCCAAATCAATACAAAAAAAACTAAAATGAAATTCTTGGAACATACATCAATCGAAGTGCCATGAATAAATGATCTAAAGTGGAATGTGTACTAGTGTGCGTAAAAACACACATATATATGAACAACTTAAAAAATCCAGCACTAAATAAGTTGTCACGTTAGCCAATCCTTAAATACAATAAAGCTTCTCAGCAATGAAAGAAGTGGAGGTAGTCCATAAAGTGGATGACAGAAGAAAAAGTTCCATAATTGTGTGTCCAGTTCATGAAAGCAGGGGAAGACATCCACAATCCATCAGGTCGGAACCCACACAGATAGATGGAGAAGGGGGGAGTGTATAGATGAAACTCTCACTAAATCCACAATTATTGAAAGAGGGACCCTTACCCTAAATGGTGGACCTCTCTGTTGGCAAGGTCTTACGTGCAGGCAGATTTAGCCCTCTGCGGGGACTGTGGGTTGATGGTATCCAAATCAGCTGCTGTACCCTGCGTCTCCGACTTGGCGTGATCCAACTCGTCCACCTGAGGGGGGGGTGATAAGCCCACAGATATGTTGGACCTCAGATTATAGAGATCGTTTGAGCCTGGTGCATTAGCCTATAGTTTGAAGAGACCCTGTTACATTTCTTCCTCTATAAAAGCCCTTGTACTTTAACCACCTCAATGCCGGGCCAATTCTGACACTTCTCACATACATGCAAAAATCTACTTTTTTTTTTTGCTAGAAAATTACTTAGAACCCCCAAACATTATATATTTTTTTCAAAGAGCCTAGATAAAAAAAATGGTGGGTGTTGCAATATATGTCATACGGTATTTGCGCAGCTGTCTTTCAAACACAGTTTTTTTGGAAAAAATACACATTAATGAATTTTAGTGAACACAAAAAGAATATAATACCACACTTTTTTGTGGTAAAATATAAAAAGATGATGTTACACTGAGTAAATATATACCAAACATGTCATGCTTTAAAATTGCGCACGCTCATGGAACGGCAACAAACTACGGTACTTTAAATTATTCATATGTGATGCTTTAAAAGCCTTTGCAGGTTACCAGTTTAGCTTTACACAGGAGGTCTGGTGCTAGAATTATTGCTCTCGCTCTGACGTTCGCAGTGATACCGCACATGTGTGATCACTGTTTACACATGTTTGCAGGAGCAATGTGTGCGTTTTCCATTGCGTGTGGGCACCACGGGGTGATGGGTGCGCTTTAAAAAAAAAAAAATTGACAGTGTTTTTTTTAAATAATTTATTTTTGATCACCTGCTGTCAAACCTTCTGACACAACAACAATGATGGGTATTGTTTATGGACCCCCCCCCCCCTATCTCCTTTGGGCTCCAGTCAGACACAGATCAGTCAGATCGGCTGCTTAAGAGCCAGAACGGGAAGTGACTAAATAGTTGTCGCATCCCGGTTCTGACAACACACAGTTGGAGGAACAGCTTCAGTTCCTCTCACTGTGAGGCCAAACCTGGATGGGGTGGGCCCCCACCTGTAAAAGTATTCCAGCGGCCCCAGGGCTCCTTGCCCCCCAACTCCATTTATATCTACAACTATTAGAGCCTGGAAGGTTGGCTTGACCAGCGAGAGGTACCCTACCAATGCAGTGTCTCCTAACGCACCCATCTGCAAAAGCCCCTCCCTACCACACTTCAACATGTTACCAGACCCAATAGTGTGTACGAAATACAAGATCAAAAACATCTTGCAGATGGTGGCCAGGGCTCCTTGTGTCCTTTAACCTGTCTCTCTGAAGACTTTAATGTACCCCCCATGCATGATTTCAATTTTGGACAACTTTTCCACGACTTCAAGAGTCAATTTCCACGGACCTCACTAAATATGGTAGAATCAGAGCTCGAACAGGCACTCAGGACCGAGTGTGCTGAGAAACCCACATCTCATCTCTATGCACATCTTGTAATGGCTGCCTTATTTCCACTAGAAAAATTAAGAGGAAAATGGTTAAGAGCTATATCGCACTTGGATAATGCTGACTGGGATGATATCTGGGACTTACCATGTAAAACATTCGTCTCCGCACCAGCCATGTTGCCACGAGTCATGGAGGTTTGTCTCTTGGGACTGATTGAAACACTTGTTCCAACTATAGCGAAACGTACACTAGCGGGAATATTGCTCTTTTATGCCCGGAAAAATATCGCCATGCAATGGAAGAAACCTAACCCCCCCTCTTTGCTGCAATGGAAACGTATGGTCATTGATAGTCTCCCTTTATATAAGGAAACATACGCAAATAGGGGTTGTGAGTCGAAATACGATAAAGTATGGCGTAGATGGCTAGCTGAACCAGAAACGGCGTAACTGAGACTCAGCAATGACCTGAGAGGTTTAGAGGGGTGATATATGCTGATTAAAACAAGGGGAAGATCTTTTTTCTTGCTATACTCCAGGGTATAAATCGAGAATAGGGGAAACGCACCACTTGGATGACTAACTGATGTGCTGTATAACATATGCTGCAGTGATGTACAGTATAAAATGGATATGTTATGTAAATGTGTCATAGCACTTAAGTTGTATGTGTATTGTTTGTTTTCAAAATGCAATAAAAATAATTAAAAAAAACAAAAAAAAAAACATTAGTTTCCACACGAGCTAAATTAATCAAATTAAAAAAATTGTGCATGGGGCCTATTTCACCCCTTCTAGGCTACATACAGTGGGGACAGAAAGTATTCAGACCCCCTTAAATTTTTCACTCTTTGTTATATTTCAGCCATTTGCTGAAATAATTTAAGTTCATTTTTTTCCCACATTAATGTACACACAGCACCCCATATTGACAGAAAAACACAGAATTGTTGACATTTTTGCAGATTTATTAAAAAAGAAAAACTGAAATATCACATGGTCTTACGTATTCAGACCCTTTGTTGTGACACTCATATATTTAACTCAGGTGCTGTCCATTTCTTCTGATCATCTATGAGATGGTTCTACACCTTCATTTGAGTCCAGCTGTGTTTGATTATACTGATTGGACTTGATTAGTAAGGCCACACACCTATCTATAGAAGACCTTACAGCTCACAGTGCATGTCAGAGCAAATGAGAATCATGACGTCAAAGGAACTGCCTGAAGAGCTCAGAAACAGAATTGTGGCAAGGCACAGATCTGGCCAAGGTTACGAAAAAAAATTCTGCTGCACTTAAGGTTCCTAAGAGCACATTGGCCTCCGGCCAAACTGAGCTATCGGGGGAGAAGAGCCTTGGTGAGAGAGGTAAAGAAGAACCCAAAGATCACTGTGGCTGAGCTCCAGAGATGCAGTCGGGAGATGGGAGAAAGCTGTAGAAAGTCAACCATCACTGCAGCCCTCCACCAGTTGGGGCTTTATGACAGAGTGGCCCGACAGAAGCCTCTCCTCAGTACAAGACACATGAATAGAGTTTGCTAAAAAAAAAAACACCTGAAGGACTCCAAGATGGTGAGAAATAAGATTCTCTGGTCTGATGAGACCAAGATAGAACTTTTTCGCCTTAAATCTAAGCGGTATGTGTGGAGAAAAGCAGGCACTGCTCATCACCTGTCCAATACAGTCCCAACAGTGAAGCATGGTGGTGGCAGCATCATGCTGTGGGGTTTTTTTCATCTGCAGGGACAGGACGACTAGTTGCAATCGAGGGAAAGATGAATGCGGCCAAGTACAGGGATATCCTGGACGAAAACCTTATCCAGAGTGCTCAGGACCTCAGACTGGGCCGAAGGTTTACCTTCCAACAAACAACCTTAAGCACACAGCTAAAATAACGAAGGAGTGGCTTCACAACAACTCCGTGACTGTTCTTGAATGGCCCAGCCATAGCCCTGACTTAAACCCAATTGAGCATCTCTGGAGAGACCTAAAAATGGCTGTCCACCAATGTTTACCATCCAACCTGACAGAACTGGAGAGGATCTACAAGGAGGAATGGCAGAGGTTCCCCAAATCCAGGTGTGAAAAACTTGTTGCATCTTTCCCAAAAAGACTCATGGCTGTATTCGATCAAAAGGGTGCTTCTACTAAATACTGAGCAAAGGGTCTGAATACTTAGGACCATATGATATTTCAGTTTTTCTTTTTTAATAAATCTGCAAAAATGTCAACAATTCTGTTTTTTTCTGTCAATATGGGGTGCTGTGTGTACATTAATGAGGAAAAAAATGAACTGAAATGATTTTAGCAAATGGCTGCAATAAAACAAAGAGTGAAAAATTTAAGGGGGTCTGAATACTTTCCGTCCCCACTGTATAATAAATCTCTCTCTCTCCTTGGAGTGTTGGAGGTGTGGTGAAACCCAGGGCGTTTATAATCATATTTTTTGGTCATGCCCGGGAATCCCAGGTTATTGGTCAGAGGTACTAGCCAGCACTAATAACTACACATCAGTTCCAGTCCCAGTCCCCTTAGCCATAGAGGTCTGTCTATTGGGCCTGGATGACAATGTACTTCATACTAGAGCAGAAAAAAACCCTTGTCAGCCTTAAAAAAATTACACTGGGATCATGGTTGTAGCCTCAACCATGATCTTGGTACAACCACTTCCCTACCTCAACATATATATACTGTAGCTGGTAGGGATGCGGTTAAAAGAAGACAGTAAATAACCTTACTATTTCCTCAACTGACATGAAGTCAGATAGAGAAACCAATGAGAGCTACAGGGGAACAAGAAGGATCGACAATCCTGGGTGTGTCGGTTTCCCAGCAGATTACAGGGGTTCTAGTAGTCAGAGCAAAGTTCAGCAGCATGGATTGGGAAAATAATTTACCGGGGGGGGGATGAAAAAAATGAGACAGGGCAGCTTTAATGCCATGATAGTTATATAAACATTGTGTACAAAACAAACAACATAGACAGCTTTAAAATGTGACCAATTTATTGAATAGTATGCAACAATGGTCATGAGCATGTACAAGCACGTGATTCTACAGGCAGTGCAAAACATTGATTGTCTTTGTAACAGCTACATTTATATCTTGCTAAAAACAGTAAAAAATAATAATAAAAAATAACAATAAAAGCAAACAAATGCCACATCCGATCTTTTGTCTTCCTTTGATTTCCCATTATTTGCAAATACTGACCTAACAGGCCTAAAGCATGATTGAATTCACAGCTTTTGATAGGCGACTGCAGTTGCCATCCCACAATCAATGTACTAATGGTAAAAGCTGCAGATTGAAACTTTCCATATTTATTATATCACAATATAAACACAGATGTGTTATCTCTCTGGTTTAGTATTGTTTCTTCCTTCACTTGGTTAAATTTGGAATAAGAACAGAACATTTATATACAACTGCTGTCATACTGTATAAATGTGTCAGAATCTGAAATGACCAAATTTGCTGTGACCCATGTAAGTTGTAGATGACTATCAGACTAGAAGTATGACGATCCACTGTAGCACAGCACACAGGATTTATTCAGACACCTTACCAAGGCTGCACAGTGATCTATAGGAATGTATACCTTTTAACTGACCAACCTTCATAACGGAGCGTCAATGTGTAGTTCCATTTCATTACATCTTGCATACTGTATACATACAATGCTTCAGCTGTCTCATAGCTGGCAGGGAATTCAGACAAGCAGACTAAGCCCTAACCTAGAGGCTCTTAAAGTACTACAAAAATGAATGGCCTGGTTGACTACAGCATGTAACCTAAGATTTGGCTAGTAGGCCAATATTAATAAAAATGGCCAATACTGAATCTATACACATATGATTGCATTTTTATTTCAAACTTATAAAGATTTAATTGGCAGCAATGAGTCATGATTGGTAAAAGATGGAATGTTTTAGCACTTTATTCTGCTTGGAGAGGAACCATTGTTTTGGAATTTCTTGAGCCACATATTCTTGCCTGGCAATGGTTGCCTTAAATAGAGTATATTTGTGCCACAAGATATACATACACACATATTAAAAAAAAAAAACATCTGATTCTAAACATTTTTAAAAAAAGCTGAAATTTGACAAATAAAAGAGTACAGAAGTGGCTGTAACAACCATGTAAAACAGGCATACTGACAGTATAAGGCCTTAAAAGGTAAAAAATAAATCCAACTATAGACATCTTTGGCTCGGTATAATGGAGGAATTTCTAAGCAGCAAGCCAGAATATAAGCACGATTCTGAAAAAAAGTTTAAGAGTATCAGTCCAATAATACTTTCTTCTAAATAAAAGCCGACAGCAACCTTGTAAGTGTGTACTCGACATCTCTAAAAGCAGCACTTGCTGAACTATAGCAGATGATACCTTACTCCATCAGTAATATAGCCATGCAGAGACACAGGGACTAGGAGTGGAGGAATGGAGTTATACTGGCAACACTACCTGACAGTGCCAAGATATATCATTTTACACTGTTGCAGTCATTAGGCAGCATTGATCCTCATTATGCTTACAATGTCTATTGCTTGGCTACATAGTGGACCCCACAAGATCCAGGGATGTCACTCTCTGACACGTCCTTTTGTGAAATGCCAGTGAAGTGTTTCTTTGTCCTCCTTCTGTTATCTCTGGAGACTAGATGGGACAGAAGCAGTGCGGGGTTCAGCAGGCAATGTCTCCCGGAGGGGATTCATGGCTCACATTCTTCTCAGTGTCACATTAAATGATTAGACGCCGCTGCTCCTGTCACTCTTCAGCTCATACCTGCCAAGAGACCAATTGGTTAGAAAGGAAAACATTAGGGCTGAAACAACTAATCGATTAATCGGCAACTAATCGATTATGAAATTAATCGATTACTATTTTCATAATCGATTAATCGGCCAGTAACATAATGGGGTTAAAAAAAACTAAAATGAGCCCTTTATAGTACAAAAAGAGCAAATCGTTACTGTAAATATTACTTTCACAGTTCTACAGTAAAAAAATGAAACCCTTACAGTAGTGATTATTTGCTATTTTTGTACTGTAAAGGGCTAATTATATTTTTTTTAACCCCATTATTTTACTAAACGTCGTAGACCTGGTTCACATCTATGTGTTTTTTGGTGCTTTTTGCAGAAACGCACTGCAGTTCATTTACATGGTTTCCTATGGGACACATTCACATCTATGCTTTTTTCAGCCACTGCGTGTTTGGAAAGGGTCAGGGACTTTTTTTTAATGCAAAACTGTGCTTTTTTGGTTCAATATACTTCAATGGAGAAGCTGCAGAAAAGCATGTAATGCGTTTTTGCAGCAATTTGTGTTTTTTAATCTGCCCAACAACAAATTGGCCAAAAAAATGCAAAAACACAAATTGCAGCAAAATCACGTGTGCAAAAAGCACTGCAGAAACAGATCACAAGCAAAGATGTGTACCGAGCCCTATGCTGGCCATACAGATCAATTTTCAGACGAGAATATTCAGACGAAAAATCTTTATACATTCGCTGAATGAAAGAATGTTGTTTGAAATTTTCACTTGTTTTTAACATTTCTGTTTAAAATGAATGTAATTTCTGAACGAAAACCACATACACTGTCTGAAAATTCCTTAGATTAAGAAGTTTTCTATTATTTCCAAATTTTCCCATCACTGTGGTTGAAAATGAACGTCAATTTGACCCCACTAACAATTAGAAAATCGAAAACGAACTTTCTTAAAATTACATTTTTTTTTGAAGGAAGACATTGTTTTTTTTTTAATACAAAAATTTTATCTCTGAGTCTGATATTTACCAGATTCACTCTAATAGTATATACAGTATATATCTCTTCTGTCTCATTCTCAGAGTGGATTAGAGATTTTGCTCCCTAACCATATACTGTAGTTGGTTATTTATATTTACCACTGCATAGAGATATTTAAGAATAAATTGCCTTTTTAAAAAAAAACATATTAACTAAATTATACACCACACTTTTTTTTGATGTTCTTAACCGATTAATCGATTAATCGAAACAATAATCAGCCAACTAATCGATTATGAAAATAATCGTTAGTTGCAGCCCTAGAAAACATTGCTGAGGTCATCAGGAAGTTGGTACAAAAAAAGTAAAATTGTACCTTATAGACCAAAATATTCTATATTAAAGAGTCAGTCCACCATCAAATATGATATTTCAGTTTTCAATAGATTCTAAAGAGGTAAGGTGCCTGACCCTTTTCTATTTCTCTCAGAGGCTTTGTTGGTGAGATATCTCCACTTGCTGTAGCCATTATCAGGGGTTACCATTCTATATTTTTAATGTATTTGGTATTATAAAAGTGATATATTAGTTGTAGGTGAGCCAGCTACTGGTACATCTCCCAACCATAATCCCCAACTCTCTTTGTGTCCACTTGGGATTCAGGGTGTGTTCACCTATATTTGCATATTCCGCCAGCTGCTTTTGCATTGTCTATCATATTAACTAATGACAAAATCCAACAGTGGATTACCTTCAATATCTACCAAAATTCCTGCATTTCACCTGACTGGCCTGAAGGCTTATAAAATGGTAATCTGAACTATAAAAATATTATTTTAGCCCCATTTAAGTGACTTTGCCAAGTCTGCTGTAAGCAGGAGGAAGCATATTCCCAATCTCCTCTCCTCAAGTAATCATACTGCAAAACAACTCACTTTACAGCAAGTCACAAAGCAAATTGAAGCAGTAGGGGCTGATGTAAGCAGGGGTGGCCCGTCCATTAAGGGCGCACGGGCGCCACCCCCCGGCCATCACCCCCTCCCCTAGCCATGCGTCCGACCCTTTCAGGACACCGGCGCATGCATTCCAATGCAGAGGGGCTGTTTTTTTGAAGCACCAATTAGATCCAGAGGCTCTAATAGGCTTCAATATAGTGTGGACTCGGGTCGCAGAGCGTGCGCTCCAAGCCAAACCAGGTGTGTTAAAACAGCAAATCAATATTCGCTGTTGTAACACTGATCCTCCTCCCGGCCAATCAGGAAGTGGGTTTTGACAACAGTCACCCAATTGGCTGAAAGGACAGGCGATCCTATTGGACTGAGGGAGTAAGTGCTGGGGTAGGGGGTGCTGCTGACCGAGGGAGTTTAGGGTTGTTTGCCACCCCCCCCCAAAAAAAAAGTCCCCACTGGATCTAAGTCAAATATTTGTGAACACAGATATGAACTGCCTAGGCAGCAGAATTTACATGGCTGTGTTATCTCTGAGCCACCATATCAGTACAGGAAGTACATACTGACCCTGGGTAATGCCTAGATAAAGATGGCCCCATCCTTATGGAGACAAAAAAGAGAACTACAGCATGTCAATGAAACAAACAAAATGATCTGTGTATGTCATAATTAGGGATGAGCCGAACACCCCCCTGTTCGGTTCGCACCAGAACATGCGAACAGGAAAAAAATTCGTTCGAACACGCGAACACCGTTAAAGTCTATGGGACACGAACATGAATAATCAAAAGTGCTAATTTTAAAGGCTAATATGCAAGTTATTGTCAATAAAAGTGTTTGGGGACCTGGGTCCTGCCCCAGGGGACATGAATCAATGCAAAAAAAAGTTTTAAAAACGGCCGTTTTTTCAGGAGCAGTGATTTTAATAATGCTTAAAGTCAAACAATAAAAGTGTAATATCCCTTTAAATTTCATACCTGGGGGGTGTCTATAGTATGCCTGTAAAGGGGCGCATGTTTCCCGTGTTTAGAACAGTCTGACAGCAAAATGACATTTTGAAGGAAAAAACACATTTAAAACTACCGCGGCTATTGCATTGCCGACAATACACATAGAAGTTCATTGATAAAAACGGCATGGGAATTCCCCACAGGGCAACCCCGAACCAAAATTAAAAAAAAAAAATGATGTGGGAGTCCCCCTAAATTCCATACAAGGCCCTTCAGGTCTGGTATGGATATTAAGGGGAACCCCAGCCAAAATTTAAAAAAAAAATTGACGTGGGGTTCCCCCTAAATTCCATACCAGACCCTTCAGGTCTGGTATGGATTTTAAGGGGAACCCCGCGCCAAAAAAAAAAAAAAAAAACGGCGTGGGGTCCCCCTAAAAATCCATACCAGACCCTTATCCGAGCACGCAACCTGGCAGGCCGCAGGAAAAGAGGGGGGGACGAGAGTGCGGCCCCCCCCCCTCCTGAACCGTACCAGGCCACATGCCCTCAACATTGGGAGGGTGCTTTGGGGTAGCCCCCCAAAACACCTTGTCCCCATGTTGATGAGGACAAGGGCCTCATCCTCACAACCGTGGCCGGTGGTTGTGGGGGTCTGCGGGCGGGGGGCTTATCGGAATCTGGAAGCCCCCTTTAACAAGGGGACCCCCAGATCCCGGCCCCCCCTCTGTGTGAAATGGTAAGGGGGTACTTACCCCTACCATTTCACTAAAAAACTGTCAAAAATGTTAAAAATGACAAGAGACAGTTTTTGACAATTCCTTTATTTAAATGCTTCTTCTTTCTTCCTTCATCTTCTTCTTCTTCTGGTTCTTCTGGCTCTTCTGGTTCTTCCTCCGGCGTTCTCGTCCAGCATCTTCTTCGCGGCGTCTTCTATCTTCTTCTCCTCGGGCCGCTCCGCACCCATGGCATGAGGGGAGGCTCCCGCTCTTCTCTTCATCTTCTTCATCTTCTTCTTCATCTTCTTCTTCATCTTCTTCTTCTTCTTCTCTTCTTCATGTCTTCTCCGGGCCGCTCCGCAGCCATGCTGTGGCATGGAGGGAGGCTCCCGCTGTGTGACGGCGTCTCTTCGTCTGACGGTTCTTAAATAACGGGGGGCGGGGCCATCCGGTGACCCCGCCCCCCTCTGACGCACGGTGACTTGACGGGACTTCCCTGTGACGTCACGGGGAATGCCACAGGGAAGTCCCGTCATTTCACCGTGCGTCAGAGGGGGGCGGGGTCACCGGGTGGCCCCGCCCCCCGTTATTTAAGAACCGTCAGACGAAGAGACGCCGTCACACAGCGGGAGCCTCCCTCCATGCATGGATGCGGAGCGGCCCAGAGAAGACATGAAGAAAAGAAGAAGAAGATGAAGAAGAGAAGAAGATGAAGAGAAGAGCGGGAGCCTCCCCTCATGCCATGGGTGCGGAGCGGCCCGAGGAGAAGAAGATAGAAGACGCCGCGGAGAAGATGCTGGACGAGAACGCCGGAGGAAGAACCAGAAGAGCCAGAAGAACCAGAAGAAGAAGAAGATGAAGGAAGAAAGAAGAAGCATTTAAATAAAGGAATTGTCAAAAACTGTCTCTTGTCATTTTTAACATTTTTGACAGTTTTTTAGTGAAATGGTAGGGGTAAGTACCCCCTTACCATTTCACACAGGGGGGGGGCCGGGATCTGGGGGTCCCCTTGTTAAAGGGGGCTTCCAGATTCCGATAAGCCCCCCGCCCGCAGACCCCTACAACCACCGGCCACGGTTGTGAGGATGAGGCCCTTGTCCTCATCAACATGGGGACAAGGTGTTTTGGGGGGCTACCCCAAAGCACCCTCCCAATGTTGAGGGCATGTGGCCTGGTACGGTTCAGGAGGGGGGGGGGCCGCACTCTCGTCCCCCCCTCTTTTCCTGCGGCCTGCCAGGTTGCGTGCTCGGATAAGGGTCTGGTATGGATTTTTAGGGGGACCCCACGCCGTTTTTTTTTTTGGCGCGGGGTTCCCCTTAAAATCCATACCAGACCCTTATCCGAGCACGCAACCTGGCAGGCCGCAGGAAAAGAGGGGGGGACGAGAGTGCGGCCCCCCCCCCTCCTGAACCGTACCAGGCCACATGCCCTCAACATTGGGAGGGTCTGGTATGAAATGGTCTGGTATGAAATTTAGGGGGAACCCCACGTCAATTTTTTTTTTACATTTTGGCTGGGGTTCCCCTTAATATCCATACCAGACCTGAAGGGCCTTGTATGGAATTTAGGGGGACCCCCACATCATTTTTTTTTTTTGGTTCGGGGTTCCCCTGTGGGGAATTCCCATGCCGTTTTTATCAATGAACTTCTATGTGTATTGTCGGCAATGCAATAGCCGCGGGTAGTTTTAAATGAGTTTTTTCCTTCCAAATGTCATTTTGCTGTCAGACTGTTCTAAACACAGGAAACATGCGCCCCTTTACAGGCATACTATAGACACCCCCCAGGTACGAAATTTAAAGGGATATTACACTTTTATTGTTTGACTTTAAGCATTAATAAAATCACTGCTCCTGAAAAAACGTCCGTTTTTAAAAAATTTTTTTGCATTGATCCATGTCCCCTGGGGCAGGACCCGGGTCCCCAAACACTTTTTATGACAATAACTTGCATATAAGCCTTTAAAATTAGCACTTTTGATTTCTCCCATAGACTTTTAAAGGGTGTTCCGCGGCATTCGAATTTGCCGCGAACACCCCAAATTGTTCGCTGTTCGGCGAACTTGCGAACAGCCAATGTTCGAGTAGAACATGAGTTTGACTCGAACTCGAAGCTCATCCCTAGTCATAATTATACTTTGTCAGAACATCACATCAGTGTGCAAGTAATAGTTTTTCACATAAAGAAGTCTGTTATTTGGATTTTTTCTCATGAATGAATATATCTTAAACTATCTTACATTTCCCCTTACCTTTATAGACACCTCAGAGTTACAGTTACCACCAGTCATAAATTTGAAAGCCCCAATCCAGTTTAGGCATAAACAGAAAAAGTGGATCCCCCAAAGCAGCCTAAAAATAACTAAAAAGCAGCACTGGCTGCTATACTCATATGATCTCCGGTGCTGTCTCCTGCAGACACACTTCATCACTAGTCCAGCGATACTTGCCTTCCAAGCCAAATGATGCCCAGGGTCAGTAAACCCACTTGCTGTGAGCCAAGGGTGTGAAGGTTTTGCCCCCTGCCCTGGACTCACAGGAGAATGGTGATCATTACATTGTGCTGTTCTCTGCAGCATTTACAATCCGCCCACCACCAGAGGAATAAGACATCAAAGAGGCCCTGTGTCATCACTATACCCCGCTGAATCTTCAGGGGTGCTCCAAAAGGAAGGGGAGCTAGTGAGTCTAGAATGGGGCTTTATAAAGTCACTGCAGTGAAGAAATGTATTTTGTAAAAATATGCTTGGAAAAAAAAAATACAGCGCGTAATACGTATCAGAAACTATAATAACACATTTCCTTAGGGTTCATTTCAAGTCTGTGGCAGTTGGTTTTGGTCTAGTATTGGTAGTTTATTTTACAATGGGCTGCCTGTACACCGAGTTTCCAATATTTAACAGGTTTTTTATTTTTTTAAGAATTTCATGAGTACATTTTGTGGCTTTTTTATTCATTTTATTTATGTATCCTGATGTAATGTTTTTTTTTTAATGAATGGGAGCTTAACTACTTCAGCCCCGGAAGGATTTACCCCATTTTATGACCAGGCCAATTTTTGCGATACGGCACTGCGTTGCTTTAACTGACAATTCCAGGGTCGTGCGACGTTGTACCCAAACAAAATTTATGTTTTTTTTTTTTCCCACAAATGACCTCTGCGTTTTTATTTTTTGCACTATAAACAAAAAAAGACAAATTCTGAAAAAAAAAATATATTTTTTTTACATTTTGCTATAATAAATATCCAAAAAACAAAAAAAAAATGTAAAAAAAACAAAATGTCTTCATCAGTTTAGGCCAATATGTATTCTTAAAATAAATAAATAAATCGCAATAAACGTAGATTGATTGGTTTGCGCAATAGTTATAGCGTCTACAAAATAGAGGATAGATTTATGGCATTTTTATTATTATTTTGTTAAACTAGTAATGGCGGTGATCAGCGATTTTTAGCGGGACTGCGACATTGCGACGGACAGATCGGACACTTTTTTGGGACCAGTGACAGTTATACAGCCATCGGTGCTATAAAAATACACTGATTACCGTATAAATGACAGGGAAGGGGTTAACACTAGGGGGCGATTAAGGGGTTAAATGTGTTCCCTGGTAGGTGTTTCTAACTGTGGGGGAGTGGACTGACGGTAGCACAGGGAGAATGCTGTTCCTAATTATTAGGATCACTCTGAACTCCCCTGAAAGAACGGGGATCTGTTTGTTTACATTGACAGATCCCTGTTCTGGCTTTCTGTGGAGCGATCTCTCACTGTATCTATTGCACGAAGCGACGTACAACTATGGCGATTTGCGCAATAGAGCCGACCTGCTGCAGTATAACTACGGCGGCTGGTCAGCAAGTGGTTAATGTAGTTGTAAGCCTCAGACATAAAATATGAACAAAGCATATCCATCTATAGTGATTTCTTGTCTCAATTAAGAGCACAAAGTGTCATTCCTGTCTGCTGCCGAGTTATCCTGACATCAAGTGGGAAAAAAAGGTGACAGGGGAGGGATCTCCAGCACACAGCCTTTGATTGACAGCCTCAGCTCAGTTCCTGTGTGCTATGTGAAGTGGGGTGTGTCCCTTCCTTCCAATCAGCTCTCAGAGCTCTGGTCACTGAGCTCTGCAGAGTGTAATTTCAGCTCTCCACTCCCATTTTTCAGACAGCTCAGACAAGCTTTATAAATTCTGAACTTTGAACAGATGTAGAGAAGGGAAGACTGCAAATAAACAGGTATAGCTTAGGAGGATTTGTTTTATCTCTGTGTATCGCCTGAGGCCAGCCACTTCACTGGGTATATGTAAGGGTTTACAACCACTTTAAACTTGATTTGCTAAAAGGGAACACATACGTCTGCAAGTTTTTGTCAGTGAAAGAAAGGTCTCAGCTTTTCTTATGTAGACTAGAATGCTGACAGTACATGAAGAACGACATACTGTTAGACACTTACCACTGGTTGACTCCTTTTGACAAGTCCACCAGAGAGAGGTCAATAATAACCTGCAATAAAAGGTAGATACACAGGCATTAAAGGCACGCTCTAGTCAAAAATGAAGCCTTTCATTGCATACCAGGAATAGGCCTTACCTGCTCAGGGCTCCACCTATAAATACCACAGAGTCTAATGCAACAGTCCACCCAGTTATCCACTGCAAAGTTCCATTCCATTTTAATATGTGGAGTAGAATTATTTCATCACAGTCACCAATCAGATACAAACCTGTCCTAGAAGGCCAAATCTGACTGCTGTACATTCCTCATAAAAAGAGAATGAGCCTCAGCAAAGCTTCAGTAAGCTGTCCGACACACACCCTGTGAGTAGCTGTGTGGAGTGTGGTTACAGTATAATATGCAGGACATTCACTCAGTTTACCCACATCTGACTTAGAGCCCATTCACACCTAAGCGTTTTGTATCTTGAAGCCTGAAGCTACAAAACGCTTGAGGGGAAAAAATCCATTATTCTCTATGGAGATGGTTCACATCTCCACTCCAAGTTGCCTGAAGCCAAACACCTAAAGCTCAAACAAGTTCTGGACCCTTTGTCGCGCGAATCGGGCAGATTTGGGCGTTTTTGGAGCAGGAAGCAGATGACAAAATCTAACAACATAGCAACAAATGATGAAACAGATGCTCATTTTTCCTATTGGGTAATAAAAAAAATGCCAAAGCTCAAAAACGCCAGACAATGCTGCATGGAAACGCGCAAAAAAAAAAAAAAAAATAAAAAACGCGCTACAAAACGCTGGAAGAAACACTCAAAAACACTACGCTCAGGTGTGAATGCAGCCTTACACAGCCTCCAAGCTGTAGTAATGTGTAATTCTGTTTAGCCAGCCTAGATATTTGTATAGCTCTGGCACACAGCAAAACCAGGATGTCTACCTGTCATTAATAATACTGCAGTAAAGAACTGGAGTGATCCCAGACAATGAAAGATCAGCAGCAAAGAGATGAGGTCATCACTCCTTCAGTATGTTTCTTTGCCAGAAAATGTGGATGCAGCAGCTTTTAAAGGGTATATATGCAATAACAATACGTTCTATTGATTCTCTGCGGGGGGTCATTGTATTTCAAACAGTCAGTTCAATAATGGTTTCTGAAGGGGAATATGAAAAATAATAACATATAATAATCATACATAATGATGATTACTTTTTGTCAATCAAGAGCTGGCTAGTGAAAGGTCAAAGATTGCAAGGTGCAATATGTGCTGTCCAGCTAGTGAAAAACCACTTACATTTAAAGTACATTTCCACTTTTGCAGTCAAATTTGAAGAAAAAAAAAATGTGTGCGTTATGTGTTCTCATTCACACATCAGTCCAAAAAATGTAAATAAATTCTTACCTTTTAGGCTCGGTTCACACCTAAACCAGCCGCGGATCACACAGCAACACTGTCCATCCCTGTTCTCCATTTCAGGGACGAATCAGGGCAGAATATTTGCCTGAATTCCGCCCTAAAATGGAGGCAAAGACGAGCAGCGCTTCTGTGCAGTGCGCTTGGCAGCCGCCCCAGAGACGTGTGAACCGGCTTCATAGAGAGACGGTCATATTCTCCTGCAATGCAACTTGGATGCGGAGAAACCTGCATCCAATTCGCATAGGTGTGAACCCAGCCTTAGATGTTATTTTGGTGATCGATTGACTTAAAGCCGGCTGATAATTGAATTCTGCCGGCATGGAAGGCTACCCGCTGACAGAATACAATAGCTCAGCAGGAGTGATTCGATGTGGGTGGGGGAATTGGCGATTTTTAAAAAATTCAACCTGTAGGTTAAATGAAAAAAAAAAAAGAATCATGTATGGACTGCCTTCCAGACGAAGCTACGCTACTTCCTTTAGCGAAACGCGGTGACGTCACAAGCATCATGTGACGCCACCTATGCAAGCCATGTTGCTGGTGTTGGGAGAGTCAGCTGAGTGATGGAGACAAGAGATGCCTCATTGTATGATGGACATGGTGGTTCCGCCTACTTCTTAGCCAGCGGATACGCGGTGATATCGCTATATGCAACCCGAGAAAAAGTAAGCAGAGGGATTCTTGTGAATGCACGTCCGTACATGCAAATGGTAAAGTACCCCCCCCAATACATCAACATAGTCACGAGTGACTGGACGTTCATTGCGCTGATTTGCATGTGCACACATGCTACATGGCCTCCGGACGTTTCTTTTCCCCGTGTATCTATGTTGTCATGTTTTTGTCAGTGTTTGTTTGGTATCCACACCCTACGTACTCACTGTAGTATTGATGTGGAAGCCTGTGTTATTGTGAAGCTGCAGTACTAACAAAGAATATTATATTTTGCATTTTTATCTTGTTGATATTAATAAATTCTATTCTTTAATTACACTTTGATTACACTCTAGTATGATTCATTTGTTAACAATAGTAACCTCTTGTTTTCATGGTGTTCTATACCGGGTTTTTTTTCTTGCATTATATGATTCGGTTATGGTAACAACGCCTGATGTGGTGAGTGATCTATAAGTGTTCACTATATTACAGTGGATAACTTTCTGGTAAACCTGTCTTTTTGTCTAGTTTTTATGGACTGCCTTAAGCCTGATACACTCTATCAGTTTTTTTCCTTCAACCCGGAGGGTTGAAAAAAACAAACAAAAAAAACTGACAGCTCTCTGCGGAGCTGCTGTGCTCTAACAATCCAATGTTAGTACAGTAATCTCCCCCACTGAGCTATTGTGTTCTGACAGGAGGACGCCCCCCCCCCAGCATGCTCATCCGACAGAAGCTGTCTGAACGGCTGGCTTCTGTCGGACTGGCTGCCATACACACGGACCGAATGTCGGCCGATTTTTTTATTGAACCGGCCGATGTCATCCAGCATTCGGTCCATGTGTACTAGGCTTAAGTCTGTCCCCAAATGGAAGGCTTAGGACAGACATTGTTTCCTCTTATCATAATGCACAAGGATGGCTTGTAAATCTTGTTGTTAGGAGAGAGTTTAAATCGAATTTACAACTGATAATGAGATCTGCTAGCACAGTACAGGCAAGGTTAATAATGGCAAACACAGCTCCCCATCGCTCTTATAAAAAATGAGAACTAAGTAGGATTTTTCAGCGCTACAGTTATCAGAAACAAGCATTTAAAATGATGAACAGCAATTTTTATTTTATGAATGAGAACATGTAACAAATATAAAGTAGGTGTTATTGCAATTTGGCTGCAAAAGTGATAAAGACTTTAAGGTTCAGTTCTACAAACATTTATTCAGGAATGATCTGCTTGGTCATTTTGTAGTAGTTTTACCTTTCCGATCAGCTCCTTTTCCCTGGACATGAAAGACACGCTATTTTTCACAGATATCTCCAGTTTCCTCCTTGTGGCTTCCTCCAGTGGAATCTCCCACTCTAATCTGCAATCACAATATAGGTTCAGTACATTATTTACCTGTTCTACCAATGCATGATTAATACAGACAATGACATAAAGACTTTAAGCTACATTAGAGGGAGCCTTCTGTAAGGGCTCATTTACACTTGCTTCGATTTCATCAACATGTTTTTTTGATGCTTCGGTGATGCTTTTATGAAGCTTTAATGAAGCTTGGCAGATGCCCTGTGTGTCTGTGGATATCTCATACCTGCAATAACTCCAAAACAAAATGAAGCTAAAGCTGAATAAAAGCCTCTGAAAAGGTGCAGGTGCTGTAAGCTAGCTTTGTCATAGACTTTTATGGAGGCTTTGGAAATGCTTTGAAGCTCCACTAAAGCGACATGGGGTATAATTTTTGCAGCAAAGCAAATACAACATGCGAACAGGACTATAATTTAACCATTTTATTTAGTGACAGTTTTTTTGACTGGTGTTCAGAGTGCTTTAAAAAAGCATATCCAATGCCACATTTTGAGGCTGGGTTCACTTATATGTGAATTGGATTCAGGTTTCCCCACATCAAATTTGCATGACAGGAGAGTGTGGAGGGCTTTCAATGGAGCCATTTCACACAGCTCCGGGGCGGCCGTGGTCCGCATTTGGAAAGGGTCCTGTGCATTTTTGGTTCTGATTCAGGTGCGAATACAGGCAAAAATTGGGATATGAATCGGTGAACAGGGACGCACCTGACCCCCTGCTGTGAGCTGCGGCCGCAGCATGTGTGAACCCAGCCTTAAGCAAGTGTAAACGAAGGCCTAACTCTTGTTTTTGAAATTGTTGGAAAGTGTTTAAGCACTAAGCAAGCATGTAAGTAGTTGCTATGGCTGCATCCCAGCTACTTTTTCATGAAGTCAGGTAGAGTGCTCTTGTCCATTGAAATGCAGGAATTTGCCCTATCTCCACTTACTGCATTTCAATGGTACATCACAGACCCTACATATTGGGTTTTCTGTACCTTACGGACAGCACTTCTACAGAATACATAGGGCTGAGAATTAATGCCACCTTGATGTAAGTCAATAAACATGTTCCCTAATGCTTGTTGGATTTTTTTTAAATAAACCTGCATTCAGCACAACATTCTCAAACACACAGTCACAGCTGTCTGTAGGATTCTGTATGCTGCACCAATAGGTGCAGATCAAAGTCTAGAAATCCAAAATGCCACTTTTCAGCACCAGCAAAAAACAGGAGTATATCAGTCTACACAAAATGTCAGCTTAAGTGTTTTCTAACATTTTAGTCCTCATTTACAGGAGTACATAAAGCACAACTCTTAGCTGAGTTTTTTTTTTTTACATGAAAGCAGAGTTCCAGGCCAAAATCAAATTCGGTGTAAACCAAATCGAGCACCCCACCCCCCCTCATTTTTGGATATCTTTTTTTTGGGGGGACGTTTTGTACCTTTTGTCGTTTTCCCAGCAGGACTTCCGTCCTACCTCACTGCGGCGAGGTTTGTCATATCTGGATTTGCATCGGGCCCTCCTCCTTTCCTCACTTCCTTCAGAAAGCGCAGTGCAACTCATGCATGCGCAGTAGGAAACAGGCAGTGAAGCCTGAAGGCTTCACTGCCAGTTTCCCTTAGTTGCAATGCTGGCACCTGCACCCGAGTTGATGGACAAATTGGCTTCGGGGGGCCGACATTGTGGGATCCCTGGACAGGTAAGTGTCCTTATATTAAAAGTCAGCAGCTACAGTGTTTGTAGCTGCTGACTTTTAAAACATTTAAATTTTTTTTTTCTTTTAGAGGCTGGAACTGTGCCTTAAGCATAGAAGTGCAGTACTCAAAGATAAATAGTGCCAGTTATCAATAAAGTGCTAAAATATCCATATATGAAATACATTTTAAACAAAGTGGCAAATTCCAATAACGTGTTAAGTGCTTAAATGAACATAATCTATATTATACCAAAAGCAAGTATTTCCAACAAAGGATGATATCTGTCAATAGACATCATAAAATAAATATAGTCCATAACTGAACGAGAACCAAAAGCGTAGGTCAACTGTGCCTTATTACATCAGATTCAGATCATTTTACCCACAGACACAACAACTTTTTCGGATGAAGTCTGAGTGACGAAACTCAAGAAGGATACAGTAAGGTCATTGCACTTTGCCACAAACCACTTAGTGCGTCTTTTGGTCATACAGAGCATTCTTCAAGAGTGTAATGCCGCGTACACACGAGCAGACTTTTCGACCGGACTGGTCTGACGGACTATGCGACGGACTTCCAACGGACTTTCCAAATGAACAGACTTGCCTACACACAATCACACCAAAGTCCGACAGATTCGTACGTGATGACGTACGACCAGACTAAAATAAGGAAGTTGATAGCCAGTAGCCAATAGCTGCACTAGCGTCGGTTTTTGTCCGTCGGACTAGCATACAGACGAGCGGACTTTTCAATAGGAATTGGGTCCGGCGGAGTTCCGACTTAAAGATTTGAAACATGTTCAAAATCTAAAGTCCGTCAGATTTTTGACCGAAAAAGTCAGCTGCAGGTCCGATGAAGCCCACACACGGTCGAATTGTCCGCCGGACTCGGCCCGTCGGACCAGTCCAGTAGAAAAGTCCGCTCGTGTGTACGCGCCATTAGTCCACACCAGTTTGAGTGTTTGGTTTTAAGTTTAAATAAATATAGTGGCACCCTATGATCTCCCCTCTTCTGCTGTCAAGGACTTTATCGGATATTTATTTAGGCGCCTTGTTCAAAGCTCATTTAGTTTAGTTTGGTAACTGGCACCGTATATCTAAGAGTGTTGCACTTTTATGTAAATGTTTAGCAATTAAGTATTTTGGTGTATATGTGTTACCCAGGTTTCTCACCTACACATGGTGAGGGGCTCCAGGGTTGATCATGGAACACAAACAAACTTCTTGTTTTCTGAGAAAATGTGTAGGTACCCTGGAGCTTGGTGAACTTTGTAGAGTTTTGGGTGGGATGGGCCTCTATTCCTTGGTCCACATCTTTTTTGGTATTAGCCACAGATGTGCAAAAGTCTTTAATTATATGCAAGCTGATTGATATTTAGAGCTCTTATTCTCTTTGCCGTGGGAGCCTGCTGCTGGGGGAAAAGGCTGAATACCTACAGAACACTAAAAAGGGTACAAGAGCTGATTGTTTTGGGAAACACATTAGGAAGAACTCTGATAGCCGAAAACTGACTGAGCTGATTTTTTTTTTTTCGTTTTATGCCATAGAGCTGCTGTACATGGCCCTCCTGTATTGAAGTTGCGTTTGTTTGCTGCCTTGCTAAATTAAAGTTTAAGATAAGCCTGCTTGGACTGTTTCACGATGTCCCTGTCTCATGCATGGTTTACCACTGCCAATACCAGTTGAGCCCGTCCCCCTTACATTATATATAAAACTACTCCAAGTATAATGGGAATTGAACCATAAGTTGGGTAATAATAGGCCACTCTATTGTGGATGTACTTACTTCTCATTAAACTCAGGATTTGCAGTTCTTTTCTTCACACTGGTTTTACGCTTTGTGGCCCGGTTTTTATCAGGCAACAACAGGACAGACAAGTAAGGATCAGGGAGCTCCTTGGAACCAACATTTAAATTCCTTAAAAAAGAGGTTAACAAAAATAGGGTATTATAATACAGGGTCAATTACACAATGAAATTCATAAAAGTTCGGCAGCTTTTTTTAATAATACATGCATAATGAGAATGGTAAGCACATAAACAAACCTTTAATTATTGTTGTATATATGCGCAGCACTGTCTGTTCCCAACACGAGTGACATGCCAGTCACGCTTTTCTCTCCTAGTGCTGCTATGATGCTATGACAACATTTGCACTAGTGGTTTACGCTGGCTATATATGGATTTATATTTGACTGGTTCAGCAAGGACCAGGCAAATTGCAATTTAACTATGACAATTCACGTTCGAGAGGAGTCAATCTTATCGACTCGAACATGATTGTTGGTATATTTTCGCTCAATCATCGCTTGCAGTCAACCAGCTGCAGCATTAAGCAGTGTATTCTGATAGAGGACTCCTCTGCTGTCAGAATACATTAGCACAGCAAGGAGGATTGCTTCATTTACCTTGTATGCGTGGATGGGCAAATCTGTTCCTTTCTTTTTTTGATCAACCCATCTATGGCCAGTTTTAGTACTAATGCTGTGCCCCCATCCTTCCCCTCTTTATCTCCCCCCTTTCCCTTCCTATTTGTTCCCTTAAAGCTGGGTACACAAGGGCAGTATCATTCAATTTACTTTGTGTGAGTCCAGGGGGTCCAGGCTCTGTCCCATGCCCTGGACTTAACAAGAGAATGCTACAGAGAGCCGCGCCACATCCTTTAATGGTGCTGCTCTCTACAGAATTTAGGATCCACACACCTCCAGAGGAAGATGAGGGCGAAGAAGATGTGTGATGTCACTGTACTAAACCAAAGACAGCTTAAAAAAAAAAAAAAAAGCGAAGTATAGTCGTTGATTTTTTTTAAGGCTCTAGGGTTGCTCCAATAGGGGTGGGGAACAAAAGGGGAGATGGCCTGGCAAGTCCGGAGTTTTATAGTAATTGGCATATATATATCTAGTTACAACAAGCAGATGTTTCTTACCTGCAGCTGTGCATCACTGCCAAAAGCTTTCCCTCCTTTGCTGGGTAATACACTGTCACATGCAGCTGACCTACATTAAAAGCTGTTGGCTCAGGATCACTGTGGGAGAAGATTACAAAAATCAGTCTTGTAAATTGTTCTCATGTTGGTAGTTTATCAGTAATTCTTCTACTGAAATCCATGTTAATTAAGCCTTAATAGTATTTAAAGGGGGGAACCTCCATGTAGAAACATGGGGAAGTCACTCTCCTGCCAGAGGCATGTTTTCAAAGAACAAGGATTTGTAAACAAAGTCCACTTACAGCACCGCTTCCGGGCTAAATCTAGTATTGCAATTAAATCCTCAAATACAATGGTTTCATATGGGGGAGAAATGCATTTCATTGCATTGGTTGTACTTGGTTCCACCCAAGCTGTACAAATCCTTATTTACTAGACATCTTTGGGTTGTGAGAACCCCTCCAAGTTACCATACAGAGAGACCCCATAACATGAGTAACTAGAAAACCAGGACAGTAATCCTTATACCTCAACATGCTCCCAGAATAAGGAGCTATCTCTTAGATAAGAGGAATTTTAACTTACCGGCAAACACCATATCTTAGAGTACAGTAACGGGCACAGGCAAAATATTCAAAGACCTTGGGTTATAGGTTTGTACCTTTAGGCAATTGGACACTGGCAAAGCTTTCAAGGACACGCCTCCCCTATAACCCTATCCCACTCTTTGGGGTTGATTTACTAAAACTGGAGGGTGCAAAATCTGGTGCAGCTCTGCATAGAAACCAATCAGCTTCCGGGTTCCAGGTTTTTTTTATCAAAGCTTAATTGAACAAGCTGAAGTTAGAAACCAACTGGCTACCATGCACAGCTACAACAGATTTCGCACTCTTCAGTTTTAGCAAAGCAACCCCTTTGTGTCCTCAGTTTTGTAGAAAGCAATGCAGAGTAACCAAGGAATGGAAGGGAGGGTGTCCTGTACTATACTCCAAGATATGAAATTTACAGGTATTAAAATGTATCTTAATTGTACAGTACAGGACACAGGCAAAGTACTCATAGACACTGGGACATCCCCAAGCAATAAATGAGAGGTGGGCAACAAAAGAACAACAGGGCAAACAACAACAGACCAAAACCCAGAGTGCCGCTGCAAGAACCTTGCGGCCAAAATCTGCATCAGGACATCCACCTGGTAGAACATTGAAAAGGTATGAACATAGGACTAAGTGGTGGCCTTACAAGCTGGGCTACAGAGGCCTGGTGCTGGAATGCCCAAGAAACTCGCACTCATCTGGTAAAAGTGCAGGGGATTCATCCTTAAAGGGGTTGTATGCATTCTATTTTATGCATTCTATGCATTAAGTTGAAAAACCTTTTGTGCTGCAGCTGCCCACCAGAGCCCTCCTTTTACTTACCTGAGTCCGATCGTTCCAGCGATGGGGACAAGCCCAGCAGCTCCAGCCGCTGTCTCGGGTCCTCATTGAATAGATTGATAAAAGCAGGAGCCGTTGGCTCCCGCTACTGTCAATCAAATCCAGTGACTCGGGGGGATGGGCCGAATCCTGCTGTCTGTGTCAATAGACGCAGCAGCAGGACTCGGTAGCACGCCCGCGCGGGTGTCCCCTTGGAAAGCGGCTCTCCGAGGGGGCACTCGAGAAGAGGAGAAGCCAGGAGCGCTGCGGGGGGACCCCAGATAAGGAGGATCGGGGCCATCCTTGCACAGAGCAGGCAAGTATGACATGTTTGTTATTTAAAAAAAAAAAAAACACGAACCTTTGCAAACAGTGTGTAAGCTCGTGCAGATTTCTTATCCATCGAGCGATGGTGGGCCTAGAAGCAGGGAGTCCCTTGCGAGCTCCTGAGGGAAGGACAAATAAAGAATCCATCTGTCTGATTGAAGTTGTTGCTTTGAGGTAGACTCTTATGGCTGTGACTACGTCCAGACAGTGAAGAGAAATGTGGGTGCTTTGGTGCAGGGCATAGGAATGGAAGGACAATGTCTTCACTGAGGTGGAAGACTGATACCACCTTAGGAAAAAAGGATGGTCTTGGGTGTAAAACTACCTTGCCATTGTGAAGAATGAGGAACAGCTTCTTAAAAGAGAGAGCTGCCAACTCAGACTTGTCTGGCAGACACGATAGAGACCAAAAGGCCACTTTTTGGGATAGGTTAGGGATATCCCTGCTGGATTCAAAGGGTGGTTTCTGCAGGGCAGAGAAAACCAAGTTGAGGTCCCAATGAAGAACAGAGTGATGCAAGAGGGACTTGATACACCTTGAACAAAATGAACACAAAGGAGAACAAAGCTAAAGCCATTTTAAAAAAGAATGGACAATGTCAAAACCTGTCCTTTTAGAGTGCTTAAGACCAAGTTCTGGTCAAGACCTGACCGTTGTAAGGCCAGAATGTGAGGCACAAAGTAATTGAAGTGCCTGTGGTCCCACCAAGCAAAGCAATTATTACATGTATGATATTAAATATTCCTGCAGGTGTCTTTTCTTGCTTTTAGCAAGGTGGTAATACTAGACTCAGACACCACTCCCCCCCCCCCCCCCCCCCCACAAAACCTGGGTTTCTGTCAGGAACATTGTGCCAGTAGCCACGTTTACAGGCATACAAGTCTAACTACACGTTTCTTGTTTTGCACACGTGAAAACACAATCATGCATATGTATGGACATGCAGGGAGCTATTTAAAGCTGAGCTCTGCACAAAATCATAGCTGAAAGGTCTTCTGTCTTGCTCCTGTGTGCCTGATTCTGTTACTTATACTGACCCTGTTATTGACTCGGCTTCCACCTGAGCTGCTTTTGCAATACTCTTGTCTGCTTATGTTCACTGCCTATCTGCATTACCCACCTCAGGCTCATCTTCTAACCAAGATTCTGCCCATGAACTCTATACCTTGCTGCCTGTACATCTGCTCATTTCTGCCTATGATTTTGTGCCTTCTTGCTCAGTTGCTACTGGACCCAGCTTGTTATTTGACTCTGCTTATGACTGGACTTGGTGAATCCATGGTAAACAACCAGCTGTACCACTGCACATCTGATACCAGCACTCCCAAGATCCAGTCTTCGGTGTCTGCACCCTGGTACTTGTGCCCTTCCATCACCCCTGCAGACCCTGTCCCAACTTCCAGGGGTGCTCAGATGGGAACTGTGCAAGGGGCCACCCTCTTTATCTCAGACTCTGCGTACAGGAATGTGACAAATTCAACAGTCATGCTGTTAAAGCCAGACAGTGAGAAGCAGGGTAGAAAAGAGGGCACTGGGAAAGCAGGTCTGACCAGTTAGGGAGAGGCCAGGGGTCGTCTCCTAGTAGTCCGAGGATGCCTGTATACCAGGTTATCTGGGACAGTTTGATGCAATGAGAATTACCTGCTTCTTTTATTACCCCATCTTATGGAGCAGATGACACAGAATTCACACTGGGGGGACGACACAATAACCAGAACTTAGACCAGGAGATCATCAAGGCATCCAATGCCAGCGCTAAAGTGTCCATGGTCCTGGCCACAACAGAAGTAGTTTGTTGTTGACATACCAGGTGGAAGATATCTGGGTGAAGGATCATTGCCTATGAGCCAGGTGATGGCTGAGGTAATCTGCTTTCCAGTTGTTCACTCCTGGGATATGGACTGCAAAGATTGCTGGAGAGTGAGTCTCTTTTCCCGAGATTATCTGGCTTGCTTCCTTCAAGGGTGCCCACTTGGTGGTTGATGTAGGCCATGGTTGTGGAATTGTTTGACTGCACCCTGATTGGGTGTCCTAGCAAAAGGGAGGTCCAGTATTGCAGAGACTTTTGTATTGCTCTGAGCAGCAGGGTGTTGATGGGGGGCTTGGCTTTCAAAGGTGACCATGTTCCCTGGATTGTGAGGGACTAGAACACTCCGCCCTAACATGGAAGACTGGCATCTGTTGTTATCAGTTTCCAGCGATAAGAAAGGAAGAACTTCCCTACTGTTACAGGAGAATTCCAGCTTGAACAAATGTAACTATGCACATACCTGGGCCAATACTCCTGGAAGCTGAAAACTCACTAAAAGCGGACACTGCTACTCCAGTGATCTTCACTTGCTTCCAGGTCCCGTGCCAAGCAGATGCCCTGCTGCAGTCTGCGCATGTGCAGTCTGCATATGAGGTCAGCTGCTCGACGCCTGTGCCATTCAAATAATGTTTTGTATTGTCTTAATGAATTCAAAAAATTCTCTTATTGGACTAGGGGGAGAGTGTAATGCCATCGCCACCCCCTCTCCTTGTCCAACCAGACAACGCATTGCATTCATACAGAAAATGCAAAGCATTCTCTGAATGCCACCTGTGCCAAACAGCCAACCTCCTGTGATCAGCATGTAACAGGCAGCCACTTGGCATGGGACGTAAAAACAAGTGTAGATTTCCAGCTTCCAAGAGGATTGGCCAGGTACAGGGCATTCACAAAAAAAACATCAAAAGCAGAAGCTAACTGCTGTAGTTGGTCCACTAAAGCACAGTCCTGATGATCTTGGTTGTTCATTGCCCTAGTCCAATTTGCTGCAGTTAGACATACTGAAATTGCAGAGAGAGCTGGTTGCAGGGCTGGGCCTGCAAGAGTAAAGAGAGCCTTTAGGAGCATCTCAAACTTTCTATCTGCAGAATGTTTGAAAGAATGAACATCTTCAATAGGTACCGTGAGTTAATTGTTTAAGACTGAGATGGCAGGACCCAAAAGGGGCCTGGCGATACGAAGGAGAATCAAGTTCTACAATGCTGAGGCTTTTGGGCACAGCAGCATAAACCTATCCACATTAGCAAATATGCTGCGTGAAGCTCCCACTTCCGGAGTAAAAAAATGTGTGGGAGAAAAAATTCTTCCACAGCCCCCTATAACACTGCCTCTATAGGAGCTGGAGAAGGGGCTTGGCTTTTGTAGCCCTGGACACAGGTGGCATGTATTAAAGCCATTCTGCTTTTGTCATGTAGACTGCTTGTTGTGTGCCCGAAATTGAACTAGAATCGGATGGGGAGACCGGTGCTAAAATCTGTTCCTGCTCCAATACAAGAGTTGCATTGTAACTCTATAGTTAAATATTTTGCAGAACTTCAGCAAAGTAAGTGTTCACCTGAGGTTTTGCCATAGCTCAATTTCACCTGGTTTCTACCATTGATGTGGATAAAAGGTATTCCCCTGTGAGGTATACACAAAGTAAGGTGCAGAATATTGGGGATGTGTGTCTGGAAGGAGTACGTAGCAACCCAGGTGTAGATTGTCAAGTAGCAAGGTCCTTGTGGCAAAAGGGTAGGACAAAACACCTGAGAACCTTATAAGGGCTCTAGGCGGAAGGGGCAGTAAAGTGTGCAACCAGTGGTGTGATGTAACACCTGGTAGTCTACCTGAGACTAAACTGAGTGGTTGAGTTTTAGTGCCAAGTTTGGAAAGTTTACACAACGAAAGTCAATAAATACATTCCAAACATAGCCAAGGTTTTTACAATAACAGTCATAGATACAGTGACCCTGTCTTACCTGTCCACAATGCTGGACTGTATATCAAGTCCAGGCTTTGCCCATTACAAGGGACATACCCCAAAGGGGTCTTCAGGGTATGGATTCCACAGGGATGGACCACAGCTCTGGATCTGTATATCACCCTGGGGCTGACTACAGGTGTGGCACAAAGTGCAGGATCCAGTGTTAAAGCAACATTACAGGCCATCCCTACAGTGTGGGCTCCGGGAACGGCTCCCAAGGTCTTACATAGGTTGCTCTTATCTGGAGGAACGGATTTTATTTGTGGTATTAGAAGGGAGTGAAGGAGATGATTGAAGAATCTGAAGAAAAAATTGTAAACTAGTTGAGCTAAGAGTGATTTCTGCATACAGTAAGAAGAGGGCCATCACATTAGGACACTAGCAAAAAACTGACTCCTCATGGAACGGAGTAGGGGTATGAGGGAGGTGCGCAGGGAGCATGTCCCCACAGTGCACTGGGCGCGCACGTGACTGCTATCCTGCTTAAAGGGACCGATGTACAGCCACGACGGTTCGTGGGATCGTGATGCAGTATAATGACAGCGGCTGGTCAGCAAGCAGTTAAACAAATTCTCTGGATATTCCTAAAGTAGCTTTTGCCACATTTAAGAGGAGCAGGGCTTATTTTGAGATGGGTGTAGCCTATTTCAGGGGATAACAGGTGCCACAGGCAGAGATGCTGTGACCTTGAAATGTAAAACTCTCCTCTAAAGATATTATATGCAATTTATATGTTATATTTTATTAGGAATGAATAAATTGAGTTCAGTTATTCTTATTCCATATCTGAAGTCCTCCATGTCCCATTTTAAATTTAGTTTCCCTAGATTCACCAATATACAGAAAAGGATACTTGCCTGTTTGTGTGGGGCAATCTCTGTCTCAGCTCTCCTGCAGAGGGTTCTTCGTTGTCCACAGCAGACTCCAGATTAAATTCTGTTTTCTCTGGGGTAGGAGGTCTAGGAGGGTGGTCAGCAGACTTAAAAGTAAGAGCATTGAGTTCAGGGCTGACATTGGGGGAGGCCAGAATCTGTAACACATTATTTGATTAGAAAATAAGAGCAAAAGTATTGCCTTTTAGAAATGTTATGTTGTGTGTTGAAAGAATATTTTGTGCACAAATCCTGTAATTTGCAGAGTTACCAGTCACTTAATAGCAACACAAATCTAAGGCCTCATTAAGATGGGCACTGGCACCCATATTGCGTGCAGGAGGCATTTTTTTTGCCATTTGCATCTGCTCTGCCCTAAGCTGTGTACAGACAATCTATGGAAGGGAAAGCTGTCAAATTTTGACATGCATGTGTGTGCATGCAGTTGCTGTGTCTGCATCCACTTTCATAGGCTGCCTGCACGCAGATGCGAGCAGATGCAGACGCCGAAACAAACGCCTGTTGTACACAGTACAAGTACTAGTACTCGTCTCAATGAGGCATGAATGAGGAATACAAGACATGGATATCGGAGGCTTCGTGCATGGGGGACATGCCATTTTCACTTAGGCAACAAAGGCAGAAGTGCTGGGTGAACTCTGAAAACAAATATTCCCCAATTTTTTTTTTAACAACTATAAAAAGTGAGTGAAGGTACACTTTAATTGGATAATTGATCATATACAGTATATGTTACTCAAGACGAATAAACCATAGCAGTAATAGTCACTGCCTCACAAATCCAGGCCCCAGATGTGGTCAAGTCACCCCTGTGTTACATGGGTTTACTTTCTTCTAAAGACTTTCCTATCCTCCCATATGCACTTTTCACAGGCCTGTGCTGATCAGGAATCTACAGCTGCATTGCAAACTATGGACCAGCGCAAATGTTCAAACCTTAGTTATGAAACATGTGAATGATGCTTGGTGGGAATGTTGTTAACAGATAAAGAAAAAAGCCACACAAAGACATCCTCAGTGTGGATGGTGTCCAGGTCTATCAAACCAAATAAACAGTTATCAATAGCACATGAAAAAAAATAAAGAAAGAAAAATTGAATGAGAGATTAATATCTTGAAATTTAGATTGATAATCATCCACTCACCCTCATCTGAGCTCTCATGAGAATTTCGGCTTCAGATGAATTCAGGGGGAACCAGCCATCAACAGTGAAGCATTCAGCAGTCAGAAGATCAGACAGTGGCATTGTCAAATACCCCAAGGACTTACTGGCCTCATCCTGCACCTATATAAGAAAAGACAACAGTATACCGTAAATATCAGTGGTTGAAAAAGTTAAACTGATGACATTCCAGAATTGTACTAAACAAGCAAACGTCATACTCACATTAATCTGCAGAACTTCAGTACTGGGATTCTTGATAAGGAATACAAAGTTTTCATCCCAGACTGGACTGCTACTTTTTGATGTGACCTGAAAAAGGCAACCACACACACCCCACTCACTAAAAGGAATAACTAGAAAATAGGCAGCTCCAATTTATCTACGATTTTATCGGCCGGATCTATGCATTGATTTAAAATGCAATGTTCCTGGCAGCCAGATGTCATGTTCTCTGTGCTTAGGTTTTAGATCACATGAAGGAACTCTGAAGCAGCAGTATTCTACAAGAGGGACTTTCTTCCTCAAAATACTATTTGATAATGCTAACAATTATTTCAAATGTGGCTATTAATGCTAGGTCCATTTTATGGGCACATGTAATTAGGAACAGTAAATTGTTCCCCTTTACAACTTACACCTCTGTGTCCCAACCACAAGTTCCTGGAAAGCTGCAAGCTTGATGTCCAATTTATTGTACAACAAAGTTCTTTTCTATTTTAATCACAATGGTAATTCATAAAACTGGTCTGGTTCTTACTACAAAAATGTTTGCCAAAACGTTTAGCAGATGAAAAGTTTTGCAAATCATTGGCCTAAATGTATCGAAATTTGACAGATTCAGCAGGGACCAGAGGAATTTCAATCCAGTGTGGATCATTAGATTGACTCTAGTTGAAAGGCCTTGTTGGAAAATGTTTCTTGACCAAGTGTATTCTGACAGTAGAGTCCCCACTGTCAGCATATCTTACCTTCTGACTGCAGCTCAACTATACACCCCCCCCCCCCCTTACTTACCTGAGCCTGATCTTGATCCAGCACTGTGCACGAGAGCAGCGGCTCTCTTGGCTCTCCCTCCCTATTGGCCTCTGCTGCTGTTGATCACAGCCAGTGGGCAGGGAGCAGGGGGCAGTGCCAAGCTGCACTCTGTGTGTCTATGAACACACAGAGCTGTTTGGGAGTGTGCCCACACAAGTTCTCCCATAGCAAGTGGCTTGCTATGGTGAGCACTCAGTGGAGGGAAGGAGACAGGAGCGCTAGTGGGGGGACCAGAGAAGTGGAGGATCGAGGATGCTCTGTGCAAAACCACTGCACAGAGCTGGTAAGTATGACATGTTTCTTATTTTAAAAAAATAAAAAATAAGGGTATACAATCATTTTAAAAATCAAGAGGTGACTGGTGATTGAGTTTTTGCTAATCTCTTGCATTTAACAATGCTGACCATCTTCTGCTCGTAAAGTCTCCAACCAGTTAGTATTTATGTCACTGCCCTCTTATTTATAATGTGATATTAGGCAGACCAGTTGTTCAAGGTCTTTTTTAAAGGTTCTACATAAAAGATTTTCCACTCCTGTCTATGTTGGTATGCCCCGAGGATAATCATCCCAGTACTTTATCTACCCTAGCATTCTGAGTAAATTGATTTCTACCAACAGCCTCCAACACCAGTTATATTCAGATAATGCTCAGATTTACATGTCCATTCTAAAACGAATTTTCAACTACCTCTCAGTTATCTTTCTGTGCAACAGTACCAAAAGTTTCACCTGTACAAAACTGAGATATTCATGTCCCATCTTTTATTGTCAAAGCCCTATCTGCAAAATGTACAGTTATTCAATTAACCTCATCTTTTCAGCTCAGCTTGGACAATATCGCTGCACACATTTTCAGCTCCCACATAAGCTTATTTTCCCCATGATACTGACCTTCAAATCAAATGCCTGAAATATTTGGATCCATATACTGTATAGGGAGTATCAATAGAAAATGAGTGTAAAAATGGCACAGATTTCCACTCAAAAATACCTTGGTTTTGTAGGTAGATTTCCTAACAGTTATCTCTGCGCTTGCTGTTGGGGGCTTGACTCCCTTCTTCATCTATTAAAACACAGAGAGAAATATATCTGAAGCACAGAAAAAATGGGAAGCTGCAAAAAAAAAAAAAAACATTGAATGAAACGGAAAAAAAAAATACAAAAATACTCATGATCTTACTGGCAGGTTATAGGCACTTTCCAGATAGACACTTAGAAGGGCACTTGAGAATTCGTCACTATTTGCTGGCTGAGACAGGTTGTTCACCAAAAGAACCTAAAATGTAAATAGTTTACCACTTGATTGTCGCAATCTATTTCACATACAGGAGAAACACAGGAGAGCACAGTACATACCATAGACAGACTACACAAAATACAGCATAAGAGTATTTTCAGAACAGACAAGACAGCCAAACGGTATAATTAATATCAGACCAGGCAGAAGAACATCATTAGACCAGACAGTACATTCAAGCTGTTTTTGAGTGTTTTGATTATACTTTTTCCTATTGTCTTTTTCAGAACAAGCACAAGACAGCAGAAATTGTAGGAAAGCAGGAAAGGGTATTATCAGAGCAGGCAGACTTCAATATTGTTATCCCAACATGCAGGAGACCACAGAGATTGTTATCCTAACATGCAGGAGACCACAAAGATTATTATCCTAACATGCAGGAGACCACAGAGATTGTTATCCTAACATGCAGGAGACCACAGAGATTGTTATCCTAACATGCAGGAGACCACAGAGATTGTTATCCTAACATGCAGGAGACCACAGAGATTGTTATCCTAACATGCAGGAGACCACAGAGATTGTTATCCAAACATGCAGGAGACCACAGAGATTGTTATCCTAACATGCAGGAGACCACAGAGATTGTTATCCTAACATGCAGGAGACCACAGAGATTGTTATCCTAACATGCAGGAGACCACAGAGATTGTTATCCTAACATGCAGGAGACCACAGAGATTGTTATCCTAACATGCAGGAGACCACAGAGATTGTTATCCTAACATGCAGGAGACCACAGAGATTGTTATCCTAACATGCAGGAGACCACAAAGATTGTTATCCCAACATGCAGGAGACCACAGAGATTGTTATCCTAACATGCAGGAGACCACAGAGATTGTTATCCTAACATGCAGGAGACCACAGAGATTGTTATCCTAACATGCAGGAGACCACAAAGATTGTTATCCCAACATGCAGGAGACCACAGAGATTGTTATCCTAACATGCATGAGACCAGAGATTGTTATCCTAACATGCAGGAGACCACAGTAGGAACAGAGAGCAGCAGAAGAATATTACTGAAATAGACAGAAGACAGCAGGAAACAGCATTAACAGAGCAGACAGGGAAAGATGAGAAAGATTATTATCAGATAGCATTATAAGAAATGATGAAAGACAGTGGAAGATTCCTAGAAGAATAGACAGGAGACATTAGGAAAGTATTATAAGAACAGGCAGAAGCAAGCTTGAATGTATTTAAGTAGCCCATACACGGAGCTAATTTCTTTCCTGCAACCATGGGATTCCCCCATCAACACAGACAGTGCAAATAGGGGTAATCTGTCCCGCTGAGCAATTGTGGTTTTTATGCTAGCGCCTATACCAGCCGCTAGCGATAATCACATGCAAAATCCAGCAGGCTAGTTGTACCCTAATTGATTGATCAATTTGGTACATTCAGCCTCCCCATACATGGTTGGAATCTCAGCCGGTTCCTGTTGAACCAGCAGAGATTCGACCCGGCCTTAGCAAAATCAAGACAGGCAGAAGACAGTGGGAAAGTAGTAACTGAAGAATCACAGGACAAAGAAAAAGAATAATCAGAATAGATGGAAGGTGAGGGGGGGGGGGGAGAGAATATCAGAGCAAGCTGTAGACAATGGGAGAGTATCATAGGAACAGAAAGAAGATAGATTATTATTATCAGAACAGGCAAAAGACAGTAGGAAAGTATTAAAATGGGCAATGGATGATGAGCGCGTATTGGGACAGAGACAGCTAGAATATTTTATCGGAACAAAGGCTAGAATATTACCATTAACATGGACTGAGCAGGCGGAGTATAAGATTGGAAGGCAAGGCATTGTACATGCTCAAAGCTGAAGACAGCAAGTACATATTACAACAGCAGACAGAAAATAGTAGGAAAGTACTGTATAAATGAATGGCGGAGGCACACTGCATTACCTGTTCTAGTTGAGAAGCATCAGCAAGATGTGACAGACACTCTACTTTTACATGCAGTTTTCCTGACTTAACTTCCTCTAAGGGCAACCACTGAAAGTGAGAACATTCTAGACTGTTACATGCTACATAAATACACTACACAGATTTTAAACAAAGCATCATATTTAAACAATCTATATATTTTAGAGCATTAGGGACAGGCAGTATAAAAGGTATATGTATGGTGACACAATAGTTTGGCATGTCTCCTACTTTGAATTTGTGTGGTTGACTGTCCTACAATAAGTTAAAGTAATAAAGCCCAGTTTGTTATTAGAAGATCATTAAATGCACTGTCAGGTCCTGCTGACACAACCTTCCTGCATACCCCCAGGCTTGTTCAGGGAGGTAGAGCTTCTGAAGATGCACCGTGACGGCAATCCATAACCAATAATTACCTTCTTAGTCGGGGTCAGAGGGCCATCTAACACTACATCTGTCATCTTAAACTGGGTCATTGTGATGTCCAGAAAACATATAAAGAACCTACTAAACAGGTTTCTGTAAGGTACAATGATGGGTCTGTAATATAAAACTTTTCAAGGAAACAACAGCATATGACCTTTGTTTCTATGAATGAAAAAACAAGATTCTTTACAGCCCTGCAGCTGCATTAGTAACTATTCAGGCACAGGTGAACTAAAATGGCAATTGGAGCAAGCATTTGAAGACTGCATAATGTGTAAAAACGATTTAAATCAATGTTCATTTTACTTTTACAGGGCAACATTCTTACTGCAATGGTACAGTGAAGGGAAAAAAGTATTTGATCCCCTGCTGATTTTGTACGTTTGCCCACTGACAAAGAAATGATCAGTCTATCATTTTAATGGTAGGTTTATTTTAACAGTGAGAGGCAGAAAAATGCATTTACCCACTACACATCCGCACTATGGCCAAATGACGGCCACAGCGCGAACCTGAATTCCTGGGAGGCCGTCATATGACAGCCTCCCCTGTGCACGCTCCCTGCACGCGCCCTGCAGGGTGCGCGCCGAGTGAGCTGTGATCACGAGTCACTGAGACTCAGCTGATCATCGATCCAAGTAAGGGGCCGGTCCCGGCCCCTTACCATGTGATCAGCTGTCAGCCAATGACAGCTGATCACATGATGTAAACAAAAGATCGGTAATCGTTTTTTTCTTTTTACTCACGCTGACAGCGTGAGTAGAAAAAAAAGCCGATCACTGGCTCGGATGTGAGGGACATCGGTCCCCAAGTGGAAGAGGCACATCTGCCTCATCAGTGCCACCTAATAGTGCCCACAGTGCTACCCAACAGTGCCACCTATCAATGCCAACAAGTGCCACCTATCAATGCCCACCTGTAGTGCCAATCAGTGCCACCTCGCAGTGCTGCCCATCACTGCCACCCATCAGTGCCCATCACTGCCGCCTATCAGTGCCCATCACTGTCGCCTCATCAGCGTACATCAATGAAGGAGAAAAGTTACCCGTTTTAAATATTTTATAACAAAATATAAAAAAAATAATTTTTTTTTTAAAAAAAAGTTCAGATTTTTACATTTTTTTAACAAAAAGTAAAAACTGCAGAGGTGATGAAATACCCCCAAAAGAAAGCTCTATTTGTGGTGAAAAAATGATAAAAATTTCATTTGGGTAAAGTGTTGTATGACCGCGCAATTGTCATTCAAAATGCGTCAGCGCTGAAAGCTGAAAATTGGTCTGGATTGGAGGGGGGTTTAAGTGCCCTGTAATCAAGTGGTTAAAAAAAGTTAGAAATTGATTTTCATTTTAATGAGTGAAATAAGTATTTTGTGGGAAAACCCTTGTTGGCAACCACAGAGGTCAGATGTTTCTTGTAGTTGGTCACCAGGTTTGCACACATCTCAGGAGGGATTTTGTCCCACTCCTCTTTGCTGATCCTCTCCAAGTCATTAAGGTTTCGAGGCTGACGTTTGGTAACTCGAACCTTCAGCTTTCTATGGGATTAAGGTATGGAGACTGGCTAGGCCACTCCAGGACCTTAATGTGCTTTTTCTTGAGCCACTCCTTTGTTGCCTTGGCCATGTGTTTTGGGTCCTTGTCATGCTGGAATACCCATCCACGACCCATTTTCAATGCCCTGGCTGAGGGAAGGAGGTTCTCACCCAAGATTTGATGGTACATGGCCCCGTCCATCGTCCCTTTTAAGTAGTGAAGTTGTCCTGTCCCCTTAGCAGAAAAACACCCCCAAAGCATAATGTTTCCAGCTTCATGTTTGACGGTGGGGATGGTGTTCTTGATGTTATAAGCAGCATTCCTACTCCTTCAAACACGGTAAGCTGAGTTGATGCCAAAGAGCACAATTTTGGTCTTATCTGACCACACTTTCACCCAGTTCTCCTCTGAATCATTCAAATGTTCATTAGCAAACTTCAGATGGGCCTGTACATGTGCTTTCTTGAGCAGGGACCTTGCGGGCGCTTCAGGATTTCAGTCCTTCGCGGTGTAGTGGGTTTCCAATTGTTTTCTTGGTGACTATGGTCCCAGCTGCCTTGAGAGCATTGACAAGATTCTCCTGTGTAGTTCTGGGCTGATTCCTCACTGCTCTCATGATCATCAAAACTCCACGAGGTGAGATCTTGCATGGATCCCCAGACCAAGAGAGATTGACAGTTATATTGTGTTTCTTCCATTTGCGAATAATCGCACCAACTGTTGTCACCCTTTAACCAAGCTGCTTGGCGATGGTCTTGTAGCCCATTCCAACCTTGTATAGGTCTACAATCTTGTCCCTGACATCCTTGGACAGCTCTTTAGTCTTGGCCATGGTGGAGAGATTGGAATCTGATTCATTGATTGCTTCTGTGGACAGGTGTCTTTTATACAGGTAACAAGATGAGATTAGGAGCACTCCCTTTAAGAGTGCTGGGAGCCAGAAATCTTGCTGATTGATAGGAGATCAAATACTTATTTCACTCATTAACCACTTGCCCACCAGTCGCCGCAGCTTTACTGCGGCAGAATGGCACGGCCGGGCGAAACAATGTTATATAAGGTCGCTCCGCCCCTTGGCCACTAGGGCGCACCTGCTGCTCGCCCCCGGAGCCAATGCGAGTGGCGGCCGGTCGCAGTCACCGCCTGTCTCCCGCGATCACTTGTTACACACCAAGAACAGGGATCTGTGTGTGTAAACACACAGTTTCCGGTTCTCTGAGGGGAGAAGAGACTAATCGTCTGTTCACACAAAGTATGAACAGCGACCTGTCATCTCCCCTACACAGTCCCATCCCCCTTCAGTTAGAACACAGAGAGGGAACACATTTAACCCCTTCATCGCCCCCTAGTGGTTAACCCCTTCCCTGCCAGTGTCATTTACACAGTAATCGGCGCATTTTTATAGCACTGATCGCTGTATAAATGACAATGGTCCCAAAAAGTGTCAAGTGTCCACCGTAATGTCACAGTCCCGATAAAAATCGCAGATCGCCGCCATTACTAGTAAAAAAAAAAAATTTAATAATAAAAATGCCATAAAACTATCCCCTATTTTGTAGACGCTATAACTTTTGCACAAACCAATCAATATATGCTTATTGCGATTTTTTTTTTACCAAAAATATGTGGAAGAATATATTTTGGCCCGAATTGAGGAAAAAAATAGTTTTTCTAATATATTTTTTGGGGATAGTTATAGCAAAAAGTAAAAAATATTGCTTTTTTTTAAGAATTGTCGCTCTTTTTATAGCGCAAAAAATAAAAACCACAGAGGTGATCAAATACCACCAAAGAAAGCTCTATATGTGGGGAAAAAAAAAAAAAAAAGGACGTCAATTTTGTTTAGGTCCAACGTTGCACGACCGCACAATTGTCAGTTAAAGGACACAGTGCCAAATCGCAAAGAGTGCTCTGGTCAGGAAGGGGGTAAAATCTTCCGGGGCTGAAGCAGTTAAATTGACACTCATCAGACCAGGCAACATTTTTCCAATCTTCTATTTTCCAATTTTGGTAAGCCTGTGCGAATTGCAGCCTCAGTCTCCTGTTCTTAGCTGACAGGAGTAGCACCCTGTCCAGCAGTGGATCAAACACTTTTTTTCCTCACTGTATATGGTTCTGACTAGGCTAGCCAGGAAGAATGCGCAGGCTTCGTCCCAGTGTTTCAGGAACTGTATACATTTGGTGGCAATGCCCAAAAGTGACTAGGTTCTGGATTAGGACATTTTATATAGTTTTCTAAGTAACAGGGGTGCACACCGCCAGAAAACCAGAGAATGCTCTTCCAAAAATTAGATAATGTCTTTCCTAAAAACATTTACGATTTTATTTTCTATATGATATTAGCCACTAGGATAGCTTTTGCACATTGTTGGAACCAGTGGATAATAACATTTGACTAAGTTAAACAAAAATTGATTTGGACCACGAGTAATGATAACTTAATATGTACCCTCCACAATAACCAAGTTCAGTCTGATAAAACTTGGCAACCATGGGTTCCAAGATCTTTCTGTGGACAGGTGGGGCTGGGAGAGAACAACACCTCGACTGCTCTCGGCCTTTTGCTTTTCTTTTGTTTATTCTTACATCTGGTACACACAATGAGATTATCGGACGAATGATCGTCAGTTTTTTTTTTTTTGCACACTAGTCTCCATATCAAAATGGAAGAGTTTACTAAAGTTACAAAAATTCTCGTATAACTGAACAAAAATTCAGAAGTGATGTAATGTGTTGTATTGCATTAGTATTGTATTTTTCAACGACAACTGTACAGATTAAATGAAAATCGTACGCTCTGATATCGTACAAGAACATTTTTCGCGCTTGTCCCATCGGATGAACTGTTGTGATCGTCTCTCAAAAGTTTTGTACTAATGATCAGATTATCGTAAAATCGTTTCGAAAACTGTATTTTTGGTGCAATTTTCTGACCATGGGTACAGGCTATTACTGTCCACGATGATTTGTTAATTTTTGTTTACAACTGCATTATTTTTACTATACATGGTCCTTTGAAAATCACACCATAACTTTCTATGAGGCTACCCAACTCCTTCTGAAGTAACCAGAAATATATATAGCTCAGGATCATTAGGTTTGTGACATTGGTTTAGGTGGGTAATATTGTTATCACTACTCTATTTGTGATATATCATATCTGTTGTAAAGCGCTGCGCAAACTGTTGGCGCTATATAAATCCTGTATTCTAATATAATAATAACGTTTATTATTGCATATGTGAATATTGTATAGGTTTTTGCTTGTCTTTTTTTTTTCTATTTCTTTCTCAAAACTGTATCCCATGGATGTTAAGGTGACTGTGTATTCTGGTTTAAACTGTAAAATACAGTCAACAGTGGGATTATTCAAGTGCTACTGTTACAGAGCTGCATTAACATACATATTTGGGCCATATTTTATAAACGGAATGCAATGATTAAAGCCTAGCATCTCATACCAGTGCCAGATTCTCTGTGCTCATCAGATCATTTTTTTGAACCCTGCTTTTTCTTTTACTTTGAAAGGTTAGATTCCATGTGAATAAAGATGGCCATACACAGTTTAATAATAGCTATGACTGCAACAGATTCGAACACAACAATTGAGCAATGTCCTGTCTGCTACACAGGTGGAAAGCTTTCAGGTCATGTCTGTGAGAGGTATGTAGCTTGATTTTACTCCAGAGGAAGTGGAATGAGATCCACGAAACGTGTTGAATTCAATGTGTTATACAAATCATGTACAAATATATGGACTGTATATTTAAAATGATATTACAATTATGGATGAATTTATATTTCAATACCTCTTGTGTTGATATATTCAATTACTACAAATCAGCTCAATATTGTTTTTAATCCAATTTTACTCTGATCTGTATATATGGAGTAATACATTTACAATCATGTGTATTATTCATGTGTAATGCGCCTCATTTAAAGTCCCAGGTATAAAGTTTGAATTGTAGATTTATGCTTAGAAATGTTCACAGCCCCCTCCTGCTACCTATCCTGTGTAAAAAAAGATATGTATGCTTATCCATTTTTAGTACACTCTGACCATGTGATCTCGCAGCTCCGGCTCCCCTGTGTCAGTGAATGTCAGCTGCAGGGGATAGGAGGGGGCACCGACAATGGCTGGGGCATGGGAGCTTATGAGTGACGTCAGAATTCCCAGTTGTTCTTGAGCGCTCCCTCCTCGCCCCTGCAGCCACCACTCACTGACATAGGGAATCTTGTGACCACACTGGAGTGGACTAAAATAGGTAAGTATTTATATCTTTTTTTACACAGGTTAGGCAGGATAGGTGGTGGTGGGGGGGGGACATTTTTAAACATAGTTAGTGGTAGGCTGGAATTCCACTTTAAGAACTCACACAGGCACAATTAATGATTCCCATATTGTTTGTAATATAAGTATCTCCTTTACCTGTCAGCTCCTCTGGTGGCCATGATGTTGAATCCTTCTGAAATACCTCAATAAAATAATAAATATTGCATTATGGCCACTAGATGGAGCTAACAATCACCCGAGAAAATCATGTTACAAACACGGTGATCATTCATTGTGCCTTTGCGAATGCTTAAGACATCCACATGATGACGTTTTTACCCGTAGACCCCAAAGTGTTAGGACTACTGATTATATTAACAAATGATTATAATGCAAACATAAAGGCCCCTGAGGTGGATACATTTATGCAAAGAAATATAATCATACATCTTGTCAAACTTCCATCACAGTTGCTGGAGGACACATAGGGAGTTATTTATGAAAGGCAACTCCACTTTGCACTACAAGTACAAACTACAAGTACAAAGTGCACTTGAAATTGCATCGAAAGTACACTTGGAAGTGCAGTCGCTGTAGATCCAAGGGGGACATGCAAGGAAAATAAAAAACAGCTTTTAGCTTACACATGATTGGATGATAAAATCAGCAGAGCTTCCCGTCATTTCAGATCTACCTCTCAGATTTACAGCGACTGCACTTCCAAGTGCACTTTGCACTTGTAGTTTGCACCTGTAGTGCAAAGTGGATGTGTCTTTCGTAAATAACCCCCATTGTCAACTGAGTTCTGAAATAAGATTATAAAGAAAACAAAACATTACCTCATCAATGGTTTTCTGTTTAAGAACCGACTTCACTGGGACTTTACACCTGAAATAGGAGGAAGAATTGACAAAACAGAACAAATAAACTAATAAAATATAAATATAATAGATATTAAAACTAAAATACCAACAAAAATCCCAAATTCTAAAAGTATTTCCATATAAATAAAAAAAACTAAAAAAAACACAACAGTAAGCAAACTAAAAAGTGAAACCATGTAGAATTGGGTCAGCTTACTGAGTGCAGACTGCTTTTTCTAATGCCTGGTACAGATGGTACGTTTTCTTTTTTGTTCAACCCAGCGGACTGAACAAAAAAAAAAAAAAAAACTGAGGAGCTCACTGTACTAACTATCTAAGAACAGCGATTTCCCAATTGTGCTATTGTGTTCCAACAGGGGGGCCAACCCCACTAAAACACACCAGCCAGTCATTGGCTGCCATCGGATGCAGAACGGCTGCTGTTTTTCCAGCATGCCCGTTCGACAGAAACAAACTGCTGTACATATTGGCCGAATGTTGACTGATTTCTGTAAAACCAGCCGTTACAAGTATATACCTATATAATTTTTCATGCATTAATTGCTAGCATAGTGGCACTTTTTTCTCTTCCAAAGATAAGCCAGCACTGACCTTCCAAGGAAATCATCTTTGTCAATATCTTTATCATACACTTGAAACTCAATATCTTGTCCAGGGACATCAGTGACCAGGATCTGTGGGAAAATGCATGACTTGTCATCACGTGTACAGATACAAACCTCCCTAGTGTGTAAAAGAAAATGGTAGGAGACAATACCTCAAATGCTTGGTCCCAGCGAGGATTCAAGTTTTCCTTTATCACTCTGGTCTGTACTGATTTTCCACCAGCTCGGACCACTACATAAGGATCAGACTTCCCTTTAATCATGCCACCCATGAAGTTATCCTTTGCAATCAGGTTTTCAGCTTCAAGCAAATACACACGAAGCACATTCTGTAAAAAAAACAAGCATCAGAAAAGTTTCTCTATTCACATTAAACCAAAAATTTTTTTAAAAAGTGTATCTAAACTTTAATACATTTCAGTTTACTAGTCCTTAGATATGTAGCTATATTAGCCTCCCTTCCTTTAGACTGTATTTCTTTTATTTTCACCTGGTGATCCTGCCAGTTAACCTAGTTGGTGTCCTAGGGTGACAAAGTTCACTACCCCCACTGTATCTACGGAGAAGCAGTGTTGTTGCCTTGGAAGAGGAAGTGTGTTAGGATGACAGAACATCTTCCACCCACCTTGTCAATCTAACATAGGGAGGAGGTGTTCTGTAGTTTACACAGATAACTTTGGCAGGGCTAATTACATTATTTGGGATAACAATGCACTGGATTTCCTGTAGGATCATTTTGTTTGCACTTATTGAACAGATATAAAGCGCTTTTAGGGCCAGTTCACACCAGAAGCAGTCCAGTGCAGTTTTTTTCTGAATCAAAAAAGCACGGAAAGTAGGTTATATGGCTTTCAAATGACATAGTTCACACCAGTGCTTGCAGTCCCAGTGCGTTTCAGTTCCAGAAAAAAGAAAAGTAGAACATACTGCATTTTTCCTGCACTGGACCATATCCTGGAACGCTGTAAAACGCATCAAAAACGCACTGGAACGCACCAAAAATGCACTGTAACAGACATGTCCTTATTTAAGGTTGAGGAAAAAAGAGGAGGGGGGATGCACTGGACTGCATCAAAAACGCACTGAAATGTATTAAAAACGCACATGCAGAAAAGCACCTGGAAGGCCTCCAGACTGCGTTTCTATGGTGTGAACTGGCCCTTAGAGCTATATTTACCAGAGAAAATGAGAATAGTTCATTGTTAGAGGTTTTAAAATTAATCATCTTTGTTACCTAAGCGATACAGTAATTGTTGGCCGAATACATATAACAAACCTAGCCCTGTTATGCCCCGTACACACGGTCGGATTTTCTGATGGAAAATGTGTGATAGGACCTTGTTGTCGGAAATTCCGACCGTGTGTGGGCTCCATCACACATTTTCCATCGGATTTTCCGACACACAAAGTTTGAGAGCAGGATATAAAATTTTCTGACAACAAAATCTGTTGTCGGAATTTCTGATCGTGTGTACATAAATCCGACGCACAAAGTGCCACGCATGCTCAGAATAAATAAAGAGATGAAAGCTATTGGCTACTGCCCTGTTTATAGTCCCGACGTACGTGTTTTACGTCACCGCATTCAGAATGATTGTATTTTCCGACAACTTTGTGTGACCGTGTGTATGCAAGACAAGTTTGAGCCAACATCCGTCGGAAAAAAAACATGGATTTTGTTGTCAGAATGTCCAATCAATGTCCAATCAATGTCCGACCGTGTGTACGGGGCATTAGACAGGTTCAATTAGATTTGTTGCAGACTGGCTGGTAAGTGAGCTGGGAATTTGTTTGTTTTGTTTTTTTTACATGCGTCGCCCTTCCATGTGCTCATTGCTGCAAAGGCCAGTTATAGGTTGGGGTGGTTGCCACTTCTTTGTACTGTTGGTAATTGTTAAGGGGACACACTGGATATAAGGTTGCCACCTCATCCCTTTAAAACCAAACCCATATGAATTACGCAGGTTCTGTGGCTGATTAAGGTGGTAATTAAACTCACTTGGTGCCTTATCTGCATTAAATTAGCCTCAGAACCTGTGTAATTCATAATGTGTTTGGGTTCAAAGGGATGAGGTGGCAACCCTAACTGGATACCTTTGCTGCCATTGTGCTATTGCTGGGTGTCCAGTGCATTCCTATACCTAAAAGGAAGGGTGGGCTCCCTTCAGGCATACAGTCTATCCATTATGATATATGTGCTCCAACTCAGGAGACTCTCAAAATTATAGAGTTAGAAGGACTGTAGAACACTGGGTTGCCATGACATGGCCGCTGCAGCTTACGATTCAGTTTGTTGCAGGCTGGCGAGTGAGCTGGGAATTTTTAGTTTGTTGTTTTTTGACAAGCATCACCCTTCAATGTACTTTCTGCAAAGGACAGTAAGAGCCCATTCACACAGGGGCAACACGACTTCCAGCGCGACTTTGGGAGCCAACTTGGACACGACTTGAGTATGAATCACAGCGTGACTTGGGGCGACTTCAGCGTGACTTGGGGTGACTTACAACACGACTTGAAGTCGCTTCCAGGACAGGGAACAATAAAAGTGGCCAATCAGAGCTTATCAGCTCTTGTCACATCATTCTTGTTCCTGTTTTCTTCCTTGTTCCTTGTTGTTCTTTGTCTGTATTCCTTTCTGTTTCCTGTAAGCTTCCTGTAAAGTTGCCTCACTATGAACAGTGATCCGACTTGGAGGCGACTTCCATTGAAATCAATGGGTACAAGTCGCCTGGAAGTTGGATTGAAGTAGTACAGGAACCTTTTCTGAAGTCGGAGCGACTTCAGTAGTGTGCATTAAGACGGCTCTCGTTCACTTACATTGATTTTATGTCGGTGGACTTGGGGCGACTTCAAGACGGATCCAAAGTCGCCCCGGTGTGAATGGGCTCTTATAGGTTGGAGTGGTTGCCATTTGTTTAAACCTAACACATAGCATGGCTTACAAACAAAAAACAAAGAAACACCAACTACAGGAAAAAAAAATTGTACCCAATTTTTCAGTATTACATAAATAACAATGCAGATATATTACCACAAAGGGACTCTTTCTGCAGAAAGTGCTGCAGTATGTTGTTTAACTTCACTGTGTATTACTAGTAAACATAGGAAATATTCTCATCTCTATGGGATGGGCGTAAATAACACAGCTTGGCCAGATATTGCAGCATGACCCTTCAGGAACTGCCTTCAGGTTTCTCTCTTTGCTAGAGGTTCCATAAACAAGAATGCTGGTCTTGTGGATACATTATTTATGCTATATATACACGAGAACTAGGGTTGCCACCTCATCCCTTTAAAATTGAACACATATTAATTATACAGGTTCTGTGGCTGATTAGGGTGGTAATTAAACTCACTTGGTGTCGTATCTGCAATAAATTAGCCTCAGAACCTGTGTAATTCATATGTGTTTGGGTTTAGAGGGATGAGGTGGCATCCCTAATGAAAAGAGGTTACTGTCGGATGTTTTCTCTGAGATTTCTCATCTGTGTCTGTAAAATCTGTGGCTGCCCACAGACAAGAGACCATTCCCCAGTCTTGCAGCTGTTCTCTTAGGTCTGTAGATATCTCAATTCTGATTTAGCAGTAAACTGGGGTGCTGTGATGTGGCCGCTGCAGCTTACATATGCATTTGCTGTCTCATTTAGCTGTTCCTAATAAAAGTAATCATCTAGTAACTGTTAACATTTGAAACAAACAAGTCTGTGCAAAGCTCCTGAGACAAGATATCTAATAGATTGTTTTGTTTCTTGTTAGAGCCCTTTGCATTCCAGTCTGAAATAAATATTCTAAACTTAGCTCCTGGGTGTTTATCTTGCTTTTGTGTTTCACGAGCACCATTTGTTTTCTGTTTCATCACTACACAATAAATAAGTGTTATCTTAACTACACAGAGCACCTGGAGAAGGTCATATTCTCTATCTGCAGCTGAATGTTCTAAACATGGATCACTTCAGATCAAAAAGCTCTGCCTACAATTGTGATAGTGCTGGAGGTCGCTTTGCTCATTTCAGCAGAAATAGATCCTTTTTATTGATCCTGTGTATGAGGACAAGCTGGCTACAAAATGGATAGCTGGTACTAATGAAGCAATGCCTATGATTTGAATCGTTAAACGATTCATCCTCTCCATTTGTCCAGTTTATCATTATTGAAAGTGAAAGTAAAAGAAAATCCACAATTTTGGGTTGACACCAGAACAGTAATAGAGGGGAAATATTCCAATGGGGATAGTAGTTATGATGACCCTTACTTTGGAGGGATTTCCTCTCACTTCCTGTTTTGGCTATGGGACAGGAAGTGAAGAGAAATCTCTCCAATGATACACAGACGGGAAAAAAAACCTAAAAACTAACAGGGTTATATTCCCTATTACTTGACCTCCCTCAATCGCCTGTATAAGCCCTACCTTGGACAGTCCAAACAAATAAAAAGCATTTGGTGCTTAAAAATTATGCTGGCCATACAGGGTTAGAAAACCGTTCAAAAAAAGTATTCAATAAGCGCGATCGTTCGACTTTCAAAACATTAGTGGGCTAATTTTGATTATCAAAATGCATTTTTCATGCCAAAAAAAGAACCAATATGTCGGATTTTCGAAACATTAGTAGTGAAATTGATTGAAAATAGTTCGAACAAATCTACAGTGCATGCGCGTGTTCAAATGTAAACCCACTGCACATTCGACAGATCTTTCGAAATCCGACTGTTTTTTCTAACGATTTTCTAATGCCCCGTACACAAGATTAGATTTTCCGACAACAAATGTTGGATGTGAGCTTGTTGGTGTAAAGTCCGACCGTGTGTATGCTCCATTGGACATTTGTTGTCGGACTTTCCGCCAAAAAATGTTGGCTAGCATGCTCTCAAACTTTCCACCAACAAATGTGTATTGTTAAACTTTCCGATCGTGTGTACACAAGTCCGACGGACAAAAGTCCAAAGTACAAACACGCATGCTCGGAATCAATGCTCATCAAGCATAACATTAGCAGAAGGAGCCCAAAAGGTGGCGCATGACTATTGAACTTCCTTTTTATCTGCTCGCCGCGCGTCTAGTACGTCACTACGTTCGTAATTGTTGGCCAACATTTGTGTGACCGTGTGTATGCAAGACAAGTCGGAGCCAACAACCTTTGAACAAAATTCCACGGTTTTGTTGTCGGAAACTCCGATCGTGTGTACAGGGTATAAGTGTGTATGGCCAGCTTTAGATGGATATTTAGCCATAACAAACAGACAGGTTGTCTTACCTCTGTAGCAAAGTTCTCAGGAAGAGAGGTTTTGCTGGGTCGGGCGGGCCGGTCAACACTGGTTCCAAAAGATGGTTCCTGCAGATCAGCTGTGTCAGTTTTTGCGATCACAGATGTATTTGGATCCAAATACAAAATCTAAAGATTAAAAAAAATAAAAAAATAAAAACACAACAACTTTATGCTATGGATAATGTGATTGTCTGTGCATATGGTCAGATTGCTATAGGTCAGGTCAGTTTTCTCAAACTTACATGTACAACAAATGACCTCCTACTTGCTGTTTTTATTGTAAACATTTTTTATTGTTAAAATATCTATTTTTCTATTTTCATTGAAAGTATTAGACAAAAGACTATATGACATAGATGTAAACGCTACCTCTAGGACCCTGTAAAGCCTCGTATACACAATCGGATTTTCGGCAGGGAATTGTGTGATGACAGACTGTTTGCCTAAAATCCGACCGTCAGTACGCTCCATCAGACAATTGTTGTCCATCTTTCTGCCAACAAATGTTGGATGGCAGGCTAGTAAATTTTCGGCGGACAATGGTCAGATTTTCCTATTGTGTGTACGCAAGTCCATCACACAAAAGTCCAAAGTACAAACACGCCTGCTCGGAATCAATGCTCACCAAATACGACATTAGCAGAAGGAGCCCAAAAGGGTGGCACTCAAGAGCTGAAATCCCTCGTAGTATTCCACTACATTCGTGTTTGTTGGCCGACAACTGTGTGCCGTCTGTATGCAAGACAAGTTCCTGGCACATGCCCTTCGAACAAAAGTCTGACGCTTTGTTGACAACAATCTGATCGTGTGTACGAGGCTTAAGGTTATAAACATAGCCTCGATTTTATCTTATAAAACAGAACTAAAAATGAAGAAATTGCTCATGTTTTATGCTCACTGGGAAAATGATCTGTGTCTTCTTGTTGACAACAATGGAATCATTTTGTTTCATACAGTGAAATACTTACCGGTAATCCAAAAAACGTAAATAGTGTTAATGTGATAGGTATGAGTAACTTTTTTACACTGACACTTTGGTATATCAGGCATCCTGTATGTGAGCGATAGTAAGGAACCTACATTGGATGTGCTTGGTGATGGTGAATAATTTTCCAGCATTATAAACATGTAATCAATAAGTCTTACAAGATCACTGGGTTAACCACAAAATGGCACAGGGTGGACTGGTGAACTGCTTTACAACAGCAATGCCTGGATGAAAAACTGAAGACTTGAGTGGGTAGGCATATTCCCTGTCACCAATTTGAGATTTAGGTTTAATTTTCACTGCAGTAGTGAATAAATACTCTACACAAGAAGCTTTGTTTTGTTATATACTCCGTCATGACAATGGGGGTCAAATAGAATATTACTGACAATCAAAAGGATTCTGATTTTTTACATTAGTTATAGATTAACATTACCCTCATGACAAGCTTCATATAGATCCTGCTCTTCAGTCCAGATTGGTCCAGCTGAAACCACTGGTCTAATGTCAAGTGGTCAGCACAAAGGATTCGGCTCAGCGGAACTGACAAAGTGCCTAGGGTTTGCTGACGATCATCATCTTTTACCTGGGAAAGAACACTTGTTTTACTGTATGTACCAGTATTAAATCTGGAAGTAAGATTATCTGACCATTAACCTGCTAACTAACCTGTATGTCTAGGTCCAGTAAGTTTGGATTACGCAGAAAGAAACGGAATGGTTGCTCCCACACAGGGCAGTTGGTATTGTACACAGGCTGTAAAAAAACACATATTTTAATGTGTGCGAATCAGACAGGTAGTAAATTGAGAGAAAGAGAAGAGAGAGAGAGAGAAAGAGAAGAGAGAGCAAGAAAGAGAAAGAAACAAATAAAAAATGTACCCGAATAAATTCAGTCACAGTGCTTGAGTTATGTCAGATAAAGGAAAAACTCATTTTTATCTAAAGCTTCTTTTTTACTTAAAAATGCATAGACAATAGGTTGCTTTAGGCAAATAGATTGTTCACTTTGCAGGGGAAGTTTTACTTGACAAAGGAATTTTCCAGCAAGCTTAGTGAATGAGGGGAAACTCTGCTGACATCCATCATCCAATCGTGTCTTAACAAAATGCGGTTTTTAGATATTTCATTACAATATTTTTTGCACTTTGCAAGGGAATTTTCCCCAGAACCCGATGAATGTGGTGAAATTTCACTTTGACAAGAATAACCAATCGTTATTCTTGCCAAAGTGTAATTTCACCACATTCATCAAGCTCTAGGGAAAGTTCCCTTGCAAAGTCCAACTTCCCCCTTAGTAAATCAGTGATAGTAAATCGACCCCCAAGTTCCTGCTGCAGGATATAATCTGGCCATTAACAACTTCAGTTTTTACACCTGTACACCCACAGATCAGATCAATTGTTACATTTCTGATTCAGGCCTGTTTATTTGGCAATAACTTTGTCATTATTTAAAGTGGTTGTAAAACCTATATAAAAAAAAAAAAAAACCTGCAAGACAAAAAAGCATAATGAGCTAGTATGCGTCGCTGCTGAGGCGCTTTGTAGGCGCTTCGGTGGTGCTGCCCATTAATTTCAATAGGCAGCGGCGCTTTTGGAGCGGTGTATACACTGCTCCTAAAGCGCCTCAAAGAAGCTGCTTTTTTTGGAATCCCCATCCGTCTCTTTTTAGCGGACTGGATCAGATGCGGGACGGTGTAAATGGACACATGTTCATTTCCATCAGTCTCTCCATAGAGAACAATGGGTGGTCTGATTGGGCCCGCTTAAAAAATGGACAGGCATACCCGATCTGTGTGCTTGTGTGAAAGGGGCCTAAGGCCTTGTTCACATAGGGCATACACAGTGTACCTTTACAGGGATGCACAGGTGTCCCGTGCATCTCTGTGCAGGCAGTCCCATTGATGTCATTTGGGATGTAGCAACTGCACCAACAGAGCCGTTGCTCCCAATTTTAAATCCATGTAGGTCCGCATGTATGTCCCTGAGCTCACACTGTCTGTGTTCGGGTTCATGTACCCACACCCACATGCACAGATCACCTGTGTGGGTAAACATGGCCCCCCCATGGGCGTACACTTTAGTATGCCACATGTGAACGAGGCTTTAGTACTAATTTAGCAAGGGTTTTGTAAGTTACATTGTGTCATATGCTTTCAGAAAATACATGGTTTTGGGGGTCTTCCACAAAAGCTGTAAGGGAAAAATTAAAACCTTCAGATTTTTAGAAAAATTTGGATAGTTACACTTTTGTGTCTGTTCAATTTTCACCATTTCGCAAAAAGGCGCAATTTAAAAGTTACAAATATTTGTTTTTTATTCACTCAATACAGGTTAAGCTTTTATATTCAGTATGAATTTTGTAAAATTTGCTGTGCTTTTATCTGCGAATGATTTTAGTGTGTTTTTTGCAAATATATTGGTTTGATAAACATTTGCGCAAATACCGCAGGGTCTAAAAAAATCAGTAGCACCTTCCATTTATTCTGCTTATCATGCGCTTTCAGAAAATATATGGTTTGGGGGGTCTTTCACAAATTCTGAAAGCTATAAGTGAAAAATAAAAAACAAACGAAAAAATTGCAAAAATGGTCTGGCCACCTGAGTGTACAAAATGGAGCACAGGGCCTGGCAGCAAAAGGGATAAAGCAGTGGTCTGCCCACCGCTGCAAAAATTAAACACCAGCAGCTACACATACTGCAGCTGCTGGCTTTTAATAATTAGGACACTTACCATTCCTGGAGTCCAGTGATGTCGGCACCGCAGCTGATGTTTCCATCAGCTGTCGGGTGCTGCCACCGCCATTGCGGGTAAGGCAACCCGGCAGTGTAGCCTTACGGCTTCACGCTGGGAAACCTACTGCATACGCGTGAGACTCTGCTCCTGTCTCCTACTGGCCCAGCGGCAAGGAGGGAGGGAACCGAGCTGTGACGTCAACAGCCGTGGCTGTGGCTCCCGGAAGTCCACGAAAGGTGCCAAATGTGACACCGGAGGGGGTAGGAGACAAATGAGCAGACGTTCCAATTTTGGGTGGAACTCCACTTTAAGGTAACAAAGTGATATATACTGTATGTCATGTTTTAAAGAAAAAGTTTTAATTTCCTGATATTCATTTGCAAAAATGTTTTTATTGTTTTATGCAATTAGTAGCCGAAAAAACTTAAATGAAAACATAAATTATTTTTTTCAAATTTGATCAGTGTTGGTTGAAAAAAAAATGTTGCTACAGTCGATAAAAGTAGAAAGTTTATCCCATATTTTGTCCTGTTAAAATTACACTACAATTATGATTCCGATACAAAGCTAAACTGAAATAAAAGTTATAGTTTGTTCATTAAAGCGGTTGTAAACCATGGATGTTGCAAAAAAAAAAACCCTGCAAGGCAATGGCATTAATGTGCTAGTGTGCATCGCATACTAGCACATTATGAAATACTCACCTTAAAACGAAGCTCTCCAGTGCTGTAATGTCACGGGTGAGCCCTGGGTTCCGGTGTTCTGCCGAGAAAGTTCCGCTCGGCGGATAAGGACCCCCCTCTACTGCGCAGGCACTGCGCCTGCCCAGTAGGATCCGGCGGAAATAGCCGAAGGGGAATAGGTCCAAATCAGCTGTACAGGGCGCCTGTAAGAGGGCCCCTCGCGGGCTCGCTTCGCTCGCCACGCTTCGCTCGCCACGCTTCGCTCGCCACGCTTCGGGCACGGCCTCGCTTCGCTCGGCTCTTTTAGATTCCCCCTCTAGGTCCACTTGGATGGTAGGGAAGGAACCTGGAACCAGGGCGCAGGCGCCGTGTACAGCTGATTGTCGATCTTGAGCTTCGGCTTTCTCCGGCGGCTGTTAGCAGTTCGTACTGCGCAGGCGCTGCGCCTGCGCAGTACAGGGGAGGAACTTATCCGCCGAGGGAACTTATTCAGCAAGACACCGGCACGAAGTTATGAAGTTCCGGCAAGGTATGCTGGACCTTTGGAGCGCACGCGCCAGTGATGTCACTGGCTACATACAGGGTGAATATCTCCTAAACTGTGCTGGTTTAGGAGATATTCATTTTACCTACAGGTAAGCCTCATTATAGGTTTTACCTGTAGGTAAAAATGACCAAGCAGGGTTTACAACCGCTTTAAAATTTGTAAAAAATTAATGTTCAAAACAACTAAAAATGAAAAAAGTTTGTAAGTAAATCATTTTTTTTTTCATTTAAAATTATTATTTTTAATTGAAAAGGGACTCTATTTAACCCATTATTAACCCTTAATTCACCCTAAGCAGTCTATATTAACTCCTCATCCTCTTCATTTAACTAATGTTTTACTGCCATTTTTTTTGTCTATTTCTATGTTATTAACCATTAACATTTAAACTTTTTTATTTATCAGGTTGTTTCAACTAACATCATGTGCAGACTGAGGCTCGGTTCACACTGGGGCGACTTGGGATCCGACTTGTACGCCCTCAAGTCGCCCCAAGTCGCCCCAGAAATAGTTTGAATGGGAGTTAACGCTAGCGTCTTAATAGACGCTACTGAAGTCGCTCCGACTTCAGAGCGTACTCCCTGTACTACTTTGATCCGACTTGGTAGGCGACCTGTACCATAGAAATCAATGGAAGTCGCCTCCAAGTCGGATCTCTCTGTAAAGTCAAGCGACTTTGCAGGGAAAACCCCTCCCTCCCCCCCTCCCTCCCAGAGAGCTGATTGGCCACAGGCAAAGTCGCCTGTCATGGAGGCGACTTCAAGTCGCCTTGTAATTTGCTAAAGTCGCGTCGAAGTCGCGTCGAAGCCGCCGTGCAAAGTCGCGCTGAAGTCGTGTTGCCCCAGTGTGAACCGACCCTGAAGCTCGTCCCCTTGTCCTGCAGATGAATGAAACACAGTATATACAAAATTAACAATGTTACTTTGTATTTCTCTGAACATTGTTGATAAAGTTGTTACAGGTCATTTTTGACAGGAGCAGCTTCTACAGCTGTTGTATTTACACTGCAACTCCTGCCTTTTATTTTGCATGCTGGGAATTGCCTGCAAGTGTGAGGTGGGAATGGCAGTAGGAGGACTGGACGAATACACATACCGGTTTTAGTTTGATAAATACAATTTGGGCATGTGTAACATACCCAGTGTCCTCAAGTGATTAATAACGTGTTATGAAAGTGGTCTGGTATTGAACAAGCAACAAATCAGGGAATTTTAAGATAAATATAATATTGCATGTTAGACTGCTTTTACACCGAGCCGCGCAGGGTGTCGGCGGTAAAGCGGCGCTATTTTTAGCGCCGCTTTACCGTCGTTTTAGCGGCGCTATTCGGCCGCTAGCGGGGCGGTTTTGACTCCCTGCTAGCGTCCAAAAGGGGTTAAATCCGCCCGCAAAACGCTGCAAAGAAGCTGCTGGCATGACTTTTTGTGACGCCCTGCCAGCGCACCGCTCCAGTGTGAAAGCCCTCGGACTTTCACACTGGAGTGAATGGAGCCGCTTTTTTCAGGCGCTATACAGGCGCCATTTTTAGCGCTGTAGCGCCTGAAAAACGCTGGCAGTGTGGAAGGGGTCTTAAAGTTTTGCAGTCATTTCACCACTGCAATTTCTCATCCGCCTATTAGATTGTTAGATTTAAGTTTAAAAATGCATGCAATAAAACCTTAAACGGAATGAAGAAGAATAAATAAGAAACTACACAAACTACACATCCCACTGTGTCCATCACTTACCCTGCTCTCCTGGGTCACATCTTGTATGGAAATCTGCACCACGGGGTTTGGTTGCTTTAATGACTTTTTAAGCTAAAGACAGGAAGAAGAAATTATAAAAATGATGTTGTGCTGTCTGAGCAAATGTACAAATGTACAGTGGAATAGGAGCAGGGAAATTACTGCGGTCAGTGCAGGAATGAACAATTGACAAAATAAAATAAAAAAATCACTCAAGCCAAGTTAAAAAGGAAATATTATATAAACACATGCATATAATATACAGTGAGGGTTATTTACTATAACTGGAGCATGCAACATCTGGTGCAGCTCTGCATAGAAACCAATCAGCTTCCAGGTTTTATAGTCAAAGCAGAGGCATAACTAGAACCTTCAGGGCCCTGGTGCAAGAAACCATAAGGGGCCCTCTGACCTCCAGCTTGGGCCCTTCCCTCCAAGCCCAGAGCCCTTCCCACTGATCCCAGGTCCCGCAGTGGATCCCTTTCACATGTTGTGCAGCGGACTCCCTTCCTGCAGTTTTGGGCCCTGCCACAGTGGCGGAAAGCCAGGGCCCAGACCCAAGTGTGACCTTTGCAACCCTGGTAGTTCCACCAGTGGTGTCAGTGTGGACTGTGAATAGTGTCAGTCAGTAGAGCAGTGGACAGTGGCCAGAAGGGAAGTGGATAGTGGCCAGTAGGGCAGTGGACGTGGCCAGTAGGGCAGTGGACGTGGTCAGTAGGGCAGTGGATGGGGCCAGTAGGGCAGTGAAAGGGGCCAGTAGGGCAGGGAAAGGGGCCAGTAGGGCAGTGAAAGGGGCCAGTAGGACAGTGAAAGGGGTCAGTAGTTTTCAATTTTTGTAATTATATATATTTTTTTATTATTTTACAATTTATTTTTTGACAATCTTTAAGGAGCCCCGTTGGGGGGCTTTGCTGAGCTATCAGGGGTCTAAACAGACCTCTGACGTTTCACCTTTGAGACAGAGAAAGGAGATTGAGGACACAGCCCTCAATCTCCATCTCTGTAGCCTCAGCTGTACAGAATGAATGGACAGGAATAGCTCTGTACAAAGCTTCTCATTCATTAATGGTACCGATCATTGTGCCCATTCAGAGAAGGAAGAGACTGGTAAATTACACATTTACCGGTCCCTTCCCCCACTCTCCATCCTGAAAGAGGAGGACAAGGAACACACAGGGGCAGCAGGTAACAAGTAACCTGGATACTGGGCCAGTGCAAGGATTTTTGTCTACACAGGAGAAGGTGCATTTTGCAGCTCCCCCTTCCCCACCACCATTTTCCAGCCAAACTTGCCACACACAGTAACACACCTCCTGTATTAGAGTGCCCCACTCTGGATGAAGAAGCATAGGGGGCACCTTAAGGGGGGTGGGGGGTGAGGCGTGTTAAATGTAGTAGAAGATTTAAATACACTGACAAATTGAAGCCAAACTCCAGCTAACACTTTAAAATCAGTTACAGCAAACAAATGTTTTTTCCTTTTGGGATAAAGGTTTTACATAAATAAATAAAAGCTGATCATTGTAAACACCCCTGTCAGTGGGAGATGGTTTGTCATATCCATCTAACTGCTAACCCTGGAGGAGAGCTTGTTCTTTTGAAAAATAACAGACTGGCCAGATCACCAGATGAAAATAAAAGAAAGAAAGTCTAAAACAAGAAAACTAATGCAGCCACCCCATCTAAGAAGGGTACTTGGGCAGTGTGATGGGAGGGGGGGGGCAGTGTGGCGGGAGGAGTTAGTGGAGGGCAGTATGGGAAGGGCAGTGTGACGTGAGAGGGCCAGTGTGACAGGAGAGGTGGGGGCAGTGGAGGGCAGTATGCAGGGGCAGTTTGACAGGGGGAGGCAGTATGAGGGGCAGTGTGACGGGAGGGGGACGGCCTTTTTCCATCATCGCGGTCACTGGTCGGGAACTATGAAGCTGCAGCGCTGCCTCTCACAGGCTTTGGCGATTCACTACCCTTATCTTTCCTGGAATCTACATCTTGCCAAGCGGACTTTCTGTGACCCCACCTTATCTTCCTTGGGCTCCGATGTGCTGCACCTTGCCAGGTAGAAGAGGACTCACTGTGACCTGTAGTCCCACCTCATCTTCCCTGGGGTCTGATGTGCTGCACTTTTGCCAGCTAGAAGCGGACTCTCTGTGACCTGCAGTCCCACCTCTCCAGTTAGAAGCTGATTGGCTACTATGAAAAGCTACACCGAGTTCTAAAGCCCCATACACACTATCAGATTTTCTGTTGATTTTTGTCTTCAGATTTACCAAAACCATATAATATGAGGTCAAACCTTAGGAGTTTCAATTTGTATGCAATCAGGCAGGCCCTTGCACTACATGGTTTTGGTAAATCTGAAGACAAAAATCAGCAGAAAATCTGATAGTGTGTATGGGGCTTTAGTGCTGCAGTTTTATTGGATCTACTCCCGTATGTTGGTTTGGCAAGCAGATCTCTAATCTTGAGTAGTTATTTTTGAGATATGCCCTTCTCTGACCTGCCATGAGACTATAGATGACCCCATAAACAAATATTAAGGGTCATTAATTGGTCCAAGAGCTACAAATTATCAAATTTAAAACATTGACTGCAAAGAATGGGATTGTTGAAATATCCTAGTCAGTCATTACAAGCTTCTATTACTGCAAAGTCAGAGGAATTCATTATTCCACGCATGCATTTTCCAATATACTGGAAAATCTGAGATCAGAAGATTTTACTGTGAAGAATAGAAAACAAGACTGTCGCTGTACTCATGACACATTAACCTTCTGGTCAAGTGGGGTAGGCAGTAGCTGGTCCTGACAGTGCCACTGAGGACTGAAAGGTGCCTCATCACCCTGGTATTATTAGCAAGCCATATGCCCATTAATGCCTAGCCCAAGACCTGCCTACATGGTTTGATAATTACAAGCAATGCTGCAGATTTTGAGCACCGTTAGTGATTATCGGGCTGCATCTGCACTTTACATGGGAGACAGCAAGCCCTAGAGCAGTTGAAGGTGCTTGTCAGTGATAACCTCTAAAACATTGTTAAAATTTTGTCCATTCTTACCAATGACACCACAAAGTTAGTAATTCGGTCCCCTGTTATCCCTCTCCTCGATTGCAAATTCCCCTCCTACCTTTACACAATCTATCACCTATTAAAATATAACTAAAAGCAAAACTTTTTTTTAGTTTTGGATAGGGTTGATAGTAATTAGAACACCTGCCAGGTTTTTATTGCTGCGAGTGCCCCCATTATAGAGATTCACCCTCAACTTAGGAAGTTTACGAAAGTGAAAATAAAGAAAACCCCAAATTTAAGTTGTCCCTAGAACAGTAATGGAGGGGATATCTTCCAATGGGGACACTAGTTCTGGTGACCCTGGTAACAACCTGGGATTCCCTCATTTTAGAGGGATTTCCACTCACTTCTTGTTTTGGCTATGGGAGAGGAAATGAAGGGAACTATCCCCAATGGGACACAGATAGCAATATAAAAAAAAATGGACAAGGATTATAACCATCCCTCACTATATTCCAAAAAAAAAAAAAGTTTCGCCCATTTAGTCTATCATGAATGCTGCTTCCATACTTCCATCCACCTTGGGAACTGTTTAGTGGCAGTCACCCCCCCCCCCCCCTGCCATACCCTCCACTGACTTTCGATTACCCAACAAATATGAATCAAAATACTAAGGACAGTATACAAAGCCATCAACAACTCTGCCCTGAGCTGAGCCACCAACCTCATCTCAAGATATCACCCAAACTGTACTCTCCGCTCCTCCGAAGACTTCCTACACACTCACTCCCTCATCACTTCCTCCAGAGCCTCTCACTTCCTCTGGAACTCCCTACCGCAATCTTTACAGCTATCTCCTACGCTGCATGCTTAGGTGATCCCTGAAAAATCAGCTCTTAATGGAAGCCTTTCCTGCTTCTACCCAATTACTGTACTTTTACTTCCTACATCAGCTCAGTCCTCACAGTTATTAACTTTTGTATTACTTGTCCCTTCCTTTTAGATTGTAAGCTCTGACAAACAGGGCCCTCCTAACCCTCTTTCATTGATTTTGTGTTGTGACTGTACTATCTCCCTTATTTTGTTAAACACTGCACAGACTGTTGGCACTATATAAAGCCTGTATTATAATATTAAGAAGAATGATGCATAAAACTTGTTGGAGAAGATCGAAGGATCAAAAAGTACCATGCGTGTACTGCTATTGGCTTAGGGCGATGATCACAGCTGTAAAATATGGCATATTCAAACTCCACAAATAACCCTTCTATTTTCAAGTAGCTTTTAAATCTGCCTCTTTTTGTATTTAAAAATATAAAGCCTATGATGACTCCAAACATGCTGGGAGTTAACCGAAGCACAGCACAAATCTACTGGAACCAATAAATGCAGCTAGGACACAAAGATTAAACACTGTTAACATTTGTTCCACATGGCTAGAATACTCATGTTTAACATTATGTACATTTTTCATAAGCAGCCATGACTAATGAATATACACTTTCTAAAAACGGAATCCTTTAGAGTTTATGATTGTTTTAAATTGCCATTCCACACATACTAAAGGCATGTCCACTTAAAATTGGATTATTCAGTTTGAATAGACTGGAACAGGGTCTGCTCCCTCACCAAGTTAATGTATATGTAAACCTAATCACTACAATATAATTGAAGCTTCTGCATGTTAAAGTTTTTTCTAGTCATTTTCAATCATTTAAAATCTGCAGCTTTCACTAAAATACAGTGATCCTGCAAAAATTGTTTCTTGTTCATGCATTCCCTGTTGCAACACATTTATGTCCCTGTCTGGCAGTTGTGCTCCTGCATTGACACCGTGCCACACAGGATTCCAATAGAGAATTCAAGTGGTGGTTTGAAAAGACACATTATGCGGTTCAGCAGGGACCGGCCACGATTCAATCCTATGGGCAGGCTGAATATACCTAGGTCGATCCACCAATCGACTTTGGTATAACCAGCATGCCGGATTTCTTGCATGCAATTATTGCCAGTGGCTATAGCGGATAGGAATAATCGCTGTGTTCTCCCGCTCTACTGGCAGGGATGGTGGAACACCCCCGCCATGAGGACACAATAGCTCTGTGGGAGGGATTCCCCCCTCAACACTGACTGTGTTAAAAGATGATTTGGGTGATCTTTCCTGCAACCTTTGCATCATCCAAGGCCTGCCTAAGTGTCTGCAAAAAGGCTGTAGATCAGCAACACTGAGTTGAAGTGATAAAAAGGGGAAAACTAATGTTGTATTTAAAATAAGGTAATTGCCTATAACTATAGCCTTGTCTTGGTCTGCTTTAGTAAACTAACTATCCAGTTATAGCTACTTTAAATACTGTATTTGGGATATTGTCAATTCAATTCACATGAAGGGTAGATTATTCAAGTAGATGTAGATCAAGATCTAACATAAGTACTGTGAAAAAGTTGTGGGCAGCTTGTACACAGCCTGTGGAATGCCAAGAATAGACATTTTATGGAAACAGAAGATCTAGAGGTGGCTCTGTTGGCTTACTGTAGTGAACACTGCCACAGAATAAATCAAACAAGACAGATGACACAAAAACCATAACTGCCAAGATACAGTTTGGCTTCCTTAGTCGTTCATCTTAAAAGTTCAATAAACATATTTCTGAAATCCACCAAATTTGTTGTATCCACCCTGTCGCTTTAGAACAGGCGGCGGGGCTGATTTATAGAGCACATGATAAACTGCCAGCAAAAATAATCAGGCTGTATCAAATTCCCGGAGAATGAAAGATGAAACATGATAAATTGCTCTTTTGCTCCAACTTCCCTAAATCAATCCCTAGAAGACATTAGCAATTTATGAAAGTAAACACAGTACAATAATGTCTTGTAGAACTGACAGACAGAAGAAGTAAAATGTACTTATACTAAATGATGTATTTCTCTTATCAGTGGACTCTGCCTAGATACTGTACATAGGTACTTACAGGTAGGTCATCTGCCCGATCCAAGTAGACAACGAGAATAGCAGAAGATGGTTCATTGGCCTTTGAAGTTATTGTTTTATTAAAATTTATCATCTGAAAAAGTAAATAATGAAGATAATAAGGTCAGCACTACATTTAGTGACAATACAGAATCTTTAAAAATCATATTCTACTTGTTCTAGCACTAGTGAGCCCAGTGAAAATATTGGCTAGCACACCTGCCCATGTGCTCTGTATGTACACTGGAATATTCCCTCAAAATATTCAAGCTAATTCACTAAAGGAGTTGAAAATCTTCACTAAAAAATTGTGTAAATGTTCACTTCAATTATCCAATCATGATAAAAGCATCTGCACATGATGGGTATTCAAAGTAAAAACAACTTTTTTTTTTTTTTTTAAATTTATTTAAATAACAAGCATGTTATACTTCCGTCTTCTGTGCAGTTGGTTTTGCACAGAGCATCCCGGATCCTCCTCTTCTCGGGTTTCTCTTTGCTGCTCTTAACCCCTCTCTCCTTTGAGTGCCCTTCAGCCAGCAGCTTGCTACAGGGGGCACCCAAGCCAAGTCAGAGCTCCGTGTATCCATTCAGACACGGAGCCCTGACCTGGCCCCCCCCTCTCTCTCCCATGATTAGCTGACTGACTTTGATTGACAGCCGCGGGAGCCAATGGCGCCACTGTTCTGTCTCAGCCAATCAGAAAGAGTGCCCTGGATGGCTGAGGGGATCGTGGACATCGCTGGAGAGAGAAGGAGCTCAGGTAGGTAATTAGGTGGGTGCAGGGGGGGCTACTACACACAGGTTTTTTTATCTTAATGCATTAAGATAAAAAACCTACTGCCTTTACAACTCCTTTAAATGCCTTTAGTATTAGTGTAGCTAATTTCTCTGTGGCGTTTGATTGTCTTACCATATAATGTTGAGCTCACAAGTTGTGGGGGCCATATGTAGTGTCATGGCTGATCGATTTACCCATGTCCATGTATTCATTGACCTGGCTTGTCCCTATTCGCTAAAGGGACAGGCAATGTGTGGTTCTCAGTCACACAGCATCCAATGCATGCCTTGCCATTGCTCTGCATTGCACAACAAACGTGAGAGTGCTAATGTGATCATACACATCTCTTTTCTTCATTGCTCTGCCTGCTTGTGTCTGTCTCAGATCTAAATAATCTGTGGCTTTCACCTGCATAGGTGCTCGACTGGGAGACCCAGGGATTGTGAAATGTGTAGTTTCTTAACAGGAAGTTCTGATCCCAGGCTACATACAGGGATCATGTATTAACCCGTGCAGAGCCATGCTGCATACCTCATGTCTTAACACAAACAGAAATTGCAGACACTGGATTTTAAAACTTTACTCTACCAAAGGCTGTGTCTAAAACGCAACTAATGACATACACGATAATTGCGTATCTTATGCAGGTGAAAAACATAATGCGCAGGTAGGAAGGTTTATAATGCTTTTAAAGTCTAGGCTTTTATATATAACTCTAATGCCCTGTACACACGGTCCGATTTTCCAACGGAAAATGTGTGATAGGACCTTGTTGTCGGAAATTCCAACCGTGTGTGGGCTCCATCACACATTTTCCATTGGAATTTCCAACACACAAAGTTTGAGAGCTTGCTATAAAATTTTCCAACAACAAAATCCGTTGTCGGAAATTCCGATCGTGTGTACACAAATCCGACGCACAAAGTGCCACGCATATTCAGAATAAATTAAGAGACTAAAGCTATTGGCTACTGCCCCGTTTATAGACCCGACGTACGTGTTTTACGTCACCATGTTTAGAACGATCGGATTTTCCGACAACTTTGTGTGACCGTGTGTATGCAAGACAAGTTTGAGCTTTTGTTGTCGGAATGTCCAATCAATGTACGACCGTGTGTACAGGGCATTAAGCTGGCCATGTACATGAACTTATTCAACAACAACCCAGATCACACTGGAGGAGATCACAAGGCCAGCACTACCATCTGGAGTTGAGCAGGTGACAAACTAGCAGATGATTTTCAAAAAACATGGTCAGTGAAGGTATTTACGTGGCTGCAGTCCTTCCAGGAACAACCACATTAAAGCGGAGTTCGACCTAAAAATGGAACTTCCGCTTTAAGTGCAGGTGCCCCCTGACATGCCACATTTGGCATGTAATTTTTTGGGGGGAGGAGCGGGTACCCTGTTTTTTTGTTACGGGCACCCAGCTCCCACTTCCTCCCCTCGCTCCTCGGGGGCCAGAAGGAATGTGACCTCCCCCCCCCCCCTGCAATCTTCTGGGACACGCCGCAGGTCCCAGAAGATTGCCCGGCCATTCACAGCGTGCAGCGTGACTCGTGCATGCGCAGTGCGCGCCTGGCTGTGAAGCCACAGCTGGGTGCCCACAGTTACCATGTCGGCGCCTCAGAGAAGAGGGGGAGAGGAGCGGGGCTTCATATGCCCACATCGTTGGACCGTGGGACAGATGAGTGTCTGATTATTAAAAGTCAGCAGTTACACTTTGTAGCTGCTGACTTTTAAATGGGTGGAACTCCGCTTTAAGTCCACGCTGAGGCTAAAGTAGAGCACTTGAGGTGAAGTGCTTCCTTCCCTTTTACTCAGTCAGTGGCAAGGATTGGCCCCTTTGCAAGGGGGGGTTCAAGTAAATTGCAAACACAGCAGAGGTGAGCAGTGCTCCACTTATTACTGAGTGTAAAACTTTTTAATCATGTTAGGTATCAAGAAATACTATAAGGACTAATCATTTATTTTCTTATGAATGGTGAGCCTTAGCGCATCAAAGTTACAGACCAAATCTTAAAAATCATGTATACTATTTCTACTGGCAGCTTATATCTCTGAGGGAACAGAGAGATCAAAATCTCTATGCCCAAAGATCCTAGCTCTCCATACCTCATCATGAAGTCCCACTATTCTGCTGCAATCTCAGTAATACTATAAAGTGAAACCCCATTGATATGGCTGCAGGAGGTGACAGAACATAACAAAGGCATGCTACTAAGGCTTCTAGGAGACACTGCATACAAAATAAAACAAACTCAACCTGCCATAGATAGATAACATCATAATACAGATGGTATTTTCTTTACCTGCTCCAGCTGGGAAGCATTGGACTGGAGAGCGAGCCATTCCAGTCGAAGATGGATCTTCCCACTCTTTGCACTGTTCAATGTGAACCACTAAAAAAGATGAGGGAAAGCAGCCAGAAATTACACACAGGGTCGTAACACCTTCCATCTACTGTAAGGGCTTGTTCTGAACAGATCAACACAAGATCAATGCAAGGGCACACAGAAAACAATTGTTTTCAACGTGCCCTATTCATACCACTATACTGAAGTGGGTTGCAGTATGTTGCGTTACAAAAAATGCAAGATGGATTTGATATAAATCAAGTCAATTTAAATCATGATTTAAATCACTAGTAAAAAGGCTTGATTTAAAAACAACTCGATTTAAATCATAATTTTTAAAGAGTAACTGTCATCTCTGTCCCACAGCAGCTCCTCCTTTTGACCCGCTGTTGACTCACCGACAGTCCTATTCACTTTAATGGGACGGCTGGTGATGGGGCAGTGACACAACAAGGTGAGGGACATGGGCAGCAGGTGATGGATCTGAAATGACAGGTGCTCTTTAAATGTTAGGACTTATTCTTGTTGGTGGTTAGAATCTTTAAATTAAGATTTCCCATTTAGAATAAGCTGTCAGGTTAGTAAAACAGCGATATCAGAACCAATTCAATCATACAGTTTGTAGTGTACATAGATTTGCAAAACAATAATGGAATATTCCTGAACTTTGTTTTATCTCATGGTTACTGTGAAATTGTGTGAATGCATCAATGCAGTGCATGCAGAGCTTGGCTTCATTTAATGAGCCTACCAAAAACGTAAATATACTAAGCTCCATTTCATTCTGAATAAACTAAATTAATAATGTATCCTAAATAGAAAACTATCTGTAGATAGATTTTTACTCCAAAAGCATTTTATTAAAATAAGTTTGATAAATAAAAAAAAAAAACATTTTTTTTTTTAAACTTATTTATTTTTATCCACCCTGTAATGTACGCATGTTACATTTTTTTGTATCACACTGCACCTCACCTCACCTTGTAACATTTCAATAAAGTTTAGATAAAAAAGGTAAATAATGCCTTACATTTAGCACGCAGGCTTGTGTGAAAATGCCCTGAATATATTACACTGTACCTTGTCCAAGACTTGAACTTTCTTCACTTCACCAAGATCCAACTTCATACTGTGACCGAGAGAAAATGTAGTTACAAAGTTAAAATGGACAACACCGAACAGCTTTAGTTAGATCTATCTATCTATCTATCTATCTATCTATCTATCTATCTATCTATCTATCTATCTATCTATCTATCTATCTATCTCTCTATGTATAGACACACACACACATACATACATTGAGCAAAATTATAAAACGCAACACGTTTGCATTTGTCCCTATTTTTAATGAGCTGAACTTAAAGATCTACAACTTTTTCTATGTATACAAAAGGCCAATTTCTCTGAAATATTCTTCACAAATCTGTCTAAATCTGATGTTAGGCTACTTTCACACTGGGACATTGGTGCTAAAAATAGCGGCGCTTTACCGTTGTTTTTGCAGAGGTTTTTGGCCACTAGCAAGTTGCTGGATATTGGCAGGAACTGGAACACGCTGTCGTATACGCCGATCCAGAGCATCCCAAACATGCTCAATGGGTGAGATGTCCGGCAAGTATGCTGGCCATGCAAGAACTGGGATGTTTTCAGCATCCAGGAATTGTGTACAGATCCTTGCAACACGAGGCCCTGCATTATCATGCTGCAACATGAGGTGATGGTCATGGATGAATGGCACAACAATGGTCCTCAGGATTTCGTCACGGTGCATTCAAAATGCCATCAATAAAATGCACCTGTGTTCGTTGTCCATAGCATATGCCTGCTTATACCAAAACCCCACCGCTACCATGGGCCACTCGATCCACAACTTTTACATCAGCAAACCGCTCACCCACATGACGCCATAAACGCTGTCTGCCCTCTACAGTGAAAACTGGGATTAATCCGTGAAGAGAACACCTCTCCAAAGTGCCAGACACCATAGAATGTGAGCATTTGCCCACTCAAGATGGTTACGACGACAAACTGTAGTCAGGTTGAGACCCCGATGAGGACGACGAGCATGCAGATGAGCTTCCCTGAGACGGTTTCTGACAGTTTGTGCAGAAATTCTTTGATTATGCAAACCGACTGTTGCAGCAGCTGTCCGGGTGGCTGGTCTCAGACGATCTTGGAGGTGAAGATGCTGGATGTGGAGGTCCTGGGCTGGTGTGGTTACACATGGTCTGCGGTTGTGAGGCCAGTTGGACGTACTGCCGAATTCTCTGAAACGCCTTTGGAGACGGCTTATGGTAGAGAAATGAACATTCAATTCAAGGGCAACAGCTCTGGTGGACGTCCCTGCAGTCAGCATGCCAATTGCACGCTCCCTCAAAACTTGCAACATCCGTGGCATTGTGCTGTGTGATAAAACTGCACATTTTAGAGTGGACTTTTATTGTACCCATTCTAAGGCACACCTGTGCAATAATCACACTGTCTAATCAGCATCTTGATATGCCACACCTGTGAGGTGGATGGATTATCTCAGCAAAGGAGAAGTGCTCACTAACACTGATTTAGACAGATTTGTGAATATTTGAGAGAAATAGGCCTCTTGTGTACATAGAAAATGTTGTAGATCTTTAAAGGGGTTGTAAACCCTCACGTTTTTTCACCTTAAATGCATCCTATGCATTAAGTGAAAAAACTTCTGTCACTGACCAGCCCCCCCCCCGTTTTACTCACCCGAGTCCTGTATCTCGCCGCCGGAGACGCGCTATTCCCCTCTCCCCGTTGTCTCAGCTCTTAATTGGATAGATTGATAGCAGCGCAGCCATTGGCTCCCGCTGCTCTCAATCAAATCCAATGACGTGGGCACCAGGGGGCGGTGCTGAGTCCTACATTCTGCGTCTATGGACGCCAAATGATAGACTCGAGAGTGCGCCCGCAAGGTAACCCCCCCGGAAGATCGCTTCTCCTAGGGGGTTATACGATGCGCGGAGGAGCTACCAGCGCCGTCGGGGGGACCCCAGAAGTCGAGGATCTGGGCCACTCTGTGCAAAACGAACTGCACAGTGAAGGCAAGTATGACATGTTTGTTATTTAAAAAAAAAAAAAAAAAAAAAAAAAACTCAGCTCATGATAAATAGGGGCAAACACAAAAGTGTCGTGTTTATAATTTTGCCAGGTGTATATATAAAAATTCTATATGGTTATGCTGTCTTGTATGACTTGTGTTAAAAGCACAATGAAGAATTAGGCACATCTTTTTGTCGTTTCAGCATTGCAAAATGTTTTCACTAATTTTAATTATAGGCCCAAAGTACTTCAGTACATCAAGTGAACAAAAACCATTTGATGGACAGATCAAATGTACACAAACATATCCAGGTACATCCAGCTATCAATTGGTAAATAAGCAGGTACAAAACACTTTTAGTAAATAACAAGGAAATGCTTATTTGAAGGGAAAGATTAGTTACTATACATGGATAATAAAATCATTTAATAAGAGAACTGGTCACAATTGGATTCATGCAAGATTCTGAGCACCTTAGTCTTAATTTAATTGAATTCTACATGTTTCCCTTTATAATATTTATACCTATCCCTCTATTTGGCTTACTTTGTGTGAGGATTCCTGTTAAGAGAAGCATTAGAGAGGCTTTAAGAGACTGACAGTTGCTGTCTTTTTAACTGCCAGAGCTCAATCCGATAACACATACACACGCAGTTTACCAGCATAAAAGTAAACATAATTGTATAAAATACAACATGCTATAGTTTTGTATGTCTCCAGGTCATTTGTTGTAATCCTGTGATACATACTTGGTAGACAGCAGGTGTTATCAGCTTGAAGACAGTTGGCAATGAAACAACTGTCAGGCTTCATGTAGCATCTCACCTCTCCAGGTTCACACCTATACTCTATAGCAGGGGTGCTCAACCTTTTGAAGAGTGAGGGCCACTTAAGTGATTTGGTAACCGGTCGCGGGCCACAATAAAACGAAATTATTCAGAATTTCGACTTCTATTTTGAACAGCATAATGAACATTTTCCTCCTAAAGCTGCTGAAAGGAGAGGAGGAGAAGCCAGCTTTCAGTGGCTGCAGGAGGAAAAGGGAAAGGATCGGTTCCTGTATATGCCGCCCCCGCAGCCCCTCTTGTCCAAGTGTAAAACAGAATATGACAAAGAGACCACATTGGCCTCCTGGAACATGGGGCAGGGTCACTATTGTGACCTCTGCAGCTACATCAGTGGTTGGGTGTGTATGTGTTATAAAAACACGTCTCAACTATGAGGTGTCCCCGCCGTCAAACCGCAAACGCAAATGAGCCCTTACTGTCCTAATCCCCCTATAAAGGCTGTTTTCACACTGATGCACCGCAGTTTACCAGCACCGCAGGTGCATCGCAGTGCACCTGCGGCTTTCCTGCGTGTTAGCTGCGTTTTGCCATAGATTTCTATTATATCTTCCGGGTGTGGTGCACCTTCTGAAAGCACACCAAAATTCCTGCATTCAGTTTGAGGTCGAGGGGCACATCAGAGTGCTCCGAAGGGACACAGGTTGAGAACCCCTGCTCTATAGTGCACATTGAGAGGCCCACTGATATCATTGTAGATGCATGAAAGCGCATGTAAAAAGTGTGTCAACACATCAGAATGTACACTAAAACACAAAAAGCGTGATAATAAAACACACATACAGTAGGTATAAACAGGTGTTGTGTGTTTTAACATGTTTAATGTATCAATGGGTCCAAACCACATTATAGCTCTTACAGGGGTTAGGTGCACAGCATTGGAGGCACTGTATGCAGCAATTATGACTAGATACCAGCACACCAGGATTAAAGCAAGCAGACTGGTGCAATTATAATCTCCTGGCTTTATTCCTGGTGCTGGCCGCTATTTAAAATTAAAACAAAAATTCATATACTTTTAATGAGTGTTGAAATGTGTTGACATAAGTTTGTACACATTTTAACACACACAGCAACACCCACGTTTTACATTCACTTCTTCTCATTTCAAAGGGCCCCTCAATGTGCGTTGACATGTAAAAAAAAAAAATGCAAATGTTACAGTGCATTACGACACATTGCAAATACTCTATCTGAACGAACACTATTCAAAAGAATGTTGTTTTGCATGAAAAGATTTAGATACAACCTGATGTAAGCAAAAAAAGGATGGTTAGACTCATAGAAAAATATCTGAAAACTGTTGATATGTTACTGCAGACCACTGCTCTGCTATAAATTATATTAAATTAGTTCTTAATTGTGTCGTCAACATATCTTTTCTGAAAACCAAAATTTAGGACAGGAAGTTTTAACATAAAATGACAGCAAATGTTTACAAAGTTAAAAAACCACAGACACTGCAGAAACTTATCACACAATCTGTTTCCTAACATGTACACATGTCACAGGCTTGTGTAAAGGACTTTATCTCGCTGATCAAAGATAAGAGAGATGACCACACAAACGCAGTAGCCATTTGCAGTGAACAGATCTTTGGGGTAGAAGTCATCTTAGCTCAGTTATTTCTCGTACACACGATAAGAATAATGCACGAACAATCGTCCATTTTTATTTTTTTTTTTTGCACGCTAGTCTCATATCAAAAACGAATAGGTTACTAAAGTTCCGAAAACTCTCATATGGCAGAATACAAATTTGGACTGATGTAATGTGTTGTATTTTATTGTAATCTATTCTTTAATTTCCGAGCATGCATGGTCTTGGTCACACATTTTTTTTTTAAACAAACACCATATTAATTACATGAAAATCGTTCATTCTGTTATCGTACATTTTTGTGTTTGTCCCTTCAGATAATTTTGCATGAACTGTCATGATTAGCTCTCAAAAGCTGTGCACTAATGATCAGATTATCAGACGATTGCTCAGCAAAGCAGTATTTTTTGTCCGATTTTCTCATCGTGTGTACTAGGCTTAAAAGAGATAATTTTAAATTTTGTAAACTTCTCCCTATACCCTGAAAAATCTTCAGATATCTGAGATAAGGAGTACTTATGCTATATAAAAATGTTGCCATTCAAGGGTCATTTTGAATCCCTATTCAAGTAAACCTGTCCATACATCACAATTGCAAAACTAATACAAACATCAGGTAGCTGCATAGATTTATACCGGCACATACCCTTTACTGAAGAAGTCTGGTGCCAGAACAACCAGCTATACAACTGATGGTTTTCTCATATTGCTTTTTACATAAACCAGTGCTTCCCCTGCCCATGATTGCTGATAGGGTATTCTGCTACTTTCCACTGCATCCTTTCTTCTGGGATCGCGGGCACTGTAAGTATCCGGAGCCACGATGACGTCACTCCCGCTCACGGGAGCCCTCGGTTCTGGCAAGGAGCTCTGAAGTCACCGGCTGCATGCAGGGTGAATATCTCCTAAACTGTGCAGGTTTAGGAGATATTCATTTCACCTGCAGGTAAGCCTTATTACAGGCTTAGCTGTAGGTAAAAATCACAAAGAGGGGTTTACAACTGCTTTAAGGGCCTGTGTTGATATGCTTTTGGCTTGTGTTGACACAGGCATCAGATTAACATCAGTTTCAGATGCTTCTGAAATCATTCAGAATTCACCGATGGGTGCATTTGACCCGCAGTTGATCTCCTTCTGGCCTGCATTTGACATGCTTCAAGCAAGTTTTGCATTGCTAAAGATTTGCATGGGATTGCAAAACACATTTGAATTGAAAAAAATAACAATGACACACTTGCCACTTACCGAGCTTTACTTTGAGATGCCCCCTTAGAACTCAGTGTTGCAGCCCTTTCAACTGCCTTTACTTGCGCTAATAACATGCTGCCTATAACTATTTCAAAACACTGCCCTATAATTTACATTCCTGTTAACTACAAAGCTCTGTTATGTGATACTGTTACACAAATTTAGACAACATTATATATCAGTGAACATTATATATGAAAGACCATGATGGCTACAGGAATATTTGGAGCATACAACTACTACTGTTAGTAAAAACATTACCTTGCAAATGGTAACAATACAAAGTGAACATTGAAAAGACCATAAAGGCTGTAAACTTCCCAGCAGTCAAATTCCAGTTTGTCTAATCAAAGTCTATATTGATCCTGTGGAAGATTTGTTGGACCAGGGTGATCTTCATAAGCTGCTGTCTGTCTAATGTGGGACCCCTCTCAGCATTGATTCTCCCAAGCTTAAGTGCCTATGGGATCTTTGGAAGGCTGATATTCCCTCTTTAGATGTGGAAGACTGGGAGGACTGTCTTGAGCAATGTCCCAGACTGGCGATTTCCTCTAGAGAAAAGCTTAACCAAACCAAGTTCCTGCATAGAGTATACTATAATCCCCTGGGACTCCATATAATCTATCCTGCCTGGGACCTTCTGTGTCCCTGTTGTTGTATACACCCAGGTTCATATTTTATCATAGTCAGGACTTGCCCTAGGATTGCTGTTTTTTGTTTACAAACTTTTTTTTATTTGGCACTTTTTTTTGTTTTGTTTACAAACTTTTTTTATTTGGATTGCTGTTTTTTGATCAGATTTGTTTGATCATATTAATCTCAGGTTTCAGTTGTCCATTCCCAAGTCTCCAGAATTGGCACTATTGGGGATCCATGATGATGATCATCGCCCTCACCCTACAAAATTTTAATCTCATATATTTTATATTTTGCAAAGTAAGAATTTTTTTGTAAATGGACTTCTACTGTCCCCACTGCCGCTTTATCTCAGGAAGCCATCATTGATTCTTATTTGCCACTGTATAAACTGACTTATATTAACTATGGCTGTCTGTGGCAGTACGATAAAGTCTGGCGCTTCTGGACGTCCCAGTAGGAAGTATTACTGTGTGGGCCTTCTTGGTTTTTGTGTGAGGAAGGGAGGCACCCCTATGGTGTCACCTCTTGCCTGCCTCTTTGTTCTCCCTCCGTTAATAAACCCACCAATCCTGTTCCCTTCTCATCTTCCTTTTATGTTTCCCCCCTGGATGTTGTAATTCCTTGAAAGGGGTCTTGATGCATTAGACCTGTGTTATCTCCTAGTCCTACCCTGCATTAGATGTCTCTGTATGCCTAGTAGTGTATACGTTTATGAGCTGCCATGACCTGTTGGACTGTATTGTTCTTTTTTCTAAACCTATCTAGCTACCTTTTGTTTGCATATACCATATCAGTTGCTTCCTGAAATACCATGTATTGCTTACTCCTTCAATAAAGCAATCCTGTTTGTTAAAAAAAAGTCTATATTGTAAAACCTCATGTATAATTTATCAAAATAAAAAAATACAAAAATCACACAAATTAAGGATTGTAAGGCAACACTAAAATTATTACCAAGAGAGGACAATCTTAAAAAAATATGTACAGTGTGAAAGTGCTCTTCTGTTTTCTTCAACAAAATAGTTTGTGCTTCTAATGTCCTGTTTGGACTGACAGCACAGTGTCTTTGCTGCTTTGAAATCCCAGCCAGCATTTGCTGCCCTGACTAAGGTACTATAGAAACTCTGTTTATTCCCCAAACCTCTCTGCCCCCTCCAGTGCATACAATGATTTATTTCCTAAAAAATAATGCTGCTGCATTAAAATGAGAACAGCCTTAAACCTCCCCTTCTGGGGTCCCCCTTCAGCACTCTAGGGTCATCCTCTTGTTCGTGTGCACCACAGCAAGCCACTTGCTATTAGAGCACATGTGCAGGCTTGCTCCTGAGCTGGGCTGTTTGCGTCCATAGACACACACACAGTGCGGCTCCGCCCCCACCCCCCACATCCTCCTCACATGATTTGACTGACAGCAGCAAGAGCCAATGGCTCCCACAGCTGTAAGCCAAGCTTATGAGAGCAAAAGAGAGAAGAAGTGAATCCAGGCATATCGCTGGAGCGATACAGAACTCAGGTAAGTGTAAGGGAGGGGGGCAAGGCTATTGGGGTCAAACACCTTTAGAACAAAAACATGGTCACTGCTCCCACCTATAACTGGCATTGGCAGCAAGGAGCACACGGAAGGGCGGCTCATGTCAAATAAAACAAAGAAAATTCCCAACTCACTATCTACCCTGCAAACAACCAAATTATCCTGTCTATCAATTTGGTTAAAAAACACCTTTAGCCTTTACAACCACTTTATTTCCATGAATCTGCCCACACACTGTGTTGAAAAATGGCTCTTGGAAAATGTAGTTCTGGTGGTGGGCCTACATCAGTAGGAAATTAAAATTCAGCAGTTGCTCTACAAAAAGGTTGCAAGTGATGTCACAGAGAGTAATACAAGTGGTTTCTTGCTACAGGAACAGGTAAAAAAATAATACTGGGACGTGATCTAAAAAGGGAGAGGGTGGAGGGTACAATAAGGTAATTTCTTTACAAATCCTTTAACAATATAAGTACTACTGTAACAGTAGAACTAGCTGGTGACAAACAGCATGACAGACAGCAGAAAGGGAAAGCCCAACATGTGAGTATACGAAAGCATATTTTGTGGATTGATTTTAAGATAGGACATCGTGACGCAAAAGCTTTTCTGTACAGACCACATTGTACATCTAGCCCTAACAGGGAGAGTACTTGTTGAAGAACAATTGCTCCTTTGATTTCTTGCAAGTGTTCAATAGCTAAGGTGTCTTACTTTAAGATTTGTATATTTCTTATTAATTAAAAACATAGAATGCTGGCGTTTTTGATCTGACATTCCAATTCTCCATAAAAAAAAATGTGGCTGCAATCCCAAATTATACCAATTTTATACCAAACAATCTGTGACTATCACTATGCTCCTGGCAGGGCAACATAGTAAAGAATAATTTTCTCCTAAATACGTACCTAATGTTGAAAACACTACAAAAAAACTTTGCAAATGTTGTCCCTTACCGTCCTAGGAAATCATCTTTATCAGGATCCTTATCAAACAACTCAACTTCTAGCTCTTGTCCAGGCACTTCATGTACTATTGCCTGCACATGGAAGCAACAAAAAATATGATAAGAAAGACTACAATTTATATGTTAAATTCCAGGCAACTAGATAAAACACAGTTAAATAAGATATATTTAAAGCCGGCCATAGATGATTCGAATCTTGGCCGGTTCAGCATAGACCGTGCGAGATTCGAACAATCTATGGGCAGACTGATAGTACCCAAGTAGATCCATCAATCAATTTGGGTACAACCAGCATGTCAGAGTTCTACATGTAATTACTGCCAGCAGCTATAGCCGCTCCCACCCCTGGTTGCAGTAAAGAAAATTGAATCATCTATGGCCTGCCTTAATCTTTTTACCTGCTAAAGAATTTGTAATTCTGTGAAGCAAGTCTTGTGATTTATCTACATTGCCACAGTGCATACTTGGGCAGGTGACATATTTCTCAGTTCAGCAAGACAACATCCTACACCACTTCTTCATCTCCCGCCTGTTCAATGGTCAATAAATGAGCATCATCACCTCTGTCCAATGAGTGGTAAAGTGTTTTTCCTAGCTGTGTAGTTTGGCAGAGGCAGATGAATTGCATGGTTGGCTCAATAAAATGAAAAATCTTTTGGCAGGTAAATGATAAAAATATATAGTATGTATTTCTACCATGTATTTAGTAATTTGCCCAGAACTCCAGGCAAAAGTGAAATGTCACTGAACTTGATGGACTTTTTAAACCTGACCATGTTACATCATAAATCTGCACCAGATCAATAAATGGTTAGTGAATGAGTAGGTTGTAATAAAATGACTACCTCATACATCTCATTCCACACAGGGTTCAGGTTCTCATTAATGGTACGGCTGGTGAAGACCTGTGTCCCTACACGCAGTATGGCATAAGGATCAGACTTTCCTGCTAGCAAGCCTCCCATCTGAAAATCTTTCGGAGACAGACTACGAGCTTCCAACAGGTGGATACGCACAACACCCTGAAAAGAAGAATGGGAAAATCAGAAAATGCAAAACAGAATAAGCAGAAGAAAGGAATGCACGGTCTTCTACTAGTGTCTGTAAGGTTCATGGGATAATGATTTAGACATTAATAAAATAATACAAAGGCATTCTATTCTATTAAAGACGTCAAGGCACGTACTGAAACTTTTCTCCGTTGGAGATAAATAAAAACGTAACTGTTAAAAAAAAAAAAAAAGACGTCAAGGCACAATGGACCTTCACAACAAAAAAGAAATTTGCACGATTGCAATCCTTTTAAAATCCAACAATTGTTTTATTTTTTTAATTTAGATTTTTTTTTCTCCCACACCACTCCGCTCCCTGCCTCCATTCTCGCAAGAACAATGTATATTGTGCTCCTGCAGCCTACTGGAAAATCCACATCAGATATTCCAGGAGGCATTGGCTTCCATATAGTAGTTGGAGGAGGACAGATCTGGCTGCACGTCACCAGGGGACTGGCTGCAAGTTTCCGGTAGAGACAGCTGGCCCCTGATGACATCAGAGATGATGTTGTCGTGGGACCTGGCATGTGGTGGTGGGTTACAGCAGGGCAATGTACGTGTGTGAATATATTAAATGAGGACAACCCAGCATAACACCTAGGTGGGTAAAAAGCAAAATATTTGTGGGGCCTGGGTGGTATGTGAACTTCCTCTTTACACTCTTTGTCACTGGCCTGAAAATGTCAAGGGAACTGGTGTGCTATCAAAACACATTCAATTATTACATATGTGGTTTTAAATGCAAAGTCCACCAGTAGCTGTTCCCATGGACTTTGTACCTGCTAAAGGATTTGTAATTCTGTGAAGCAAGATACCTACTTTATATACATCATACTGAGAAATAGCTAGTACTTTGCATCCTTGATGCCCATTTATCCCAAGGAAACACTGTAATAATGACCGAAATGTGTGGCATAGTATGGGCATCGGGCCGAAATAATTATAGAATGTGCCTAAATTATTTTCACTGTTGAGTAAATTTATGGCGGAGAAATAAAGTAGAATGGGTGATTACATTGACCATAGACCATAGCACTTGTGCTGATAAATTCCATTAGAAAAATCCTGAAAAATATGGGATGAGGAAAGATTTTAGACATAATCTATGAATCGGGCATAAAGTAACAAAAGGATGTAGTGAGAATACCACTGAATGTGACCTAGAAAGACTAAATTATTAAACACAATAACTGGTTACCCTGGGGAGTGGAGAACGGAGCTCTGCTACATGAAGATCTTGCGTAAGGGGGATAGCAAGGCGATTTGGCAGCACCAAGAACCCAGAAATGATGTCCATAATCATGGTGTCTGATATTAAACTGTAAAAATGCCAGAGTAGAGTTAGAACCGAACACAGTAGAGTAAAACAGTAAACATAATAAGATGGAGCAGATCAAACATTTGCAAAAAGCAACATGCACAGTAAAGTGTGGTCTTAAATAACATGAAAACAACAAGTAGTGCTTCAGATCTCACACATCATTTGCATTTGCAATCTGGCAGTATCAGACCTCCTAGGGGTTAGATGACAAAGTCTCCCAGTTAATAGGGTCTGAGCTTTTCCTCTTCTGTAGAGCAGGCACCATCGAAGGCAGATAAAAGCAATTTGTAGGAATGAGTAAAAAAGGCTTGCATGGTCATCCACTTAAAGTGGAACTTCACTCTTTCAATTAACTTTGCCTATTTGAAATCATTATACTTCTAGCATTAATAATTAGATAGGGAAGTATATCATATTTACTTGTTTTAAACTTTCTTTTTTTTTGTAAATTTCTTCAGTAAATTCCTGGTTTTCAGGCCTAGGCAAATGATGTCATACATCCCAGGAGTCTTCAGAGGGGAAAAGAGGAGGAGGGGTTTCCTCAGCTAAGCACACTCTCATGACTGCATACTTGAGCTAAGGGCAGATGGATTACAGGAAGTGAATGCTACATGAATCATCTGCCCTTGCTCACCATGGCCATGGTCAGAAATGATAATGAGTGTTTTTCAAAGTGATTTATCAGCAAAGTAAAGCATGGAGACATACATGGATGGATGGGTGAGTATGCTTGAATATTAAATATAAATTAAAGTACTGTTTTTACCTTGTGGTGATCAGATGCAATGTAGTTCCTTTTTAAAGTTATTAAACATTATACAGCTTTAATTATTATCCATATTTATGAGTAATCAATAAAGCTGCATAATGTTTTAATAACTTTACTATACAAGCATTTTTTATTACTCCCTACATATAGTATTTATTTATACTTTAAAACGCTAACCTAGAACAAATATGTACAGTACATAAGGACTTTCAACTTTACATCACCTCTTGTTAGAGATAAATCACATGAACAATGCAAGTAGATTTCCTTGTGTAAACTAAAAGAACAGGACATACTGTGCTGCTTACACACAATGAATGCTGAGCTGAATCCTGAATCTTGGCAGGACGGTCAAAAAAGTCCTGCAAGCAGCATCTTTGCAACGCTGTAGGAGCGATGTATACACCACTCCTAAAGCGCCCCTGCCCATTGAAACCAATGGGCAGCGCCGCCGAACCACCGGCAATGCGCCACTACAGCGGTGCTTTGCGGGCGGTTTTAACCCTTTTTCGGCCGCTAGCAGGGGGTTAAAAGTGAAGCCGAAAACCTCTGCAAAAACTACGGTAAAGTGCCGCTAAAAATACCACCAACGCCCCCAATGCTTCAGTGTGAAAGTAGCCTATAGGTCAAAGATACTATTCCTTTGCAAAGTAGCTGCTTTTAATGTGATCCAACAGTAGCTCCCTAGAGCCGGAGTCATCTTTTTCCACATTGAACACAGACAGTAGTCTTCTGTTCTATATAGGGAAAGTGAAAAAACGTACAGGTCTGTGACTTAACAGGCTGATCTAGGTTTTCTGAACGCCATTAATTGACAGGTTCAGCAGTACATACAAACCAGTGGGCACCATTGCAAAAGATATTAAAGAAGTATTAAACCCTGAACCAAAATTGTAATATATTGCAACTTACCAATCATTGCGTTTTATGATTCGTAATTATTGGTATGATTGGCTGCATGCGTTTTATTTTTTAGGCTTTTTCCCTCTGTTTTCACCTGGTGATCTGGTCAGTAACACACCTCCCGTATTATAGTGCCCCCACACTGGATGAAGGCGCACAGGGGGCACCTTTGGACAGCAGCATTGTCAGTCTAGGAGGTGAGTGTTATATGTACTAGCAGAATTAAATACAGTAACAAACCGAAGCTGGACTCCAGCTAATACTGTATAATTAGTTACAGCAGTTTTTTTCCTTTTAGGATAAAGGTTTTACATAAATAAGGGAAAGCTGATAATTTTAAGTAGGAATGCCAGTGTTACATGGTTTGCCTCATGTAACTGCAAGAGAGCTTTTCTGTTGAAAAACAACAGACTTACCTGCAGGATCACCAGATGAAAATAGAAGAATGAAAGCCTAAAAAAAGGAAACTAATACAGCCATCAAATCTAAGAATTGGTAAGCTGGTGAAAGGAAGAACAATCAAATCAGCTATGGGCTGCTTAAGTGACCTGACACACAAATGGAATGCTGAGAGAGTGTGGGGAAGGTTAGTATCAGTGGGTGGGGGACTTCTGGCAAAGAGAATCTGTCACTTTGCCCTGCTTTTTGAATGAGGACAAGACTGATCCATAGGCCAAACATGAACCTTCTGAAGAGTATTAGATGATAACAGTTGGAGTCATAACGAAACCTAGGCAAAGAATACTTACTCCAATCCCGGTATATCCAGTAAGTTTGTGAGACCTGTCCAGTTTAAATCCAGCATCTAGAAGGGAAAGGCAAGTAAACATTTGTTCGGGTTTGCAGTATGTGTAAAGAAACATGCAAATTACACAAACTACAACCAAAATTAGATATTAACCACTTCAGCCCGGGAAGGTTTTACCGCCTTAATGACCAGGCCATTTTTTGAGATACGGCACTGCGTTACTTTAACTGACAACTGTGAGGTCATGCGATGCTGTACCCAAATAAAATTGATGTCCTTTTTTCCCCAGAAATAGAGCTTTTTTTTGGTGGTATGGTTTTTATATTTTTCGCTATAAACAAAAAAAAGACAATTTTGAAAAAAAAAAAAATATTTTTTACTTTCTGCTATAAAACACATCCAATAAATTAAAAAAAAAAAAATCAAATTTTTTTCAAGTTATGCCATTATGTATTCTGCAACATATATTTGGTAAAAAAAATTACCAATAAGCGTATATTGATTGGTTTGCGTAAAAGTTATTGCGCCTACAAATTATGGGATATTTTTATGGCATTTTTATTTATTTTTTACTAGTAATGGTGTCAATTTTTAGAGGGACTGCGACATTGCGGCAGACAAATCGGACACCTGACACTTTTTTGAGGACCAGTGACATTATTACAGTGATCAGTGCTAAAAATATGCACTGTTACTGTACTAAAGACACTGGCAGGGAAGGGGTTAACATCAGGGGCAATCAAAGGGTTAAATGTGTCCCTAGGGGGTGCTTGCTAACAACTGTGTGGGGGTTGCTCTGACTGGGGGAAGACAGAGATCCACGTTCCTGCTTAACAGGAACACGAGATCTCTATCTTCTCCCCTGTCAGAACGGCGACCGCCGTTTTGGCTCTGTCGGGATGATCGCGGGTGACTGGCGGACATCAGGTCTGCCAAATCCGTTGATTGGCTCCCCTTCTGCCCAATCAGCGTGCGATCGCACCTCCAATGGCACGCGCACACGCCCCCTAGTGGCTATTGCACAAAATTATGTACAGGTATGTGATTTCATGCAACAAAGCCGACCTGCCGCAGTACATGTACGTTAGGCGGTCGGCAAGCGGTTAACAAAGTTTGTTACAAATACAGCCTAGTCACATGTGAGAATCATTTAAGACATGATCAGCACAGACAACTATATTAGTTGCATTACAAGACTATAAACACACCGAGATGTGGTAGCAAGATGGAAACACCAATGCAAATGACACTGCAGTTGTCAGTTTGCTACTGCAGCTTATGCAACGCATGAAACATTAGTAGTTTATATGCAACATTTCAAATCTGACATTTTTTAAACAACCAACCATACAAATATAGTTTATCATTAGCATATTTGTGAACAGTTATTTAATTGTTGACATACCGGACGTCGGATGAAGAATAATGTTATTGCTCCAATAATAGGGACATCACCAATGAGTGGTTCTAAAATGACTCGCATCATCCCATGCAGCTGGTAAAGAAACCATAGCAGTGTCATTCTGGTGCAATGAAATTAAAGTAGACAAATAAAGAGTCTTTTCAACATCTAGTTCAAGTTCTGGCGAAAAGAAAAAATGACAAAAGGCTCAATTCACAAAGCTCCACACAAGGGTAAGAATCCTTATTTTTAGCCAAGTGACTCATTTTGATGGAGCAATCACAACAACAATCACTTTTTAATAAAAATAAGGATCCTTACTTTGTAAGTTGAGCCTAATACGATGTATGTAGCCTGCAGCCGAAGATGTGGCCTGTTATGTAACAAGGGATTACTCCAGTATATATATATATAAAAATATATATATATATATATATATATATATATATATATATATATATATATATATATATATATATATATAGGTGACACCTTCAATTCCCCAGTCATCTCACACAAAAGCAATAATAATAATAATAAAAATAATAATAATGCTTTTTTTTTAGGGATAAATAGATAAAATGCTGATATTCACTTTTTCACTAAACTTACCTTTCAACCTTTCAGACCATGTTTCATGTTACACCCAAAATTTGGGGTGTAACATATAACATCAGAGTCCACAGACCCACACCCCCAAACAGCATTGCCTACTTAAAGAATCCAGGAGTTCTTCTTCCCCCCACTGGCTCCTGTTGTATTTGACTTTGTTGCAGCTGTATGTGGCTCCGACCACACGGATATATATCATTCATTCTCTGAGAGTTGTGAATGAAAACAACTATAAAGTCCCGTCTGCCAATACTACAGAGGGGCTGTAGTTCTCAATGGAGCACAAATGCAGTGACATCACAGCACTTGCAATCCATTGATACCCCACTCCAGCTACACAATTGAAGGTCCATACCTCGGTACAGTCCTAGGCTGGAGGAAGAGTCTGCGGAAGCCGGAGCATTCCACCTGAGATCTACTGATTGCGCTTGCAAAAGGCTCAAAAGAAAAAAAAAATATATATATATATTGTTTTTGCAGTATGGGTGCACTTTTTTTTTTTTTTGCAAAAGGTAGAATTCCCCTTTAAGGAAAAGATAAAGAAATCAATGTACTATTACATAACATGAATCCACTAAACTAACAAAAAACATACATTTTATCATTTTGATTCTGATTATTCACACAATAAGACAACCTCTTGGTAATCTTCAGGACCCAAACCTGGATATTTTAAAAGCTAAGTTCACCTCAAAAAAAAAAAAGAGCCTCAGTAGTGTAAAACCCATTTCCAGCCTAGAAAAATGGAGCTTAGTTTACTGGACTTACCAACAGCGTTCCCCAAAGCCTGGCCAAAAATCCTAAGTGATCAACCCTGTCCTGGTACAGAATCTGGTTCAGTTGAGCGTGCCCGTATTATCACAGGAACCAGCGCTGTCCGTTGATCACACACCAGCACATGCGCGTGCGCTCTCCCACCCTATCACAACAGCAGGGGAGGGAGAGTTTACTGTGCATGTGCCAGAATTATTATGTAGGTTATGTATTGAGCATGTCCCAAGTATCCTGTGTTGATAATGGTTTGCAAAGTAAAAAAAACAAAAAAAAAAAACAATACTGCTGCATATATCACTCTCCTTGTAATGAACATATTTGTTGTCTCCCATCCCATGCTTTGTACTTATTTCCTTCAAATGTGTTCAGGTCTAATCACTGCATTTGTCAGGAACTTCTTGAGCCTTGGACAAATCGTCTGTTTGGCTGTCTGACTCTCATCAAAGGTAGCCCCGAGTGCAGGATCCGGATGGCTGGATATGCAGGGTTAGTGCTGTAGAAAATCTCCTAAAATTGGCTGACCCAACTGTCAATTTTATTCCCTTTCTTCTCGTCCATCATAAAATGTCTCGCCCAACTGTCACTTTCATACTCCTCTCTTCTGTATCACAAAATAGCCGTCTCAAGTGTAAATTACATTCTGTCCACTCAGCACACATTTACATGGCAACTCTGATACTAAATGAAAGCTGGTGGCCATTGTCATTTGGACTTCTTAGTGAAAATTTGGAGGAGAATATATAAAAACTGGAGTAGCCAGAATCTGGAGCAGCCATGCATGGAAAAAATAAAATAAAAATCAGCTTTTATTTTTCATTTTTAAAGCTTAAAGCGGAGCTCCACCCAAAAGGGGAAGCTCCGCTTGTTCATATCCCCCCCCCCCCCCACCTCCACATTTGGCACTTTTTGGGGGAACGGGTTCCTGGTTCGTCGTGGCCATCTACAAGCATTTCCGGCCCTTCCTCCCCCCCGCTGCCTTCTGGAGCACACACAAATCCCAGAAGATGGAGGGACTATTTAGAAAGCGCAGCGTGACTGCCCTTACTTACAATGCCGTTGCCTGCACCTAAAGCCGACTGATGAATCGGTTTGGGGTGCTGACATAGTGGGATCCCTGGACAGGTAAGTGTCCTTATATTAAAAGTGAGCAGCTACAGTATTTGTAGCTGATGATTTCATTTTTACCCCAGATTGGAGCTCCTCTTTAGCTTAAGACAGCTTCACACTGAGGCGCTTTACAGGCGTTTTAGCGCTTAAAATAGTGCCGGCAAAGCTCCTGTAAAGCGCCTCTCCTGTCACTCTAAGCCCGAGTGCTTTCACACTGGATCGGTGTGCTTGCGGGACTTTAAAATAAGTCCTGTAAGCAGCATCTTTGGGGCGGTTTAGGAGCAGTGTATACACCACTCCTAAAACGCCCCTGGCCATTGAAATGAATGGGCAGCGCTGCCGAATTGCCTGCAAAGCGCTTTGGCAACGGCGCTACAGGGGCGCTATTAACCCCATCAGGCATCCAGGCATCGGCCAGTGACTCATCTCCTCCTTGCTTCTGCCGCTCCCCTCCTCCTAGGCATCCAATAGGATTGCATGTCCTTTCAGCCAATCGGGTGACGGGTATCAAACCCGCTTCCCGATTGGCCGGGATGAGTATCAGTGTTGCAACAGCGAATATTCATTCGCTATTGCAACACACCTGGGTGGGCTCTGGACACCCTCTGCGACCCAAGCCCCCCCTATTTTGACGCATATTAGAGCCTCTGGCTCTAATCAGGTGCTAAAAAAAACACTGCCGCTGTAATTCATGTGCCCAGTGCCCTGAAAGGGGCCTGACGAATGAATAGGGGGTGGCCGGGGAGGCCATGGTTAGATTCATGCTATGCATTAATCTATTTATTGCATATAGGGGGTGGCCTGGAAAGAGGGGGCGGCGCCCGACACCTCTAAAGGACGGGCCACCCCTAAATCCCAAATATTGAAGGCAGTTTAAAAGAAGTATGGGGGGGTTTTTTCATATTCATACTTACCTAGCACTAAGAACCGAGTGATCGAACATCGCTGTTTGCTTGGTTCTCACAGCTCCCCGAGCAGGGAGCTGCTGACTGTCAATCAGCAGCTCTCTGCTCTGGCCCCTGCGCTCACTGGAGCACTGAGCTGTGGATGGGCGGGGAGCGGATATTTTAGGCTCTCATCGGCTCACTGAGAGGCTGAGACGGCTATCAGTCCAGGCACCTGGCGGATCCAGACTTTATTGTCGTGATGACACGGTGCCTGGACTGATTCCTGAGATGTCAGCAGATAGCGGACTTTGGACAGGTCATAGGAGTGCAAAACGAATTGTACTTCTGTGACCCATAGGAGAAGCCCAGCCAAAATGAGCCCAGGCTGGATTTCTTCTTTAACCTCCCTGACGGTATTCCCGAGTGTGGCTCAGGGTTAAATTTCAGCACTATTAGTGGTAACCCCGAGCCACACTCGTGATTACATCTCAGGATACTGGTGCAGGTTACTTACCTTTTCCCCCGGATCCTGCGATGTCCCCCCGCTGTCTGCGGGCTCCGTCCTCTGCTCGAAGCCTCTCTGTGCCAGGCTCCGTTCCCTGCGAGTGTCATGACGCACGGATGTGGAGCCTGGTGGCAAATTAAAAAAAATGTAAAAATCATAACACATACAGTACTGTAATCTTACAGATTACAGTACTGTATGAAATCATTTCACATCCCTTTTGCCCCCAATGCTTTGGCCCATGGACTGTATGAGTTTTATATTATATATACTGTTCTTTCTGCCTGGAAACTTGAGATTGTCCATAGCAACCAAAAAGTGTCCCTTTACATCAAAAGTGGCTTTAGACCACCTAGAAAACAGCGATAGTAAATTAGAACACTTGCAGAATTGAGCGATAGTGAATCGTGGGAAAATTTATTTTATTATTATTATATTATTATTTTTTTAATTATTTATATTTATTTATTATATTATAATTTATGATTTTGTGTTTTAAACTTCATCATACAAGGGATATCTACTAGACTCTTGGTGGACAGATCTAAGTGTGTTATTGCTAAGAATTACAGACCTACAATATAAAACGCCAAATTTCTATGCTAAATAATTGTACCGCTTTGAGACGCAAAAATCTGAAATAATCATACCGCCAGGGAGGTTAAAGGCTTTCACATATGGTGTTTAAGAGTTCAAGATAACTGCAGGTATCTGAGATAAAGGTTGTATGGGGAGCAGCATTTTCATGTACACAGCTCTCATTCTGTTCCACAGCAGAACTGCTTTTTTATTGGTAACACACTAAAGAAGCTTTTACATAGGAACAGCTCCACCCAGTACAGTGCAGCAGTATCATGTATTTCAGGTTGTATACAGGTACAGGAATGCATTTATACATAGAAGTGACCGTTGCATGCTTCATATATTTAATACAGATTCTATAATCCAAACATATGGCCTGTGATTTCCACCCGTGAGCCACTCACCTGCGCACCCTTTACTCCAGCTTTACAAAAATACTTTTTCACCTCCACGTCTATTTCCACATCTCCAACATAACTACACAGAGAAAAAGAAAGTCAGTGGTGTCCTGAATGACATATGGCTGCAGTCTGATCACATCATTTGTAATAAAAACATGTTTACTATTCTGAAGATTCCCTCCAATCACTTTGCATATTATTTCATATATACTGTGATTCTGTACTTGCCAAATATGCTGCAGAAATCTCCCTCTAACAAGTCTGGCTGCATCCACCTTAACTGTGGGCAGCTGAAGCTGCTGCCTGTTCACTTCCTGGATTTACACAGACACACCCCTCCAGCTCTACAGCTCTCGTTAGCCCTCTTACGACTCACCCCCCCCCCCCCCTTCCTGGCAAGAGAGAGAGAGAGAGAGAGAGAGAGAGAGAGAGAGCGCTGTGCATGATGTCATAAGCCTAGGCCAGGGGTAAGCAACTTTGGCCCTCCAGCTGTGGTGAATCAACAAATCCCATGAGACATTGCAAGACCCTGACAATCACAGGCATGAATCCTAGAGGCAGAGGCATAATGGGATTTGTAGTTTCACCACAGCTGGAGTGCCGAGGTTGCCTACTCCTGGCCTAGGCTAATGACAAGAAACAGGAAGTGGATTGTATAAGGTATTTACTGTCAGAAAAAAATATTTTACTATCCAAAGTTTAAAACAACAAGGGCAGAAGATTTAATAGATGGAAAGTTGAAAAAAATGAATGAAGAGCCACTTTAAATGCAAAATTTAAAGAGACAATGGGGGTGATTTACTAAAACTGGAGCATGAAAAATGGTGCAGCTGTGCATAGAAACCAATCAGCTTCCAGGGTTCATTGTCAAAGGCTAATTGAACACGGGGAAGTTAGAAGCCGATTGGCTACCATGCACAGCTGCACCAGATTCAGAGTGCTCTGCTTTTAGTAAATCTCCCCCAATGTCACCTTGATCTTACAGTATCTCTGTCCCACTTCTTAAGATGTCACTATCCAGAAAGTGTGTATAGGAAATCAATTTTCTCCCTAAAGACACTTTCCAGATGGTGAGTACAATCATGTGTCCCTCAGGCAGCAACTACAGCAGGTGTTAAGATGGCCATACACTGATCAATTTTCACTTCACAAGTGGCTCTGTGGGCACCCTCGCTTCTGTCATCCTTTGATTGAAAAATTAAAGGACCTGGGTGGAAAATTGTCAGCCAAACAGAACCTCCATTTAATCAAAGCTGCTGGAGAATTGTCCTGTTTAGCATGAATGGAGGAATCTGTTAGATTTGTTTTTATGTGTATAAGAACTGTTTAATTTTTAAAGGGATTGTAAAGCTTAACAATTTTCTTTAAAAAAAACAAAAAATAACAGACATTATATACTTACCTGCTCTGTATAGTGGTATTGCACAGAGTGGGCCTCCTTTTCTGGGGTCCCCCGCTGGCACTCTTGGCTCCTCCACTTCTTTGTGCGTGTCATAGAAAGCTGCTTCTTATGGCAGTGCACCTGTACTTCCAAACTGGGCTTTGTGCATCTATTGACACACAACCCAGCTCAGCCCCAATGGCCGACTCTCTGCTCACAAATTTTAATTAACAGCAGCAAAAGCCAATGGCTCCTGTTGCTGCCTCTGTGAGTAGAGAGAGAGGAGAGTGCAGCTGCAGATAGGCACAGCTTTGGATCAAGAAAAGGAGGTAATGGGGGCGAAACAAATGCAGGGAATGCATAAAAGTGGTTGTAAATCTCTGTCATGAAATCTTAACTAAGCACATATATCTGTTGTATTTACTTGTCTCTCTCCAAAGCTCTAAATGTCGTTTCTCTCTGGTGCTTCGTTCCTCTGTTATCAGTATGAGTCACTTCTGACAAGTTTTCCAACACATGAGATAAATTTGTGATGGGGAGGGAGCTCAGCACACAGCTTCTCAATTCAGGACACAGGTCTGTATTCGTCCTTTAGTCCTGTGCCAAGTCTGAAGGAGGTGTGTACCTTTCCTCCAATCAGCCCTCACACACTGTAACTGCAGCTCTCCTCCCTTCCTCTGTGATACTGACAGATGACCGATTCGATTTTATCCCAATTCTTTTCTCTACATCTGTTCAAAAGTGCAGAAGACTGCAGATAAACAAGTAAAATTATGTAAGAGGATTTGTTTAATCTGTGTGTCAACTGAGGTTATTCACTTCACTGGGTATATGAGAGGGTTTAAAACCACTAAAAAAATGTTCTGCCTTTAGAACCACTTCAAGTTGGAAGGGGAAAGGGGGAATAATGCAGACTTGTCAGGCTTTAAAATCGCTTTAACTCAATAAACAGTAATATGTATTTCATTTAAAAAAAGAAGGGGCATAGGAGAACAACTTGCCTCAAATTCAGGTCCAGTATAATCTGCTTCTTGTCCATTTCTGTATGAGCTTTAACACCAGTTATCTTTGGGGCCTGCATAAATTAGAGAACACAATAAGAGCAGACATATTGCAGATGCAGTTCATACAGATAAAGAAATCCCCTGTATATTAGTTACTTTAAAATACAGATTTCAAAGATGGTTGCTCAGAAAAAGCAGCACAAATTTCAAACATTTTACAATAACAACTCACATTAAACAGTCTTATAAATATTTACCATATAGGCCACATTATTGTGGCATTAAATACAAAACCGAAAAAACAGTGATCCTTCTCTTCTCGGGACCCCCACTTGCGCTCTGGACTCCTACCCCTTGCGGAGTGCCCCCATAGCAAGCTGTCCATAAGACACACAAATCTGGGGTTCAGCCCCCCCCCCCTTCTCTGGCTCTCACTGCATACTGAAGGTTTTTACCCTTATGCATAGAATACATGAAGGTAAAAAACCTACAGGCTTTACAACTACTTTAAATGTGGTGGCTGCATTTGTTTTTCTCTTAGGCTTATTTTCCTTTATTTTCACACGGTGATCCGGCCAGTAACTCACTAGTATTGTATCTCCACTCTAGATATTTTTGGACAGTATTGTCACTGTAGTAGCAGATTTAGATAGACGTGACTAACACATTAAAGCCAAACTCTAGATAACAATTTTTAAGCAGTTAGGGCCCTTTCACACTGGGACGGTTTGCAGACGGTAATGCGCTAATAATAGCGCCTGCAAACCGACCCGAAAGTGCCGCTGCTTTGTCTCCAATGTGAAAGCCCCGAGGGCTTTCACACTGGAGCGGTGCGCTAGCAGGACAGGAAAAAAAGTCCTGCTAGCAGCATCTTCGGAGCGGTGAAGGAGCGGAGTATATACCGCTCCTGCCCATTGAAAACAATGGGACAGCGCGGCTATACCGCCAGCAAGAGAGGCGCTTTGCGGTCTTTTTAACCCTTTCTCGGCCGCTAGAATAGCGACAGTAAAGCGCTGCTTACAATAGCGGCGCTTTACCGCCGACGCCGCCCCCGCCCCAGTGTGAAAGAGCCCTTACAGCAACACATTTTTGTTTTCACTTTGGGATAAAAATGACATAAATGAATACAAGCTGGCCATTATAAGTACCCATGTCAGTCTTGTTTCAATCCTCTAAGGGCTCTTTCACATGGGGGGGGATCAGCGATGATCCGCCCCGTGAACATCCGCTTGCTCAGCGGGGATCGCTCCGCTGATCCCCGCTGAGCAGGAAGATGACAGGTCCGTCGCTGCACCTGTCAGAGCGCTGCTCTCCCCTATGGGGGATCGGGTGATGACGGACCGTAGAGTCCGTCGTCACCCGATCCGAAAACGGATGTAAAAGTAGGTTTTTCCTCCGTTACACTTTTTCGGATCGGAGCGGGTCAGATGTCAGCGGACATGTCACCGCTGACATCCGACTCTCCATAGACCTCCATGGAGTGTCCGTTCAGGTCCGCTTAAAAAACTGACAGGCGGACCTGAACGGACAGTCTGTGTGAAAGAGGCCTTACTGTCACTTTTACTGGACAATCTTGGTCTGTTAAAAAGTAAGACGTACTAGGATCAACAAGTGAAAATAAAGGGGGAAAAGCCTTAAATAAGAAAATTATTGTAGCCCTAAATGTAGGAACTGCTTGGCAGCAATATATTACATATTTGGTTTTGGATTTAATACTGCTGTAAGCAAAATTGTAGACAAAATTAGGTCAAAAAGGTGTGTATTCCCACTCTAAGCAATATACCTGAAATAAACATTTTTAAAAACATACAAAAGGCTGAAATAGATTAATAAATATTATAATTCTTGGTCAACATTTTGAAATGAGGAGCGGATCTTTGTTTAGTGAAGACTGATCTATCCACTCACCCATACCAGGATTAAAGACAGAACTTCATTGGTTGTTATAGGCACTATGAATAGTAGTGTTTTCAGAACATTTTAATCATAAGGTTAAACGTTCATGAATAATGAACAAACGGTCTAACAATGTAGTGTTGCCTTGATTCACTTCCCCCAAGGACCCTACAAGGCCAAATGCCGCCTGACTGGCTTGCACTGTCCTTGGTAATGTTCTATAAAATCTGACTATTTATACACACAGCAGAGGAGGATGTGGGGGTGTCGGTTAAACTGGAGGGCCAACACTTAAAACGTACTAAGGCCTCATGCACACTGAACGTTTTTACAGCTGCTGTTTTTGGCTTCAGGCGTTTTTTTTTCTGCAGTCAGTAAACTCCCCTGCATGTTATCCTATCTGTCCATGCACACATAGGCTGTTATCAGCGTTTTTTTGGCAGGGGAGTTTTCTGGCTGGAAAAAAACAAAGAACTAGTGGGCTTTAAGAGGAGTTTTATAACTCTAAAAACACTCCAACTCTGAGAAGTGCTAAAAACCTGGCTATTTTGCATTTATGGATGTTTTTGAGCCATAGGCTTTTGTGGGAGTATAGTTTTGCTAAAAAAAAGCTAAAAACTGCAAACGCAAAAAAAAGCTGGAAAAAAACGCTACTGCAAATACAGCTACAGCTTTCTACAGCTAATGCTACTGGTGTTTTCATAACGTCCAGTGTGCATGAGATCTAAATAATACCCCAAGTCCCCTTAATATAAATACAATACTGTCTAAACATTTTAGGCACTCTGAAAAAAATGCTGTAAAGTGAAAATGCTTTACAAAATGAATATTCTTATTTATCAATTAACAAGCTCCAAAGCACATAAACTAAAGATTCTAAATCATATAAAAATTTGGTGTGCCCACCTTTTGCCTTCAACCTCCGACCGCCGTATAGTAAAATGATGGCGGGCGGGATCTCCTCTCGTTCCAGGACGACATCTTATGAAGTCACCGTACTCGCACGGCGATTGCAGGCACATTGTCTCCCAGGGACCCTGATCTCAGTAAAGAGCCGATGATGGCGTTTAACCCATGTGATCGGCTTTTTCCAATCACAGCCAATCACAGTAAACATTGAAGTGCCGTTTATTGGCTCTCCTCACCTCACACTGACAGAGTGTGAGGCAAGGAGAGCCGTTTAGCAGCATCTCCTCGCAGGGGAGACTGTACAGGTAATCAGGGCACTGATCATCCGTGCCCTGATTACAGTGCAGCCCCAGCAGTGCCCAGCAAGTGGTGCCAGTCTGTGAACATGAGTGACACCAATCAGTGCCCATCCGTGACACCAATTAGTGCCCATCAGTGCCCGCTCATCAGTGCCGCATATCAGTGCCACCTATCAGTGTCCATCAGTGCGGCATATTAGTACCTCCACTTCAGAGCCACCTAATCAGTGCCCTTCAGTGCTGCCTCATCAGTGCCGCCTCATCAGTGCAGCCTATCAGTGCCCATCAGTGCAGCCTTATCAGCACACATCCGTAAAGGAGAAAAATGACTTATTTATAAAATTTTCGGGCAGAAACTAAGAAAAACTTTTTTTTTGCCAAATTTTTGGTCTTTTTTAATTTTTTTTAGCAAAAAATAAAAAACCCAGTGGTGATTAAATAACACCAAAAGAAAGCTCTATTTGTGTGAAAGAAAATGATAAAAATTTCATATGGGTACAGTGTTGCATAGCTGCGCACTTGTCATTCAAAGGGGACAGCGCTGAAAGCTGAAAATTGGCCTGGGCAGGAAGGGGGTCAAAGTGCCTAGTATTGAAGTGGTTAAAGTGGACCTAAATTCTAAAATGGAAAAACTGGGAGCAGACAGGCTCCTTATTGTAGAAGAGACATGCAATGTCTCTTCTGCAACAAAATAAACCTACCTGCTTGCTCACAGGCTTCTGCAGAATGTACACCAAGCTGCACATATGTAGTTCAATTTCCATTCCAACACAGATACCTGTACTGGGATGACTTCACTCCTGAGCATGCACTGGAGTGACATCATCCTGCACCAGCCAATCAAGATGGCCAAAGACCAGCAATTGGAAGAAGCCTGGGAAACTATGCCGGCACCTGTAAGGGACCTCACAGATGTCAAACCGTTGAAGGAGAGGCAAGTGTAATTGGACTTTAGTTTATTACTAGGTACACTCGCGCAGTTTTTAAGTAACTAGGTAGGTTGTTCAAAACATCTAGAACTACCACAACTCTTCTGTGGATTTAGGCTGTTTGTGTTGCTTCTGTCTCTTCATGTAATCCCAGACAGACTTAGTGATGTTGAGATCAGGGCTCTGTGGGGTAATGCCATCTCTTCCAGAGGTCTTTGTTCTTTTCGCTGAAGATAGTTCTCCATGCCTTTGGCTGTATGTTTTGGGTCATTGTCCTGCTGCAGAATTAATTTGAGACTGATTAGAGTAGACGTCTCCCTGAAGAAATTGCAGAATAGATGAGTATATGCTTAGAGATGAGCTAGAGCGAGTTTGAATCCTAGTCTGAACCCACCACATGAGCCTGCCAAGAAGCTGGTCCAATCATCTTGTGGGCGGGGCATTCCCCTCTTTGCAGCCGCACATGTATATTGTCATAAATGAGGCAGCGCTAAATCACCTGATTATCAAAAATTAGTAAACCAAATGTGAAATAATTATAAATCCATATGGCAATAAACAGATATAAAAGGAATCAATAAGGTGAAAACTGTGGTAGTAAATGTGCTAATAAGAAATAAAAATTCAAAAAAAAATCATCAAGCGTGAAAACGTCCAAGCCCACATGATTAAATATCAGGTGAAATTATTTGATCAAGTGTGTGCTAACAAAAAGGCCACTTTTGCCACATGCGAGTCCACTGTACCTTTAAGGAAGAACTCTTACCGGAAAACCATGACCACCGGTTTCAGAGTGTTCATGGAAAGCATGTCATTATATTACCCATCCGGGATCCGCTCTCATCTGGCCTATTCAGTTAGTAAACAGCTCATACTCAAAAGTGAATAGAAAAATATGCTACAAAAGTGTAATCCCATCAGAGTATAAATTAATCCAAAAGGTTAAAAATACTCACATTATAAAAGGAATATACAGCACTGATCAATCAGCAAACCAACAGTAACATAATGGGAAATTGGCGTGTATACATTAGGCTGTAGTATGGGGAATGACTCAGCGGAAGTACAGTGACAGCTTCTGACAGGCTTGTTTAGCTGCATTCAGACTAGGATTTGAACACACCTGAGCTCATCCTCATTAAGCATAGCATTGATAAGACTATTATTTATGATCCAATGTCCAACTTCCTGTGCAGAAATGCATCCCCAAACCTGCAAAGAACCTCCATCACATGCTTTTATAATTAGGCCAGTTCCTTGGCTTTGTTCCCACATCAGTGCAATGGCTTTTATCCCCTGGTCTTCCATGAAGGCCACTTCTGATCAAACTTCTCCTGAATATAGATGGGTGTACCAGGATCCTATTGGTTTCTGCCAAGTCTGAGCTGATAGTGCTACTGGTCATCTTGTGAAGAGACGTCTGTATGAGTGCCTTTATCCGTTGCACCAATTTCTTTGGCCAACCACTTAATTTGTGCCATTGTTGCCATTTTTTTTATGCTTCTGTCAAAAAGCTTGAAGAGCACATCTGGAAACACTTATCTTCCTTGACATTTCTGTCTGTGAGAGATCTTGATAATGCAGTAAAACAATCCTGTTGCTTGTTGTTGTGCTGTGTTACCATTGTGAAAGATTTTTTCATTGAACTATCTTCAGTAACCTCAGTTTGTGAGTAGAGCATGGCATTTCCTCACCCAGTCTCATTCCTCCTACTCTGCTGATTCTGTTTGATTTATTGATTGTATTTTAACCTGTTGGTTATTAGCAACTGTTTGGTCTAATTGTTCTAATATTGCCTCCAAAATCCTCAGCGGTTTGCAGGTATACATGGGAGAATTGATGCATTTTAAAAGGCAAAAGGGTGGTCAGACAAAATATTCATTTGGTTCATTAATTAATTAGGCACTTTGTCCGTTTTTTAAATAACAACTATTAACTGTATTATTTTTGAATGCATTCTAAATTTACACCAGTTTTTCACAAGTGCTTAAGACCTTTACACTAGCCTTTCTCAACTGTTTTCAAATGAAGGAACCCTTGAAATACTGTAACTTTCCTGGCTCAGAGGACCCCTGCTATAAATTACTGTATTGATAGCACATTAGAGTGATGGTCACTGGAAAGACTGCTCCCTACGATTGTGGTCATTGAGAAGAATCCCCCCCCCCCTTACAGATACCATAAAAGGTCATTGTTGTCCATCTGAGAAGTGGAAGTTGTTCATTGCTCAAGGCACCCTTCGCAACTTCTGGAGTAACCCTAGGCTTCCATGAAACCCTGGTTGAGAAAAGCTGCTCTACACAGTACTGTACAGATAAGAGTTGATAGTACTCCAGTCAGGTACACACATAGTCTGCATTCCTTGTATCAAGTGTATTTTAAACTACTAATGTTCAGACTGTGCAAAGATAGGTTGGGATTTAATAGCTTAAAAGAATTAGCAGTAGCCTCACTGCTAATACTGAATATTATTTTGGTTTCTTACCTTTTGACCAAGGTTGATCTTCGTAAAATAGAAAGTGGACAGGTGAGTATTGCTTGAGCGGATCAAAGGTGCTATAGTGTCTGTTAACATCTTCTCCAAATACTGGCCAATAAATGGCCACATCTGTGCAATAAGCTAAAAGAAAAAGTATACACAAGTCAGATCATATAGATTTTGTCACGTTATGCCTAAAGACCAGTTGTACTTAAAAAGGTGTTATGCCGCGTACGCACAAGCGGACTTTCCGGCAGACTTGGTTCGGCCGACTGGACTCCGTCGGACAATTCGATCGTGTGTGGGCTCCAGCTGACTTTTTTTTCCCAAAAGTCCGACGGACCTAGAAATAATACATGTTTAGACGGACTCGAGTCCGGTCGAAAAATCCGCTCGTCTGTATGCTAGTCCGACAGGCTAAAACCAACGCTAGGGCAGCTATTGTGTACTAGCTATCAACTTCCTTATTTTAGTCCGGTCATACGTCATCACGTATGAATCCGTCGGACTTTGGTGTGATCATGTGTGTCCAAGTCCGTTCGTTTGAAAGTCCGGCGGACGTACGCTGCAAAGTCCGTCGGAAAGACTGTCGGACCTGGTCCATCGAAAAGTCCGCTCGTGTGTCCGCGGCATTAGCCTTATCCTTAGAATCCTATCAATTCTTCACATTCATTGGTGGCTGCATTCGTTTTTTTTTTTTTTAATCTCTTTCTTCTATTTTAATTTGGTGATCTTCCCTGTAAGTCTGCTGTGCTTCAAAAGAACAAGCTCTCTTCCAGATGTATCAGTTTACAGGGATGAGAGAAACCATTTATGATAAGCTTTTATTTATCTATGTAAAGCCTTGATCTTGTGCTCCATGCCCCCTAGAGTAAATTAACATTCTCAGAGTCGGGCTTTCAAATAATGCTTAGAAAAATGGGGAAACTGCTTGTAATGTAAAAAAAACCAAATAATTTTTTTTTTTTTCATATGCTTTAATAATATAACTATTACAATATAGCCTAGTCCCATTCACTTTGCACGATTCTGTTCTAAATTTAGACTTGGATTTCAAACAATAAAGCCTATGTAAGTTATATTGAGAAATTTGATTGGCTACTATGCACTAGCATATGCTTTTCATTCATACAGTTTTGCAAATGTAAAAAAAATAAAGTACATTCATAATACAGTTTGCATGTCTGGAAGAACATTTCTTGGCCTTTTCTGTCCTGTACTCACACTCCAGGTAAATCTTTTTTTCTATTTTGCTTTGTATAGGAGCAAGAATGGGTTGATGAGTTAATGTTAGCTGTCCCTCTTTAGGAGATTTCCTCAAATTTTTTTGTCAGGACAGGATGTGATGTGAAATCTCTCCAATGGGGACACAGACAAAAAAAAAAGAGCATAATGGGGAAGGGATAGAACTGAAAACATTTCTATTGCTGTCTGTGCTTTCCTGCCCCAATGATAACTGCTCCATCTATTACTTGTCCCTAATGGTCGCAGACAAAAATAACAAGCTGATTGAAATTTCAACCTTTCCCGACTTCATCAAAAACAAAAAAAGACTGTGGTTTAGCTTTAATTTGCATCAAGGCAGCATACCAAGCAATCCCCTAACCACCCACACTCTAATAGAGACCCCCTATCTGGAAGTATATTCTATGGCACCGTTTCTGGCCTGCCAGGCCATTTTATTTTGCCCTTGCACCTCTCTTGCAGCTGTGGCACCCCCTGGTCTCTGCCCCCACCCTATTTCAGCAGTCGGCAGCAGAGAGGAGGACAGAACTCCTTCTACAGATCCTGTGCCTTTCTGGGCAGCTGCAGCACCCCCTTCTCTCTATCTCCCCTGGTCTCATTCAGCAGACGCAGGCAGATGACTCCAGTCCTCTTCCAGACCCTGTGCTTTCTGCTTCCTGGTGGGCCCACAACATCTCAGCAGCAGTACAAGATAGGGGGGGGGGACTGATGACTTCTTATTGTAGGGGGGCTCTTGACATCTGATGTAAGGGGGTGGGGTGCTCTGGAAATCTGCTTATAATTATTATGAGAATAGTACAATTCTATGCCAGTTGAAAAGGAGGCTCACACATCCACATGAAACTTTATTGGAGACTGCTTAGACCAGGGGTGTTTAAACTTTTTTCATAGATGGCCAGATTTTATGAAGTGAACATGCGTGAGGGTCAACCATTTTGCCTGAAATTCTTTGAACCATTAAAATTCGGTCTAAGTGTGTTCGTCCGAGCACTAATACACTGCCCAAAAAGCATTATCTTGCCTTTGTGGCTGTGTGTAGTGAAGAGATGCGCTCGGGTGTGTTATTTAGAGAGATTGATATAGATAGAGATATATATATATATATAAATATATATATATATATATATATATATATATATATATATATATATATATATATATATCTATATCAATGCGTGTTATTTGTATATACCATATTTATCGGCGTATAACACGCACCTTCACTTTAAGAGGGAAGTTTCAGGAAAAAAACTTACATTTTAAATAAATAACTGTGAAGCAAAATAAGGGTCAGTGCCCATGAATGCAGCCTCCCCATGGCCATGACTGCAGCCTCCCCATGGCCATGACTGCAGCCTCCCCATGGCCATGAATGCAGCCTCCCCATGGCCATGAATGCAGCCTCACCATGACCATGAATGCAGCCTCACCATGACCATGAATGCAGCCTCACCATGACCATGAATGCAGCCTCACCATGGCCATGAATGCAGCCTCACCATGGCCATGAATGCAGCCTCACCATGGCCATGAATGCAGCCTCACCATGGCCATGAATGCAGCCTCACCATGGCCATGAATGCAGCCTCACCATGGCCATGAATGCAGCCTCACCATGGCCATGAATGCAGCCTCACCATGGCCCTAAATGCAGCCTCACCATGGCCCTGAATGCAGCCTCACCATGGCCATGAATGCAGCCTCACCATGGCCATGCATGCAGCCTCACCATGGCCATGCATGCAGCCTCACCATGGCCATGAATGCAGCCTCACCATGGCCATGAATGCGGCCTCATCATTGCCATCAGTGCAGCCTGATCGATGCCCATCTGCAGCCTCGGAGGGGACAGGGAGGAGAGGCGGGACAAGTGCAGACAGATTACATACAGGAGAATCTCCTGTTTACTCAGTGGCCTCTTTAATACAAAGTCCCACCTCCTGTGATAGACAGAACAGTCATCCAATGGCAGCCCAGGAGACGGAACTTCCTATTACAGACGCCGCCAAGTAAACAGGATATTTTCCTGTATGTAATCTAACAGCACTCGTCCCGCCCCCTCCCTGTCCCCTCCGAGGCGGCGCTGATAAATACGGTATATATATATATCTTTTGTGGCCCTGCGATATATATATATATATATATACAAATGACCAGGGGGGCCGTATAAAACCAGAATGCGGGCCGGACTTTCGACATGCCTGGCTTAGACATCACCTGCTACAGGAGTGAGATTGTGCTCTGTGCCAGTCTGTACCTGCCCCTCACAGCTTCAGTAATAGGTTATTACTAAGACCAGTAATAATTGAATGCAGAGGTAATTATCAAATATGATAAACAGTAGATACATTTATACTGTCTTACAGATACAACCGCCCCTTTGAGGGCAACCATAATGCTGATGCGGCCCACAATGAAATGGATTTTGACACCCCTGCTCTACGGTATTCTACAATATGAATATTACAGCATGAATATCATTACCTTGTTCAGCCATTCTGCTTTCTCTACATCAGGGAAGGTAACCTGCAAAAATAGAAAGAAGCAAATTTGATTTATGGCTTCACCTGAAGATAATTTGTAATTATATTAATTTATAAAAGACAGCACAATCACATGAGACATCAGCTGCAATGGCCACTGCACCCTTACCTAAACAGACTTGTGGGAAAAAAAAACAACAACTGGATTTTTGACTTCCCCCTAAAATATGTACAGTACAGGACAAAGACATAAGGTGGCCATACATGGATTGAAATTCGACCGGTTTAGCAGACTGGCTGAATTTTGATCCATGTATGGGCAAACTGGTTGTACAGAAGTTGATCTACTGACCAACTTTTGTACAACCAGCCTGTTGTTTTTTTTAGTGATTGATCACTGCAATGGGCTATAGCCTTCGGTGCTGATCTATGTATTCTGACAGCAGAGAAGTCTCCTTGATGTAAAGAGTACAATAGCACAGCGGGAGCGATTGCCCCCATCCAAATGTGTGGATGAGGCAATCAGATCATTTCTTCTTTAGTTCAACCCGCTGGGCCAGCAATATGGCCAGCTACAGTCCTGGGTTAGATGCAGCCAACATCAGGTGACTAGACACCGATGGCAATCAAAGCTGTAAGGACCCGCATATAACCCCTCCCATTACCAGCAATCGTAAGTTTTTTAGCAAGCAATAAGAAGATAGAGATAGCGATAGAGAGAGAAGCTTCCTGTGTCCTGCACTGTACTCCAAGAAATAGATTTCACAAATGCAGTAACGTACAGGACACAGGCATAGTCTTAGAGAACTGGGACATCCAAAATCAAAACAACTGAGGGGTGGCCAACAGCAAAAAAAAAACTCCAACGGGAGCACAGAAAAAAGACAGTAGAGAAGCCTAACCTTAAAGGAGCAGCTTGAAGCACCAAAAGCCAAGCTGGCATCAAGAAGGCCTGAGCATCCACCTTGTAAACCTCATACAGAACTAAACCCATCGATTGTAACTGTTTCCTAAAACAATTACAGTATATTCGAGGCATGCCTGGAAGGATTACTGTGACAGTTGCTTTTTTGCTCAACCAGAATGTCAAGCCATCAAATGGCTGGTGTCATACTTCATCACATGGGCAGCACCATGACAACTGCAGAGCAAACAAACTAAGATGGCAGCTTCCATGGCTGTAAAAGATAGAGGACGGTTTAGTTCCGTTTTAACTTACATTGAAACAGAAGACAAAGAGGCAGCCTTCCAATCTAAGACTCCATTCACACCATAAATTCCCACCATTTGTGTACACAGATCTGAACTGCTTTTTGCTCTCCCCAAAAAAGGCTACATGAGCATAACACAGCAATTTATGCATAGAAAAACAGATAGGCTCCATTCACAATAGTGTGATTTCAGATGTGACTTCAGTCGCACAGAATCGCACGACAATGGAAATCACATAGTTTTCAATGGTGCCTATTCACATCAATGCAACCCAGCACAGCACAATTTTGGAAAAGGTTTCTGTACTGCTTTGGTGCAATTCCAGTGAGATTTTAGATCCACAAAAAACTGAACCTTAAGAAATCTTAAACAAAAGCTTACTCAGGATTAAAATGAAGATCTGTTTAGATCCATCAGCATAATGCCAGGAACATAATGAGAAGCACCCATGTGCAGAAACCTTAGAAGTACTTTATTGTACATCACATATGAAGCACATGGTTATTCTTTCCATAAGGGTCACTAAATTCCATATAATCTGCTATCTTCCTGTAGCATCTCCCAAAGCGATCACTAAATCAAGCGCCCACAAGGTAGCACTGATGATAAATTCTATACCATGCCAAGTATCGCTTATAGTGAAGATAAATACCAGTGCTAAACACCCTAAATCGCTTTAAGCCAGCCATTCTCAAACGGTTGCATCGCAGATGATCACACTCTAGGGTTCTTCCAGAGGTTGCTAGCAGTGAGCCTTGAGCTGTAGCTGACTGACCACCCACTTGATGGAGCCTGCATAGTTCTGGGGCCAACGCTACATGGCAGATTTAGCAGCATGATACTATTGATCTTTTTAGTCATCTGTAAGAGTGGTATTCTAATCACTACTGTAAGGGGAAAGGGGGACACTCTCAACTCAAAGTTGCGCCGACTTTGGAGTGTAACTTTGATGCAATTTTGATGCAACTTTGGATGGATACGGCTTTGGCTTTGACCAGTGATAATGGACAACGGTTGCACACAAGTTGTATTGTATAACATTCAGGCATGACTTTCATGCAACTTCTGAGGGTTAACAATTGAAGTCCATGGCCCTCAAGTTGCATGAAAGTCAGACCAAAGTAGTTAATGAACTACTTTGAAATTGCTACAACTTTAAGTAGCGCATATATGAATGGGTATCATTAGAAAACATGGGGAATGACTTATCATGCAACTTTGATGTCCAAAGTTGCATGACAAGTTGTACAAGTGTGAATGGAGCCTTAGCAGGGGTTCCCAAAACCCCCCCAAAAAATTTTAAGGGTTCCTTAGGGGACAAAAAGACTGAAAAAAGATGCTATTCTTCTGGCAAAACGAATTCTGGCCAAACATAGAATGAAATTCACTGAATGGGTGGCACTCTCAACTGCCTCTTGTCTGACATCCCTCAAAAAAATGAAGTAGCCAGACAGCAAACTATTGGAGAAACAGTGGCTGCGTCCAATCAGAGGCATGCAATGTTCAGGTATTTTGACAGCTGACGAGGCAAGTCTGTCAAAATACAATTGCCATGGTGGGAGATTCATCCATCCGCACTGTGTAACGTGGTTGGAGGCATTTTTTTTTTTCAGAAATAAACTATAGGTGTATAGGAAACTTAGGCAAAAATATATTATGACATCATCCATCATGATGAAGGCCCCACAAGTCATAGTCCTTCAGCAAAATGCTAATCTAAATCACAAAACAATAAACACATCAAAAATTAGAAAACAGTACACAATGTAACAGAAAGCTCTTGGCTTTCGAAAACACTGTCCTGTATATCTAATCATTCTGGTTTCCACTTGTTTATTAGCTACTAAAATGTGACTATCTTGTGCTGATGATAGAATCAGCAAGTAAGGAAGCTGAGGTTACTTGTATGAAAGCGGAAGGGAAGAGGTGATAGCATGTGAAGAAGCTCATGAAACCAATGTAGGAGTGAAGAAATCACAATAAAAGAGAGGCAGAATAATGACAAGAATGGAAAAAGTGTATATGTAACATTCAATCATTGACTCTTGTCTGGCTGCAAGAAAGGCACTGCAATCAGACTCCTAATCATGTAGGGTGACATCATGTCTACTTTACAGGCCTTGCCCTATACCAGTGAAGATATGCTTTCTCTTGACCACAGCAAGCACTAAAGTACAGAATACAAATGCACATGGAGAATACAATTACTACAGAGCAGGGCTTGCCTGTGAATGTTGGAACCATGCCACCCACACATCCTCATCTCTGGTGGTACACATCAGGGCTCACCATCTAAATAAAAATAGGTGAAGTCTGCAACTAAGGAAAATTCTGGTCCACAGACCAATAGCCAATTTTCTCCATTAAGTTATGAGATTTGGTGACCTGTCTTTTCTCTATTGCATCTCAGTAATATACCCCGTTCACCTCCTCACTCCCAGCCAGGGATTGGGTAATGAAGGAGCAACCAAAGATTGTGAGGCTCAGCTCTCCTCCTGTCAGTATATGTGCATACAGTAGAGCCCGACCGTCCCCTTGCTCTCCCACTATGAGTGCTGCTGTACAGGGGCTTTCAAGAGGCTGATATTGATATCAAGATAAGATTTCATTACTTACGTTAAATTAATCACAAAATGCAATTTTTTTTTTCCTAACGAATAAACAACCGCACCACTCACAGTGTTCCTAATCACCGCTACACCAGTCATATTGTCCCTAATCACCACCACACCAGTTAGTGTCCCTGATCAATGCTACACCAATGAGTGTCCGTGATCACTGCCACACCAGTCCCACTGTCCCTGATCACCACCACACGAGTCCTACTGTCCCTGATCACCACCACACCAGTCATATTTCCCCTAATCCCCGCCACACCGGTTACAGTGTCTTTGATCACTGTCACACCTGTCATACTGTCCCTGATCACCGCCACACCAATTACAGTGTCCCTGATCATCACACCAGTGTATGCCAGCAACAGTGTTCCTTATGACTGGCATACCAGTGGCATCGTCTCTACACCAGCGAAAGCCAGCAATAGTGTCCCTGATTGATGCTAGACCAGTCCCAGTGTCACTAGACCATCATAAGTCAGCAGCAGTGTTCCTAATTGTTCTCACACTAATCCTCAGTGTCATCAGACCAGTGTAAGGCAGTGTTCCTGATAACTGCCACACCAGTGCAGTGTTGCCTCTGCCTGCTGACTGTACTTACCCTGGCCTGTTTATTGATCAGATTACTGCATACTGCCTAGTCCAATCCTTTGCCTGTTTGCTGACCATGTTTCTGCATGCGCCTGAACTGACCAATCTCACATCCTGATGACTACATTACTGTAAGACACCAGTCCCAGCCACCCCCTGCAGACAAATGCATTCCTGGAACCACAGGAACTTTTTTGTTCTTCCTTACTTTAGCCTCCTGTACTTCCCAGCATTCCTAGGGGGCAGCCACGTGCCAGTAGGCTAGGCTTGCTTGGCTTATAGAAACTGGGACTGCTATAGGTGACGCTACACTAAGCTATATTACCTGAATAGAGAGGTAAAATTACAGTACATAGGTTTTGACACAATTGGTTGATTTGTGTGATAAGCAGGAGTAGGAGTACTAGAACGTGTTTTGGGGTGTATTTCTAAGTATGCTTATGATGTGTGTTAGAAATAATTTATTAAATTGACAACTGTGTAAAAAATGCATAAAGCCGCGTGCACACGAGCGGAATGTCCGACAGAAAAAGTCAGATGGAAGCTTTTCATTGTCTATTCCGATCGTGTGTATGCCTCATCTGACTTTTTTTTCGAAAATTCTGACGAACTTAGAAATAGAACATGTTCTAAATATTTCCGACGGAACCAATTCCTATCGGGAAAACCACTCGTCTGTATGCTGTTCTGACGGACCAAAAACTATGCATGCTCTGAAGCAAGTAGGAGACGGAAGCTATTGGCTACTGGCTATTGAACTTCCTTTTTCTAGACCTGTCGTAAGTGTTGTACGTCACCGCGTTCTTGACGGTCGGACTTTGGTTTGACCGTGTGTAGGCAAGACGGTTTGAATGGAATTCCGTCGGAAAACCTTCGGCGTTTATTCCGACGGCAAAACCCGTCATATGTACATGGCATAAGACCCACTATACCTTTCAGAAAATAACTTGGAATGTTTGCTTTTCAAAATAGGGTTATATTGTGGGTGTTTCCATTGTCCTGGTGATACTACTGATAGTCAGGAAATTAGATGTGTAATTTTTGCCCCTGGACCGCCTCTGAGGGTGCTCCTTGGATTTTGGGCCCCTCTATTCATCAAATCTTACACATGTGGTTTCCCCATACTCAGGAGGCATAGCAGAATGTATTTTAGGGTGTAATTGTAAGTATGCCCATGAAAAACTCATAATGCCTCTTACCAGATATCTTGGACTGTCTAATTTCCAAAAAGTGGTCATTTGGGGGGTTTTTTGTACTGCCCTGGCATTTTAGGGCCTCAAGACATGAGACAGCCAGTCAGTACATCAGAAACTATTTTCAAATATACTGTGTGTATATATATACACACACACACACACACACACACACACACACACACACACACACACACACACCATAATTTGTCGACTCTCACACCGACTAAATAACATACAATGATTTGGGTTATTTTACCCAAACAAATGTAGCAGAATATATTTTGGACTAAATTTAGAAAGGGTATTAAAAAACAGAAGCTAGGAAAAATTTGTTTTTTCCAAAATATTCTGTCTTTTTTCATTTATATAGAAAAAAGTACAAAACCCTGTGGTGATTAAATACCACCAAAAGAAGGTTCTATCTGTCTCAAAAAATGATACAACTTTAATTTGGGTAGTGTTGCATTGCATGACTAATTGTCATTCAGGACTGCATGGGGGTGAAAGTGTCTGGACTTGAGATGGCTAAAAAGCCAGTTGCTAGAAAAAAAAAAGGAAGAAGTTTTACATGGGCATAAGCTTTGCAAAAAGGTTACTAACCACTTACAGTTTGGGAGCTCTTTTCCGGCTTAATAATCCGGTAACCAAGGTACAATACAAAAAACGCGCACAAATACAATCAATCAGAACAAGCCACACAAGACAACTGAGCTGTGGTTAATTACCACATCCTCTCCATGGTGGAACAAAAGGAACCAATGATGATCACATATACATATTAGCAATAGTGTGTCCATTTTAGAACAGGCCATTTCAAGTATATTACATTATGTATAGGTAAAACCTTTTTTTAGTTTTGAATAGTTGTAAGGATTAAAATTCCTGTCAAGTTTTTACTGTTGTCTATGTCTCAGCTATGTAGAGTCACCCTCCCCATTTGTCCTTTCCTCACTTTGTGGAGGCTTTCCCACTTTCCTATAGCGCCTCTGGGACAAGAAGTACAAAAACATGTTATATGATGGGCTATTCAACTTCATCCTATTATTTTGACTGCAATTCTGCTTTATTTCTGATATGTTTGACATTTCAGGTATATACCATTTCATGGAAGAAAAAGGAAAGGTACCAGCCTTAAAACCTGGAAGTTTATGGATGTACTGCACATTTACATACAGGTAATCCCAGTCAACAGTTTACCATTGAGAATGAAAAACAAATTTAAAATGAGTGAAAAAGATTATATTATATTATTAAGCTGCTCCCCTGTTTTGGTATGTAGTACTCAAAAAGCAATTACAGTATATAGTGTAGAGAGGGCGCTATAAAGTGACTAATCAATTCAAGAGCAACAATGTGAACCTGATTGATCATGCACAAATAAATAGGTGTAGAAAAAAAACACACAACAATAAAAAAAAATAGTTACTGACACGATAACTCAAAACAATCGTAGCAAAAATATTGTGTAGTCCCAAACAAACAGTTCGTAGTGGTCTGAAAAAAAACGAAGAAAATAACACACATCTTCTGTGTAAAAGATCTTGCTACAAAGTAGTAGGAAAATCCTTCACCAACAACAACATAAACGACACCCAACGTGTACTGAATAATGAATCTGCATACCAGATGAATTTGACCTCTTTATTTAAAAAGAAAGTCAAAACCGCTTTGGCAGGATAATGCCTGCTCGCATATATGGACTGGAGATATGAAAGAAACTTCCTCCCCGGAGTTTAGACACGGGATATATGGAAAACACAATAGAGATCCATAGCATAATTCTATTCATTAAAAGGGTAAAACATACAAGAAAAGCCAAGGGGCTGCCTTAATTTATGAGTGCCCAAACCCGGCACTGGAGCTGCTAGCTTATCTGTGCTATAGACGCCTGGTTACCACGTCTGTGGCCGGCGTGCGTTCCACCAGCCGAAAGAGACAGCCAAAGGGACCAGATATGATGCAAGATAACGTGACCAGGTGGCGCTCCGACGTATGTTTCGTAATAAGGTCTATAGGAAACTGGAGACGTTATTACGAAACATACATCGGAGTGCCACCTGTTCACGTTATCTTACGTCATAGCCGGTCCCTTTGGCTGTCTCTTTCGGCTGGTGAAACGCACGCCGGCCACGTAGGTGGTAACCAGGCGTCTATACACTTTCATAGCACAGATGAGCTAGCAGCCCCAGTGCCGGGTTTGGGCACTCGCAAATGTAAAACTCTGTTTTGAGTTATCGTGTCATTAACTATTTTTATTGTTGTGTGTTTTTTTCTACACTGTGCATGATCAATCAGGTTCACATTGTTGCATTTGAATTGATTAGTCACTTTATAGCGCCCTCTATACACTATATAACTGTTTACCATTGACTAAAGCCCCGTACACAAAAGCTGAAAGTTGGGAGACATTGGCCGGTCAAAAAAAAAGCAGAATGGCCGACATTCGGCCTGTGTGAATGTTAGTCTGTCCGACAGAAGCTGGCTGTTAGGTCAGCTTCTTCAGATGAGCATGTTGGAAAACCGGCAGATGATCAACTCGCGATCAGCGCTCTCAGCCAATAGTAGAGCACACTGATCGGACTACTCTGGCGGGGGGATCCCCCTGTCACAACAGTTCAGTAACTTTGAATGGTTAGTACAGTGGCTCCAACCGAAGCTGACAGTTTTTTTTTTCGTTCAACAAAAAAAAACTTGTAGTGTGTACCTTAGGCTGTTTTCCTTGGCCAGCTTTTTAAATGTCTCCAGGTGATCGGGGTGCTCGCCCTCCACCATCACTGTGGAAGACCTTATCTGGCTTCATGCCAACTGGTAGTGTAATCCACAATGTGCTTAATCACCCATAAATCCCAATAAACATTTCAGCAAGAGGATAATGTGGTTAGTTCCACTGTTCAAAATTCCAGTGAGGAATGTCATGACTGTGGAGGGAACTTCAGCAAGCCTATTTATGGTCAAGCTCTGACGCAGCCTAACCAGCCAAGTGTTCTCCGCACAGTCACAGCTAGCATGTTATCATCTGCACAATTCTTCTCACATTACTCATGTTTGACTAGTGCATGCTCTTATGCCTGACCCTCCTGCTGTAACAATGAGGTTACTGACAGCTGTGGCCACTGTGAAGAAGCAGAGGCCTCCCAAACTTAGTGGTCATTGTTGGTGGATAGTGAACACACAGCAAAGCCGTGTTCAAATCTGGTATGATAAAAGGACTGAACACTTTGACACAACATACACCTTTACAATTTGAGAGAGACCCCACTGTCATGAAAATACTAAATGATTTTACGTCCTTTTATTATGTCATCTAACAGGCGAAGCAAGCCTGTTTTTAATTTTATTTCTTTTGCAAATATAAAACCACCATTATGTAAAGCTCTATGCCGGGAGTTCAGTGTAAAAGCCGCTGCATATGCCATGCCTGAACTTATTGTGCTGCAGAAATACAGGGGCCTACAACTGCTTATGAAGATACAGAATAACATTACAAAACACTCATTGCCAATGTACACATTTACCCAGTAATTAAAAGAACATGAGAATCCTCACCTATTAGCCAGAATTCCCAGTTGTGATGAGTTATCTTGTAGACATAAATAAAAAGCATTCAATCAGCGAGGCCACAGCCAGGGCAGCAGTGCATTGACAGCTAAGCAATCAGCTAATGGATAATCCAGCACAATGAAATGGACTATGCAGGGATACAAGATCTGCTTGCTAGCCACTTATTCATTTGATCATAGGAAGAAGGTATATAGTAATATTATATGTACCATGAAATGCTCATTACACTAGAAGACAGAATTAGATGCTCCTAAAAATTCAATACCCTCCGATTTTGCTTAAAGTGATTATTTAAAAAAAAAAAAAAAAACTAACCTTTTCAAACATGTCATAATTACCTGCTCTGGGCAAGGGTTTCGCACAGAATGACCCCAAGCCTCCTTTTCTGGGGTCCCCCGGCGGCGCTCCTGGCCCCTCCTCTTCATAGAGTGCCCCCACAGAGCCGCTTTCCATGGGGGCACTCATGCGGGTGCGTTCCCGAGTCTTGCTGCTGCGTCCGTTGACACAGACAGCAGGACTCGGTCCCGGCTCCCATTTCACTGGATTTGATTAACAGCAGCGGGAGCCAATGGCTCCCGCTGCTATCAATCTATCTAATGAGAACCCGAGACAGCGGCTGGAGCTGCTGGGCTTGTCCTCAACGCTGGAACGATCGGGTTAAGGTAAGAAAAAAGGGGGGCTCTGGGGGCTGCTGTAGCACAGAAGCTTTTTCACTTTAATGCACAGAATGCATTAAGGTGAGAAACCTTGAGACTTTACTCAACTCCTTTAAGCCCCATACACTCGGGCAGAATGTTGGGAGACAGTACAAAAAAATACTGGCCAAAATTCTGCCTGTATGTCGGGCTGTCCGTTCGGCCGGCTTCTGTTGGACGTGTATACTGGAAAACCAGCAGCTGACCGACTCCCGATCAGCACTCCTATGTAGTGTACACACGGGCGGACTTTTCAGCATCAAGCGTCCGACGGTCTTTCCGACGGACTTTCGATGGCGTTACGACGAATTTTCGGATGACCGGACTTGCCCACACATGAACGGACTAAAGTCCGTTGGTATGAGCGTGATGACGTACGAAGGGACTAGAATAAGGGAGTTCATAGCCAGTAGCCAATAGCTGCCCTTGCGTCCTTTTTTGTCCATCGGACTAGCATACAGGCGAACGGATTTTTCTACCGGACTCGAGTCCGTCGGAAAGATTTGAAACATGTTCCAAATCTAAAGTCCGTCTGATTTTCGACAGAAAAAGTCAGCTGAAGGTCCGATGAAGCCCACACACGGTTGGATTGTCCGACGGATTTGTTCCGTCGGACCAGTCCGGTCGAAAAGTCCGCCCGTGTGTACACGGCATTAATCAATGGCAGAGAGCGCTGATCAGAGTGTTCTATTGGAAGGGGCCGTCCCCCTGTCAGATCACAACGATCGCTGGACTAACCTTGTATGATTAGTACATCGGCTCCTGACCAGGGCTGTAGTGTTTATCCGGCTTTAAAGCGGAGCGCCACCGAAAAAAAAATATTTTAAAAGTCAGCAGCTACAAATACTGCAGCTGCTGACTTTTAAAACATGGACACTTACCTGTCCAGGGCGCCCGAGATGTCGGCACCCGAGGCCGAAGCGTCTCTCCGTCCTCGGGTGCTGCCGCCTCCATCTTCGGTAAGGGAATCAGGAAGTGAAGCCGTGCGGCTTCACTTCCCGGTTCCCTACTGCGCATGCGCGAGTCGCGCAGCGCAATCCGGATGGTCCCTGCTGCCTCTGGGACCCGTGTGTTTCCCAGCAGGCAGCGGGGAGGGAGCAGGAAGTGGCGTAAATACCCGCAGATTCTGCGGGTATCTATGCCGGAAGTGGGTACAGATACCTGTAATATACAGGTATCTGTACCCCCCTCCCCCCTGAAAGGTGCCAACTGTGTCACCGGAGGGGGGGAGGAATCTGATGAGTGGAAGTTCCACTTTTGGGTGGAACTCCACTTTAATGTGACCCCTGCCCTCTCTCTTGATATCCTTATCTGATGGTACCCTGCATAAGGTCTGCTGTAAACTTTTTATTGCCTCCCTCTTCATCTCTAACAATTACTGGATAGCAGCCCTGGGACGGTGTAAAAAATAGACTTTACATTCAGCTTTTTGTCCGCTAGGCAGCGCTTTACAAGTGAAGGCACCATTTTATTTCTTTTTTTTTTTTTTTTACAACTTTATTGAAATGTCAAATAGCAAAGTGACATTCCCGTTAATTTCTTAGCACCGTAGCTGTTGTGCACAAAAACACAGGGACAAACAGGGAGCTGTGGAGAAGTGTGGAGATCTGCACATATGCTGCAGATTTCTGCACAGTAATACTTCCACATCTGCTGCCTGTGTTCTGCTGTCAAAATGGCAGGTTGAAAACTATTACTGACATTATTCTAGTGCAGAAAACGTGTGAGCAGGCCCGAAACTAGCTTTAAATCCTTAACATAGGAAGGTGTTACATAAAGAGGACTTTTACACTCCTCTAATGCTGCGTACACACGATCGGATTTTCCGACGGGAAATGTTCGATGGGAGCTTGTTGTCGGAAATTCCGGCGGTGTGTAGGCTCCATCGGACATTTTCCTTTGGAATTTCCGACAAACAAAATTTAAGATCTGGATCTCAAATTTTCCGACAAAAAAATCCGTTGTCGTAAATTCCGATCGTGTGTACACAATTCCGACGCACAAAGTTCCACGTATGCTCGGAATCAAGCAGAAGAGCCGCACTGGCTATTGAACTTCATTTTTCTCTGCTCGTCGTACGTCACTGCGTTCTTGACGTTCGGAATTTCCAACGAGATTTGTGTGACTGTATGTATGCAAGACAAGTTTGAGTCAGTTGAAAAAAAAACATGGATTTTGTTGTTGGAATGTGCGATTGTGTGTACGTAGCATAAGTAAACTTGAAGGCAAAACTGTTTTAGTTTTAGATGCAGTGGAGAGGGATTAGCACATCTTCCAGGTTTTTATTTTCGTCTGTGTCCCCATTAAAGAGATTCACTCCCAACATTTTTTTTGGTGGCGCTTATCATCGAAAGAACATTCCAAATTTTGGGTGGTAACCATAACAGGAATAAAGGGGAAATCTTCCAATGGGAACACTTGTTCTGGTAACCGTGGAGACCACCATGAATTTCCTCTTAATTTGGAGGGATTCCCTCTTACTTTCCAGTGGCACACAGATGGCAAAAAAAGAAGAAATAAAATGTACAGGGGTTAAAAACCCTCCCTTACACTTACTATTCCAAATCGAAAAAAAAAAAAAAAAATGCTTTCTACATTAACATGTTTACACCCGTCCTACGGAATTCTACAAAATATAACATATTTTAAAAGTTTCATATGAAGAGTAAGACCCCTCTTAAAGCAGAACTCTAGTTTATCATTTTAAAAGGAGAGGGGAAGCGTGTGTGTCTGTGTTCACCTTAACATATCACCTCACTTCCTTTTCCATCTTCTACCCATCATATAGGCATGAAGTGAGCAATAAAAAAAGTTCCAACTTTCACCATTCTAAATAAAAAAAGAAAATAAAATTGTTTTGGCTTGGGATGGGCTTTAGTGGACTGCGAAGATGTGCAGCTCTGCGACCATCCAGCACAGAGAACTAACCTGCTGATAGATACATTGTGTATAAATAAAAAATATATATTATAACTACCTTTTTTTCCCCCTTTTTTTATAACTGATCACATTCCCTCTGTTCTCAGCTGCATAAGAGCTGGGGGAGAAGTAGCAACAGCACACTGATCTTCCCAGTGAAAGGCTGTGCAGGGGGGCGTGTCAGGACAAGTCTGATCATTGGAGGAGAGCAGGCTTAGTTCCCAGCATAGCTAGAGAACTGACCATGCTGTGCTCTCGTGCCTAGTGTGGTCAGTTTTTAAAAGGCAAGCAGAAGGACTGGCAGGAACACCAGGGATTGAGAACAGGATACTTTTTCATACAAGTACATGGAAAGCAGGCACATATCAGGAATAAGGATGGGCTCGGGCGTGTTCGCACAGCCCAGGTGCAGAGGCCGCCAGGAAGTCGGCACAGTGCTGCTCTAATCACAGGCAGTGAGACATTTTCCTGATGTGTGGCTGCAGAGATCGGGAAATGTCTCACTGCCTGTGATTAGCGCAGCGCCGTACCGACTTCCTGGCGGGCTCTGCACGTGGGATGTGCGAACACACCGGAGCTCATTCTTAATCAGGAATATGAAATGTTGGGTTTACATACTCTTATGCCCAGTACACACGGTCGGACATTAATCGGACATTCCGTCAACAAAATCCTAGGATTTTTTCCATCGGATGTTGGCTCAAACTTGTCTTGCATACACACGGCCACACAAAGTTGTCGGAAAATCCGATCATTCTGAACGCGGCGACGTAAAACACGTACGTCGGGACTATAAACGGGGCAGTGGCCAATAGCTTTCATCTCTTTATTTATTCTGAGCATGCGTGGCACTTTGTGCGTCGGATTTGTGTACACATGATCGGAAATTCAGATAACGGATTTTGTTGTCGGAAAATTTTATAGCCTGCTCTCAAACTTTGTGTGTCGGAAAATCTGATGGAAAATGTGTGATGGAGCCTACACACGGTCAGAATTTCCGACAACAAGGTCCTATCACACATTTTCCGTCGGAAAATCCGACTGTGTGTACGGGGCATAAGGCTCCAGCATCTATGCAAAACTGAAATATCAGTTTAGGATGAACTGACACTTTAGGCTGGGTTCACACCTATGCAAATTGGATGTGGGTTTCGGAAAGCACTGCACAGAAATGCTGTGTGTCTTTGGCTCCGTTTCAGGGTCAAATTCAGGCAAAGATTCGGCCCCCGAACCGGACAACAGGGACGCAGAGCGTTCCTGTGCAATCTGCAGCCGGTTCCAGTGTGAAGCGAGCCTGAAAGGTTATCTATTGTCTATAAAATATTCATATTAAATTTCAGTTATTTATAGCCTACTTCTGGATGTTTTTTTTTCCATTCAACTAGCTGTTTGAATGAAAAACAAACAAGGTGGAGGGAAGAATCCCACCCTACCCCCTTTTCCCTCTGGCGGGGCATTGTATTCTGACAGCTGCACCTGCTGCTGTCAAAGTACCCTGGTCAGCGGCTGCAGTCCCTAATTGAGAAAAAATTTCCAACATTCTCCTTTAATGGAATTTGATTGACCAATCAACTTGTGTCGAGCAGGGATTGGCGCAAACTGATCAAAATTTTGATTTGCTTATGGTCAGCTTTACTTTGTGAAGTTCACATTTACTCCCTTGAATTCTGTGACCTGCATATAGGCACTGCTGTGTCACACATTTCACAGAGCCTGCTTCCTGCTCTATAGAGATGCTGAGAGGAAGAGTTTCAGGAGCCAGTGCACAGGAATCATTGCTTGCCGAAAGCAAGGTACCATGGGATATGTAGTCCTTAGAAATTAAAAGTAAACCAAAGGAATGAGCAGAGGAGAAGCTACAAAGATTGAAGAGAATCCAGGAAGTTGTGGAAATAGATGGCCAGTAGACAGGTAGAACTCATAAACATGAAAGGAGATTTTTCAAGTAAGCTTGTATTGGATCATCAAAAATAACTATTGTTTGTATTGTTATTACAGCGCTGACGTTATAAAATAAAAATGTATGCTGTAACTATATATCTGATTTTAGGAACTGATACTTTAGGACCTTGCCTGACATGTTTGTCAAAAGGAACCTGTAAAGTCAACATTTTAACCTTATCTATAATAAATGAGCAAGTAAGATTATGTACACAATAGAGATCCCCGGCACCATTCTTATCACGGCAATATGTACAATAGGTTATCACCCAAAGAAAACAGATCTGGCCAAAGCACCATTTATTAGCAAGAGAAGATTTACGCAGCCCATTGATTACTTAAGTATCTTTCCTTTCAACACAGGTGGAAACGAAAGAAAATCGCCTAATTCCCCCATCAACACAGTCAGTCACAGGGAGCCTTCAGCATTAAAATAAAAAAAAATCAGACAGGCTGGCTGTACCCTGGTCGATCGATGAATTGACGGATTGATTGATAGCATCTTATACATTACGTTATGAGGTATTAGAATGACTTCAATGCGGTCAATTCACTATCCCTTGTATTCCTTATGTATGGATTTTTTTTTATGTGAATCAGCTCACAAACTTGCATCAATAAAAATACATACTTCAACTGCTGCAAAGAATATTGTATTGTCCAGAGATCAGTCACCCGTAAACAAGATCCAGGTGGCCTAAATACTTTATTCTCTGAAATAAAACGTTGCCACAAAGCAATTCTTTAAACTTGGCAGAACTACAAGCTTGTCACGCTGTTCATGTGCTGTGTGATGGGGAAACATTGTGTACAGAACACTGGCAATTTGTAGACCTGCTACAGGCAAATGGCACAAGATTTGTCTACAGATCTTGTGTAAGCAAACCTGAATAAACTACAATTGTTCTCTCTACCCTACTCTAAAATATCAGGGCAAACAAATAGGTATACACACACACACACATCCAATTTAAAGTGGTTGTAAACCCTTACAGACCACTTTGACCTACAGGTAAGCCTAGATTAAGACTTACCTGTAGGTCCAAGAAATATCTCCTAAACCTACACGGTTTAGGAGATATTTGCAAAAAGACATTCACCGCTGTCTACGACGCATGTGCCGTAGACAGCGGCGCACAGAGCATGCCGCTGCTAACTGCGATATGCCGTTAGTGGCGGCTCCCGTGCGCATGAGTGACGTCATCGCGGCTCCGGCCAATCACAGCACCGGAGCCACGATACCCAGAAAGAAGATGGACGCTCCGTAGCAGAAGGGACAGCGGTGACATCGCAGGCTCCTGTGTCAGGTAAGTGATACATAATGGGCTACTATGTGATGCATAGTAGCCCATTATGCTTTGCCTTTGCAGTGAAACAAAGAGGAAGTAAACCCATCAGGGGTTTAAGGCCTGTATTCATGGGTTTTTTTCGACTTTGCCTCCCCATACATGTCTAGGTACACAGATAGGGATGCCACCTGTCCAGGATTCACCTGGACAGTTCGGGTTTGGAATCATGTGTCCGGGTTTCAGTCTGCCGGAAACCCGGAAAGATTATTTAGACAGGGCTGTGGCTCCCCAAAACAGTCACACAAAAATCTGTAGCCGTCCGGGAGCTGGGGGCCGCTGTCTGGGGGCAGGTTTGGCATCACTGGGGGGGGCAATAATGTCAGCAAGAGCAGTTAGGCCACACCCACTGTTTGCCGCAGCATGCTGCATAACCACTCTCCTTGAGGCACCCAAAAGGTGTCCCAGGTCTTTTATATTCCTATAGTGTATACTACGAAAAAAAAAGGTGCCCTGTAAAGTGTTTGGGTTTGGCTTGAAGAAAAGGTGGCAACCTTATGCACAGACGTAATATCCCAAACGTAGATGCATTCGGGACACTACATCATTGCACATGTGATACTTAACGCAAGTAACGGTTCATAGCTGCGTACAGCCCCTTTCACCTATTCATGTCTATGGGAGGCTGTACGCAGCGCCAGGGCATCCCAGGCACAAAGGTATGCAGTGTTTATGCTGTATGAGCAGATGCACCTGTGTGTTTGAAACCTAATACTGTATGTTAAAAAAGTAAATGGAAGAAAACATGTACACAAACAGGATGGGGCAGTCTATTTATTGCCTATAGCCGTGGGCCTTAATGCATTAGACTAGTGTGGTTGTGAAGGTGGTTGTGAAGGTAACTCCACAAAAACAGTAGTTCAGGGTAGATGATAATAACTGCGGTGAAATGCAGGCAGAGCAGAAGCTGAATGTAAGGAACTGATAAAATGTAGATTTTCTCTATAACTATGCACCCTGCATTCAAAAACATCAAACCAAAACTACAGTTAAAAACTAAAAAAAGTTGCGAACAGGCAAGCTCTTTATTGCAGAAGAGACATGCAATGTACCCTTCTGCAATGTAGCACATTTGCATTCGTAATCCTCACTGAAATTCACACTACGGAGTTCAATGTACATTCCAGCACACTTCCAGGGTGCCGAGATGACGGCTCTCCTGTGTATGCTTAGGAGTGACATCATCCCGTACCGGCCAATCAAAATGGCCAAAGTTTGGCACCTGGAAAAACCCAGGAAGAAGTTGCTGGCAAGGGACCTTACAGGCGTTGGACTGTTGGAACGAAGGTAAATATATCTGCCTTTAGTTCTGCTTTAAAGCCAGATTTACATCTTTATGTAAATCTGGCTTTACATGGCAAACTGTGGTTCATTTTGAATGGCACATCCTCGAACGAACCACAACCAACTTGCGATTTAGCACAGCACAACACACATATGTGAACCATTTGTGCTGCTCTGTACTGGAAAACAAAAAAGTTGCAGGTCCAGTATTAGCATGTGTTAACAACGCATTCCATATGAATGGGCTTTACCACCACAACACATGTTAACACATATATATATAGCAGGTCCACACAGCTGCAATAGCGTGGGGGAAGAGCAGGCAATTTTTACTACAGGACCCATCACATTAATCAAGATACATGTGTCAGCAGATGCGGATCAGATTTTTGATTTTTCTCAACTTCCAAACTGTCTAAGGTTAAGATCCCATGGCCATTTGTTACCAAAAGCATTATAGGTACATGATGTCATAAGGGACTGTAAAGTCTATGGTTTTTAGGCAGAACCTTCTTCCAGTTTCCAAGTTCAGTATGTCCTAAGATTTCTGCATTTGTTTAAAATTGAAATGCAGCGATCCATGCGCATTTCCTGTACCGCATTACAATCACACTGTTTTTGCGATCCGATGCGGGTGTCAATACCAAGTTAACGACAGCCCAAAAAGATCGCAAGCACAGTGCAATTTGCCCCGCAACGGATTGTATGGTACAAAATGACTATGCGATGCGGTTGTGGTGTGGCTCAAAAAAAAGGTGCCTGCACTTCTTTGGTGCAATGAATGGGCTCAAATCACACCACACTGAATTGCACAGAAATGCGGTGCGGTTCCTGTGCGGGTTATAGTGTGAACCAGGGCTTAATAAAACAGTAAAGAGGGCAACACACATTTACTTAAAAAAAAAAAAAACCCGCACACACACACGTGGAAAAGTGCATTACATTAATAGGTAAATAATAGCTGCGCTGAAAAAGTGATCTAAAGTGTGATAATCACACCAATGCGAAAAACAATTTCCCAGATAATAAATGTCCAGACAGTATGCAATGAGCTGGATATAAAGTGTAACAGTGCAATCTTCAAGCAGTAAACAATGAGATCTTCAGAAAGTAAACAGTGAGCAGGATTTAAAGTGCAACAGTGCAATCTTCCGTCACCAGTGATATTGAACACCAAAACAAATGCGCGCTTACCAGAGGCAAGCAAGGAAGAGCTTGTGGCTTAAACCCAGCCAGGGCCTTTGAGAGAGTAATGGATGCCAAACTCTCAGGAAGCACTGATCCAGGATCGATGTGTGATCAGTGAGTAGTAAGGGCCCTCCGGTGCCGTGACATCAGGGCATAGAAGAAAAAATGTTTGTGCCTCAGACGACGTCATTGTATGACGAAACATGCGTCTGGCGGGAGAATGTGCTGACGTATCGTGTCCTGTCTTCGGAGAGCCACGGGCGCTTGCAGGCAGGCCGGCCATCTGTTTTTGCTTGAATTTTACTCCTTATTTGTAAGTGTTATTCCTTTTGCCAAATAAATTTTTATATGAAAAATTTTTATATGATGGTATTACACTATGGGAAACACTTTTTCTTCTATGCCCTGATGTTACGGCACTGGAGGGCCCTTACCACTCACTGATCACACATCAATCCTGGATCAGTGCTTCCTGACAGTTTGGCTTCCGTTACTCTCTCAAAGGCCCTGGCTGGGTTTAAGCTCTTCTTTGCTTGCCTCTGGTAAGCGCGCATTTGTTTTGGTGTTCAATATCACTGGTGACGGAAGATTGCACTGTTGCACTTTGAATCCTGCTCATTGTTTACTTTCTGAAGATCTCATTGTTTACTGCTTGAAGATTGCACTGTTACACTTTATATCCAGCTCATTGCATACTGTCTGGACATTTATTATCTGGGAAATTGTTTTTAGCATTGGTGTGATTATCACACTTTAGATCACTTTTTCAGCGCAGATATTATTTACCTATTGATTGTGCATATGTTCTGTATTTCATATGTTAGCTGCTGCTTCACCTTATATTTTGTTTATCTTATCTTTTGTTTAATTTATTTACTCTGAGGGCGGTATTCACATCCTTTTTGTTCCTATTTGCATTACATTAATGCAAGGAGAAAGGAGCAGCAGTGACAGGTCCCCAGCTAATACAAGAGAAGATAAATCTGATAGGGTGAACATAAACAAAACACAGCTAATTTCCACTATCCCCCCTTTACCCCCTAATGCCCCGTACACACGATCAGAAAATTGTACGGAAAATACCGCTTTTGAAGCGATCATATGATAATCGGATCGTTAGTACAGAGCTTTCGAGAGCCGATCAGGACAGTTCATCCGATAGTATTCTATTGGACATGCAGGAAAAAAATTTTCATACGATGCCAGATCGTAAGATTTTCGTTTAATCAGTACAGCTATCGTTTCGAAAATGCACTACAAATGCATTACAACACATGACATCACTTCCGAATTTTATTTCTGTCGTGCAGGAATTTTCGTGACTTTAGTAAACTCATCAGATTCGATCTGAGATCAGCATGCAATAAAAAACGTTCGTCCGATAATCTCATCATGTGTATGGGGCATAAGAAGTGGTGTCAGATGTAGTCTGCTGGCATCCAAAGAGATGAGCTATATTTCCCAATTTGGTGATTTTTTTCTATCTTACTCATTTATATAAAAAAAAAAAAACAGGAACAGAGCTCTCCAGCTTTGGCTAGATTGACTATTTACCTTGTTTTCTCCACTGGTTGGAATGGTTGAAGGCTTGATTTTATTCTCTGATTGCTGATTTTTAAAAGCAAAGTATGCATCTTGAAACGCTTGCTGTAATGCAGGGGTGCTCAGCTCGTGACCTGTGGGCCACATTTGGCCCTCCGAGCCCTCTGATTTGGCCCTCCACCTGAAACTGAATGCAGGAGTTTTAGGCTCGGTTCTCACCTATGTGAGCTGTAATTCGCATAGCAGGAGAATGTGACCGGCTCTCTATGGATGGCTCTGTTTCAGGGCTGAATTCAGGCAAAGATTCGGCCCTGATTCGTCCCTGAAATGGAGAACAGGGACGCACAGCGTTCCTATGCGATCCGCGGCCATTTCGAGTGTAAAGCAAGCCTAAGTGTACTTTTAGAAAGTGCACCACACCCGCAAAATATAACAGAACTCTGTGGCAAACAGCAGCTAACTCGCAGGAAAGCCGCAGGTGCACTGTGTTAGACCAGTATTGCGGGTAAACCACAGTGCATCAGTGTGAAAGCAGCCTTATAGGGGGCTCAGGACAGTAAGGGCTTGTTTACATTTGTAGTTTTGGGAGGTGGTAAAACCCCATAGTTGAGACATGTTTTTACACACACTCAACCACGAATGTAGCCTTAGGGGTTACAATGGCAACACACACACACACACAGGGCCTGTGCGGCCTCCATGTCACATGCTGTTTTACACTTGGACAGGAGAGGCGGCAGATGCAGGAATCAATCCTTTCCATTTTACTCCTGCAGCTGCTGAAAGTCGGCTTCTCCTCTTCTCCCTCCCACCGGGATTCAGTGTCTGAAGGAAAATATTCATTATGCTAGTCAAAATAAAAAATAAATAAAAATCTAAATTTTGCATCATTTCGTTTCATTCATTGTGGCCCGCGGCCGGTTACCAAATCACTTAATTGGCCCTTGCTCTTCAACCTGCCCCAAAAGGAACCTTACACAGTCTTAAACACGTGCAAGCGCATATGCGCACCCACACACACTGGGGCCAATTAGAATGGATGTCCATGAACCTACTAATAGATAAACAAAAAGGTGATTGTCACCACACCCGGGGTCTCTGCTCTGAAAAGATCTAACCACTTTCCCATATGCAGTCCATCATCTCATATCCAATGACACCTTTACACTATGTCTTTAAGGCTACATTACCGGAAGCTATTTTATTTGGGAAATGTAATCACAGTTTCAGTAAGAGGGCACATTGTGGATGGGTCATCTGTATGAGGCAGTTAATTATCGGGGGTGAGTCAAGGACATAATCGTTTCTTTTAGCCTGATTGTTGATCTGGCAGATGGTGAGGTCAGGATATGACACTGCTAGTTTCATTACCTCCATGTCACATGGGAAAAGGCTGAGCGGTGCCATAAGGTCAGTGCTAGTCAACAGTAAGAAAGGGTGGGAAGACAGATTTCAGCAATACATTTGTCGCAAACACTGGCCTGGCCTTACATCAATACGCTGCTTTTGGACTGCAGCCGGCCTCAATTAATACCTTCCAACTGATCCCAAAATGTTTACTGGGATACATGCAAACCACCCATTTGTGGAAACAATTCACACTATTGGACCCCAAAGAAGTAGGGCTTTGCAGATATAGATGTGGTTTTGGTCATTCATCAGTGATTTTAGCTGAATAAGGATTGGCAGAAATGTGCTGGGCTACAAAAGCTCCAACTAAAGAATCTAAATGTTAGGAGGTACAGACCTTACTAGATTCTTTTATTCACATACACATTCTAATTCATCCCACTCATTTGCCCTTAAAGATTCAGAAGCTCAAGGTAGAAATGTACCAAACGATCAGATTGCCCACTTGTGTGTATGTCGAAATCTCTCAGAGATCAAGCCACCATGAATAAAGCTGGCCATAGAAAGAGTGATTTTCTTTCCAGCAACCATGGGTTGCAGGAAAGAAAATTGCTCAATTCCCCCATCAACACTGGCTCCTGGGGAGCCATTGTGTTCTTCCAGCGGGGAGGGATAGCCGCTAGCAATAATTGCGTGCAAAATCCGACAAGCTGGTTGTACCCAAGTTGATCGATCAAACTTGGGTACGCTCAGCTTCCCGAACCACCTGAGATTCGAACCATCTATGGCCAGCTTTAATTTGAGTCCTACAATGTGTCCTAATCTGTGTGAAAGGCCAGTTTAGAGCCGATAGCAATAATCACATGACAAATCCGACAGGCTGGTTGTACTCAAGTTGATTGATTGAACTTGGATACGTTCAGCTTGCTGAACTGCCTGAGATTCCAACCATATATGGCCGGCTTTATTTATAAGATAAGATACAGGCTACTCTCATGGACAACTAGTAGCACATCTAATTAACCAGGGGACCCCACTGAATGCTACTAATGTCACACCAGATTTTTTTTGGTGAAGCATAGGTAAAGTGAAAGATAGAAATGATCACTAAAACGCATCAGAATTAAAGCGGAACTCTACCCAAAAGGGGAAGTTCCGCTTTTCCTCCCACTCACCTCTACCACATTTGGAATGTTTTCTTTTTTAGGGGGGAGAGAGCAGGTACCAGATTTTGCCGTGGCAATATGAGCGGAAGTTTGGGTCTCCCCTCCTTATTACAGGTCCCAGGAGACTGGGTGACCAATCACAGGGGGCAGAGTGGCTCGTGCATTCGCAGTGGGCAGCCAGCTGTGAAGCCGCAAGGAGTCACAGTTGGCTGCCCAAAGTTAAGATGCCAGTGCCGGCACCCGAAGACCAGCAAAGAGCCAGGGACAGGTGAGGACATCGCTGGATCCTAGGACAGGTAGTGTGTGTTTTTTTTAAAAGTCAGCAGCTACAGTGTTTGTAGCTGCTGACTTTTACATTTTTGTTTACAGGCTGAAACTTTCTTTAAAAATTTCTTGAGTAGAAGATGAATTAATTTATGTAGGCCTGCTCATCTATGGAACTGTAAACAAAAGTACTTTTCTTGATAGTGAGATGAGGTCAGAGTTCCCCCAGGGATTTCAGATGTAAGTGAAGTATTTTGCTCGGATTCTGACTTTCCTGATTATCAAGAGTTTTCCCGGTTATTCCAATGTAATAAACACAGATCTAGGCAGGCAACTAACATTTTCAAGAGAAGCCCCCATATTTCTCTTAGTTCAGGCGTCCTTTAATTCTTTACTTTTGAATCTAGATAAAAATGGATTACTATATAAAATATACAATAGCAACATTTCACTCCTTGGGTCAACAGTCAAAATATGTTTAGCTTGTCAAGACACTGGCACTGCAATGCTGTTAAAAGGTCCCATCTGCCAATGCAAATATCTTTGCCAGAGATCTGTGCCTACTGAGAGTGAAGGCAATCTTGCAGAAATATTCTCTCAGAGGTATGATGTTAGCAATATCCCACAGTCAACATGATGAAGTAAATGAATATCAGTAAAGTTACAGAAATAAACTATGTGATGCTCAAGACCTCAACTGTTTGCTCCAAGTACATCAAATACAGCAAACGTGTGGAGCAGTCTAAAGGCCACCTATAGACATCATATGATAGACCAGTGTTTCTTAACTCCAGTCCCTAAGGAAACCTAAAGCCCTGTACACACGATAGGATTTTCCGACAACAAAATCCATGTTTTTTTTCCGACGGATGTTGGCTCAAACTTGTCTTGCATACACACGGTCACACAAAGTTGGTCGGAAATTCCGAACGTCAAGAACGCGGTGACGTACAACACATACGACGAGCCGAGAAAAATGAAGTTCAATAGCCAGTGCTGCTCTCCTGCTTGATTCCGAGCATGCGTGGAATTGTGCGTCGGAATTGTGTACAGACGATCGGAATTTCCGACAACGGATATTGTTGTAGGAAAATTTGAGAACCAGCTCTCAAATTTTGTGTGACGGAAATTCAGATGGAAAATGTCCGATGGAGCCTACACACGAATTTCCGACAACAAGCTCCTATCAAACATTTTCCGTCTGAAAATCCTATCGTGTGTACGGGCATAACAGGTCATGTTTTCAGGCTTGTCGTTATTTTGCACAGGTGATTTGATCAGTTTCACTGCCTAAGGCCGGGTTCACACTAGTGCGACAAAACGCTCCGACATTAGGAGCTCCTGTCGCATGACGTGTGAAAATCAATGTTTCCCTATGGGAGCCGTCTTAACTGGTCTGACACAAGTCCGTCCGACTTTGAAAATGCTCCCACTACTTTGGTCCGACTTTGATCCTACTTCAGCCCATTGACTATCATTGAAGTCAGATCAAAGTCGGATCGCCGTCTTGCATGATCCGACTTTGGCATGCGACTTGTGCTCCGATGATCTTGAGAGGGAACTCCACGCCAAATTTTAAATAAAAAACTGGCATGGGTTCCCCCTCCAAGAGCATATCAGGCCCTTGGGTCTGGTATGGATTTTAAGGGGAACCACCCTACTCAAAAAAAAGGGCGTGGCCCCCCAAAATCCATACCAGACCCTTATCCGAGCATGCAGCCCGGCCAGTCAGGAAAAGGGGTGGGGACGAGCAACCCCCCCCCCCCTGAACCATACCAAGCCGCATGCCCTCAACATGGGGGGTGGGTGCTTTGGGGCGGGGGGGCGCCCTGCAGCCCCCCCCCCACCCCAAAGCACCTTGTCCCTATGTTGATGAGGACGAGGGCCTCTTCCCGACAACCCTGGCCGTTGATTGTCGGGGTCTGCGGGCGGGGGGGCTTATCGGGATCTGGAAGCCCCCTTTAACAAGGGGGCCCCCAGATCCGGCCCCCCACCCTATGTGAATGAGTATGGGGTACATTGTGCCCCTACCCATTCACCTAAAAAAAAAAAAAAAAAAGTGTCAAAAATAAAACACAGTACACAGTACAAAAACACAGGTTTTTAAAGTTATTTATTAAGCAGCTCCGGCGTCTCTTCCGATTTCTTCTCCTTCTTCCGCTGATGTCTTCTCCCCTCTCTGGGTCTTCTCCGCTCATGTCTTCTAGCCCTCTCCTGTTCTTCTCCCTCTGTCCATTGTCTTCTGCCTCTACTGGGTCTTCTCCGCTATCTTCTCGCTCTTTTGCTGGGTCTTCTCCGCTGTGTTCTCCCTCTGTTGTTCTTTCAATGTTGACTCAACGCTCTCTCCCGCTCTAATGCTGGGTGTGCATTGTGCCCTTATATATATATATTGGCATGGAGCTGGGTCATCGGAGGCCCGCCCCTTATGACGTCACTGCCCGTGGCATGATGGGGTGGTGTCGTCATAAGGGACGGGACCTCCGGGTGACATCACCCAGTGGCCCCGCCCCATGCCAATATAAGTAGGGGCACACCGCGCACCCAGCATTAGAGCAGGAGAGAGCGTTGAGTCAACATTGTAAGAAGAACAGAGGGAGAACACAGTGGAGAAGACCCAGCAAAAGAGCGAGAAGACAGCGGAAAAGACCCAGCAGAGGCAGAAGACAGTGGACAGAGGAAGAAGAACCAGAGAGGGCTAGAAGACTTTTTTTAGGTGAATGTACCCCTACCCAATGTATCCCATACTAATTTATATAGGGTGGGGGCCGGGAACTGGGGGCCCCCCTTGTTAAAGGGGGCTTCCAGATTCCGATAAGCCCCCTGCCCGCAGACCGACAGCCAACGGCCAGGGTTGTCGGGAAGAGGCTCTTCTCCTCATCAACATCGGGACAAGGTGCTTTGGGGTGGGAGTGCGCAGGGCCCCCCTGCCCCAAAGCACTCACCCCCCCCATGTTGAGGGCATGTGGCCTGGTACGATTCAGGAGGGGGAGGGGCGCTTGCTCATCCTCACCCCCTTTCCTGACCTGCCAGGCTGTGTGCTTGGATAAGGGCATGGTATGGATTTTGGGGGGACCACAACGCCGTTTTTTCAGCGTGGGGGTTCCCCTAAAAATCCATACCAGACCGAAGGGCCTGGTATGCTCTTGGAGAGAGAACCCATGCAGTTTTTTTTTTTTTTTACACTGTGCGTGGAGTTCCCCCTAAAGATTCATACCAGACACAGTGCCTGGTATTGTCGGGAATCAAAGTGGGATCCCTGTACACTGAAGTCGGACACATGTCAAACTTCAAGTCGCAGAGCAAAGTTGGATTCAAAGTGGTACGACTGTCGTGTCATACCAGTGTGAACCCGGCCTTAGTAATTCCCACAGCTGTTTCATCTGAGGGAAATCCTGAAAACATTACCTGTTGGGGCGCCTTGAGGACTGGAGTTGAGAAACACTGTGATAGACAGTTGTGTAGGGCAGAGTACAACCGTCAAAAGAAATTTCCATAAACACAAAGGTAGAATAAAACGAAATGCTGCACTTTTATATCTTGTCAACAGACAGTAGCACAGATATGCAACAAGTAATGACATGTCATGTAGGTTCTCCTATCGCCTCATTTGGTGACAGGTTGTTACATATTCACCAATGTATGCAAGTCTGTTTATGATGATTACTGTGTTGAAGCGAGTATGGTTTGTCAGTGGGTATAAACGTGCAAATATGGCAAAGGGAGAATAGCTGAATTGTGTGCAAATAAAAAAGGTGTGTCTGACCTGTGACAGCATCACTAGGAACGTTTTAATAAACTGATTAAAGAATTGCTCAGTGCAACATTTTTAACAGAACAGGCATTTCCAAAGACCATATGGATCACATTATTATTACAGTGATTGTAAACCCATATTATATATTTTAAAAATTAAAAATAATTAAAAATGTAAAAATAAAATGAACATCTTTCTTACCTGCTTTGCGCAATGGTCTTGCACACAGCAGCCTCAATCCTCCTCTTCTGTGCTCCTGGCTACAACAACCCGCTAAGTTCCCACTATAGCAAGCCGCTTACTAAGGGGGCACACGTGTGGCCACGGTCGCGAACCACCTGTGTGTGTCCATAGACACACAGAACGTGGCTCAGCCCTTCCCCCCCCTCATTCCTGGCTGTGATTAACATCAGCAGGAGCCAATGAGGAGGAAGAGAGCGGAGAGAACTTCTGCTCTTGGGCACATCACAGGACTGAGATCGGGCTAGGGTAAGTATAAGAGGAGGAGAGGTAAAAAACCTTCTGCCTTTAGAACCACTTTAATATTATTATTATTATTATTATTATTATTATGCAATATTTTTTTTATGAACAACAGCTTGCTCAGTGCTTTACAAAATAAAGGAAGACAGTACAGTTACAATACAATTCAATACAAGAAAAGTCAGAGGACCCTGACAATGACAGCTTACAATCTAAAACAGTGGTCTCCAAACTGCGGCCCTTTGCCTGCTTATATCTGGCCCTTGGGGCACTATTACTCTCAGTGACACCAACAAGGGGGCACTGATAGCAGTGATGGGGCATTATTCCTCCCAATGAAACCAATGATGGGGCACTCCTCCCACTGACACCGATGCCAGAGAACAATTCCTCCCACGGACACCAATGATGGGGCACTATTCCTCCCACTGACACCAATGCTGGAGAACAATTCCTCCCAAGGACACCAGTGATGGGGCACCATTCCTCCCACTGACACCGATGCTGGAGAACAATTCCTCCCACGGACACCAATGATGGGGCACCATTCCTTCCATTGACACCAATGCTGGAGAACAATTCCTCCCACGGACACCAATGATGGGGCACTATTCCTCCCACTGACACCAATGCTGGAGAACAATTCCTCCCACGGACACCAATGATGGGGCGCTATTCCTTCCACTGAAACCAACGATGGGCCACTATTCCTACCACTGACACCAATAACGTGGCACTATTCCTTCCACTGATACCAACAATGGGGCACTATTCCTCCCACTGACACTAACGATGGGGCAACATTCCTCCCACTAATACCAATGATGAGGCATTGTTTACTCCCATTGACGACAGGGCATTTTCCACTCATACTGGCAGACCAGCCCCCCAAAGGCTCAAAACCAGTAAACTGGCCCTTTGTTTAACTCACCACCCTACCGCATCATCCACCATACAGTCCAGACTTGCCACACTGCCTTGTAACTTCCATCTTTTCCAAAAAATTAAAGAAGGCCTTAATGGATACCACTACACATGCAACACAGTATAGCTGAGAATGCTGCCAAGACATGGTTTCAGAAAAAGAATGTGAAACCTATATATATTTATCAATATGGTTATATGGTGTAGAAAAATGAATATACACAATTAAAGCGGAACTTCAGTCATTTTTTCAACCTTCCATCTATTAAATCTTCTGCCCTTGTTGTTTTAACTTTGGATAGTAAAACATTTTTTTCTGACAGTACTTTATACAGCCCAATTCCTGTTTCTTGTCTGGTAAAAAGCCTAGGCTTATGACATCATGCACAGCTCTCTCTCTCACTCTCGTGAGAGTTTGTCAGGAAGGGAGGGGGGTGAGTCATAGGAGGGCCAATGAGAGCTGCAGAGCTGGAAGTGTGCGTGTGTGTCTGTGTGTCTGCGTAAATCCAGGAAGTAAACAGACAGCAGCTTCAGCTGCCCACAGTTAAAATGGTTGCAACCAGACTTTAGAATCACAGTACAGGCATACCCCACTTTTAAGTACACAATGGGGTTTATTTACTAAAGCTGGAAAGTGCAAAATCAGGCTCATTTCTGCATAGAAACCAATGAGCTTCCAGGTTTTATTACCAAAGCTTAATTGAATAAGCTGAGGTGTATATATAAAATAATATGCAAAATGGTTGGAGGGAAGCTTCAGAATGGCAAAGATGTTTTTATTACAAATTATGTGAGCAGACTGCAATTCCTCTTTAAAGGGTATATTCTAGAAATTATTTCTGTGCTAATACTCCTATTCATTTACAGGTAATAAATTAGGAGGCATTTATTTTCATTCAACCTTTGCACATTCATATCGATCAAACGTGTTTATGGAGGAGGGGTACTGCTAAACCCCTTAAAGGGCAAGTCATATCACTGTGAAAAGGCAGACTAAGCAAAGGCAATCTTCTGTTTGCACCTTTAAAAGAGAGAGTGAGACTCCCTTGTTAAATTAGGTTCAAGGTACAGGATAGATGCACACTTCTAATCCACAGTTTAAATACTACTTTTCCTACAGTCTGGGACAGGGTGTCAGAATTAAATCGCAGGCTATTCTGCTATAGACTTTAATGGCTATTTTGAACAGAGCAGGATATTAGATGCTGGATTACTCAAAATGGTGAATATGTAATTGGCATCAGAGACCCAGATAGCCTGGGAAGACAGAGTGTAGATGGCCAGCATTAGCAGCATAGCTAGTATATACAACTCCCGCACTGAAGGTATGTAGTACATGTTGCCTACAAAGACTTTGCTTTGAATTATGAACAATGTGTACTGGTGGAACGTGAAGTAGAATTCCGGTCAAACCCCAAGACCTCTTAAAAATACTCCCTCCCTAACACCTCTTCTGAATAATCAGTGTAAAAAAAGATCTGTATACTTCCCTATTTTCATCCTGCTGTCACTCAGCTCCGCAGTGGTGGACACTCATTAGGGGTGCACGGGCACCGTCCCCCCCCAATCCAATGCGCCCGGCCCCCTAATCTACATGCACGGCGCCGGACGCATGGATTTCAAATTTTATTTTATCTTTATTTTTTAAGCACACAATTGGAGCCTGAGGCTCCAATCAGCTTAAAAAAAGGGTGGGCTTGGGGCGCAGAGCACTGCGCCCAACTCTGTTGTGTGACATTAGCAAATTATTATTCGCTAATGTCTTCCTGTTTCTCCTCCCGGCGGGTCCTGAAACCCCACTGGCCGGGAGGAGAAGCGATGGCTGGGACATGGAGGAGACGGAGAAGGGGAGCCTGGGGTAGCGGGGGCCTGGCAGGCGAGCCGGCGACCAGGGGGGTGTTGTCAATGATGTGGTGGGCTCAAGCGATGGGGGGAGGGCAGGTCTGTCTGCTGCCCTGCCAACCGATGAAGCACCAGTTCTGGCTGCAGGGGAGAGGAGGGAGGGATGACAACGGATGGGACACAGTAAGCCTATGGATGATATCACCAGTCAGGCAGTACCAGCTGTCGTTGAGCGCTCTCTCTCCTCTCCCCTGCAGCCGCTTCTGCCTGACACAGGGAGATCAAGTGACTGGACTGGAATGGGCTGAAAATAGATAAGTATACGTATCTTTTTTTTTTTTTTTTTTTTTTTTTTTTTTTTACACAGGGTAGACGCCACAATTATTAGGAGGTGGAGGAAGCATTTTTAACAATAGTGAGGGTCTGAACAAAGTTCTACTTTAACCACTTCAGCCCCGGAAGGTTTTATCCACTTCCTGACCAGGCCATTTTTTGCGATACGGCACTGCGTTGCTTTAACGGACAACTGCGCGGTAATGCGATGCTGTACCCAACTAAAATTAATGTCCTTTTTTCCCCACAAATAGAGCTTTCTTCTGGTTTGTATTTGATCACCTCTGCAGTTTTTATTTTTTGCACTATAAACAAAAAAAGACCGACAATTTTGAAAAAAAAAAAGGGGGGAAAACATTTTTTTACTTTCTTCTATAAAACATATCCCAAAAAAAAAAAAAAAATATGTAAAAAAAATAATTTCTTCATCAATTTAGGCCAATATGTATTCTGCATATTTTTGTTAAAAAAAAATTGCAATAAGCGTATATTGATTGGTTTGCGCAAAAGTTATAGCGTCTACAAACTACGGGATAGATTTATGGATTGGCGATGTGCAATTTTTAGCGGAACTGCGAAATTTCAGCGGACAAATCTGACCCTAAGTTACGCTTTTTGGGGACCAGTGACACCAATACAGTGATCAGTGCTAAAAAAAAAAAAATTTACTTATCAATGTATAAATGACACTGGCAGAGAGGGGGTTAACAACAGGGGCGATCAAGGGGTTAAATGTGTTCCCTGGGAGGTGTTTTCTAACTGGGGGTGGATTCACTGGAGGAAAAGAGATCAGTGATTTAGCTTAGCTGAAACACTATCTCTCCCTTTTCCTCCCTGACAGATCAGCGGTGTGCTTTGTTTACATCGGCACACCGCTGCTCTGGGTCTCTTCTAAACGATCGGCAGGTCGGGGCGCCCATCGATGTCCAATCACAGAAGGAGCGGCACTCCGGCGGCGAGTGCGCACTCCCTAAACCGCGTGCAATAAATCACTTACAGGTGATTTTGAACAGCCGGCCCGCCCTGCCGCAGTAAATGTATGTGGAGCGGACCGGAAGCGGTGAAGTGGTGGTAAAAAAAAAAAATATATGACCTCTGAAAGTTTGGGAAATACCAATTAAAATCATAGAACACACCTCCAGCTCTGCAACTCTCATTGGACCTCTTATGACTCATCCCCCCTCCCTTCCTGCAAACTCTCAGGAGAGTGAGAGAAAGAGCTATGCATGATGTCATAAGGCTAGGCTTTTTAACAGACAAGAAACAGGAAGTGGGCTGTATAAGGTATTTACTGGCAGAAATAAAACAAGGGCAGAAGATTTAACCGTTTGCCGACCAGCGCACGCTGATGTACGTCGGCAGAATGGCGCTGGTAGGCAAAAGGGCGTACAGGTGCGTCCCCTTTAAGAAGCGGTGTCGCGGACGCTCGTCCCACCCCCCCCCCCTGGTCCCCGTGACCGTGGGTCTCGCGGACTCGATGTCCGCCAGATGCCCATGATCGTGTCACGGAGAGGAAGAACGAGGAGATGCTTTTGTAAACAAAGCATTCCCCGTTCTGCCTAGTGACAGGACAGAGATCACAGCTCTGTGTCATCGAGAGCTGTGATCACTGTCCTATGTGTTAAAGCCCAGCCCCCTAACAGTTAGAATCACTCCCTAGGACACACTTAACCCCTTCACTGCCTCCTAGTGGTTAACCCCTTCATTGCCAGTGTCATTTACACAGTAATCAATGCATTTTTATAGCATCGATGATCGCTGTATAAATGACAATGGTCCCAAAATAGTGTAAAAAATGTCCGATGTGACCGCCATAATGTCGCAGTCCCGATAAAAGTAGCAGATCGCCGACATTACTAATAAAAAAAAATTAAAAATAAAAATGCCATAAAACTATCCCCTATTTTGTAGACGCTATAAATTTTGGGCAAACCAATCAATATACGCTTAATGCGATTTTTTTACCAAAAATATGTAGAAGAATACATATCGGCCTAAACTGAGGAAAAAAATTTTTTTTTTAATATTTTTGGGGGATATTTATTTTAGAAAAAAGTAAGAAATACTGCATTTTTTTTTTTCAAAATCGTCACTCTTTTTTTGTTTATAGCGCAAAAAATAAAAACCTAAAAGGCGATTAAATGCCACGAAAAAAAAGCTCTATTTGTGGGAAAAAAAGGACGTCAATTTTGTTTGGGTACAACGTTGCACGACCGCGCAATTGTCAGTTAAAGCGACGCAGTGCCGAATTGCAAAAAGAGCTCTTGGCAGGAAGGGGGTAAAATCCCCTGGGGCTGAAGTGGTTAATAGATGGAAAGATCAAAAAAATGACTGAATAATATCCCCATTATATGCACTGGCTGTTACTAATATAGCAGCGGCGCTCCTTTATCGGGATTCCTGTATCTTTTTCTACAATCAGGCACTGTTATATACATCGTTACTATCAGCACTATTGCCCTACACCGGTGTTTTTTTTAGGAAACCTTTGGGTACTTTTAGTCCCATTCCAGCATTGATTGTATATTGATCCTCTATTGAGGGACCTACTCAGCTTCCGGTTGGCTTTGAGTGGCTGTTTTTGGTTCATCTAAGCAGTATCTGCTCTACATGTCCTATTTCAGCGTTGTATCTTGCTTGATCTTATAGACATACTTTGCTGCCAAGATTACTAGAATACTATTCCCCGTATTCCTGCCTATGCTTTAAGCTTGCTGTATCTTAATATCTGGTCTTATCCTATATTTATAGTATCCCACATTTTTATTAGTCTTCTTCCTGCTCCTGAAGAAGCGCAACGCGAGCAACATGTAGAGCCCAGGACACTTGATTCATCTACACCTGCTACTTAGCGTTCTTCTGGACTTTAATATGATGATGGAATGATTTATTATCATCTTTAAGCTGCCATATTTGTATCCAGTGGCTCTGTACAGTATGAATTATTTAATATTTTTGTATTGACTCTTCTAATGGGGATATTTTTTAATGTTTTTTGTTATATGTTTAATTACGGTAACTTTTATATATGTAATACTCAGTGAGTTGTGCCTAAAAAGTCCAAGCCTCCTTCAATTTTGTATATTCCAATTCGTAGGACGTGGCACTGAATACTTTAGAGGTATCCACAGGACCACTCTGTGTTGATACAACCTATATTGTTCATGCCTGGTGAGTAGGCACTATAGTGTCACACATTTCACAGAGTCTGCCTTCTGAACTACAGAGGTGCTGAGAGGAGGAATTTCAGGAGGTGGAGTCAGTACAGGAATCACTGCTTGCAGGTGTTTCATCAGATTAGGCGACCCATCAGAATGTGTAACGGAAGTGACGTTTTGCCGCCACCATGTTGCTATACCCCGCACTCCTCCACGGTAAGGATACACTGAGAAGGGGGCAAGCGGAGATTTTGTTACACCCACTGGATTTTTGCATTTTACACTTATTTTTATTTTTAACAGTAAAGGGAGTTTATATAGTGAAATACCGTACTTAGAATTCTGACTGTTTAGATGTTGAATTTTAAAAGCAACGGCAAGCCTGCTGATCTCACAGGTTTGCTAATTGGACAGAACACCGCTGCTTTTAATATTTAACATCTAAACATTCACACGGAGTTCTAAGTAATGTATTTCACTAAATAAACCCAGTTTACTGTTAAAAAAAAAAAAAAAAAAAGTGTAAAATGCAAAACTCCGGTTGGTGTAACAAGATGTCCGCTTGCCCCCTTCTCAGTGTATCCTTACTGTGGAGGAGTGCAGGGTGTAGCAAGATGACGGCGACGAAACGTCACTTCCGTTACACATTCAGACGGGTCGCCTAATCTGACGAAACACAGGCAACAAGGTATCATGGGATATGTAGTCCTTAGAAACTGAAAGTACAGCAGAAGAGAATCTGCAAAGCATGCAGGGAATCCAGGAAGTTGTAGATAGAGATGGCCATCAGACAGGCAGCGTCACAACATTAATTGTTTTTAAGTAAGCTTCTATTGGATTGTCAGTAATAACTATTGTGATTACAATGCTGACGTTATAGAATGAAAATGTATGCTACGACTATAGAACTCCTTTAAGACTTTATAGCAAACAGTAAAACACTTTGTGCATCTTCGGCAAACACAACATCAACTTTAAACTTGTTCTGCCACAGAGTCTTGCTAATGTACTCTCTAAGAAAAGCCTGTGGCTATTATTTACAACACTACAACACACCTTACTAATTATTATGGAACCTGCCTTTGGCTACAGGTGTGCCGAGTCCAACATCTCTTCCTGGCCCATCTGCAATCCTGAGACTGTATCCATGCATTGGAACTATTTTTGGCTTTAACGTATACACATACACAGGGCAGTATATATGACTGGGAGAGGCTTTTATTTTCTCATTTATGTCACAGAATTATGGGCATGGCAACCACAAGGCAAACCAAATTTCTTACCTCAGTCAGCATTTTGCAACCCAGTACTGTTGGCAGTCCAGAATTACTGTACATTACCAATGAACAGAGCATTCTCTGAGGTAAAATACAGTTCTGATGATTCCCTCTCTGATAACACACAGCCCTCACCGATACTGTCTACCTATAGTAATGTGTAGCCTTCATGGCACCCCCTTTCTCTCTTTAAAACACACAGCCCTCATGATAGTCTTCTTCGCTCAAGTAGTGTGTAGTCCTCAAAATACTCTCTCTTTCTGGCAATGTGTAGTCCTCATGATAATCTCTCTCTCTTTGTTAGCAAACATCTCCCTCTCTGATCAGGCAGATCCGTGATGGAGCACACACTCTCTCTGGTAATGGGAAGCCCTACTGGTACTCTCTCTCTCTGGTAATGGGAAGCCCTACTGGTACTCTCTCTCTCTGGTAATGGGAAGCCCTACTGGTACTCTCTCTCTCTGGTAATGGGAAGCCCTATTGGTGTTCTCTCTCTACAGTAACACACAGCCCTAACTGTACCCCCTCTCTGTTAACACACAGCCCTCATGGTACACACTCGCTCTCTCTCTCTCTCTCTCTCTGGTAATGTGTATCCATAGTGGTACTCTACAGCCCTAACTGTACTTTCAGGTAATGCACAGCCCTTATGGTGGTAAGCCAGTCCTCATGGTACTCGCTGATAAACTTTGGCCCTTTTAGTACTCTCTCACACTATATTTGCTAAGCCATAGCCCTCGTGGTACTCTCGCTGTGGTAAACTGTAGCCCTTATTGAACTCTCTCTCTTGCTTATAATGCCCTACCCTTACGGCACTCTCTTGTTCTCCATGGTAAGCCATAGCCCTCATGGTGCATGCTCTTGCTGGTAACGCACAGCCCTCATGGTGCGCTCTCTCTGGTAACGCACAGCCCTCATGGTGCGCTCTCTCTGGTAACGCACAGCCCTCATGGTGCGCTCTCTCTGGTAATGCACAGCCCTCATGGTGCGCTCTCTCTGGTAATGCACAGCCCTCATGGTGCGCTCTCTCTGGTAACGCACAGCCCTCATGGTGCGCTCTCTCTGGTAACGCACAGCCCTCATGGTGCGCTCTCTCTGGTAATGCACAGCCCTCATGGTGCGCTCTCTCTGGTAATGCACAGCCCTCATGGTGCGCTCTCTCTCCAATAACGCACAGCCCTCATAGTGCGCTCTCTCTGGTAATGCACAGCCCTCATGGTGCGCTCTCTCTAATAACGCACAGCCCTCATGGTGCTCTCTCTCTGGTAACGCACAGCCTTCATGGTGCTCCCTCTCTGGTAACACACAGCCCTCATGGTACGCTGTGTTTTTGATAACGCACAGGCCTCTCAAAATATAAAAATATATGTAAAACATCTTGAAGAGGGATTGTTCTTTGAATTTCACCTTAGGTAGCAGAATCACCAGGGCTTTTTTTCAGGGGGAACTTGGTGGAACTCAGTTCCACCACCTCTGGCATAGACCATTTGGTGCCTGCTCACCACAATCACTTGTAAACGCAGAAGTCTGGTTTCTGTGTTTACAAGTGACAGCTCTGCACTCTGTGTGTAACCCACATGAACTCGGCACTCTGTATGTCATGCAATCCTGATATGTAATGCCCCTTTAAGACCCTTCTACTGTTTGTGAAATATGACCACACCCACTATTTGATGTGATTTGGAGGGTGTGTGTGGGGGGAGGAGTTTTTGGGGGGTCGTGGTTGAGTTCCAGCACCTATTGTTTGAGAAAAAAAAGCCCTGAGAATCACTATAGGAACAGCCATATGCAGAATATAGAATCAGCAAACTGAATAGCATCTACAGTATATCCCAATCAATTATTCATAGGTTATCATTCACTAGGGGATTAAACACTTCTGAATAGCAAATGACTAATGTTTCCAGTAAACAATGCTATAATAAGTGTACCAATATCCCTCTGATGGAACTAGAAAATTCTGCACATCTGCGTAGCTGGCTGGTGTGCTACATGAAGGACAAGCATACATCAGACCTTTCGCACCTCTATAGCTAATTGATTAGTAATTACTAAAGATAATCATACACAAGAACTGGACTTTCAACCTACCATGAAGAACTACATTTCACATGCACCTCAGGTGTTCTATAAGTTACATTTCCTCAGTTAGTAACCTGAACAATGGGTTGTTTCTGCTACATAAGCAAAGAAAGGTAGGCAAACTGACAGACTTTTTCCTACCTACCCAGCAGATTAAACCTTGCTTCCAGCACTTGGCATAGTATGTTTTTATGCATGCAGAAGTGCAATGACATTATATGCAAGACTCATAGGGGTTGATTTACTAAAGGCAAACAGAGTTGTTCGCTTGCAAGGGAAGTTGCACTTGGCAAAAGGATTGGCCCCAGAGCTTAGTGAATGTGGTGACATTTTACTTTACAAAGAATACCCCATCATGTGCAAGGAAAACTTAATTGCTTGCACATAGATGATAAAGTCAGCAGAGATTCACCTCAGTATATTATATCATTATAAATCCCATGCCATTTTCTTGCAAAGTGAACAGTCTATTTGCCTTTAGTAAATCAATTCCATAGGCTTGCTAGGTTCACTTTTAGCCAGTTATCGCTGGCACAGCAGCCCATTCAGTTTAATGGACTACAGTACCTTTGGGAAATGCAGGAAAACAGTCAATGCACTTTTTCAAAACCGCAGCTGCACAGAAACTCAGACTCAAACTTTCAGATGTATGAAGATACCATTAAGAATTAATGGCACCCCCGAAAACCAAGCTAAGCGGGTTTTGATTGTTTGTGCAGGAATGAATGCAATTTGCACACATTCCTGTGCCCACCTAGGTGTGAACTTAGCCTTAGGCAACAAGATCACTAGGACTAATGCCTTAGTCTGTTTAGGTAAGCAGTACTATAATGGCTGTCACTTGTTCTGTATCTGTGAGCAGGCCACATACCATGAGCCTAGCAGGGTAGGACGGCTAAGAGCAGTGCTAAGGCTAGCCATATACACACAGATTAGTCTCATTCAGCCATGCTAAGTACGGATGGAGGATTCTTCTAGCAAGCTATTGTATGCAAATGAAAGAATGCTCTTTTTGTTCGACTGACAATTTTCCACATGGATCCTTCAATCAAAGTTTATCGAATTGGGTGGTGCCAACAGAAAGTGCCAACATTCGAGTTGTGCATGGCTAGCATAACATGCTTGCCCAAAATAAAATAAAATGCTACAGCAGACTGTCTGGCTGCAGAGTGGTATTACAGGCATTAGTCTATAGGAGGGATTCAGGCTCCATCCATTTGGTAACAACCAATATATGTCTGTAAATGAAAGATAGGGACCTGTCAGTGGCTGCAAAGTTCTAATGTTCAGGGGCTTCTGCATAAAACAGCCACAGACATTCCCCTCCTGCCCTTAATGGGATATCCATAGGAAATATTACAAGTACTTTCAAATACAAAGTCTGAGAATTTGGATGCGGATTATACAAGAGGACCTCAATGGCCCACCCACATTGTAGGATGGAGGAGACCAAAGAGCGGTAGCTGCAGGAGGAATGAGGAATAAGGGAAGTATTCCTTTACTCTACTAAAGCTAATAAACGCTCTTTTACAGGAAATGGGGCAATAGATCATTTTAGTATTTTCTACTGACTGGAGTTCAGTTTTAAGGCCATATGCACACTAGGTTTTTAGCTCCTGCATGTCCAGTGAAGTGAAGAGGTTACTCACCATAAGAAAATTTTCGTACGACAGATTTCAATGTCAGAAGTGACATAATGTGTTGAATTGTTTTGTATGCGTTCTTTTGTTTCTGAGCATGCGTAGTCTTTTTTTTTTCGGCCTAAAACCATACTGATGAAACGAAAATTGAACGCTGTGTTCACATCAGACAAATTTTGAGGCCTGCCCATCAGGTTTTTGTCTTCCGAAAATTCGTAATCGGCTCTCAAAAGCACCGTACTAACGATCAGAAAATCAGCAGATCGTTCATCAAACAAAACTTCCGATTTTATGATTGTGTGTACGGGCCTTTACAGGCTGAAATATGCTGTGGCTAGACGGTGTATGGAGTGGTACTCGCAATTAGGACCATATGCATTCAGACATATGCTCAGAATTAGAGCTGGGCGATTTTCTCTAAAAAAAAAAAAAAAAAAAAATGTGCGATTTTTTTTTAAAGAAACTCGATTCACGATTTGAATCAAGTTTTTTTTTTTTTTGGACACTGCGCCGGTCCTGTGGGCAGGAGTTTTTAGGCGAGGCCGCGGCTTTGGCCTAGTCCGTGGCGTCCGGCTCACCTAAAAACTCCTGCCCGCAGCTCCTCAGGTGAAAAAAAAAAAAATCTAAAGAAAACGATTTGCTTAAATTTTGAATCGATTTGACCTCTCAACTCGATTCAAAATACAAATCGATTTTTTCCCAGCCCTACTCCGAATGCAGGTATTCTGTTCCAGGCAGTGCATAGGGCCCTAAAATGTAAGTATCAATGGGTAGACCATTCAGTTCTCTCCAGCAGCAGCGTATTTAAGTCTTTCCTAGACTTTGACAGGCTGCAGATAGTGGGGTTCGATGTTGCTCCTGGACATCCCAGGGACAGAAAAACACCAGGATTGGACACACATAGGCTAATGTGGTCTAGGACCAATATTGCCCTGGGTATAAAGAACTCACACAGCTTACACTTCACTGACGGATGCAGAAATACCAGATATTGGTGCACTTGTGTGACTGTTATTTACATGGAAGAAAAGACCACCGGGCCATCATCCCTGAATGCACAGAGCCCTAAACTCCGGTACCATTTGGTGCAGTATTCAGCCCTATCCAGCCACAGCCTTCCATAGACTTTGCTGTGCTGGGGCTAGACGCTGCCCATGTCTCTCCTGAGCACTCTAAAACATTGGGAGGGATGCATTGCAGTTGGATGGTCACTTGTACAAGGGGCCCTAAAAGGATATAAATATAAAAAAAATGACATCCATTCAGTTTAATTCACTTTGATTATGTGTAGATGACATTTGCCTTTCGCATGATTGGATAATTGAAGCAAATATTCACACAATTTATTTATCAGCCTCTATATGGCTGTGCCAACCCAGCAACTAAACTCAAAGTCTATGGAAGGCCGCGGTTCATGCAAGAGTGGAGAAAGTAACCACGCATGGTAGTTAAGCACTATACAAACAGTATTTAGTGGAACTTTTCTAAAAAAAAAAAAAAAAGGGTTAATGATTTACAAATACCAGTGTCTTCACTATCATGCTTTAAGTGAAAGGATCACAAAGAGCTCTACAATTGTGAGATTAAATGCAAGACTAGAGCTTTCCCAGTAAATATTTGCTGTGCCCATGAAAAAGGGTTTGTAGGAATTTCATAACCTGGTATTTAATTATTTTTCAAATTTTACTGGAAAAAATCTATTACTACACATAGGGCATTTGTCACAGGAATTCCCTTGTCACAAGAATACCAACATGCTGAGCCATCTGTTGCTGCAATCGTTGTGACTGCAACAAAACAGGCTGGGGTATGCTCCCATAGGGAGTAATCTGGCAGCTGAAAGTGAGGAAAATTCCCCTCGTCTCACATACCAAGTCTGGGAATTAGAACTGATGTCATGCAGAAATACAAGGAGAATGCAGTTACTGTTAGATAAGGGGAAAAAATAAAAAATACATAAAGTATACAATTCAATGCAGGACTTTCTTAATAGCTCAGCATGCATCCAAAATAGTGTCATACATGCACATCCCTGTAATGCATTGTTATATGCAAATTAAAATTGTACTTAACCATAAAATAGATAACATTTCAGTTTAGATTTAAAATAAAACTAAGGCTGGCCATACACGGTTCGAATCACGGCTGGTTCAATCGATCAACTTGGGTACAACCAGCCTGGCAGTTTCTCTTGCGATTATCGCTGCTATAGCCGCTAGCTATAATTACTGTCTTCTCCTGGCGGGAAAGGCTTCCCCCAACTGCCCCCCGCCAGGACAAGACAATTTCTGATTCCCCTGTCAGAGCTGTCTGTATTGATGGGGGAATCGTGCAAATATCTTTGCTGCAACCCATGGTTGCAGGAAAGAAACTCGCACCATGTATAGCTAGCACAAGCATTACAGCGTCTTTTTGAAGCCCCTGGCACACGAGTACGACTAGCTGCTGTGGGTACCTCCTGGGGTTTTAGTTCACCCAGAAAGGACAAGGGCAGCATCCAGCCCTGCTGGCTGCAGCCAGCCAAAGTCTATGGCAGTCTGTGGCTGAAGGGTGTTAAATGTTGTAGTGAGTGCTATTTGCGTTTGCCCTATGCTTTTAGGGGCGAATGCCCGGAATGCAGGTTATAGACTTTGAGCGCTACAAGTTGCAGGGCTGGACACTGCACCTATCCCTCCTGGGTGCAGAAAATGCTAAAAGGGGTGCACAGAAGCTAGACCCTCCATCTGCAAGGGGCCTTAAAGCCTGTTTATTAGGCTGAGACGTGCCTCTAATACCTGCATGCATTTTAAACACAGTGTCATATATATACACCCGCCTGTAATACATTGTTATGTCTTAAATAAAAGGTGTACATAAACTAAATATATATATGAAATTGTAATCTCTAGTAACCAAATGTTGAGCAGTTTAATCTGTCACACACACACACACACACATATATATATATACATACACATATATATATATATATATATATATATATATATATATATATATATATATATATATATATATATACATACACATATATATATATATATATATATACATACATACATACATACATACATACATACATACATACATACATACATACATACATATATATATATATATATATATATATATATATATATATATACATATACATACATATACACACACACACACACACACACACTTACACACACACTATATAATTTCAGTTTGTAAACTTTGAAAAAACAATTTAAAATAAAACTGATTAACAAGCATAAGGCCCCTTTCACACGATCGGACCGTTCAGGTCCGCCTGTCAGTTTTGACGGCGGACCTGAACGGGTGCTCCATGTTAGCCTATGGAGCGACGGATGTCAGCGGAGACATGTCCGCTGACATCCGATCCCGTCCGATTCGCTGAAAGCAGACGGATGACCCTACGTCCGGATCCGTCGCTGGCGGATCGGATCGGGTGAGATCTGATGAAAACGGACATGCTGTCCGTTTTCATCCGATCCCTCCATAGGCAGCAGCGGCGCCTGACAAGCCCCTCCCCACTCAGTGAGCAGAGAGGGACCTGTCATCCGCCGGCTCAGTGGAAATCAACGGAGAGATCTCCCGCTGAGCCAGCGGACCGAGGCGGACTCTGTGGAAGCGGAGTCCGCCTCGTGTGAATGAGGGCTAAAGCCTCATGCACACAGGACGTTTCATTTAACTCTCCTAGAAGCGAGCAACGTTTGTGCAGAAAAAAAGCCTGATGCTTGTAAAAGTGTCTAAAGCTTTTAGGCCCTTTCACAGGCGTCAGTTCTTAGGCGTTAATTGATTTCATTGGCCAGAAAAAAAAATTATTCTGGCAATTAAAATATTGAATAATAATTAATGTTCAAGCGCTAAACGCGCCTAGCGTTTAGGTACGTTTAGCTGCTTTTAGTAGCATCAAGCATTTTTTTTTTTTGGTGCAAAATTTAGATTTTTTTATTTTGAATAGCAATGAAGATTTTCCTCCTGCAGCCGCTGAATCCCGGTGGGAGGGAAAAGAGACAGAGCTGCCTTTCGGCAGTTGCAGGAGTAAAAGGGAAAGGATTGATTCCTGCATATGCCACCCCTGCCCCCCTTCCTGTCCAAGTGTAAAACAGAATGTGACAGGGAGGCTGCACAGGCCCCGTGGGGGGTGTTGCCATTGTAACCCCTGACGTTACATCAGTGGTTGAGGGTGTGTGGTAAAAACATGTCTCAACTATGGGTTTTTACTGCCTCCCCAAACTGCAAATGTAAACAAGCCCTTATTGTCCTGAGCCCCCTATAAGGCTGCTTTCACACTGATGCACTGCGATTTACCCGCACTGCTGGTGCAACACAGTGCACCTGCGGCTTTCCTGCGAGTTAGCTGCTGTTTGTCACAGACTTCTGTTATGTTTTGCAGGTGTGGTGCACTTTCTAAAAGTACACTAAAACTCCTGCATTCAGTTTCAAGTGGAGGGCCACATCAGAGGGCTCGGAGCGCCACATGTGGCCCACGGGTCGAGCACCTCTGCTCTAAACTTTCCTGCCACTAAGGCCTTATGCACACTGGACGTTTTACAGCTGCTGTTTTTGGCTTCAGCCAATAAACTCCCCAGCATGTTATCCTATGTGTCCATGCACACATAATATTATTAGCAGTTTTTGGCAGGGGCGTTTTCTGGCTGGAAAAAACCCCAAAACTAGTGGGTTTTGAGACTCTGAAAACGCTATTCAGCGTTTATCAGTGTTTTTGAGCCATGAGCTTTTGTAGGAATATAATTTTGTTAAATAATTAAAAAAAAAAAAAAAAAAACGCTACTGCAAAAATGCTGAAAAACTCACTCTACAGCTACAGCTTTCTACAGCTAACGCTACTGGCTTTTTTATAACGTCCAGTGTGCATGAGGCCTATACGCTGCTAAAAGCCTATACTCATAGGCATGCGCACGGGGTGTACCGGATGTGCCTGGGCACACCCTAATCACCCCGTTAGTGTAGCTGCATGCTGGCTGTCTCCTGAGTTCTCCTGTGAAATGCTGCAAGAGAGTGTACAGCACTTTCACATTGAGCATATCGCCAGGCTAAGAGCCACTTAGTGCGTTATCCTATCATGTAATGTCTCGGCGTGATGTCGGGGTGGGCGGGACCAAACAGCTAGCCTATCAAACACAAGCCAACAGGATAGGGGAACAACTGAGACCTGTTGATGTTTATTAAGGCCTCATGCCGATCTTTAGCATAATAGGTAATCACCACACTACATTTCCAAAAACTACTGGTAAAATAAAAGTAAAAAAAAAGTGTCAGTAAAAGGCTTGCTTCTAAGCACTGTTACGTGTTGACAACACCCAAAAAAAAAAAAAAAAAAAAAAAAAAAAAAAGCACAGCGCTAACTTACTAATCAACAACTAAAATAATGGTGGAACCCTCTAATATATGGAAATCTCAAAAAAAAAACTTCAATACTACCACAGTACCGGTCTCTGTGATATGTAACGTCACATATAATATCAAACTGAAAAAAGGACATAAAAAATTAAACTTAGCAGGGATGGTGGAAACCCCTCCTATAGATATTTGCCATACAGATTAACTTCAAGTGCAATAATTACAGTGATGTGTGATTTCACATGTAATACACATCAAAATGAGAATAAGACATAAACATTTTTTTAAAACTTAGCAACGATGGTTGAAATCCCTCTACAGATAACTGCAATAAAAATGAACTTAAAGTGCAACAACTTTTTTAGTTGTGAGGTTCACACCATTATAGCACTTTGGAATTTATATGTTTTATATTGTGAATTTTTGCACTTGAAGTTAGTTTTCCACCACCCTTGCTAAGTCCATATCTTTATGGACCTTGCTTTCTGCACTGGTGCACAGTCATGTGGGAACACAAGGGGCCATCCCCAAACTGTTCCCATATAGTTGGGAGCATGAAATTGTCGAAAAATGTCTTGGTATGCTGATGCCTTAAGAGCTCCCTTCATTGGAACTAGGGGGTCAAGCCCAACCCCTGAAATACAATCCCACACCATAATCCCCCCTCCACCAAATGATTTGGACCAGTGCACATATCCATGTCTTTACGGACCTTGCCGAGTTTGGGGTGGAGGAACTGGACTTCACATTAGAGTGGAGACTGCGAGCCACGCCTTCTTCAACATCAGCGTCTGACCCCACAAATTTGCTTCTGGAAGAATGGTCAAACATTCCCATAGACACACTCCTAAACCTTGTGGACAGCCTTCCCAGAAGAGTTGAAGCTGTTATAGCTGCAAAGGGTGGACCAACTCAATATTGAACCCTACGGACTAAGACCCGGGATGCCATTAAAGTTCATAGTGTGTGTGTGTAAAGGCAGGTGATACTTTAGTAATATAGGGTGTGTATATAATTTATATATATACCGTATATACCCGAGTATAAGTCGAGTTTTTCAGCACATTTTTTTGTGCTGAAAGTGCCCCCCTCTACTTATACTCGAGTCAAGCACTTTTCTGCAGCAAAAAATTTCATTTTCTGAACCGACTTTGGGGTCCCGTATCTCAGGGCCACTTGGTGCTAGGAACCCCAAATTTGGTGTGCAAACCAAGTGGTACCACAACATATCCAAAGCAGGGGTTCCTAGCACCAAGTGGTCCCGTGATATGGGGCCCCAAAGTAGGTTCGGAAAATGTCATTCTCTGCTGCAGAAAAGTGCTTGACATTTTCTGAACCGAATTTGGGGCCCTGTATCTCAGGGCCATTTGGTGCTAGGAACCCCAAAGTTGGTGTGCAAACCCCGTGGAACTGGTACCATAACATATCCAAAGCTGGGGTTCCTAGCACCAAGTGGGCCCGAGATATGGGGCCCCAAACTAGGTTCGGAAAATGTCATTCTCTGCTGCAGAAAAGTGCTTGACATTTTCTGAACCGACTGAAACCCCAGCTTTGGATATGTTATGGTACCAGTTCCACTGGGTTTGAACACCAAATTTAGGGTTCCTAGCACTAAGTGGCCCAGAGATACGGGGCCCCAAAGTCAGTCAACTGTGTCCATCTGCAGCAATGTCATTTCAGGACCCTTTGGGTTCAGAGACCCCAAATTTTGGCTACAGCTAGGGGGCATCTAGGAACCCCTAACTACCGAGTTTGAAGTTCAGGGGACCTATGGCTGCAAATGGGCACAGTGAGGCATGCAAATGGGCACAGTGAGGCTGCAAATGGGCATTGTTGACCCTCTTTTCCACTTACAGTAGCTGTGCATTTCTCACCCTCAGCTTATACTCGGGTCAATACGTTTTTCCCATTTTTTGTGGTAAATTAGGGCCTCGACTTATACTCGGAACGACTTATACTCAAGTATATACGGTATATATATATATATATATATATATATATATAAACAAAACACATGTGTGTCCCTAATGCAAAAGGCTGCACACGCCTATGCCTATACTATATGTGCATGGACACATAGGCTAACATTCAGGGGAGTTTATAGGCAGGAAAAAAAAGCGCCAGATGCCCCTAGGGGCAGCTGCAAGAACGTCCAGTGTGCATGAGGCCTTATGGTATCTTTTATGGCCTACTCACACCAGATGCATTCAGATGCATTTTTTCAACACATTCCCAATGCATAGACAGTAAAAGGAAATGTTTTCCAGCTAGACTAGTTAACACCACGGCGCTACAGTATGCTCTAAAAAATACTGAAGGCTGCATTTTTACAAAACGCAATGCTACTCTGAAAAATCATAAAAAAAGAAAAAAACAAAACAAAAAGAAAGACCATGAAAATGAAAACAAAAATGCTTGCAAAAAGTGCCAAAAGGCAAGAAGCAAGGACTGTGGTGGAACAGGTTCTTAAAGGTCTGCTTAGAAGGCTGAGAAGTGCCTCCAGTTCCTGCAATGATATTTTTACCAGATCTGTCCCTGTCCTGGGAATTCTAGTATGTGAAAGAAGCGTGGGATCCTAAAGATGGATGCAGTGTGGTAGAAAAGGAGATGTGAATTGCGACTTTCTCCAGTGCACCTCTGCTCAGCAGAATCTAGTTTATAACAGCTAAAGTAGGAAACATAAAAGAACATAAAGCGAGTTGATGCTTTGTAGTTTTATTTTTGGTGCCTGGCTGCAAGTCACAATTTCCTGTGGTGGTTGGCTGGATTCTACAGAAAAGCTTACCGGAAGGTTGCCAGATGAGCAATTTATAAAATGAAACTAAGCAAAGCGATTGTGGCTGCTAATCTATGGCAGAATCTAGAGAATGTTGCAGCAGTACAGAGCTGACTGTTCATTGCAGACAAGTGCATCACCAGAGAGGGAGGAGAGAGCGTTTCTATGGAAAATGGAGCAACAAACACTGAGGACAGGCTAACTTTATCCCAAAATAGGCTAAAGAGAAGCATTGAAAATGTTACATGTCTCCGATTAGTGACAGAATTCTTTCTGTAATGGTGCTTAGTATAAAGGACGGCACATACCTGATATAAATATATAATCTCTATCTGCAGACAACAGCAAAAGCTTGTCCTGTTCTAGCTGTTCCTTACTCCTCAGTCTTGTGCGAACACACCCCCAATGATATAATATATTACATGCCAAAATAACGTAACTGCGAAGAGATCTATACGTTTAATCGCTGTTTGTTAGCCAGGTAGATGTTTGTGGAGGGTGAAAGTCAAGTCAAAGTATATATATATATATATATATATATATATATATATATATATATATATATATATATATATAGTTATATATATAGTTATATAGTGTGTGTATAAAGCGCTGCGTAAATTGATGGAGCTAATAAACAAAATCGCATTTTATCACAGGATACTGTGCATTGCATGGCACTTTGAAGGCGTGTTTGATGCCATTCACAATGACCACAGCATATAGACTACATGTAATGCTACTGTGTGTTGTGTGAATAAGCTCTTGTGTATACATCAGTTAGAAATATGAGAAACTGGTGAATGTGTTTCATGTTGAATCAGGAAGTCGTTTAGCATGCGATTTGCAGGGGTTTTTTTACACTTATTGTGATACCTCGCATTCCCTCAAGTATGTAAATGCAATCTATACACTGGGGGGAGAACCTCTGTGGGAATCCAGGATGGAAAAGGACTTGGTGGTCTTAGTAGATGATAGGTTCAGCAATGGCATGCAATGCCAAGCTGCTGCTAACAAAGCAAATTATATTGGCATGCATTAAAAAGGGAATCAACTCCAGAGATAAAACGATAATTCTCCCGCTCTACAAGACTCTGGTCCGGCCGCACCTGGAGTATGCTGTCCAGTTCTGGGCACCAGTCCTCAGGAAGGATGTACTGGAAATGGAGCGAGTACAAAGAAGGGCAACAAAGCTAATAAAGGGTCTGGAGGATCTTAGTTATGAGGAAAGGTTGCGAGCACTGAACTTATTCTCTCTGGAGAAGAGACGCTTGAGAGGGGATATGATTTCAATTTACAAATACCGGACTGGTGACCCCACAATAGGGATAAAACTTTTTTGCGGAAGGGAGTTTAATAAGACACGTGACCACTCATTAAAATTAGAAGAAGAGAGGTTTAACCTTAAACTATGTAGAGGGTTCTTTACTGTAAGAGCGGCAAGGATGTGGAATTTTCTTCCACAGGTGGTATTCTCAGCGGGGGGCATCGATAGTTTCCGGAAACTATTAGATAAGCACCTGAACGACCGCAACATACAGGGATATACAATGTAATACTGACATATAATCACACACATAGGTTGGACTTGATGGACTTTTTTCGACCTCACCTACTATGTAACTATGTGCTACACCTGTGAATTTGGCCTTAGTGTCCTAATCTGCAAATAATCAAGAGAATATATATATATATGTGCGGACCATTCAGATCCGCCTGCCAGTTTTTTAGGCGGATCTGAACGGTCGCTCCATACATCTCTATGGGGTGACGGATGTCAGCGGTGACATGTCTGCTGACACCCGATCCGCCCCGATCCGCAAAATCCAGACGGATGGAAACCTTATTTTCCATCTGCCTGGCGGATCGGATCGAATCGAATGAAAACGGACAGGCGGTCTCCCCATAGGGCAGAGCAGACTCTCTGACAGGTCCGTTACTGCCTAATAAATTATTTTAAAAACCTGTTAGTTTGTTTTTTTATTGACACTTTTTTCCTAGGTGAATGGGTAGGGGTACGATGTACCCCATACTCACTCACATAGGGTGGGGGGCCGAGATCTGGGGGCCCCCTTATTAAAGGGGGCTACCGGATTCCGATAAGCCCCCTGCCTGCAGACCCCGACAACCAACGGGCAGGGTTGTCGGGAAGAGGCCCTTGTCCTCATCAACATGGGGACAAGGTGCTTTGGGGTGGGTGGGGACGCAGGGCGCCCCCCTGCCCCAAAGCACCCACCCCCCATGTTGAGGACATGCGGCCTGGTACGGTTCAGGAGGGGGGGGGCGCTCGCACGTCCCCACCCCCTTTCCTGACCGGCCGGGCTGCGTGCTCGGATAAGGGTCTGGTATGGATTTAGGGGGGGACCCCCACGCCGTTTTTTCGGCATAGGGGGTTCCCCTTAAAATGCATACCAGACCCATGGGCCTGGTATGCTCTTGGAGGGGAACCCATGCCGTTTTTTTATTTAAAATTTGGCGTGGAGTTCCCCCTCAAGATTCATACCAAACACAGTGCCTGGTATTGGCGGGGATCCAAGTTGGGTCCCCGTTCATTGAAAGTCAAACGCATGTCGGCTTCATGTCGCAGGGCAGAGTCGGATCCAAAAGTAGGACGGCTGTCGTGTCGCACCAGTGTGAACCAGGCCTAAAAGAGTTAGAAATTTCATATACTCAGTAAGTAATCAGCTCCTGAAGGTGCCTAAAAACTGAGGGTTTAATATTGCTTTGAGCCTGGGTTCACACTGATGTGGGTTTTGAAATTGTGCCAGTTCAGCTGAACTGAAACGATTTCAAACCTGTATGTCAGTCTGACTTTAAGAGCGATTTCAGAGACATCTGTGCAGGTTCCCCCACAGATGTCTATTGAAATCGCCCCCGAAGTCGCCGAAGTGCAGGAACTACTTTGGGAATCAGTGCAGCGCCGCAAAGTCGGCGTCACTGATTTGGACAGTGCCGTTGCCAGCAATAGCCGATTTGACATGTAAAATCGCATATCAAAATGGCCCGATGTGAACGTGGCCCCTTTCACACGGACGGATAGAATTGTGCTTTTAGCTGCGGATTTTATAGTTTTCTACTGCAGCTAAAAGCACAAAATGCTTTCCTATGGCCCCATTCACACACTGCGTTTAGCTGCGATTTAGTTACATGCGGTTTGGTGCTGATAGAAAAAATAGAATTGACTGCGCCCAAGAGCGATTTAGAGCAACTATCTGCGGCTATCTGCACATAACTGCAGGTAATCGCAGTGTACTATTTCTCCTGCGGATAGCAGCTGCAACAAGGAAAGAAAAGCAACAGAAAGCACATCAGAAATGGCAAGAATGTTCCAAACGCAGCTAAACGCAGCCGCATGTAAACGCAGGTAATCGCACTGTACAAATGCAGCTGATCGCAGTGCCTGGAGTCTTGAATTTCACAGAACATATTATATGCTTTTAACTGCGGCAGAACAGCCGTCCGTGTGAAAGGCGCCTAAGGATAGTCCAATGCAATCTATTGGCTATCTCTAGATAAATGCAGATATAACCATGTGACAGTAAACAAAACATTTGCTAATGAAAAATTGCTTCAAAAGTCTGCAAGCGTACACGAGAAAACAATAGTGACATACCTGGCTGATAATTCCACATTACATTTCTCAGAGGGGTGGAGCAACAGTTTTCAGCCCAAACATGCTCTGATTGTTGTGCATGACTTCTAAGAACCATCTGACTAGGAACAGATGGATGCCAAGTCACAATCCTGTAAAGTCATAACTTTAAAAAAATAAAAATAAAAAAAAATGCTAGCTGTAATATTTCAAGAGCACTGGATACAAGACTCCTGAGAAATGCACAGCCCTAAAAGAAGAACTGCCTCCATGGTAGATAAATACTTTTGCACACTACACTTCCATGACTAAAGCCTCATACACACTACTGACATCTCAGGTCGGAGCCACTGTACTAACAATCCGGTGTTAGTACAGCGATCTCCCCTGCTGAGCTATTGTTTTCTGACAGTGAGATGCCTCCCCCCCCCCAGAACACTCTGATCAGGAACCAGCCAGCTTCTGTCGGACCAGCTGTTTACACGGGCCGAATGTCAACTGGTTTCTATTGAATGTAAAGCCTCGTATACACGATCAGATTGTTGGCAGGGGATTGTCTGTTGACAGACTGTTGGCCTAAAATCTGACCGTTAGTACGCTCCTTTTAACAATTGTTGTCCATCTTTCTGCCAACAAATGTTGGACGACAGCCTAGTAAATTTTTGGTGGACAACGGTCTGTCAGATTTTCGTATGGTCAGTACACAAGTCCATCACACAAAAGTCGAAAGTACAAACACACATGCTTGGAATCAATGCTCACCAAACACGACATTAGCAGAAGGAGCCCAAAGGGTGGCGCTCAAGAGCGAAAAATTCCACATAGTACGTCACTACGTTTGTTTGTTGGCCGACAATTGTGTACCTTTAGTATGCAAGACAAGATCCTGGCACACGCCCTTCGGACAAAAATCAGACGGCCAACAATACGATCGTGTGTACGAGGCTTAACGGTCTTGGGAAACAGTTATAACTGATGGGTTTAGTTCCACTTTATATTAAAGTGGAAATAAACTATTATATTTTTAAATTTCAAGATATGAGTTAACAATACATATTGAATAGATTTCATTTAAAGCTTTTAAAAAGTTTAGTGTCACTTAAAAGAAGAGGCTGGCAGGTTTCTTTTGAGAGCCGAGTTGGTATTTTTATACGGTATGTTCCACAGGTTTGGGGGCATTTAGGACATTTAGATTGTAGGCAACGATGAGCAGGGTCCTCCTAAGGCAGGCCATAGATTATGTGATTTTTTTTCCCTAAAAAAAAAAAAAAAAAAAAAAAAATCGCTCGATTCCCCCATCAACACAGTCAGCGTTGATGGGCGAATCCCTCACGTGTAACCATTGTGCTCTCCTGGCAGGGGGGCATGGGGAGAACACAGTGATTAGTGCCAGCAGCAATAATTGCATACTAAAAATCCAACATGCTGGTTGTACTCGTCGATCGATGGACTTGGGTACAATCAGCCTTCCCGTAGATGGATCAAATCTCAAGTGAGCCCTGCTGAACCGACTGAGATTCGATCCATCTATGGTTGGCTTTACCCGCTTGTCTTGTTTTGTATTGCTGGCACTATGTAAATCCTGTGTAATAATATTTTACCGGAACCAAAATTACAAATGCTGGCTTGTTGAAATTTTCCCCAACGAAGGATCGCTTGAAAATCAAATAACAAATGTTTGATGTAACAACAACAGTAATTTATTGTTCCTGTAGCTGTACCTAATACAAAGTAAAAGAATGAGGGCTGAAAGTCCTGAAAGCAAATACCAGGGACTGAGGACAGCCAGGATGTGGGGGCAGTTCTGTTTGCTTTCTCTTAGCTCTCCAGACAAGATAGGAATGTGACACACAACACAGGGAAAAACTGAATAAATGCCAGCAGAAAGGCAAGTCCATAAATGTCCACGCAACAAATGGAAGAGGGCAATGAACAAGAGAACATCACTTAAGCACCAGAACTTCCCAAAATATTCCCACTGCATACAGATCAAAGTCAGAATGACACTCAGCTGATTACAATGTACGTTTTATACTGATGAATACTAGAACGAATAATATGAAGAAACAAAATCATGCTTTAAAGCAGCTGAAGAAAGAATACTGGTGCCAATAGCAACTAAACAGAATCTCTTATGCCCCGTACACACGGTCGGACTTTGTTCGGACATTCCGACAACAAAATCCATGGATTTTTTCCGACGGATGTTGGCTCAAACTTGTCTTGCATACACACGGTCACACAAAGTTGTCGGAAAATCCGATCGTTCTGAACGCGGTGACTATAAACGGGGCAGTGGCCAATAGCTTTCATCTCTTTATTTATTCTGAGCATGCGTGGCACTTTGTCCGTCGGATTTGTGTACACACGATCGGAATTTCCGACAACGGATTTTGTTGTCGGAAAATTTTATCTCCTGCTCTCAAACTTTGTGTGTCGGAAAATCCGATGGAAAATGTCCGATGGAGCCCACACACGGTCGGAATTTCCGACAACACGATCCGATCGGACATTTGCCATCAGAAAATCCGACCGTGTGTACGGGGCATTAAGGCTTAGTTTATACTTGTGGCTGGTGGGCAGTAAAAATAGGTGTTTAAACCAAGTTTTTACCAATCCCCACCCCACCCCCTACCCCTTAAGCTGCAAAGGCAGCGGGATGGGATATGTACACAAAAATGATTCCCCCTGTCTTGTTCGGTGATGTTGATCATAACGAATTGAAGTGGAACCACACTGCAACCATAAGCCAAAAACTAGGCTTGCGTAATTGCAATTCAGAAGGCCTGTTTGGCTGGTAAAAAAACAAAAAAAAACAAAAACACACACACACAAGCATTCAGGAGGAGGCAGTTTCAACGGAATGTCTGTTAGCCATGCCTGCACCGCTCTCTGCAAAGCAATCCACTATAGATTGCTGTTTAAAGAGCGGCACAGGGAGCCCTTACTGACATATTGTAGAAGTTTGGATTTAGGGCAACACTATTTATTGGTGTTACTTGCAGTCTAGTGTATGCAGTTATTGCCTGAAGATGAGGCCAGCGTACCTCAAAAACTTGCACTACAATCTAATAACATCAATAATTGGTATCACTCTAGGGCCCGGTTCACACTGATGCGATAATCACTCTGACTTTGGAGCACTTGTCGCATTAGAAGTCGGACCCCATTTTGTGCAATGAAGTCGTTCTAATCGGTGCAACTTGAGTCGCTTTGACTTAGAAGAAGGTTCCTGCACTAGTTTTGGACCGACTTGGTACGACTTGCATTGACTTCTGTTAAAGAATGCAAGTTGTGCTGTAGTCGCACTGGGGTCTGACGGTGCAATGTGAACCTGGGCTAAATCCAAACTTCCACTTTTGCCAATAGCTAACACAGTACATCACTCTGCTGTTACTCCCATATTGGAAATACAAATATAGAAAATCCGAATGCTACATCGTTAACAACTTTTCCTTCAAACATTTGTGTAAGGCCCATTTAGAGATCTGAAGGGATTCCAGCTAAACTATCACTTTAACTTTATCACATTAAATCTATGCATCATTGAGAAAGCATCAGATCTTTGGAGGAGTTAGAAGTTGGGGTTCAGGCCCATTGAGAGACACATGAAACCCCAGTGAAGGAACATTTTCGCTTCCTCCAACTGAAGCACTGGATCTCTGCTCTGCGTTGTCCATCCACCTACCCATTCTGCAAGACTCATTTTGAGCATGCATGCCAACACGCCCTAGTGTCCCCTGGTCTCATTTCAGCTATTTATGCCTCCCTGAATGGCCAGCCGTCATCAGCATCCCTCTCCTACATGTCTCACTGGGAGCAGGATCTCCAGACTTCCATAGATTTGGCAGACTGGAGTAAGGCCTGAACAGCAATCGCTAAATGTTCTTTGAAACTCAAATATGCTTGAGGCTGCATATAAGGTTTACATGAGGTGGTACTGGGTCCCCTCCAGGGTTGCCCATGCCTACCCCGAGTGTAGTGACAGATGCTTTCAAAATTGTGGTCAACAGGGAGACTTTTGCACACTTGGTGGCCCTGTCCAAGATTGGCAGGGTTCTGGTCTAGGGTGTCCAGACCATTTCACGTGACCGTGCACAAGGATGCCAAGTTGGCCCTTCTGCATTGTCCTATACCTGGCCTATATGCTTACCAACAAAAACAAAAAACAAAAGTTGACCGTCCATCTCTTTATCTCAGCTAAAAAGACTATAGCCCAGGCCTGGAAGACCTCAAGTGTTGCCTTCCAGGGGGTGAAGGCATGGATGACCACTCTCTGATGCTCAATGAGCAAAAGTCCAGTATTTTGAAAGACTCATTCTCTAAATTCCTTAAGGTTTGGGAACTGTGGTTCTACACATTCCCCAATATTCTCCTGGATTGTTCGGGCCGCCTATGACTGCCACTTGCAGTGCTTCTGAGTCCGAGAAGTCCTCTTTCTTCTTTCTCTTCTTTTACTGGTCTCCTTCCACCCATAACATTTGGTGCCCTCCCATAGATAACGGCTACCCTGCCCTAGGGTCACGGTCCCCTTTTGTTGATTTTCATCAGTCGCCATCCCTATGGCTCAATGTCGCCTGACCTGATATTGCCTATCATGTATTTGGCTTTCTCTAGTTCTTATATTACCCATTCATTACCTGGCCCCTGCGGGGCAATTTATGTGCTTGTCTTTGTTCTTGTTGAACCAAAATAAAAATATTGTAACAGAAGTTGGGGTCCTATTACTGGATGTTCTATGACATATTTCATACAGACAACTGTATACTGGGTAACAGAAACCATAAAAACACATTAAAAGTATTTCAGCACCATCATTCTGCAAATGGCATATTTGTTGCAATGTGTGTAAAATGAAACCAAGCTTGACAGATGTACTATCATTCTGCAAAGTATTTGTTGCAATGCATGTAAAATGAAACAAAGCTAAGCAAAAAAGAGGCTTCCATCATGACAAGTATAGAGTGTGGTGGTCCCATCCCTTACGTATTGAACCACAGAAGAAAGTATCCCCCTTAAACTGGGACTTTAATAGACCACCAACACTTAAGTTAAAAAATATATTTTAATAGAATACGTAGAGACGTCTCTACGTAAAAGACGTAGAGACGTCTATGACATACAAAGAAAAAAATGCATTCCATACAAAATCAGAACAAGAAATATACAAATGATAATATTAGATGTACTCTCCTGGGGAAGATGTACCCCAATACCCGACGCGTTTCCGGTATTCTGATACCTTCATCAGGGATTTGAGAGTTGCAAGTATTTTACAAGTGTATATATTTGTAGAACCCATACACTTGTAAAATACTTGCAACTCTCTAACACCTGATGACCCCCAGTTCTGGGCTGATTCCTCACTGTTCTCATGATCATTGAAATTCCACGAGGTGAGATCTTGCATGGAGCCCCGGACCAAGAGAGATCAACAGTTATTTTGTGTTTCTTCCATTTGCAATCAATCACACCAACTGTTTTCACTCTTTCACCAAGCTGCTTGGTAATGGTCTTGTAGCCCATTCCAGCCTTGTGTAAGTCTACAATCTTGCCCCAGACATCCTTGTACAGCTCTCTGGTCGTGGCCATGGTGGAGAGATTGGAATCTGATTGATTGCTTCTGTGGACAGGTGTCTTTTATGCAGGTAACAAGCAGAGATTAGGAGCACTCCTAATCTCATTTCGTTACCAGTATAGAAGACACCTAGGAGCCAGAAATCTTGCTGATCGATAGGGGATCAAATACTTTTTTCACTCATTAAACCCCTGATGATGTTATATATAACGAAACAATTGTAGGGACGATGCACACACGCTGCTGCACAGATGCTTTTTTGAATTTATGACTGTTTGAAGGATAGCACTGGCTATAGTGGAGAGATTTACAGCCAGCAGCATTTTTTGTTTTATATGTATGTGCACTGATTTTAAAATAAAACGGTTTAGACCATATTACACTATAAGGAGTCTCCCTGTTTTTTACCCATTTTAACTCTGAGGATTCATCCATCCATCCCATCTGAAACAGTGAGCTGGATCATCTGGTCACCATAAGGGGAACACAGTGAGGCTGGCGGGGGAACATTTCCATCTGATGATCAGAGATCCCAATAAGTGATTAATGATCTTCCCGAGTAAGGAAAATCGCTGGTGATCTGGTAAGCCCCCCCCCCCCTCTGATTTATGGTGAAGGTGTCACAACGCTGAATGTCTAAACGATGCGCCGTCAGGATTAAAATTATAGACTGATCAATTCTTTGTCAGTGGGCAAACGTACAAAATCAGCAGGGGATCAAATACTTTTTTCCCCTCACTGTATCATGAATACATATAAAAACTTTATACATACAGGGGCAATAAAAAGTATGTGAACCACTTGAATTTAACTGGTTTTCTGCAGTAATTTGCCATACAATGTAATCTGATCCTCATCCATGTCACAACAATGTCCTTAAGCTGTTAACACAACTACCGTATATACTCGAGTATAAGTCGTTCCGAGTATAAGTCGAGGCCCTAATTTACCACAAAAAAAATGGGAAAAACTTATTGACCCGAGTATAAGACGAGGTGAGAAATGCACAGCTACTGTAAGTAGAAAAGAGGGTCAACAATGCCCATTTGCAGCATCACTGTGCCCATTTGCATCCATAGGTCCCCTGAACCTCAAACTCAGTAGTTAAGGGTTCCTAGATGCCCCCTAGCTGCAGCCAAAATTTGGGGTCTCTGAACTCAAAGGGTCCCGAAATGACATTGCTGCAGATGGACACAGTTGACCGAATTTGGGGCCCCGTATCTCGGGGCCACTTAGTGCTAAGAACCCGAAATTTGGTGTGCAAACCCAGTGGAACTAGCACCATAAAATTTCCAAAGCTCGAGTTTCTAGCACCAAGTGGCCCCGAGATACAGGGTCCCAAAAAATCAGTTCAGAAAATGTCAAGCACTTTTCTGCAGCAGAAAATGACATTTCCCGAACCGATTTTGGGGCCCCGTATCTCGGGGCCACTTAGTGCTAGGAACTTCAGCTTTGGATATGTTGTGGTACCAGTTCCACTGGGTTTGCACAACAAATTTGGGGTTCCTAGCCCCAAGTGGCCCTAGCCCCAAGAGATACGGGGCCCCAAAGTCGGTTCAGAAAATGAAATTTTTTGCTGCAGAAAAGTGCTTGACTCGAGTATAAGTCGAGGGGGACACTTTCAGCACAAAAAAAATGTGCTGAAAAATTTGACTTATACTCGAGTATATACGGTAACTGTAATTTCTGTTGTCATTATTGAACACATCCATTTACCATTCACAGTGCTGGAGGAGAAAGTAAGTGAACCCATATAGACTAATTACTTCAAACGAAAACTAATTAGAGTCAGTAGTTTGCACACCTGGAGTCCAATTAATGAAATGCGTTTGGAGGTGCAGTATAGAACTACTTTGAATGATAAAAGACACTCAAAAATGTTAAGATTGCTGTTCATAAGAAGCATCAACTGATGTGAACCATGTCTCGCAAAAAGGAGCTCTCTGAAGACATACGATCAAGAGTAGTTGATCTGAATAAGACTGGAAAGGAATACAAAGCAATCTCAAATTTGACAGTTACACCAACTGTCTATAAATGTAGACAGTTTAGTACTGTGGATACATACAGTATAACTATAAACACACACACACATTTCTCTGCTTATGAACTTTCACATGGACATACAGATTGAGAAATGCAATACTTTTCTAAGCAAAATAGGGTTTTTCTAATATACCAGGCCTGAAAAATTCATACAAAACCAAGGCTCATGCTCCTGAATTCAGGGCAAAAGAAAAAAAACGCTTTAAAAAAACTTTTCGAATAAGGTGAGACCTACATCTGTGCAATGCGGTAACACATGATAAAACATGCTTCTTATATCACATTGTTACAATGAGTTGTAACAAAAAAAAAGGTGCAGGAGAAAACACACCAAACAGTGGAAACTTGGCCTAAAGGAAACCTGTACTGAAGAAGTATATGGGCTACCACCTGAAATATCTGGGCACTGAATAGACTTCTGCAGTCAGTTTCTGTATGAGCAATGCATCCGTTTTAATAACCAGTAGTTTCCTCCTGTGTAATTGTTACATGTGTGCGGATCACCGCATGTGATTTGCACAGGAATTTGTGATTTGAGCCATACATTTTGCATTTCCAAAATGGTGCAGGACCCCCCCCCCCCCACTTGAATCACATTGCATGGGTGTTCACACTCATGCAATGCGATTCTGGCAATCGCACTGCGTTTTACAATCTGATTCGGGGTGTCATTAATTTAACTTTGACATCTGCAGCAGATCGCATGGATGCCATGCAATTGCTATGTAGTGTGATACAAATGTAGGGAAACTGATCAGTGCTTTCTTATTCATTGATTCTGGCTATACCATGTGCAGCAAATAAGTAACTTTTGGTGATTTGTAGCATTTATGAGTTCTTATGATTACCTATTATGTTTAAGCCCTGAAAAAGGGGCAGATCTGAGCCCCCAAAATGCGTTGGATATTCTGTGTTGTCATTTGTGAAGCAATACTATTAATAAAGATTTTGGACTGTTTGTTTGGCACTCTAATTGGACTTTGTACACATGAATCTTCAAATCTGGGATCCCCCCCCCCTTTGTTTGAAGGACACCCTATTTTTGTAGGGGAGCTGCCTCACCAGAGTCACTGTACCTCATTACATTCTAACCAATGTTGTGATAATTTGAATCCAGCACCAGAACCCATCTTATTGACACATATCATTGGTGAAGTTTGAATGGGCTTTCCTAAGCTCAAAAACAAAAATGATGAACAATAACGATATATGTGTAAGGCCAAAGACCTCCGCTTAAGAGCTGAGGGGCCCTGTAATGATTTCCCAATGGGGCTCATCATGGAGGATTATACTATTCATGAATAGATATTTTAGAATAGCGAATGCCAATGTTTTATGTGGACAGCCCTCAAAGTGTTTGAGGTGACTGAAGCCATATTAGTGCACTGGCAACAATTACTACTTTGTACTGTCCGTGTTACTTTTTTTTTTTTTTTTTACTTCCACTAACATCCAAAATTTTCAGGACATACATAGATATAAGCCGGCAACCAACAAAACAATGCTAATGCTCTTAGTTGATGGTGGAAATTGCTTTACCCCAGCCATAACACATGTAGAACAGTGATGTGAAGTCACTTACCCAGGAAGGTAGCTCGCTCTTGGTCATAAAGATAGTGGTGGCAGTGACTGCTTCTTCATTCTGCAGGGTATCGAGTGCTGATCGGAGTCGTTTCCACTTGCCTTGCCTCTTACCCTTCCAGCCCATATAGACAGCGAGCCCCACTATAACAAATACTATACTGAGACCCATATAGCCACACAAGTAGACGGGCAGCAAGAGGAGAAGGGTTTGACCCAGAGCCCATAGTCCAGACACCAGTTCTGGCCCGGACATGAGAGGAGGGGTGGGCTCGGCATCTGCCATGATCAGCAATCTTTTTCTTCACACAGATGTCAATAGATGGAAAGTCATTTAGCATCAACACCTGGGAAAGAAAACGAAAAAAAATGAGGAGGTGATGTACAAGGTATGCACCATTCCAGTGCCAATACACCACTATACACATCAGCAGTACCATCCCACTACCAATACACCACTCTATACAACAGCTGTACCATCCCCAGGACTGATACACCACCATATACATTGGCTGTACCATCCTGGTACTAATACACACCAGTTGTACTATCCCACTACCAATACACCATCCCACTACCAATACAACACCCTATACAGCAGCTGTACCATTCCAGTGCCAATACACCACTATACACATCAGCAGTACCATCCCACTACCAATACATCACTCTATACAGCAGCTGTACCATCCCCAGGACTGATACACCCCCATATACATCGCCTGTACCATCCCGGTACTAATACACACCAGTTGTACTATGCCAGTACCAATACACCATCCCACTACCAATACAACACCCTATACAGCAGCTGTAATATTCCAGTGCCAATACACCACTATACACATCAGCAGTACCATCCCACTACCAATACACCACTCTATACAACAGCTGTACCATCCCCAGGACTGATACACCCCCATATACATCGCCTGTACCATCCCGGTACTAATACACACCAGTTGTACTATGCCAGTACCAATACACCATCCCACTACCAATACAACACCCTATACAGCAGCTGTAATATTCCAGTGCCAATACACCACTATACACATCAGCAGTACCATCCCACTACCAATACACCACTCTATACAACAGCTGTACCATCCCCAGGACTGATATACCACCATATACATCGGCTGTACCATCCTGGTACTAATACACATCAGTTGTACTATGCCAGTACCAATACACCACCCTATACAGCAGCTGTACTATTCCAGTGCCAATACACCACTATACACATCAGCAGTACCATCCCACTACCAATACATCACTCTATACAGCAGCTGTACCATCCCCAGGACTGATATACCACCATATACATCGCCTGTACCATCCCGGTACTAATATACACCAGTTGTACTATGCCAGTACCAATACACCATCCCACTACCAATACAACACCCTATACAGCAGCTGTACCATCCCAGTACTAATACACCACTATACACATTATGTGTACCATCCCAGTACCAATACACCACCATACACAGCAGCTATGCATACAATTTTACACACCAGTTGTACCATCCCAGTACCAACACACCGCCATACACATGAAATATGACATCTCAGTAACAATACACCACCATACACAGTAGCTATGCCACCCCAATACCAATACACCACCATGCATAGCAGCTATACTATCCCAGTACCAATGGAAATGTTATACACAGCAACTATGCCATTCCACTACCAATACACCATCATACATACCAGTTGTACCATCCCAATACCAACACATCACTATTCACATGAGATATGCCATCCCAATACCAGCACACCACCATCCACATGATATATGCAATCCCAGTACCAATATACCACCATACACAGCAGCTATGCCATCTCAATACCCTGACCTGGCATTATCTAGCACAGGCTATAATTTCCCACGTATTAGGTACAGAGACATGAGAGAGATGTTCAAATTACCATTTAAGTTCTATTCACACCAACTGCTGCATTACAACCCTGGGCGTGTGGTGCAATCCGCTGTCATGGCGCAACACACTGGGGGGTTGATTTACAAAAAGTGCAAAATGTGGCGCACCTCTGCATAGAAACCAATCAGCTTCCACGTTTTATTGTCAAAGCTTAACAGAACAAGTTAGAAGCCGATTGGCTACTGTGCAGAGCTGCACCAGATATTGCACTCTCCAGTTTTAGTAACTCAACCCTAATGGTCACTTTTTTTTTAAAAAAAAGAACTTTATTGAAATGTCACACAGTGACAATTTACTAAGTTCTATTGGCTGCCACATGGTGCGAGGCGGTGGATTGCACTGTGCCGCCATGTACTCTTTTCAGTGCACCGGGCACATAAGTGACCTGGCATTACGCCTTGTACAGTAGGACTGCGCTCACTGCAACAGACGCCCAACGCAGTCACACCGCAGCGGGTGTAAATGGACCCTGAGAGTGTAAGCTCCCGGGATCAGGCTCCTCCTATCCTTCTGTATTGGATTAGAACTGTACTGTCTCCTTTTATATTGCATATGAATCCTGTATAATAATAATAATAATAATGACTTTCCAAGCAGCCAGTCATACAATGGTGCTGTGCCCAGACACCCCCCATCCCCTGTACTGGGCTCTATTCATTGAGAGATCAGTGAGGGTCACACACCCAGTACTGACATCGGCACTTCGGTGCCCCCTCCGCCCACACACAGGGCAGGGTGGCAGTGGCACGATGGTAAACACAGTGCTAGGCGATGCCCATGTGCCGCAGGGCGGGTGCCCAGGCAGCATCCTACATAACTGTGCCCCCTTACAGTGCCAGCAGCGACCCTACACCAGGAAGGTGGCTCTGCTCCATGGTGAGCGATAGGGGGAGCCCGCCGCCCCGGACACAGCCGTCCCTTCTCCCCTCTTACCGGTAGGAGCCCGTTAGCCAGGACTGCCAGATGTTCAATGTAGAAATGGTATCCCTGGCACCTCTCCGAGGGGAGTACACGCCCCCTCACCATGAATCACGCCCCCCTTTCTATACTGAGCATGCGCACCCTCCTCCGCACACTCCCAGTCCCCTCCTCCAGAATCATATAACCGAGGTTCGGCGGACTGCCCACTGCACACTGCCACGCCCCTATCTGTTAACCCCTTCCTTGTTACCGCCCCTTCATTCTAATAATTGCCGTAATGCCGTTATTTCGAGCCACGTTCCGTTTTAGCCTTCCATTACAAGCAGCCGTACTCTTTACTCCTTGTGTACTAACAACTGCCTCTACTAACCCTTTAACCACTTTGACCCAGCCTTTTTCTGATATTTGTTGTTTACATGTACAAATCTGTATTTTGTGCTAGAAAATGAATTAAAACCCCCAAACATTATATATTTTTCTTTAGTAGAGACTGTAGAAAATTGAATGGCGGTCGTTGCAATATTTTATGTTACACTATATTTGCGTGGCAGTCTTTCAAACGCAATTGTTTGTGGAAAAAAATTCTTTAATAAATAAAAAAATAAAATAAAAAACAAAGCAGTAAAGTTAAAGCAGAACGTTTTTTTGTATAATGTGAAAGGTGATGTTACATCGAGTAAATAGATACCTAATAGGTCCTGATTTAAAATTGCGCACGCTCTTGGAATGGCGACATTCTACGCTACTTAAAAATCTCCATAGGCGACACTTTAACCACTTCCCGCCCAAGGTACGTCATCTGACATCTGGGGCTTTCAATGGTGATATCTGAATGATTCCTGCAGCCAGGGGCATTGCTAGGTCTACAAAAGATCTGGGGCTAGAGCCCATAGCAGTGTAGTAAAGAAAGTCATACGCTTGGGCGGGCGTACACATGTATATAGTATACGTGTGTGTGTATATATATCCCCATAGAGCTAGAGCCCCCCCTTACATCAGGGTCCCCAAAGAGCCACCCTTACATTAGGGTCCCCAGAGAGCCCCCCCCAATCCAGGATCCCCAGAGAGCCTCCCCCTTAAATCAGGGTCCCCAAAGAGCCCCCCACTTACATCAGGGTCCTCAGAGAGCCTCCCCTCCCCTTGGGGACCCCTGCAGAGACTCGGGGCTATGGGCCCCTGATTCGGGGCTACAGCCCCAAAAGCCACCCCTTAAAGACGCCACTGCCTGCAACTACAGGCATTATCAAGATATCATCTTTTTCGGCTGGCGATTCCCTTCACCGTAAGAACAATCATAGCCGCAGTTCAGCCGCTTGATCGTTCTTACAGGTGTTGGAAGGGGACAACCCCCCCTCCCGCTGCCCCCCAGTAGTAAATCAAACCCATTCTGCAATACCTTAACCACCTCAATACCGGGCATTTTCACCCCCTTCCTGCCCAGACCAATTTTTGGCTTTCAGCGCTGTTACACTTTGAATGACAATTGCACGGTCATGCAACACTGTACCCATATGAAATTTAAACAATTTTTTCCCCCCCAAATAGACCTTTCTTTTGGTGGTATTTGATCACCTCTGCAGGTTTTATTTTTTGCGCTATAAACAAAAAAAGAGCAACAATTTTGAAAAAAAAAAACACTAACTTTTTTTACTTTTTGCTATAATAAATATCCCATTAAAAAAAAGAAAAAACATTTTTTTTTTCCTCAGTTTAGGCCAATACGTATTCTTCTACATATTTTTGGTAAAAAAAATCGCAATAATTGCGTATATTGATTGGTTTGCGCAAAAGTTATAGCGATTACAAAATAGGGGATAAATTTATGGCATTTTTATTTTTATTTTTTATTTTTTACTAGTAATGGTGGCGATCTGCGATTTTTATCGTGACTGCGATATTGCGGCGGACACTTCGGACACTTTTGACACTATTTTGGGACCATTCACATTTATACAACGATCAGTTCTATAAAAAATGCACTGATTACTGTGTAAATGTGACTGGCAGGGAAGGGGTTAACACTAGGGGGCGAGGAAGGGGTTAACTGTGTATCCTAGGGAGTAATTCTAACTGTGGGGGGATGGGACTCATAAGGGGAGGAGACCGATCGATGTTCCTCTGTACTGGGAACCACACCATCAGTCTCCTCTCCTCTGACAGGACGTGGATCTGTGTGTTTACCGTGAACACAGGCTGTGTTCACTGGCAATCGCGGGTGCCCGGCGGACATCGCAGGCCGCCGGGCACGCGCATCGGGTGCCTAGTGACGCGGCGGGGGGCGCGCGCGTGCCTCCTAGAGGCTTAGAAAGTGAAATTTGTCATATGACAGCGGCCCAGAGGGACAAAGGGTTCCTGCCGCGGTCATATGACTATGCACGGTAGGGAAGTGGTTAATTATTAGCAACTGTAGGGATCTGCTGCCCTCTACTGTCTGTATTTGTAAATAACGTGTATTATTATTTTGTATAGCACTACCTATCTCTAGGATGGAAACCCACAAGAAGGAAATAGGGAGAGAGGCTCTGGTCCCACTATGTCCTGCTATGGAAGAGCTGATCCATACTAGAAGCAGGGATTATTAGGAAAGTGTTCCTATATTTATAGTTTAGCATTGTCCATAGCCTCTGGATGTGTATACTGTATGTAGGAATATATAAAGACTGGCATCAGAGGTGTATATGTCCCCTTGTTATCTCATATGCATACCACATATTTTGGTCTGTGGTACAATGTTATACGGTCTGTTCGGTCACACTATACCACATAGTTTGGTCTATGATAGAGTGTGTACAGTATGTGCAGTGGTCACCTTGCTATATTAGTAGACTAACCTGTTCATTGCAGTAGAGTTTATATGCAGCTCCTGTTATTTTAGTTAACCCTGTCCCTTGTGGTTTGGGATTCTATAGCTAGTTTTATCTCAGGGCACAATAACAACATAAATTAGAGAAAGGTTAGATTAGAGGTGCGGTTGCATGACAGATTAGAAACCACGAGGGAGGGATAAGACGTAGAGTAGATATGCTGACTCTGAGTTCCAGTGCCAGACCACGGTCTCTGCTCTGCCAGGGTGGTCGGAAAAAGATTAGAAGGTCTCCTCATCACCACTAATCTTGTCTTTGGGTCCTTGACACCAGAACATGCGCTGCATCATAATCATCCTCAGAGGCCCCTGCAAGTGGACTTTTCTGCAACATTAATCTGAAGGCATTTCTATTAATAACTACTATATCTTTTCATGTGACAACACTGAAGAAATGATACTTTGCTACAATGTAAAGTAGTGAGTGTACAGCTTATATAACAGTGTAAATTTGCTGTCCCCTCAAAATAACTCAACACACAGCCATTAATGTTCTAAACCTCTGGCAACAAAAGTGAGTACACCCCTAAGTGAAAATGTCCAAATTGGGCGCAATTAGCCATTTTCCCTCCTCAGTGTCATGTGACTCGTTAGTGTTACAAGGTCTCAGGTGTGAATGGGGAGCAGGTGTGTTAAATTTGGTGTTATCACTCTCACTCTCTCATACTGGTCACTGGAAGTTCATATATACTCGTGGTTAACGTTATATAATGGTTTCTGTAGTCCCTCTGCTCCCAATGACTTTTATTAGATTACTGGTTAATTTGCCAGGAAGGGAACCCTTCTGCTCACAGAGTCTCTGTTCTAGGTGGAGGCACGGCCAACTTTTTTTATACCAAACCCACTCTTCCACTTAGCAAAGGTTCTGGATCTCTTATTTACCTACAGGGTTAGTGCTATATTCTGTTTGGGGATGGCCATTTCTTATAAACTTTCCCCCCAAAAGAGGGCTACATAACCTTCTCTTTTCATTAATCCTTTTTGTTACGTAGGCCCCTTTCACACTGGGGTGGGGGCGTCGGTAAAGCGGCGCTGCTATTTTTAGCGGCGCTTTACCATCGTATTTGCGTAGGTATTCAGCCGCTAGCGGGGCGCTTTTAACCCCCGCTAGTGGCCAAAAAAGGTTAAAACCACCCGCAAAGCGCTGCTGCAGCAGCGCTTTGCCGGCAATATAGCTGCGCTGCCCATTGATTTCAATGGGCAGGAGCGGTGGAGGAGCGGTATACACACCGCTCCTTCACCGCTCCAAAGATGCTGCTATCAGGACTTTTTTTACCGTCCTGACAGCGCACCGCTCCAGTTTGAAAGCCCTCGTGCTTTAACACTGAAGAGACAGGAGCGGCTCTTTCAGGGCGCTTTGCAGGCGCTATTTTTAGCGCTGTAGCACCTGCAAAGCGCCCCAGTGTGAAAGGGGTCTTACAGTCTTCTCATTATTTCCAGAGCATTGGGATCCCATTACATGTGTCTACTTCCCCCTGCTGGCCACTGGGTGCTGCATGCCTCAGTTGTGAAATCTGCTGCTTGGTTGCTTTTGGTCATGCACATCCAAGGGTAATCCGGGATGTGTTCTTTCACAAAAAGCTCAGGAACAAAATGATTGAGGGCAGAGAAAGCTAATAGCTGTGAGAGGCAGGGCAAAAACAGTATGGATCAGAGAGATATTGATGAATGTCTGGAGTTTGCAGATAGGAAATGAAGATGGGCTCAAGATAGTTGTTGCAACTTCAAAAGGGTTATATTGTGGAATGCAAGTTTGCAGGGAAATGAGAATAATCGTTTTCAACACAGGATAGGACTTGCTACAAGTGTGGGGAAAAACGGTAAGGCTGGAGTTCATCTTTAAAGTGGAGCTCCACCCAAAAGTTGTAGCTCCGCTTATTTGCCACATTTGCCAGTTTTGGGGGGGGGGGGGTACCTGGTATTAACATGTGCCCGCTCCCACTTCCAGGTGACTTGGCCGCAGCAAAGTCATCCGGAAGTCCAGCCCCCTTTTCCTTCCCCAGCCACCGGGCCATTCACAAAGCGCAGCGTACTTCACGCATGTGCAGTAGGGAACTGGCTTATCCGAAATGGCGGCGGCAGCACCTGAGAGCCGATTGAAAAATCGGCTTGGGTGAACACACCGCTGGATTCGTGGACAGGTAAGTATCCTAATATTAAAAGTCAGCAGCTACAGTATTCGTAGCTGCTGACTTTAATTTTTTTCTAATGGATTCTGGAGTTCCTCTTTAAGACTCATGTACATTTATATCTGTTCTGCGGGACTTTTTTAAGGATCTGCATAGTTTTCTACGGGCCCATGCACACAGCTGCAGAAAAAACAACAAAAAACAATAAACTCATGCAGCGTTTAGATCCATAGAAAAAATAAACATAATCTGAGGTCCTGCCTAAGGACTGTATTTTTTGGTGCACTCATGTAAACATTTACAATAATGCTTGCATGTGTACAGTGCAAATGCACTCTATTGAAGCCACTTGTGTCCTATCGGAATAAGACACACCTGTGTCCTAGCAACAGAAAGACACTAGGCAGCTTCCTTCAAAAGTCTGCATCCTACCAACACAAGGAAAATTCTACTGTACCACTGTACATGTAAATGTTGCTGAAATGTTACATGCATACAGAGTATGAAGGACATTTTATGCAGAATTTTGCTGCCGCCAAAATCCTGCATAATAGTTGCTGTATTTTTACATGTGCCCTTAAAGTGGAACTAAATGTAAAAAAGAAAACAAACAAACAATTGTGAACAGACCAGTTTTTTATTGCAGAAGAGACATGGCTAGTGGTCTCTGCTAACCATGGAACTAGCACAATCTGAAGAAGAAAGCTGGCACGTCGGTGAAAATCAACTAACTAACTGTCCATTTATTATCAAGGTAAAATAAAGCCTCATATTATTATTATCATACAGCATTTATATAGCGCCAACAGCGCTTTACAACATGGGAGCAGACAGTATAGTTACAATACAAATCAATAAAGGAGGAATCAGAGGGCCCTGCTCATTAGAGCTTACAATCTAGAAGGGATGGTCAAGTGGAACAAAGGGTAATAGCTGTGGGGGGTGATCAGATGGAGAAAATGAAAATACAGTTGTTAGGTGTGGGTAGGATAGGCTTCTCTGAAGAGGAGAGTTTTCAGGGATCGTCTAAAAGCTAATAGAGTAGGAGATAATCAGACAGATTGGGGTAAGGAGTTCCATATGATTGGAGAAGCTCTGGAAAAGTCCAGGAGGCGAGCATGGGAGAAGATGAGGGAGCTAGAGAGCAGAAGGTCTTGAGAAGAATGAAAAGAATGATTAGGTTGGTATTTATAAGGCTACTTTCCAAGTGTAACAAAATAATGATCTGTCCCCTCATGGGGAGGGGAAAGGAAAAGAGACACAGGTGATTAAATAAATATATACACTATATACAATGAAAACCTGGAGTAACAGCACTAGCGGAGGTACAATGATTACATACGCTCAAAGACCAAAAGGCATATTGTATATAATGTGTAAATAGCTATGCCAAAATAAATATTATATATACAGTATATATACAGTATATTGTTTTATTTACCCCAGTAAGCAAAAAGTGAACCCACAGATAGCGAATCAAAGAATGAAAAGTAAAATCAACCCAAATACAGATCCACATCCCAGCAATGGTTTAACCCTTGAAGGATGTGGGTCTGAAACCTGTAGATCCATCCACCAAATCTCACGTTTCAAAAGCCTTTCGTATCTATTTCCATCTCTATCTCTAGAAAGCACCCTTTCAATGTCAAAAAGTGTAAAAGGAGACGTCATTCCAGCATGAATGTCTCTAAAATGTTTAAAAACATTTGAGACATTCTTAGCATTGACGTTCATGCTGTCACAGTAATGCTCCCCAATACGGTGTGTAGGTGTTGTGCAACCCACGTATTGTAAAGCACAAGTCATGCATTGGATCAGATATACAACATACGGTTAGAAAAACAGGGAGGGCGCACCAACCTTGCACATTACCAAAGATAGATTTTATTTAGATAAAAACAAGAGTCATACTCACAAACAAACCTTAAAGAGAAGGCTTAACACAGAATTCGAAGCTGAGTCTTCTAGACACCTGCAACCTGGACCGGGTATTAGGAGGAACCAGATGGCATCGCAAACGGATTACGCGTTACGAGGGAGTACCCTCTTTGTCAGAGCCTCCGCAATAGTGCAGGAGATTTTTTTGTGTTGTATACAACATACGGTAGCTTGAGCCACAGTTTACATACTGCTTAATAGCATGTTTCTCCCCGGTGGTAAATGATGTAACATTTTTGCTGATATTATGTATAGGGCAATATTTACATGTTCTAGTGCCACAAGGAAAATATCCCAGATAAGATAATCAGCTCCTCTTGCTGTGACTAGAACTGAGAGAAAACACACAGACCAAAGTGGGGGCTCTGCGACTAGAATAACAACAGCCCTATGACAGTATAGAGTGTAATCTGCTTGTCTGAAAAAAGATAGGGAGACTGTTGTTGATAATCTTCACTACCTGTTTATATTTAATCTAGTAAGTGGTTACAAAAGTAACACATATATCATGTTCTGTTTCAGTTTAGATGCTACATTGCAGCCACTGCTCAGTAGGTCCGACCTCTGTTTGCTGGAGGCAATGATAAAACCTCTCTATATATACCTATCAGGATATCCTCTTTGATTTTTTTTTGTAACCACTTGAAGACCAAGACGTTTCTGGCACTTTTTGTTAACAAGTTACAATCAGTATTTTTTGCTAGAAAATGACTTATAAACCCCAAACATTATACACTATATTGCCAAAAGTATTGGGATGCCTGCCTGTACACGCACATGAACTTTAATGTCATCCTAGTCTTAGTCTGTAGGGTTCAATATTGAGTTGGCCCACCCTTTGCAGCTATAACAGCTTCAACTCTTCTGAGAAGGTTGTCGACCATGTTTAGGAGTGTGTCTATGGGAATATTTGACCATTCTTCCAGAAGCGCATTTGTGAGGTCAGGCAGGAGGAGAAGGCCTGGCTCACAGTCTCCACTCTAGTTCATCTCAAAGGTGTTCTATCGAGTTGAGGTCAAGACTCTGTGCAGGCCAGTCAAGTTTCTCCACCCCAAACTTGCTCATCCATGTCTTTATGTACCTTGCTTTGTGCACTGGTCCAAATCCTTTGGTGGAGGGGAGATTATGGTGTGGGGATGTTTTTCAGGGGTTGGGCTTGGCTCCTTAGTTCCAGTGAAGGAAACTCTTAAGGCGTCAGCATACCAAGACATTTTGGACAATTTCAAGCACCCAACTTTGTGGGAACAGTTTGTGGATGGGCCCAACATGACTGCGCACCAATGCACAAAGCAAGGTCCATAAAGACATGAATGAGCGAGTTTGGGGTGGAGGAACCTAACCCCGAGGGGGTCAGTCTGTGCAAGGGAGCTGTGTGGACTATGTTGCTCCATACTGTCCGCGCTGGAACAGTGAAAGACAGAGCCAATGAGGATATAGCAGCAGGGAGCTGCAGGAGAAACAGAGTTGAGGAAGGTTTAGCATTTAGTGCACAAGCACTGGGCTAAGTATTTGACATTCTGGAGGACCAAGGCAGGAGGCCTAAGCAGAAATACTGCAGAGAAGAGCCATGAGATGGAGTACTCTTTGTTTTTTGTCACATTGATGATAAGAACCCCTGCAAGGGAAATTATTCTGATCTTTTCAGAAAAAGCCCTAAAACAGACTTTGTGGAGTGGAACGGACTCACTGTTTGTTGCTAGCAATGAGCTAAAATACCCCAAATCATCACAATATATATATATATATATATATATATATATATATATATATATATATATATATTTAGCAGAGAGCCTAGGGAATAAAATGGCGATCATGGCAATTTTTTTATGTTACAGGGTATTTGTGCAGCGGTCCTTCAAATGAAATTTTCTGGGAAAAATACACTTTAATTAATAAAAAAAAACCCCACAATATGTACCCCAATTTTTTGTAAAAATATGAAAGATGAAGTTACGCTGAATAAATAGATACCTAACATGTCACTCTTTAAAATTGCACACACTTGTGTAATAGTGAAAAACTACAGAACTTAAAAATCTCCATAGGCAAACGTTTAAACATTTTTACAAGTTACCTGTTTAGTTTTACAGAGGAGGTCTAGTGCTAAATTTATAGCTCTCACTCTAACGTTCACGACGATACCTTACATGTTTGGTGCGAACACCATTTACATGTGCATGCACAACTTACAAATGCGTTCGCTTCTGCGCGTGAGCACAGAGGGATGGGGGCGCTTTATAGATTTTTTTTCTCTTTTTTATTTTATTTTTATACTGTGCCTTTATTTATTTTTTTAAAACCACTTTTATTCCTATTAAAAAGAATGTAAACATCCCTTGTAATAGAAATAAGGATGACAGGTCCTCGTTATGGAGAGATCTGGGGTCAAAAAGACCCCAAATCTCTCCTTTACCTTTAAAAGCAAAAGATCAAAAAAAATGTTTTTTTGATCTTTTGCTTTAAAAAATAAATAGATTTGTTTACTTCCACCCTAGACCAAAAGGGACGTCATGTGGTCACTCTGGTCCATGGACATAGAGGCAATCAGAGATGATCTAGTCAAAAATTACTTAAAAAAAAAAAGAGATGATCTAGTCCCTCTTTGCCCCTGTGACCAGTAGGTCACACTGTTGGATCGTTTCTTGGGTGCACCGGTGAAAATGGTAGGCCCCAAGGAACACCGGCAGGAAGGGGGGTGTCGCCCCCTGCCACCGCTTCTGAAAGCAATCCAGCGGCTAATAAGCCGCACAGACTGCTTTCACAAGAAAGCCAACCGATGGCTGAAAAATACTGGGGTTATGGCTGATAGCTTCAGCCATAGCCCCGGTAAACCACTTGCAAACCACAATGCATATATTATACTCTGAATTAAAAGTTTCATCTGGGGAGAAATTTCTTTTGGCCCTAATGAAATTGCTTATCGGAATAGATTTTATAGTATGTGTAGGGTAACAACTACTAACCTGTAGTGTTGCATTCTCTGCACAACTTTTCCTATATGTTTTTTTTTTTTTTTTAATAATTGTATTTTAATTGTATTTTGAAATAAGAAAAAAGTTACATCAATCTTTGTTTGTAAAAGTACAAAAAGGTTTACATAGTTTAAGCATTATCATCATTGATGCTATTTTAGAGAGAGGTTACAAATATAGCAATAGAAGCTTGTCAAGAAGTGTACAGCATACTTAAAGTGACATTACCGCCTCATGCCCACGGACGTTTTTAAAAAAACAAGCTGTAAAGCTAGTACTGATTCCAGGAAAAAAGCGGTGTTAGAAACGCGATTTTATTCACGTTATGCATTGGCGTCAATGCACATTTAGCCGCGCCAGCTTTCAGCCGCGTTTCTCTGTCTCTATTCAAAATCAATGTTCCCTATGGGAGCACATTGATTTGAATAGAAGTCGCACTAGAAGACGGATCAAGATGATCCAACTTGCGGTGCGACTTGTGTGCCGAGAATCTTGAAGGGGAACCCCACCAAAATGTAAATAAAAATGTTGCGTGAGGTCCCCCCCCTTTGTTCTGGTATGGATCTTATGGGTAACCCCCCACGCCATATAAGATCCTTACCAGACCCTTATCCGAGCACGCAGCCCGGAAGGTCAGGAAACTGGGGGGGATGAGCGAACCCCCCCCCCCCGGACCATACCAGGCCACATGCCCCATGCAATAATATTTGTGTGTTTGCCATAGCACTATGCAGGGCAAAGTTAAGCAGACTACGTATGTATTGGGCCATTCAGACTCTCTGTTTTGATGCTTTTATATATATATATATATATATATATATATATATATATATATATATATATATAAGCCTACTCTTTTAATAGTATTTTGTTTTAAATAATGGTATTTAGTGTTAAAACAAATCTCATACTTCATGACTATGGTATATTCATCTCTTCTGGTTATTCAAATTTTTTAATATAAATTATTATGTAGGGCAGCTATGATTCCAAAGCCACTCTGTACAGATTTAGAAATATTTAAGGGTCCATTCACACTTCAGGCTGGGTTCACACTTAATTCACATGTGGCTCACCGCAGGGGTCCGGTCCGTACCTGTTCTCTGTTTCACGGATGAATCAGGCCTGAATTTTTGCCTGAATTCGGACCTGCAACGGAGTCAAAGACGCACAGGACCCCTGTACAATTCGCTCCGCGGCCACCACAGACATGTGTGAACCAGCTCCATTGAGAGCTGGGCACACTCTCCTGTCTTGCGAATTGGAATGGGGGGAAACGCACACCCAATTCGCACTAGTGAGAGCCCAGCCTAAGTGTTCAGTTGCAGTGCTTTAATTCATATTATGAAACATGTTAATGTGCGTTGCATTAAGGCAGCCCTTTCATTATTAATGATGCCTTTGCTCACGGGGAGGAAAAAAAAGCAGTATAAAAACGTGCCTTAAAACACATTTTGCAAATGCGTTTAGGCGCATCAAACGTTTGGATGTTCATTCATTCCTTAGGCCAGAACAGTAATTTATTCTGGCCACTGAAATGAATGAACACTCAAGCGCTAACCGTGCTTAGAATTTGGGGGCCTGTAGAAACATTCAGAAGTGTTTAGGTGTATGGAACATTTTTTCTGCCAAAACACTCCTTTGCTGAATGTGCAAGTGATTGGGTTTTTTTCTGCCTCTAAATGCTCTTGCCTCTAAACGCCTGTAAACATCAAAGACAAGGAAACATAGGCTAACGCAATGTCTTCATGAGACCTACCGTTACTTTGCATTGCTATAATGCACAAATTTGAGTGGGCTTAAGTAACAGCAGTCCTAAATCCTCCCAGTTCTACATGATTGTGGTAGGTCTATCAGTGCTAAGATGTATTTTTTAATTAAATTTGTTATGTATCAATCATTGGCATGCCCCTTAATCAGAAGCGTGTGAACCATATACACATAACATACCAACAAATGAGGTGTGTCTAAAAACTTAGGTGAATGGTCCAATATCTGAACGACAACATGGGCCAGGTGAGCACGCATGCACATGGCTATCCAGAGACACGCTAGGAAGCGCCACCTAGCGCGGAGTACACGTGACCATCAGGGTAAACCTGCTGTGGGCAGTTGAACGTAGTCAGTGTGAGAGGTAGGGTCACAGTGCAATGGAGCAACAAGTGAACATCAAGTTCTGTTACAAATTGGGGAAAAACTTGTTCAAACGATTTCGCAACGGGAACGAAACGACTGAGGATGAGCTATGTTCGGGTCGGCTGTCGACAAGCAGAACCCCAGACATGATCGAACGAGTGCAACAAATGTTAGCACAAGATCGACGACTGACTCTATGATTGATGGTGGAGGAATTGGACATTAGCAAGGACACGGTGCACACCATAATCCACGAAGATTTGTTTAAGCGGAAGACCTGTTCCCTGTTTGTGCAGCACAAGCTGACAAACGAACAGAAATCAAAATGGATGGAAACCCCTGAAGATTTCATTACCATGTGTGACCCGGATCCATCCTGCGCCTTGCTCACTGTGCGATCAGTGTGTGCCAATTCTTGGCTCAGCGTGGTGTACCTGTTCTCGATCATCCACCGTACTCCCCTGATCTAGCGCCTGCAGACTTTTTTCTATTGCCCCGCCTGAAGAGCATCGTTTTGCGGACATGGTGACAATCCAATAATGTGTGACAGCGGTTCTGCGATCGATACCCAAAGAGGCCTTTGCTGACAGTTTCCAGAAGCTTTATGGACGTTGCCAAACGTGTGTTGTAAAAGATGCCGATTATTTTGAAGGCAAATAAAGGTAATTTGTTTGCTTCTTCTGTTTTGTTTGTTTTCTGATACCATTCACCAAACTTTTTAGACACACCTCGTAAAAAATAAAAGAGTATCAAGGTTAGAAACTAGCTATCTGCCACAAGCTTTCAGCTAGTGACACCTACAGGTAAACATACATATATACACATGTTGTGTGTAGACTAGCATATGTAAAGGCAAATCTTTTTGTTTTTAATAATTTTGGATAGAGTAGAGAAGAGTAATGCCGCATACACACGAGCGGACTTTACGGCAGACTTTGCCCAGGGGACTTTTCGACGGACTTTACGACTGACTTTCTGAATGAACGGACTTGCCTACACACAATCCACCAAAGTCCGTCAAATTCGTACGTGATGACGTACGACCGACTAAAACACGGAAGTTCATAGCCAGTAGCCAATAGCTGCCCTAACGTGGCTTTTTATCCGTCGAGCTAGCATACAGACGAGCGGACTTTTCGACCGGACTCGATTTCGACGGATTGATTTAAAACATGTTTCAAATCTAAGTCTGTCCAACTTTTGAGAAAACAAAGTCCGCTGGAGCCCACACACGATCGAATTGTCTGACGAAATCCAGTCCGCCGGGCAAAGTCTGCCGTAAAGTCCGCTCGTGTGTACGCGGCATTAGACCCTCTGAAATTTTTTTATTGGGCTGTCTGTGTCTTCTCTGGGGCCCCTTTCTTTGTCCAATGTCACGAAGATAGAAAATAAATAAATGGATAAATGGGGACAAATGATGCACTACATCAAAAAAAGATGGTAAGTGGGGACAAAACTTCTGGTATCAAAATCCAAAGAACCCATGAACAGCTAGGCTTTAGATCAAATGGGTTCCACATGGGTATAGGGATTGACTGAAAACAGGTATTAGCAAGTACTATAAGGTGCCCTCATTTTAGCACTCTTAACCCATGTCAGCTAAACTGATTGACTGAAGTAAGGTTAATTAAATGTAGATTCTGTTTGGTTGTGAGGAGCTAGTAAGCTTGTGTTGGCTTGTGATGTCCTTAACCTTTGAGAGAACAAATATAAATTGCAGCATACTAAGTATGTAAGATAAAAAGGTAGTTGTAAATATATACATAGAAGTTGAAAAGTCATGGGACAGAAGGAATCTTTCTAGCCACTATTTGAATATAGAATTGAAGATTTTATATAAAAACAGCAGTTCTTGCTTTGAGAGAAAAGAACATAATTTATGTGGTTGTTATGTTTTAGCAGTGAGGAATCTGAAAAAAATATTAACACTGAGAAGCTGAAATGAAGGCTAAATATAAAAATGGGCATAAGCAGAGCTTACCTTGCCCTAGTAATTGAGCCTTTGAGAGCGTTGATCCCCTCTTTCCCCTTTATTAAAGGATTAAACTCCTTAGGGCCCTTTCACACTGTTTTGTTAATAAAATGCAGTAAAATCGCATGTGTTTTTGATGCGTTTTCTGGTTGCCTGACTCTAATCATGCACCTGTGAAACATGGACATGTGATTTAAAAATGTGACTCAAAAAGTGCACCAAAATTTGCAACCAAGTTCCCCAGTTTTCTACCTGTATGACTTGACGGCCCATTTGGCCTCTGTACTTGACTGTTGGTCCCAGTTGAGGGCATCGTTTGTTTGGCCACTGAAGCTGCATTATAGACTTGTGCACAACAAAAACTTTTGTTTAGTTTCGGTTCGTTGTCATTCGTAAAATACATAATTTCGTTCTGTTATATTCGTTATGTTACGTTAATTTGTTTTCGGATAATTAGTTATTTCTGTAAAGTGTCAATATTCGTTATACTGTATCTCGAATCATGTCGAATTCATTCGTTATATCTGCTATAATTTCTTTCGTATTCGTTGAAATTCGATATTTATGTATGTATATATATTCATGATAATGATTCGTAGTTTGGTAAGTTGTTTGTTTATTGAATCTTTTAACACACACAATGGCAAAGGGGTCTATTTACTAAAGGCAAATCCACTTTGTACTACAAGTGCACTTGGAAGTGCAGTCGCTGTAGATCCGAGGGGGACATGTAAGGAAAACAAAAAACAGCATTTTAGCTTGCACATGATTGGATGATAAAATCAGCAGAGCTTCCCCTCATTTCAGATCTACCTCTCAGATTTACAGCGACTGCACTTCCAAGTGCACTTGTAGTGCAAAGTGGATTTGCCTTTTGTAAATAACCCCCAATATCTCTTCTCCTCTGTGTAAATACAATACAACACCCTTCTCACTCAGTTCTCAGGAAGGCACTTTGCCAGTAATCCAACCTTCAGCACAAAATCAATCAGCTGATTGGACTGTAAGATTTACTTTAAGTTGACCTATTGTTTCATTAGATCTTTAACGATCTACCGAATCATGTTGAATTAATTTGTTATATTTGCTATACTTTCTTTTATTGTATTGTATTAGTTGAAATTCGTTATTTTTTTATTCGGACATTCGGATGCATCCTGCTGTTTGAAAGATGCAAAATTCGTACGAATTTCGATTCGTTACAAACGAATTGCACATGTTTACTGCATTACTTACCTCTTATAAAATGCTGCATAATCCCTATTTAGAAAACAACAACCCACTCACACTTGGGAACCATCATGACCAGTAACTCTGTTAAACTACTCTCCTTATATAAAGAGGACTGGAGCAGGTCCCCTAATGCTCTGTTGTGGTGTAATCCCTCCTACCCGGTGTTACTTAAAGCGTGGACAAAAACTTTATTGAGCCATCAGTGACATACCAATAATGTACCTCTAAGACCCCTTTCACACTGAGGCGTTTTTTAGGTGCTTTTGGGCTAAAAATAGCGCCTGTAAAGCGCCGGAAAAATGCCTCCCCTGCAGTCTCAGTGTGAAAGCCAGAGTGCTTTCACATTCACACTGGGGTGGTGCACTGGCAGGACGATAAAAAAAAGTCCTGCAAGCAGCATCTTTGGGCCACTCCCGCCAATTTAAATGAATTGGCACCACTGCCGAAGCACCTGCAAAGTGTTTCCGCTGCGGGGCTACACGGGCGCATTTAACCCTTTAATCGGCCTCTAGCGGGGGTTAAAAGCGCCCCACTAGCGGCTGGATAGTGCCGCTAAAACAACGGTAAAGCGCCAGTAAAACTAGCTGCATTTTACCGTCAACGCCCACCCACCCCAGTGTGAAAGCAGTCTAATGATGCCTAATGATGCATCCCCCCTCCCAGCTCTCCTCTCTGTACAAATCCCACTCCTCCCCCCTGCAACCCCCCCCCCCCCCCAGCTCTCCTCTCTGCACAAAACCCCCCAGTTCTCCTCTCTGTACAAATCCCCCCCAGCTCTTCTCTCTGCACAAATCCCCCCCAGCTATCCTCTCTGCACAAACCCCCCCAGCTCTTCTCTATGTACAACCCCCCCCCCCAGTTCTCCGCTCTTCACAGATCCCCCCACCTACCTACCTTTTAGTGCACAGTAACAGATCCATCACCTCTTCCATGGTCACAACTCTCTGTGGCATCTGTAGGCTTTTTTTTTTTTTTTCAGCACAGTACAGTGGACTGGAGAGCTCCCCCTACTGTAGCATAGAGCTGAGGAGGCATTTCAGGGCTCCTCGTCTCCATGCTACAAAGGCTGAGTAGCGGCAGCAAGCGGGGATGGAAGCCTTCTCCCGAATCACTGCAGCAGCTGTAGGTTGGGACCTGGGACCTGAAGCACTCACCGGGGCTCGAGGGCAGCAACCCTCTCCTCTCCAACCTGTCATTTAACACTGAAGCCAGTAGAAGAAGTGGGCTGTGCAGAAAACTTCATCCACTGGCTTTAGTGTTAAATGACAGGTTGAAGAGGAGAGGGCTGCCAGATCTTCCGGAATGCAGTTCCAGCATGTTACAGCTGAAAAAAAGCCCTGCGGGTAAGAGACTCAGGGCTATGGGCCCCAGATTCTGGGCTATAGCCCCAGAAGCTACCCCCTAGTGACGCCCCTGGTCAGCGGTGAGACTAACAGTTGGGGCTGGAGCATGGCCATCTCAGCAAGTTGCTTGCTGTGCAACTCCTCCATTCAGAAAACATTTAGTATTATATTCAACCAATACAAGGCATTCTGTGATTGGACAAGAGGAAATTGTGATATTCCTACACCCCTTGTCCAATCAGTAAGCACCCTGTACTCTTGAAAATAATACAAGACATTTTCTGAATGGAGGAGCTACACAACGTGCACATTAACATGCACTGTCACATCGTAATGAGCATTGAATTGAGTCAACCCATTCATGTGATTAGGCTGTCTAACGCATCATGATGGACCAAAAATTGTGCATGCAGTGCCCTGCATCACAATGCACATGAGGCTGTAACCCAGGTGTGCTGGGAAAGTTTATTGGGGTGCCATTCAGAAAGGAATAAATGGCACTGCACTGCAGGTGAAATAAATGAGAAATAAAGAGGGAGAGGGTAGAAGAACAGGAAAGAGTGCGGGAAGAGCGGAACAAAAGAGAGAGCGGATGTGTAGAACAAGTAGAGGAAAGAAAAAAAATGGTGGGGGGTAGCCCATGGGAAAAAAATATAATAATGTTTGCTGTATTTTAAGAATTTTTTAATGGGAATAGTTTACCATTCCTGATAGCTTTCCATTAGATATAATTCCATTGATTTTGTTTCAGCTTCAAAACTTAAAGTTCAGGATTTTTGGGGCCCTGCTATCATGAACTTGGTGGCTGTGAATATATGTGTGTACACAAGAGGAAAGGGACGGATTTGCCTCTTAAGGATATCTGCCAATGTTTGTATTGAAAAGAGTGTAAATGAGGTTGTATACTCAAATCCAAAGCCTAGATGGTTCAGGGCAGTGCCACCAAAAATGGTTGGGGGTATGTTGGTACGAATCACGCTTCACAAAAGGTGCAGGAGTATAATGCAGCCTCTAAAGATCTTTGAAGGTTTTTTTTTGGGCCGAGACATTTCAGGAGGTTTCAGCAGTAATCAGACAAATATCTTGCTAATCTTGCGGGGTTGGGGAAGGTGGCGGAAGGCTGCTGATATGTTTTAGAGGTGATGCCTTTGGTACATATTAGGGAGGTTAAAATATAGGGAGATAAAACCTTGAGTATGTGGGTCTGATTTGCATAGGGTTGCCACCTGTCTGGGATTAACCTGGACAGTCCGAGTTTTGAATCATGTGTCCGGGTTTTAGGCGCACTGAAACCTGGACACATTATTCAGACCGGGCTGTGGCTCCCCAAGTAACCAATATAGTCACACACAAATCTTTTGCCATCCAGGAGCTGTGAGTGGCAGGTTCGGTATCACAGGGTGATTACATCAGCAAGAGCAATTTGGCCACACCCACTGTTAACTGCGGCACACTATGCGCATCGCATTAATACTCTCATTGGGGCACCCAAAGGTGTTCCAGGCTGCTAAAGTGTTCAGGTTTGGCTTGAAGAAAAGGTGGCAACCCTAGATTTGCATTTCCTTTGAAAATTGATGAGCAAAAGGAAGAGGATTGTTTGAGCGGAGAGGAGTGTGTGAATGTAGGGGTGGGTGTACTAAAGGCAAAAAAACTATGCACTCTGCAAGTGCAGTGGCACTCATTTTCCCCATAGCTGAATGTGGTGAAGCTTCACTTTGTAAATGTAGCGCCCTGGAGCTTAGTCAGGGAGCTCCTCACAAATTTACTTGCCAAGAGTAGTTGTCTAGGTCGATTGCCTTTTTGCACTTTTCTCTTCTACCACTAGGTGGTACTTGGTGGTACTAGATATGAGAAGGGCAACCCAAGGTCAGGTTATGGGTATGTGGGTGTCCCAGCCAATGGGCAGGGGTTTTCTTTAATCCCTTGGTCTGCTGGGAGAGCCTATATATTCAGGTGAGGTCAGGGGATCTGTGTTCTATGCCACCCGGACTGCCATCTAGGTGGACGTGTGTCATCTGCCCCAGGCTGCTAGGCTGGAGATTGGGCCTATCTCGGGGGCACCAGGCTGCCAGGCTGTGTGAGGGCCTATCCAGAAGTAAGAGGGCAGTGCAGGATTGGGACTGCGGCTTGCAGTCCAACAAAAAGTGACGGTTCTACCGGCCGGGTAACCTGTCAGTGGTTGGGGGTAGAGGGGAAGCTCTCGACACAAAGGGACCAATCGTCTTTACCAGGGACCACAGTGAGTAACTGAAGCAAGTACCGGAATCATATTCTCACCGAAGGGCATGGTGGAGAATCGGGAAACTTCAAGCGGTGATCAAGTCAGGGACCCAGCAGAGAAGCTGGGGTGACGCTTGAGGGGATACCACCGCAAACCTTGGAGGAGCCTTAGGGATTCATATTCAGTGAATCAGTGGGTCTAGTGAGAGACTAGGAGCCCAGTATTGAAGAACTGCAAGGAGAAGTTGTAGTAGAGTTGAAGGAACTGATATATTTGAGTTAGGAACTGTTAAAGGACTGTTACCACAGGAGACAGCAATTCTGCACATGCAGAAGTGGCGCCTTGCTGGGGCCTTTCCCTGTACGGCTGTTCTCCTATTGAAGTCTCGGAGTCTGCCAATTAAGTTTGCAACTATCTAAGGGTGTCCGGGCCCTAACCCTCTTTCCCCCAAGATATATAAAAAGGACTGTCAAAAGAAATAAAACCTCTTTTACATCCAAGAAGTGTCTGGCGCCCAATGACTTTCACCATCTTTGTACCCACTATGCCTCACAACCCACCATATTATAGGATGTCAGCTATCTTTGGCCTTGGAGGTCCTCATTAGACCAAAAGAGGTAAGAGACCTTGCTACATAAAGAATACCCAATCAGATGCAAGGGAACTAAAAACAGCATTCGTGGATGATGGAAATCAGCGGAGCTTTACCCCAAGCTCTCGGGAAAATGAGTGCTAATTCACTTCCAAAGTTTCCTTTAATAAATCCACCCCATAATATCTAATCTATAGATAGCAGAAATATTATTATAAATTTGATAAAAAGTTTTGATTCTTTTTATTTTAAGCAGGGAGTGAGTTTCTCTAAAGCTGTGTTGATTCCACTGAGATGGGTGGTCCACTCCTGGCAGGAATTAGGGGCAGAATTTCTAGGAGGGGAAGAGGGGGCAGCACCAATCCACCGCAGTATTTTTACAGAGAACGAGAGTTTCAGGGAATGAAATTCAGGGATTTGGGGCAGTGAGCAGTCAGAAGTCAAGTGAGGGAGTTAGGAGTTTTGGAAAAGAATCAATCAAACCCAGTGTAGCCCAAAGTGGGAGTTCATGAGTGGTATGTAGACAGGCCAAGGGGCAAGCTAAATAGTAGTTATAGGTACTGGGTGCAGATAAGCCTCCAGATGTTTCAGGGCTAAATGAGATAGTGTTGTTGATCCTGGGTTTAGCTTTGCCCCATATAAACTAGGATTTTAGATTGCCGTATACAGGGAATTTGGATGGGAACAGGGAGGTTTCCGAAAGCGTAAAGCAGTTTGGGGTGGTATGTCATCTTAGCGATATTCATCCTGCCAAACCAGGTTATGTGAAAATGTTGCCATGAGTCAAAGAGAGAATTCACATGCCATTGGATTGGTGGAAATTTGGCTGGAGAAAGAGTTTTATAGATGGGTGTTAAAGTTTTAACCCTGGGGTCTCAAACTGGCGGCCCTCGAACTGTTTGCGAAACTACAAGTCCCATCATGCCTCTGCCTGTGGGAGCCAGGCTTGTAACTGTCATCCTTGCAATGCCTCATGGGACTTGTAGTTTTGCAACAGCTAGAGGGCCGCCAGTTTTAACCAAATACAGGAGAGTCTGTCTATGAAAACAAGTAGGAGGTTCGTCTCCATGTGGGGTGGTAGCATGACACTCATTGCCATAGATATAGTTGGTTCAAGGAGAGTCTAGAGATAGAAGCAAAATAATTTAAATTGTAAATAATTTAGGGAGAGAAGTATGTGATGAAATGACAGACTGTATGATGCCCTCAGCCAAAGCTGGCCATACATGGACATTGCAGGGCACGTGGCCATCAGCATTGTCATTGTTGGTCTGTAGCTTGACAGCAGCTTACCACAACTAATCCTGCCCGCTGCTTTCTAGGTTGACAGCATTACCTGCACTCATAAGGCAGCAGTATCCCAAATTGTCTACTGTCAAATGCCATGGTCAAAACCTGCACTTCTACACATGCACTTTATGGTACATGCATGTGCCCTGTTGCACCCTCTGCCAAGCTTGGAATATGACATTTTTACTTTTAGTAGATTTTTTTTGCACTCACCTTTAGTGATATCAGTGTACACTTGCACAGTACATATAAAACAGATATCAAAGCTCCCCCAGAATATTTGAGAAAATCTTTCTTTCCTGATGCATCATGGCAGCACACACACTGGGTTGTGACTCCGCCCCCACAACCTGATAGGACTGACTAGCTATACGTTTTTGAAGAAGAGCCCCCCGCTGCATTCTCCTTTTTTTTTTCCTCACCTGTTAGGACTGACCAAGATAAAGCACCGACCTCTTACCACTTCGCCCCAGCTAGGTTCAGCCTCTCCTAGTTGGAAGCCCTGACTGTACAGTCTCTAAATGAGCTCTATGCAGGGACCCCACTCTGATGGTCTCAGGGGGGCTACATTGTCTTTTTACAAACCTTAAACAGGCTTACACCACCATGCAGCGGCCTCAATCTTTTACCTTTTATATGTTTTATATGTTCTCCTTTCAAGTTGGATTTTACCTCATTTCTTATCTTTTTTCCTCTCTCCTTACTGCTGAGCCTTTTAGTCCTCCGGCCGCCTTGACCTTCCCAAGATGGCAGCAGTGATCAGCTCGACGGCGCGACCGGAAGTGATGCGGGCATCTATGTCCTTTCGCCAGTATCTAAGATGGTGTCGGGGGCCGTGGATCGCTATGGTGCATGCACGGTGCGTGTGTCACTTCCGCCGCAACGGCTGTCTATTTAAAAAATGATGTTTATGCTGTTTTAACTGCACAGGTTATTGCTCTGTATCCAGAACGCTCGCACTCTGCCTTTTCTACATCTCCTATTGCTGCCACCGCTCCCTGACTACCCTCTGACCTGGTAAGAATTTATCTTCCTTCTCATGGCTCTTTTACTATAGATGCTAATGCATGCGGAAAATGCTGTACTGAACTTCACAGGGTTAACCCTTCCCTTCACAGATACACTCTATCTTTTGCTCATGGAGGCCGCTGCCCCAGCAGACCATCCACAGCCAGTAAGGTAAGAGGCATCATGCTTGGTAGTTAGTAAAGAGGAGTAAAAGAGAGCCATGCCACTAATATCACTTTATCCTGATAGCCCTGGCAGGTCATCAAAATCATCTCATTCTAAACGGAAAGAAAGATCCCCTTCAAGACATTCACACTCTAGAAGAAGCCGGTCAAGGACTTCTTCCCACCATCACAGTAAAACATCATCCTCCCACCAAACACAACCCGACCACCATAACCAACATGCAGCCAATGCCTGCTGGATATGTGGAGCACAAGCCCTTCCTAACAAATTAGCTTGCCAAACATGTGCTGAAGAAGCCAATAAGGAAAGGGAATAGGTTGCATTGGAAGTATCAAACATAATCAGAGAATCTGTTAAAGAATCAATTCTGCAGGTGTCAGCCACAGAACCAGTTAGACCAGTTCAAAGCACATCAGCAACAGTCACCTGCGTACCGCAAGAATCAGACGACTCATCAGCCGAAGAGGATTCTCCAGTGTCAATTGGCTTTGATTTTGCTTTAATAGACCCCTTTGCAAAGTCAGTAAAGGAGGCAGTTGGTTGGGAGGAACCAAAGGAATCGCCCCGCAAGCTCAGAAAATATTTCCCTAACCTAAAAAGGGACCCAGAAACCTTTCCTTTTATCGACGAACACGAAGAGTTAATTAAAGACGAGTGGCAAAAACCTGACAGAAAGTCCAGCCTAAACAATAGGATAGCAAAGCTATATCCTTTAAAGGAACCAGCCTTAAACCCTCTCATCATGGCACCTGTAGTAGACCCATCATTAATGCGTCTGGCCAGACATGTGACATTGCCAATAGAAGACGCAGTGACTTTCAGGGATGTCTTGGACCGGAAAATCGACCTTGATCTCAAGAAAGCCTATTCAGCAGCAGGAGGAGCATGCAGGCCAGCTATCACGCTAGCAGCAGTCGGCAGAGCAATTAGTAGCTGGACCTCTAACATTGAAAAACTACTGTCAGAAACAGCTGATCAGGAGAGAATCATATCTGCTCTACAGGAACTCAGCCTAGCAGAGGACTTCGTAGCCGAAGCATCAGTAGATATAATAAGATCGGCAGCAAGGGTGATGCTGTCCTCGGTCATGTCCAGGAGAGCCTTATGGCTAAAGCCGTGGGTAGCAGATACAGCTTCCAAATCGAACTGGTGCAAGATCCCCTATGACGGAACCAACCTGCTCGGCTCTAAGTTAGACCTCGCCATCTCGAAGGTCACAGGGGGGAAATCGGGTCTTATTCCCTCTGACGGAAGACCAAAACAGCAGAAAGTTCACCCTTTTAGACGCAATCTTTCTGAACGATACCGAGAAGCCAGATCATATAGACCAGGCAAAGAGTTCAAATGAAATTGGCGTAATACCCAATCATCTTTTCTGAGGACACAGAAGCCCAAAGCTGATGGCACGCCTGCCCAGCCTGTGTTAGTGGGAGCCAGGCTCAGGCTGTTTACACAGGTGTGGGTAGAACATATAAAAGATCCATGGACAATAGCCACAGTCCGCAAGGGCCACAAATGGAGTTTCAAATACAGAAACCCCAGAGATCACTTCCTAAACACCCGACTACCATCATATCTTCCAAAGCGAAAGCTTCTGATCAGATATGTACTAGAGTTACTACAGAAACACGCGATTACAGAAGTTCCTCAACACCAGAAAGGCAAAGGCTTTTATTCCCCCCTTTTTCTTGGCAAGAAAAAAACAGGAGACCTGCGTCCGGTTCTAGACCTGAAGAACCTCAACAGAATGATCCTGGAAGAGTCTTTCAAAATGGAGAGTCTTCAATCTATACTACTGGCAATAAATACAAGAGATTGGATGCTATCAATAGATTTATGCGACGCCTATCTGCATGTTCCTATACACACATGTTTTCAAAAATACCTTCGGTTTGCAATCGCGCAACGACATTTTCAATTCCGGAGTCTCCCGTTTGGGATATCTACGGCTCCCAGAACATTTACAAAAATCCTGTTTCCAATCATAGCATATCTGAGAGAGAAGGGACTAAGAGTCCACCACTATCTCGACAACATCCTACTCTTGGCCAACAGCCAACAGTTACTTCTCCAACCTCAGGAAATACTAATATCCACATTACATCAATTCGGGTGGATGATAAATTGGAAAAAAAGCAGTCTGGAGCCAACCCAATCAATGGTCTTTTTGGGAGCAGAACTCGACACCAATGCCAACACGGTGAGTCTCCCTCAGGAAAAAATTGGACATTTCGTCCAGAAAATAAAAAGACTAATGGAAGCAACACACCTATCTGCCAGAACATGTCTCAGCATATTGGGATCCATGTCTGCCACCTTTCCAATGGTCCGGTGGTCCCAGTGGCATACGAGGACATTCCAGATATCGTTCCTGAAATAATGGAATGGAACATCAATGAGTCAACGATTTTTCATCAACCAGTCGATAAAACAGTCTGCATGGTGGTGGATGTGAATCAGCAACTAAAGCGTCATTGACACATTGTACCCCCTCAGCCGGAATTAGTCACGTCGGACGCCAGCCTACAAGGTTGGGGAGCGCATTACCAGGATCAAGCGGTACAAGGCCGCTGGTTTTTCGCCCCCTGGGCGTAGTATCGAACATTCTAGAACTCAGGGCCTCCTTTCAGGTTCTCCTAGCATTCAGGCCATCACTCACAGGAAGGAGTGTATTAGTATGCATGGACAATACGGTGGCAGTGAACTACATCCAGAGGCAAGGGGGCACCCAGAGCAGTGCCCTCATACAGGAGGTATGTCCTATCCTTGACTGGGCTCAGATCCATTTGGAAGACCAGAAAGCGGTGTATGTCCCAGCAGTGCAGAACCAACTTGCAGACGATCTAAGCTGAACGTTCATCTCAAACAACGAATGGACACTGAGTCAAAAAGCTTTTTCCCTTCTAACACACAAATGGGGAATTCCCGATATCGACTTGGCAGCAACTTCAATGAACAACAAGTGTGCCAAGTTCCTGGCGAGGGTTGCCTATCCAACAGCACTAGGGGTCGACTGTCTCCATCACCAGTGGAGGTTCTGTTTAGGTTACATATTCCCTCCAATCCCCTTAATAGCCAGGTTCCTAGCCAGGCTAAGGAACCCAACATCCACGGTGATTGCGGTAATACCGTTTTGGCCGAGGAGGCCATGGTTCACGACCATCCTACAACTGAGTACAGAGGACCCATTACTCCTTCTGGTAACTCCAGACTCACTCTCACAGGGCCAGTCCCTACATCCAGCACCAGAAAGGTTACACCTAATGGCTTGGAAGTTGAAAGGGGGAGGCTTCTAGATCAAGGTTGCTCTCTAAGGGTGGTAGCCACCTTAGAACAGGCAAGGAAGAAGTCAACAAACGGCACTTATATCAGAGTTTGGGAAAGATTCACTACGTCAGCACAAGAACAGTCCTGGGACCCACTTTCTCCTACAGTGTCACAAATTCTTGAATTTGTACAATTAGGCCCAAAGAGGGTTCTAAGTTCAAGCACCCTAAAGGTTCAAATATCTGCCTTATCAGCCATGATGGGAATCAAATGGGCCTTCAATCCTCTTATAATCCAATTTGAAAAAGCATGCTTGAAACTAAGACCACCCAGAAAGCCAACCTTCCCGACATGGGACTTAACAATAGTTCTGGAAGCCTTATCAAAAGAACCATTTTTTCCTTTGGAGTCAGTGTCTGTATGGGATCTAACCCTCAAATTAACCTTTTTAGTGGCAATAACTTCTGCAAAAAGAGTGTCCGAGCTGCAAGCATTTTCAATAAAAGAGCTTCATTTGCTGTTCTATCCTGATAGAGTTGTGTTAACACCATCTGAACAATTCATACCTAAAGTGGCATCTGCCTTCCACTTCAACCCGGAGATCAGTTTACCAGCATGCCTCACTAACCAAGGGAATCCACATCCACTAGATATTAAATCACTTATTTCTTCATATCTGGAGGCCACTAAACCATTCAGAAAAACAGAAAACTTGCTAGTCATACCATACGGCTCTAAGAAAGGTCAGGCAGCTTCTTCCAGGACAATAGCCTCTTGGCTAATAAAGATCATTAAAAAAGCATATGCAATCCAGCTTCTTCCAATACCTAACGACCTAAAGGCTCATTCGACCAGGGCAGTGGCGACATCTTGGGCAGCGTATTGTAGAGTGTCCCTAGAAACTATTTGCAAAGCAGCAACTTGGTCTTCTAGAACCACGTTCATGTCTCACTACAGAATAGACCCGGCTCGTTTAACGACTGTTGAATTTGGGAGATCGATCATTAATTAGTTATTTCCCAGTGTGTGTTGCCATGATGCGTCAGGAAAACGGAAAATTGTATACTCACCTTTCTGTAATTTTCCTTTCCTGACGCATCCCATGGCAACACACAGATACCCACCCGTCTAAGGTGATAGATACTGAGAATGCAGCGGGGGGCTCCTCTTCAAAAACTTATAGCTAATCAGTCCTATCAGGTTGTGGGGGCAGAGTCACAACCCAGTGTGTGCTGCCATGGGATGCGTCAGGAAAGGAAAATTACGGAAAGGTGAGTATATAATTTTCCGTTTAACGTTAGGTGGACCAGCACTTGGTGACATGGTTTGGATGTTGTTGCATACACACAATAGCAAAATAACATTTAATTTATTAGTTCGTTTGACATATGTACACTATAGCAGATGTGCATGTGACCGTATGCATCATAGGTGCATTGTTACAGGATGAGTTCACCTTTGTAAAAATAAGTAAATAAATAAATGCAGATTTCTGGATGCAAAAATAATTTTGCAATTATTATTTTTTACAAGCATTTCTCCAGTGATCAGTAGATAGCAGGTGCAATATCAGGCTCCTGCAGTCTTTTCCTGTAGCTTTTTGCCCATACCTCGCTACAGACTTTCAGTTTGAAAGCTCATAGTCGAATGTGAACCAAAAGCCATCTACTGCAGTGCAAGACAGGACTTGTAGTTTCTTCATTCACAGATCTCTGCTTGGCATATGCATTAATGCAACATTATGTACACACATTTGTTACTTCTCCAGAAGATGCAACCTGTTCATGTTGATGGAGAGGGCATATAAATATGGTTTAAGTGGTTGTTAACTCACTGTGACATTTTATATAATCACCTGTGTCTTGTTATCCTAGGTGCTCCAGTCTCTGTGTTTTATTTTAAAAAATGCCTTATTTCACAGCACCCCTCGGCGCTCACGTGACCAGCCGCTTCTCTCCCCTCTCGATCTGACAGTTATGCCCTGTACACACGGACATTGATCGGACATTCCGACAACAAAATCCATGGATTTTTTCCGACTGATGTTGGCTCAAACTTGTTTTGCATACACACGGTCGCACAAAGTTGTCGGAATTTCCGAACGCCAAGAACACGGTGACGTACACCACGTACAACGAGACTATAAAAGGGCAGTTCAGTACCAAGTGCGGCACCCTTTGGGCTCCTTTTGCTAATCTCGTGTTAGTAAAAGTTTGGTGAAAGACGATTCGCGCTATTTCAGACTCGTGGTTTTCAAATTGTATTTCTGCTGTTCAGTTTGTGCTTGTGGGTTTGTATCTAGTCTTCAGTGCATGCAGCGAGTACCATTGATTTATCTTTGTGTTCTTGTCCGTTCGTTACTGATTTTTAGGTCGCTCTTCGTAGGCCTTTCTGTTCTTCAGTGCGTTCTGTTACTTCGTTCTGACCAGCTGACCGTTTTCTAGCCATGTTGCATGTACATACTCATCATAGAGTTCGTGCGGTGCGGGGGCTTGGTGTTGGGGTTCTTACTTTGACACAAGCCCAGTCCATGAACAGGGCGAGGAGGAGTTCATGGACCAAGAATTGGTTGCTCCAGCGTGACCAGTTCTGTCACATGCCTTTGCTCAGTGAGATCTGTGAGAATAATCCTGACGATTTCAGGAACTTTCTCCGGATGACGGACCCCGTATTTCACAGTTTGTTGGCTTTGCTGACCCCTTATATCAGCAGGCAGGATACCTGCATGAGGCAAGCCATCACTCCGGAGCAGAGGCTAGTCGCCACCCTGCAGGACTTGGCGACGGGGAGAAGCCTGCAGGACCTCAAGTTCTCCACAGGCATCTCCCCCAGGTTAAGGGGATCATTATCCCAGAGACCTGTTCTGCCATCATTCAGGTCCTGCAGAAGGAGTATATGAAGGTAAGATTTTTATCCTTTAACATCACATGTTATTGTATTTAATGTTTGTTAACATATTGTATTTATTTCCTCATTCCCTAATTACCATGATTGTAATATGCTGTGAATGACCCCTTTGTCCTCATGCATGCTGGATTTTATTGGATTTTTTTTTGTTGTCCTTCATACATATTTGCCTTCACTTACCGCCCCAGCATGCTCTCCTGGCCCTATATCCACCTCGTCTACTCAATGAACAATGTATTTTGTCAGCTCCATAGTAGTGCTTTACCCTAAACACCCCCTAAAATGTGTAAAAATGTGATTTGTGCTTGAAATTCTGGCAGAGTGCCAGAGGTTTTTTTTTGGGGTCCCAAAATCATTTAGAACCCTCCCTTCCCCCAACTGCTAACGCTGATACCAATCCTCTATCTATCCTCAATCCTCAATCTGCTGACTTTGCCAAACCCATACACACTATACCCACCTCTTTTGTGGTCATATTTATGGGTGGTTTCCCCAAAGCATGTAGTGCAAAGGCCTGTCTGAATACTTTCAAATGGTACTGTTCAAAGTTTTTGTATCCTATTATTATCTTGATAGGTAATAGCAGAATGTAAAACTGTGCTAAAATGTGTACAGTGTGTATTTATATCTTTGTATTATGACACTTCTTACCTGTCCAGTGGGCTGTCAATATTGTAAGTAAGGAGGGGCTGGCCAAATTAATACACATTATTTAGGCATTCATCTCTCAATGAAGTGGAGAGGGTTACCTGTCCAAAACATCTCCCCCCCATAAAATTTATAAAATGGCTCATGAGAGGGGGGGGGAGGAATCTGCGGAAAGACTCCCATTCGTCTTTGTTGAGGATGAAGCATTTGCGCTGGGGGACCATCTTATACGTCCATTCCCTATGAGGACCCTCACCCTGAACCAGAGGGTTTTTAATTACCGGCTGGCCAGAGCCAGAAGTGTGGTGGAGAACACGTTTGGAATAATGGCCATCCGGTTCCACCTATTTCTTACACCGATACACATGGCGGAATATAAACTCAATCACATCATCCTGGGTTGCTGTGTTATCCACAACTTTTTAAGGAGAAATTCTGTGAACTATGCTGGCTCAGTTGGGCTTGAAGCCAGAATTAATCTCAGTGAATCAACCCTGAGGGCGCTTGAAGCTGGCCGTCCTGGCTTGCCCCCCCAGAGTGCCCGCGAGGTCCATCTAAGATACATGGAATACTTTGCGAGCAGGGGGGCCATCAATATGCCAGACAATGTCTGAGACATTTTTTAAATAAAAAAAAATTTTAAACTGAACAAATATTTGCTTAGATTTACTGCTTGTCTTTCTTTTATCTGACCCTGACTGAAATGTGGGGAGTCCTGAAAATGGCGTGATTGTTTAAAATTAGAAAGCACAGTTGGGTGTTATTTACTAAAGGCAAAGACACTTTGCACTAAAAGTGCACTTGAGACTGCACAGAAACTGACTTGTAGTGCAAAATGGATTTGCCTTTAGTAAATAACCCCCATTGTCACTGAAAACACCAACTTTACAACTAAAAAAATGCTTTTGAGCATTGAAAGAAGAAGCCACACATTGTTGATTCTCAATCTTTTTAATCAAAGCACAATCACATGTGCATTTATAAAAGGCTTTTTAAAACAAACCAACATGTTTGTTGTATAACAATTTTTTAGGTGACATTAAAAGTAGAGATTTCCTTTTAAGGTAAAACAGGCATGTTTCAAACCAACAAGAAATATACAACTCTGGAACTTACAAATTTCAACTTTTGTAAAAATTGAAGGCAATATCAGACATGAGTATTTATAAACTGTGTTTGATATTGCGTTCAGCAGATGGGGTGAAGTCACCCCTGGAAAAGCCAAATTTTGAAGATGCACACAAATTGCTGAAAGGCAACATGCGCTAGCTGCCATCATGGGGGATCAAGGGACGTGTTTTGTGGGTGCAACCCCTTCCTCTCAGCTACTTTATTATTGAGGAAGGGGTTGCACCCCCAAAAAGCGTACATTAATCTCCCGTGATGGCAGATAGCACATGTTAAAACACTGTGTGCATCTTCAAAATTTGGCTTTTCTAAAATATGTCAAAAAATTTTGAAAAAATTGTCAGAAAAACAAAAAAACAAAGCAGAAATAAGTTAGGGATTTTGAGGGGTTTTAAATTCTCCCTAAAACATCAGTGATGTTCTTCATTTTGTTTTGAACATCATTGATGTTTTGCTTGATGTTTTCCAAGTCCCTATTACACCCCATGATCTCCCCGATCAGGATCTGGACACTTTCACTGGTGAAATGACCTTCATCCACAACATCATGATCACCTAAAAATAGTGAAAATACAAAAACACCATGTATTATAAATATGCCGGCATCCATCTCTTACCTGAAGCTGTGGTCGCAGACACCACCTGTTGTGGTGACAATTTCCACAGCGTCTCCCTCCTCCTCCTCCTGTTGTGTTTGTGGGATTTCCACTTCTTCATGAGGTGGGGGGTCTGTTGTCTCCTCTGATGAGTGGTGTCCTCCGAATCTTTTCTCTCCTGTGTAAAAAAAAAAGGTATTCTTAGTAGACAAGTGCACACTGAAAGTTTTGAAAAATGATCGCGTGTTGGGTCCTGTTTTACCTGACCGGGCTGGTGTCATTTTTCGGGACGCACGCTCTGTCCAAGGCGAAATCGCCCCCAACACCATCGATCCCCCCCCGGCCCGTTTCCTTTTTCCAGGACAGGGATATTTCCCTTGCAGAAAGTGCAATGTGTGTCTGCATAATATAAGTGGGAGACGTAAAACAGTGACTTTTCACTCCACAGTGACATCTAAAGACTACAATATGAAACACTTCACTACGTGTGCTACCCGACATATTGTGTATCTCATTACATGTCCATGCAAGAGGCAATATGTCGGGCACACAACCAGGGCCTTTTCCATCAGGGTCAACGAACACATTGCGAAAATTAAAAAGGGCTGTATTAAGCACAGTGTTCCCCGTCACTACCTTGAGTGTCATAACAGGGACCCTACGGGTACTTCATTTTTGATTATTGACAAATTCGTCCCTCATTGGAGGGGCGAGTCTTGTCTTAGGGGTGTGTCGCGGCTTGAAACATATTGGATTTACGAGCTGAGGTGCTTTTTGCCACACGGTATGAATGTAGAGTGGGACATTAATGGTTTCATCAACCGTGCGTGATGCGCACCCCTGCTCTCAAGCCGTGACACACCTATCGGTTCTTTGCCTTGCTATATATTGACCTGTTTTATACCAACATGATGGTTATTGGGTTCCCTAATATTTAATTCATTATTTAGTTTATGTTTTGGGGCATAGGATTTTTGATTTCCCGCCCCCCCAAGTGTTTGGCAGTGCATGTGAGTCTTATTCTATGGCCACCCAGTTCCACTCCAGTGTCCTATGATCAAGTACCTTCTTACCCTTGGTTCCAATCAGGTGGAGACTAGAGGCTTGATCTAGAGTAACTGAGTTGAATAACTGTCAGGACACCCAGATTTGCTGGATAGTGAGCCTGTGGTGCCATCCACTATACATATCCACGCCAGTGTATTCATTTCTGACTCAGTTGGATGACACCTGTATTGTTATATTTTTTGGGGGGTTTGTTCACAATTTAGGCCCTTTTTTACGTTCGTTTGACCAGAGGGTGACCTGTCTTGTGGCATCTGTGGAGTGGGGGGTCAACTGCCCATGGGGGAGTACTTATTAGTCATTTACTTTAATATATTCAAGACTACTCATTCTATTTTAATTTTTACCTCATGGGTATTATATTTCTTTTAGCTTGTTTTTGGGTTCTCTGTGTCCCTTCCCCTGTCAGGTTGACACTGTGGCGCTGCTCTGCACTTACTGAGGGGGCTTGAGCGCGTATTACTTTGTCATGGCTGCAGGGGTTAGGTGACCTGGGTTACCCTGTTTGACATCATGTATTGCTTTAGATTTAGTGTGGTGTGCCCGTTCGTGTATTAGGACGGCTTATGAGTGACATTCTATGTACACTAGATTGCTGCCGTCTCTAGTCGGGTCTGTATTGTGACTCGATATAAGGGCGGTGTGATTGGGCCACCTCTGAGCGTGTGACCAATCAGTGTGCACCGGGTGTGTTGTGGCGTTCGCCGTTGCCTTGGTGCCTTCTCCACATATGCTTAATGTGGAGCGCAAACTCCCTGTGGGGGAGTGGTTATAACTCCAGTCAGCCATTGGTGCCTATGCACGTCTACTCCCCGCAGCGGGGATGACGTCAGCCTCAGAGCCGGCCGCTCGTCCCCTTTACACAGGAGGCTTGGAGCGCACGCTCCACATGGAGGGGTGGAGGAGACACCAGCGGCGGATTGGCTGCCAGCTGTTGTCTCCTCCCCAGTTACGTTATCTGCGAGGCTTGGAACACAAGCTTTGCGGACTATACCATGTTCCCCTAGTTACTGTGTCTGGTAGGCTTGGAACACAAGCCGTGCGGACTATATTATGTCCGTGACTTTTACTACAAACTGTACTCTCGCCGGACTTGTGATCCCCTTTCACAATCTTAGGCCACATGTACCTTGTTAGTATATATGAAATTGAAAGTGTATATGACTTTTTTTAAATGTTTATGTTCTTATGACTTTCTACTTCCGGTTCCGCCTAGTTAATTTGAAATGTTTTATACAGTCTATAAATATGGGCAATGTGGCTAGGCTGTTTTATGCCCCTGTTGAAGACTTTGCAGTCGAAACGCGTAGGGCTGGCGTTTCAGCTTCTCACATTGCCATTTTTTTATTCGTTTGTGATCACTTTTTATCCTGTAAAGGTTTTTATTCATTAAAACCCCTCGTTTTTGACCTACACCACGTGGAGTCCTTTTCTTCTCTTCCTCCATGGCTCCATCTTCAACTAGTTCCTCCTGACCTTTCCGCTCCGGAACTGGAGAGTGTGCGTGATAGCAGTTCAATTTCCACCCAGGACAACCACCCCTCATTGGTGATCGTGACCTACGGGATAACATCCGGGTGGATGTCACAGGAGGTTACCTCCTCATGCCTAAACAGACGTACTGCTATACGGCAAATACGTCGTACGGATCTGGTAAGAGTACCTAATCTCTTTTATTTTTGATGATGTCTATGGCGTGTTACCTGTGGTGGCCTTACATCTAAGTACCAATTCACCGTCCAGTGTTCAAGCTCCTTCCCCTTTGAGAAGACTTCCACTGATCCTACGTTTATGGATTCTGGTCCCAGAGCATACCACATTTCACTATAGACATTTTTGTTCATACCCCACTTGTTCATTTCTACTGTGTTAATTTAAAATAATATTTTTTTAGGTTTTTTTCCCAATTCTTCACAGATATACACATGTTTTACTTATGTTCCTAGTTCATGCTTGGGACTTTAGCGCTGCACTTTATTATATATATATATAGAGAGAGGAGGAGAGAGACGGCTGGTCACGTGTGAAATAAGTACACTGTGGAGGGGCTGAGTGCGTGGGGACCATCACCTTGGAGGGGCTGAGTGCGGGGGGACCGTCACCTTGGAGGGGCTGAGTGCGGGGGGACCGTCACCGTGGAGGGGCTGAGTGTGGGGGGGAACATCACCATATAGGGGCTGAGTGTGGGGGGGGACGTCACCGTGGAGGGGCTGAGTGTGGGGGGGACCGTCACTGTGGAGGGGCTGAGTGCGGGGAAACCGTCACCGTGGAGGGGCTGAGTGTGGGGGGGGACCGTCACTGTGGAGGGGCTGAGTGTGGGGGGGACCGTCACTGTGGAGGGGCTGAGTGCGGGGAAACCGTCACTGTGGAGGGGCTGAGTGTGGGCGGGGGGACCATCACTGTGGAGGGGCTGAGTGTGGGGGGGACCGTCACTGTGGAGGGGCTGAGTGCGGGGAAGCCGTCACCGTGGAGGGGCTGAGTGTGGGGGGGGACGTTACTGTGGAGGGGCTGAGTGTGGGGGGGACCGTCACTGTGGAGGGGCTGAGTGCGGGGAAACCGTCACCGTGGAGGGGCTGAGTGTGGGGGGGGGCCGTCACTGTGGAGGGGCTGAGTGTGGGGGGGACCGTCACTGTGGAGGGGCTGAGTGCGGGGAAACCGTCACCGTGGAGGGGCTGAGTGTGGGGGGAACGTCACCATAGAGGGGCTGAGTGTGGGGGGGACCGTCACTGTGGAGGGGCTGAGTGCGGGGAAACCGTCACTGTGGAGGGGCTGAGTGTGGGCGGGGGGACCGTCACTGTGGAGGGGCTGAGTGTGGGGGGGACCGTCACTGTGGAGGGGCTGAGTGCGGGGAAGCCGTCACCGTGGAGGGGCTGAGTGTGGGGGGGGCGTTACTGTGGAGGGGCTGAGTGTGGGGGGGACCGTCACCGTGGAGGGGCTGAGTGCGGGGAAACCGTCACCGTGGAGGGGCTGAGTGTGGGGGGGGGACCGTCACTGTGGAGGGGCTGAGTGTGGGGGGGACCGTCACTGTGGAGGGGCTGAGTGCGGGGAAACCGTCACCGTGGAGGGGCTGAGTGTGGGGGGGGGACCGTCACTGTGGAGGGGCTGAGTGTGGGGGGGACCGTCACTGTGGAGGGGCTGAGTGCGGGGAAACCGTCACCGTGGAGGGGCTGAGTGTGGGGGGGACCGTCACTGTGGAGGGGCTGAGTGTGGGGGGGACCGTCACTGTGGAGGGGCTGAGTGCGGGGAAACCGTCACCGTGGAGGGGCTGAGTGTGGGGGGGGGACCGTCACTGTGGAGGGGCTGAGTGTGGGGGGGACCGTCACTGTGGAGGGGCTGAGTGCGGGGAAACCATCACCGTGGAGGGGCTGAGTGTGGGGGGAACGTCACCATAGAGGGGCTGAGTGTGGGGGGGGAACGTCACCGTGGAGGGGCTGAGTGTGGGGGGACCTGGGGGGGTTTGTTTGCCACCACCCCCAAAAAAAAGTTTAGGACTAGCCGCCACTGATCAAATGGCTGGTGTAATAACTGACACACATGTGCAGCACCATGGCAGCTTGATTAGCTGTAAAGGAGATTTTAGTTCCACTTTAAAAACGTTATTCAACCGCTCTATTTCAATGCAGGTGTAAGGCCTTGGCGTGAAGTGAAACAACAGGATATGAGCTAAAGTGCCTTTTATTCAAGCATTAGGTAGGAACACCCGATGGTCCTACAGTACTGCCACCATTAGAGGGCGCAACGACCGCACAAAAAGACAGACGTTGATTAGTAACGTATTAGCCAACGTCGCTCGTTTCTCATTGGCTGGGCGTGGTCACACCGGGAAGGTGACGTCAGCAGAGCTTAGATATCAGTCAGACGAGGACCGGGAGCGGTACATTCCGGAAGAGACACCGGCAGGAGACATGGTGAGGAGGGCGTGGGGAGCGAGGTTAGGGTTCGGTGGCTGTGTGAGGAACGCGTGCAGGCCTCGGAACTTAGGCATGTTCTGTCCGGGTTTATAGAGGGTGTGGCCGGCTCTTCCTCTCTGTCAGACGCCAGGGCCTCCATTATAAAGGGACCTGATACAGGACCTCTCTGTATTGCTGCACACCAGTGAGCACACTCTTCGTGTCATTGGTCAGAGAGGACTCTGATTTGTTGTGGAGTAACAGACAGTTCAGAGGAGCTTTGTCCTGTCATGACTAGTGGATGGGGGAGGACTGGTAGGACTTGTTAGTCCCCAGTGATGGTGTCCTGGCCTCCATGGCTCTATGTGTGGATCTGTACCTCAGACTATTGGGGCTCCATCACACCAGGTTGTTAGGCCTTTTAAGGTATTTTTCTTTACTGAGCTAAATGTAGCCAGTTGTTTTTAATGGGACTGTACACACAGGTGTGTATACGAGTAAAAACAAAAATCTCTGTTGCCGGTTAGTATTCTTACGTACATCACCTTCCCTGATTTAAAAACTGCTAGAAGAATTTCCATGCGTGTGTACATGGAGGCATGAATATGTGGATGTGTTTTTAGTTTATTTTTTCTGCCATATCTGATGTTCATATAGTTACATAGTAGGTGGGGTTGAAAAAAGACACAAGTCCATCAAGTCCAACCCATGTGTGTGATTAGGTGTCAGTATTACATTACATATCCCTGTATGTTGCACTTGTTCAGGTGATTATCTAATAGTTTCTTGGCACTATCGATACCCCCTGCTGAGACCACCAATGTATCATTGATCCTGTACAAGTACTCCTATGGGTGTGATAAAAGAAATCCTGCTTGCAGCATCTCTGATACATTAGATACACTGGCATGCAGAGTGCAGTTGTGGTGCATGTAAAACGCAATACAGCACGATAAAACCATGATGGTGTGAACTGGTCATATGTAGTTTGAACTGTTAATGGACAGGCTGAATGTACCAAGTTAACCAACCAACTTGGGCACAACCAGGCAGCTGAATGATCTTGCGATTATTACTAGCGACTGCTAGTGATGATCACTGTCTTCTCCCTGCGGGGATGAATTCCCCCGCCAGGAGAAGACAATTGCTGATTCCCCTGTCAACACTGTGTTGATGGGGGGAATCATGCAAATTTCATTCCTGCTACCTGTGGTTGCAAGAAGAAAATTTGCACCGGGCCTTGGCTCAAAAATTGCATGTGCAGCAGTATGACACCCGGGCCTATTGTAGAGAGCTGCCATCCTCTTCTATGCATTATACCATCCCATTTCCTGTCTCATCTATCTATGTTTCCCCCACAGGGTGACATATCAGAAGATCAGCTCATCGGTAAGTTCCTCTTCCTGTTCTCAAATATATATCTTTAAAGCCCAACTTCGAGACCCGCAGGGAACCCCCCCCCTAACTGCAAGGGTTACATGTTAGGTCCAGGGGTAGAGGATTAAGGCTCTGTTCACACCTAGGGGTTTTCTGTAAGCCTCAAAGAAAAAAAAAAAAAACACCCAACAAGACAAATCCCATTCATTTTAATGGCCCCTGTTCATGTGTGAGCGTCTTGTCATCTGAAGCTCTAAGTACAGGAGCTTCTTTTTTGGTAGATTACAGGCGTCTTCTGCTTTTTACAGTGGTGACCTTTTGACCTGTACAATAACGTGGCAAAATACACGTAACTTTCTGCCTGAAAATAAAATGCCTAGGTGTGAACAGAGCCAAGGTGTAATATCTTATTCCATACTTCAGCATTCTCCTCTTTGCCCTGACTTTGTGATGTGATCGGTCCCTTACCATCCTCTTATACAATGTAGGACTTTTGGTACCTGCGCGGTACTTGATGTCTGTGCACAAGCGCTTGTTGTTGGAGCGTCTTGGAGAAGAGGCTTCCAGGGACCGGTCACATTGATAAAGGGAGCCTGTAAGAGTAAGGCATGTATTTCTTATTCCTCTACCCCTTGAATTAACAAGTATTTTTTTTTTTTTTCCCCTGGGTTACACCAGGGCGACTTGACAGTTTAAAGTCACATGGCAAGTTGCGGCAATGGAACCATACAAGTCTGTGCTACTCAAGTCAGGTTCCTGCATTATTTCTGTGCGACTTGCATTGACTTCTGTTAAATGAAGTCGCACAGTGTGTCAGGATGCTGCAATAAAATCCTACTGAATAGTCGGCTCTGAAGTTGCATTGATGTGAACCAGGACTTTAACAGTTAAATTGGGAAACATAACTTCCTGTCATGTAGACTCAACAGGATGTGAGAACAAATCTCTCCAAAGTGAGGGAAGTACTTTAGTTAGAATGTTGTCACAACAATAATGGAAGACTTCCTGCTCCGACTTGTTGCAGTGACAACTTGGAAGTTTTGCTTTTCCCTGACTTTTAGATATTGTGACACTAGTCAGTAGGACAAACAGTGAATTTCCTCAGCGGGGACACAGCAGTAAAAACCTGATATGTTTTCTAATTCTAACCCTTCCCTACTTGTTCTCAAGCGGTTTTTAGATACTTTGAGTTGCCATCAAATGTTGGTGATTGTCAGGAAGACTCCGTTGCTTTTATTTTCCTCTGATTCTTACTGGTGCACTTACCTACCGCCTTCTTTTCCTGCACTTTTCAGTTTGTATTCCTATCTCTTTCTTGCCTGGTGTCTGATCAGGTAGATGGTAAGTGATTGACGTGTGCATTGACTTTCTCGCTCTCCCTCTCTCTCTCGCTCTCCCTCTCTCTCTCGCTCTCCCCCTGTCTCTAACATTACGAGCAGGGCCCTCTGATTCCTCATGTATTGAATTGTAATTGTACTGTCTGCCCTAACATTGTAAAGCGCTGAGCAAACTGTTGGCGCTATATAAAACCTATAATAATTCCCTAACCCTGCATCCTCTTACTGTTGCATTCTCTACACTCTCACTTTAAACTCCTTCTTCTGTCTTATACTGTGACATGTTGCTGCTAAGTTTTTATCTGACAGCTAGGATGGAGTATTGACAAGTCCTTTATATTTTATATGTATATTGAAAATGACAAAAGCTACCCTTAGGATAGCATACATGATTCGATATATTTTTTTTTCCTCATTCGGCTATGTGGGCTGAACAAGAGAAATGGATTTCCCCCATCCACATTAAACAGTGGAGGGATCTCCTGCTGCCTATGGTTTTCTGACAGCCACAGCACCATTTCTTGCAGATGGTACAAACTGTTTGGAAGAGTATAGTATTACCAAATCTAGCTCTAGTTCATTCTTGGTCAATTGATTTTCTGCCTATCTGGGCCATGTATTCAGTTGGTCAAAACTGAGTGTGTTGGCCAGAACTTGTTTTATATATCATATTGTGCATATATTGTAAGCACAGTTGCACGCAGAGTCACTAATCTCCTTAACTAACATGGCATGGTATTAAAAGCATTATTGTGCTGGTTTTGTCCAGCCTTATAGGGTGATTTTTGTGTGTTGTGGGTCTGGGGTGGCACTGTTTTGGTTTTGAATACAACTTTTAGCGTTGTGACCCAATCCACCCCCCTCCTCTTCACTCACAATGCAATGGCTGCCTGTCTGCTCTGTGGATACCTTATATGGTAACAAAGCCTCACTCTGGGCTGCTTAGTGCTGTACAGCGAGGAAGGAGGAGTGATTAGGATAGGAGTTAGGAAAGAGTTTCCTACATTCCTAGCTGGGAAATGCCTGAAGGATTGTTGGTGTCCCTCCTCCTTCCATCCACATTTTCTTATGTCTAGGCAGTTTTGTAGTCTGTTTCAGTGACTGTTTAGACAAGGAGTGAACATGAACAGACTATGCACTGCATGGCTGAAAAAGCTGCCTGCCTGCCTGGGCAGGGTGCAGTGTAGGATGATTACAGCTCCCCTCCCTGGAATTTAGCAGGAGGGGCCCTTCAGGGAGTGGCACAGGAAGGAAGTGGCACACTAATAATTGTGACAGTCTGTCTGCATGTAGCCTGAGATATCTGCCAGTAGCTGTGTATGGTGTACTGGAGCAATGCATGTCACTGCTTCCAATGAGACGCGTATACTAATTCAGTGTATATTCTTAGTGGAGTTATCCTTCATCCCGTGTGTGACTGCAACTTGTTTTGTGCAAAAATGTATTTACTGTTTTTATTAGCCGATGTGTAAGATATGCATTTGCTCTAGAAGGGTGCTGCTTACAGCATAACTCCAGGCTTTTTTGTGTACATACAGTGCCTATTTTGTCTTTGAGACTCACTAATTGTGTTGACACCAGAAACGACCACAATTTTCTGTAGCTCTCGTACAGGGAATACTGTTTAGCAGCCCTTCTCTTGTCCATTAACAGAGTGCTGTGTAATAGCATCATATGTTACTGTTCAAGGTTTCATCTTGTGCACTTAATAGAAATAAAATTGTGTGACTGAACCCTCAAACATGGACCAGAACTTTTTTTTTTTTTTAGTAGGGTTTCTCCTATGAGGCAAAGCTGAACAATCTGTTTCTACTGAACCACTTTACAACTCGCAATACGTTTTGGCGATATGTTTGCTATTACGGTTTGTGAAAAGACCATTTTAGGAAACTGTACTCTAGTTTCAGCAGCCCATTCACATTTTAAGTATTGAGGAAACATATTTGCATTTTATTTTTACTGTAGCTTATTCATTCAGACCTCTGCTCTCAAAGCTGTGCTGAATATAAATGTGGGGTTGCTTGGGCACATGTTATAAACTAAATACGGGTGTGATATGTGACCTGTTAAGGTGAACTGCAATAAAAAGGTGGTCTTTAATGGACATGTGAAGTAAAGATTCCAGTTATCAGCTTTCTTTCATTATGGATCGTTTGGGGTTGTCCTCTTTTAGGGTCTGGTCACACTATGTGCAGTGACTGGCATTCATTTCTGCCCTTGATCAATGGCAATCACTGCAAGGGCAAATATATTACAATTGTTTTCTATATGCACTGTTTACACTGCAACACTACTTTTGAGGCAGGATGCAGTGCTTTGTGGAAAAATGTAGCAAGGTAAACCGTGCAAAAAAACAACTATGTCCCAATCTGTTATCCCAGCCGACTGGCCACAATGTTTGCAAGTGCTGGTCAGGTTGAACGTTGGCTCATTGGACACATTGAGAACTACAAAAAAATGGTGCCAGTTTGCGCACTGCCTCGGCATATAGTGAGCGTTGCTTAATATAAAAGGCTTCACCTTGATCTCCTGCTCCATGGGAGAACCCTCTAACATGTTTCACCAAGTAGGGGCTTAATCATAGAAACAAATGATGGTTTGGCGTGATAACACAAGGCATAGCTATTTACCGCCGTCATAGAACAGACACTACCCCATATGCTAAAACCGATCCCTTTAGCATACAGGCTAGTTGCATGGGTGCTCAACCTGTGACCCTCCAGCTGTTGCGGAACTACAAGTCCCATCATGCCTCTGGGAGTCATGCTTTTAATGGTCAGCCTTGCAATGCCTCATGAGACTTGTAGTCCCGCAACAGCTGGAGGGCCACAGGTTGAGAACCCATGGTAGTGTGAACAAGCCTTTAAATATCTGCAAAACTTGTGAAAAATAATCGATCTAAAAAGAGGTAAAGGGGTCCCCGCCATATACTTGTGTGGATAGAGCATTGGTCCCCTGATGCCTCTGCACTGAGAATCGAGCAATCGAACACTGCCAATCGCTTGGTTCTGACAGCTCCCCGAGCAGAGAGCTGTAGACTGTCAGTTGCCACTCTCTGCTCTGCCCCCTCCTCGCTCACTTGAGCGGTGGGCTGTGGAGGGGGTGGGGACGCCGGCTCAGGCTCTCAGCAGCTCGCTGAGAGGGTAAGCTGGGTCTCGGTCCAGGCACCTGGCAGATCCTGACTTCCATTGTCGTGATGACTTGGCGCCTGGACCAACTTCTGTGACGTCGGCAGAGAGCAGACTTCAGCCCACTCTCTGGTGAAAACTGGTCACAGGAGTGCAAAACAAACTGCACTGCTGTGATCCGCAAGAGAAGTACAGCCAAACGAGCTTTGGCTGTACTTCTCCTCCTTTAAGAACACCAGGTTTGGCGTGAAAGCCTCCCCAACATGGGTGTGTAATTGTCCTATGACACTGTTGAGAGGTAACCACCTAATATGGTAACCAGTTTGTTAGGAGAAAGATCCTCTCCTAACTTTCTCTGTCTGACCTTCACGGGACTTGTAAGCAGTTACTGTTCTAGAATTAAAGTGGTTCTAAAGGTTTTTTCTTTAACCCTAATGCAGTTACCATACTCCGCTCTTGATCCAGTGCTGCACCCATCTGCGGCAGTGCTGCTTTCTCCATCTCCCCACCACAGGTCAGAGGCAGCAGCGGGAGTCTTTGGCTCCTGCTGCTGTTGCTCAAATCCTGTCAGTTAGTGGGGGTGTGGCCAAGCCATGCAATGTTCGTACTTGCACAGCCCGACTCGGAAGCTCTCGCTCACGAGTGCTCCCTCAGCACATCGCTTCCTTAGGGGACACTGAGAATAGAAGAGCGCTGGCAGGGGACCAATAAAGAGAACGCTGCTCAGGCAAAATCTCCTTGAACAGGGCAGGCAAGTATAACCGATTTCTTTATTTGAAGGGGGGGGGGGGTTGTTTAGTATCATTAAGTATGTAGAATGTCCTTTGTGCTTCATCTGCACTAAGATTTTTCAGCAGCGGTTTTTCCTAGATCTGTAGAATTTGGAAAACGCTTGTTTCCATACACAAACGTTTAAGGAAGGCCTATGTCTGCATATTGGCAGCATACCTCGGCTGTGGCAACAAATGTCTTCTGGATGGAAAAAACAGTTTTTTTTTTTTTTTTTGTTTTGTTTTTTGTTTCATATAATTTTTTTTTTCTTTTTCCCAGATTACAAAGATGCTTTTAACCTCTTCGACAAGACTGGAGATGGTAAAATCTTCTATTTCCAGTGTGGGGATGTCTTACGAGCTTTGGGACAAAACCCAACAAATGCCGAAGTCATGAAAGTTTTGGGAAACCCAAAGATGGATGGTGAGTGACATCTCTACAGCAGAAATGATTGTGCGGTGATTTTGCCTATGTTGGATGTGACACAGGGCACAATAGATTAGGGGTGCGCATCTTCACTGGTCTCACGATTCAATTATCTGGTCAATGATTCGATGTATCACGATTACTGACATGCTCCCACTTCCGCTTGGGCCGCCTAGGTGGCCCTTCCTCCCTGCAATCTTCTGGGACATATCACAGGTCCCAGAAGCTTGCCCGGCTATGTAGGACAGCACAGTGAGACATGCGCACCTGGCTGTGAAGCTGCAAGATGCCCACAGTAGTAGTATTGCCAGCGCCGTAGACAGAGAATGAGGCTTCAGGTGGCCACATCGCTGGATTGTGGGACAGGTGAGTGTCTTTTTATTAAAGTCAGAAGATGCACTTTTTTGTAGATGCTGACTTTTAATAAACAAAAAAATTACTGAAACTCTGCTTTGAATTAAAAAGAACCTCACTCACTTAAAGCGGAGTTCCACCCAAAAGTGGAACTTCTGTTTTAAGCACTCCTTGCCCCCTGATGTGCCACATTTAGCATGTCATTTTTTTTGGGGGGGGGGGGGGGGAGGAGTATCCTCTTTAGTGGGACTTTCTGTCCCGGCTGCCTAGGTGACTCCTCCTCCCGCCCTAGGCTGCCCCTCCCTGCCAGCGATCTTCTGGGACACAACACAAGTCCCAGAAGATTGGCTGGCCAATGGCAGAGTGCAGTGCCCGGCCGTGAAGCTGTAAGCTGTCACTGCCCACAGTAGATTTGACGGCGTCGTGGAGAGGGGCGGGGCTGCGTGCGGCCGCATCAATGGACCGTGGGACAGGTGAGTGTCGGTTTATTAAAAGTCAGCAGCTACACTTTTTGTAGCTGCTGATTTTTAATAAACTAAAAAATGGGTGGAACTCCGCTTTATTGTGTGCACTACAGGGTACAGGAATTCACACACGTGGCTGCTGGGAGGTCAGGAGGGATTAGAATCCACAGCAAACACTGTCTCTGTGCGGACAGTTCCCCTGGGCTTCTCTGTTTATACCTTCCGGCACACTAGGAGTTAACACAGTGGAATGTGCAAACGGGAAGCCAGGGAAATGTCAGCACAGAGCACGTATAGGTGTACGCATTTGTACTCCTACTGCTGTTAAAATACCTGTGTGGTAATAAATGCAGAGTTATAATCCATGATGTGCCCACTGCTGTATGTGCTTTTTAAAATATATGCAGCTTCATACCTCATTTCTTAGTCTGTGTATATGCCGCTCATGTGACTGCCCGGCCCTCGTCTCTCCTGACGTCAGTGGGAGTTCTCAGCCCTGCCCACCGACTGTAGCTACTATCAGAAGAGAGGCGGTCGGGGCTGACGTCAGGAGAGACGCGAGAGGCGGGCCGGGCAGTCACAACCGGCATATACAGTTATACATAGACTAAGAAATGAGGTATGAAGCTGCATATATTTGAAACGGCACATACAGCGGTGGGCACTTAATGGATTATAACTCTGCATTTATTACAAAACCGTTATTTTGACAGCCACACTCGAAGTGCTCTCCCGGGAGGGGCGGGGCAAGTCGGCATGACTTCGCACCCGACATTTTTGCCAGACGCATGCATCGATGCTGCATCGGGGACACCCAAATCGCAATGCAGAGATTAAATTCTGCACCCCTATAATAGATGGGGTCAGCAGATGGATTCATAGTGCACTGTGGGGTTCTTGCAGTATGTATGTGTGACTTCTCTTCAAATAACCAAAGTTTACTTTCAGAGATGAACACCAAGATGCTTGACTTTGAGCAGTTCCTTCCCATGTTGCAAACAATTGCTAAAAACAAGGACCAGTGCACAATGGAGGACTTCAACGAGGGTCTGAAAGTGTTTGACAAGGAAGGCAATGGATGTGTAATGGGGGCTGAACTTCGCCATGTACTTATTACTCTAGGTAACATTCATTTTTGAAAAAATATATCTGCTGCTAAGCTTTAATTCCGCTTTCTTTTTTGGGGAATAGTAGCCTGTCCATCTTCAATTCAGATCTCATTGTTTTAGTACTGAATTTGTAGGTATCAGATTGGCATTTGTGAAGGGAAAGCTAACCTAGAATGACCTGTTTACATCCAGTGTAGCCATTCTGTTGGCTTCCTTTTTTAGCCACTCTTGTTCAGGAACAGGGCAGAGTAGTAATGCCCCATGAAGAGACTTTCTTTTACATTTCATTTGAGATGTTAAGAATTTAGTCTTAAATGGTGCTTGGAGAAAACTAGGCCAATTGGTGGACATTTTTATGGCAGAGTGCTTGACGGTTTTTAACTATGTAGGCAATGGCGCGGTAAAACATGGTGTCACCACCTGTCCCAGTCTGTACCCTGAATCCTGTACATTATATACAGACCGGGGGACAGTGCAAAAGGTGATGGTGGAAGAAGAGGGGGGGCCTGGTTCTGTGCAAAAGCTTCTCACAAATTATGCCTCCCTCCTCTCAGGCTGGTTCCCCTTTTAGGTAGCTTAGGCAGCCATTGTTTCAGATCTCCCACCCAGCTGCTCACCGAACCCCTTTCACAGCTCATTGCATGCAGGGGATTGGAGTGTGGGCAGGGTTGGGCAGACACAAATGGGAGGTGGAGTGTGGCATTGGACAGCTGGTGGAGTAAGGAAGGGCCTGGGATAACAGTGGTGACAGGACGGGACACTGAGCACTTGCAGCCCGACTCCTGCGCAAGATGGCTCTCCTGGTGACGAGTCAGGCAGAGTCCCGCTATCTGCCCTTAGTAATTATTGATGCATGCTTATGGTAGGGAGGCCCCCCCCCCCCCCCCTTAGCGACGCTGCCGTACATAGGCTGCTGGAACCAAAACCTGAATACCTCAATACCTAAACCTGGAAGCAAGGGTGACCACACTAGCAAAGGTGTCTGCATGTGCACCTCAACTGTGTGTTTTTTAACTTTATTTTATTTTTTTTCTGGGTGTCCATTTTACTTGCTCTGTGAAGTATGTAGTGGGAGGTTAGAAATGCACAACTCCAAGTTGGATAGGAACAGAGCCAGGGACTATAGCAGATATATTTTTTTTTTTTGCAGTTGGAGTCTCCTAAAAGGTTTGTGTGGTGGTTTTTTTTTTTTTTTTCCTCCCTTTGTCTTTAACTGAATGTATATGTTGGGTGGACTTAGTGCGCGTTTTCCTGAAAATATATTTTGTTCCAGGAGAAAAGATGCAAGAGGACGAGGTGGAAAGTCTTTTGCTTGGGCATGAAAATGCTAATGGTGAAATTAATTACGAAGGTGAGTGGATGCTGTCTATGTATATTGGATTCCTTGCTTTAATGTTTTAAATTCATTTTATTCCCCCCCAACTGCCAATTAGAGAAGGAGCATTTAAGTATTAGATATGTCTACTCTACTGTTCAATTGTTACATTACTCTTACAATTAACAGAAACTTTCCTGCTGTGATTGTATGTTTTGGCATTTGCCATGTAAATGTTTTATGTAATCTTGTGTTTGTAAAGGGCCACTGAACTTCACTCTGGAATCACTACAAATGAAGTTAAAGCGGATTTCCACCCAAAAGTGGAACTTCCGCTCATTGGATTCCCCCCCCCTACGGTGTCACAGTTGGCACCTTTCAGGGGGGAGGGGAGTGCACCCACTTCCGGGAATAGACTCCCATGGGAGTCACGCCCCCCCCCTCCCCCGCTGTCTCCTGGGAAAGACACTGGTCCCAGGAGATAGCGGGGACCATTAAGAAAGCGCAGCGCGACTCGCGCATGCGCAGTAGGGAATTGGGAAGTGAAACTGCAACGCTTCACTTCCTGATTCCCTCACTGAGAATGGCGGCGGCAGCACCCGAGGACCGAGGGACGCTTCGGTCTCGGGTGCCGACATCGCTGTACCCCGGGACAGGTGAGTGACCTTATTTTAAAAAGTCAGCAGCTGCAGTATTTGCAGCTGCTGACATCTAAATTTTTTTTCGCGGGACTCCCACTTTAATGAGAATTTTCAGATTTAATTTGAAATGTATATTTGCATTTCCTGAGCAACAGAATGGCAGTTACTATTTTACATATTTAGTCTTTTGATACTGGAGAGAGATGGAGCAGAAGCCTCTGGTGTTACTTGCCCTGTGATTACTAGGCAGAAAACTGGAAAGGAAAGTCTCAAATTTAGGTTTAATGGTCTGTTTTTTGTGTGTATTTATTTTTTTTTTAATTCTGCCTGGGGTCTCTCTGATGAATCTTCCTTCCCACAGAATTTATCAGGATCATCATGTCTTCCTGACCACCCCCCCTGGGTATGCTGGTTCCTCCATCTGGTTTCAGTTTGTGCTTTTTGTTTTTACTTTTATCCCTCTTTAAATCTCTTGAATCTCCTGGATGCATTGGCATGTCTCTGCATGCTCTCTGCTCTGCCAGAGCTGCATTGTTTTAGTTAGCTCCTTTAACAAATTAAGGTGTCCTGGTGGCGCCTTAATAAACTTGGACAATGAACTTTTTGCAGAAAAACTGCCTGTGGCTGTGTGCGTTGTGTGTAATTGTTTGATTTGACAAGTTATTTGTTAGCATTTAGGATTTTGCTGCATTTTGATACCAAATAAGCAGCCTAGTGCTTTTTATAATTTGATAATTCATCATTCTCAAACATTGCTAGGAGATTAATAATAAAATATCCAAGTTAGAGCCATAAATAAACCAAGAACCAAGTCTTCATGGTGCCATATGTAGTATAGGTACCTGTTTTCATAATTGGCTTATCTCTCATCTGCCATTTTCATTAGTCCAAATGACAGTTTAGCATTGTATGAGGAGCAATAACCTTGTGGCATCAATATGTCAATCCATGCACAGACTTCAGAAATGTTATATGTATTTCCCCTTTAGAAAAAAACTTCACTGCCTGGATTGTTGCCTAATGTTTAACTTTGAACTAAGATGAAATAAAATTGATATGGCATGCCCAACATGTTCTCATTTGAAAGTAATACAAGTTTAGTCATATCCAAAAACTATGGAAAGGTATCAAAGATGAGCAAACTTAGCTGAAACAGAAGTGTGGTGTTAGACTGGTGTGTGCAATGTGGTTTCCTCCTGCAGTTCTGAATACTTCTGCTTCCTTGCTCTTGGCAGTCTGATTTTATACTGCTTCTAGTAGATGGTAGATGTTTCCAATGCTTCAGCTAAATACTTTTTGCTTGTAATACTTGCTGTAGATGATGACATACTGATCAGTAGTTCCTAATACGTTTTTTTGATTTGGGAGAGGGGCCTCTATAGTTGGGATGAGATTGCTCTGTTAGGGCAAACCTCGGGGACAAAAGATATTCTTGCCTTTATTCATCTGTGGTTCTAAAAAAATTTAATCTTTTGGGATGTATAATTTTATATATTTTTTTTCAGTGTAGTTTAATTGGTTTATTAGCTAGAAAAGTTAAAGACCTTTTTATTGAATGTCTATTGTGTCCACTGTATAATTAGTTTAAATTTTATTCTAGTAAATTGAAGGAAGAATATTGCATGTCTGTTATTCAAACCATATTGGGGGAAGGAAAATTAACAATAAGTGGGGCAGCCTTTATGCCTGCACCACTCTTCTAAGCTGAGAAAATGGAGCTGAGCTTCTAAAGCTGAGAAAATGGAGTGGATCTTGCTCCTAATGTACAAAACAAGCGCAAGCCCCCTGTTAATCAGAAGAAATCTGCTCCCAATTCTATGCTGTGATTTGAGACCCAGCACAGAGGACAGTTCAGCTGGAGTCGTGTGCTCTGACACCTATAAGACCCCATACACACTATACAACTTTTGTCTGATTTAACAAAACCATGTAGTGCAATGGCCTGCCTGATTGCATACAAATTGAAACTCTTAAGGTTTAACCTCCATATTATGGTTTTGGTAAATCTAAAGAAAATTGCATAGCGTGTATCCTGCTTAAAGCAGAGTTCCACCCAAAAATTAAACTTCTGCTTTAAGGGCAGGTGACCCCCTGGCATGCCCCATTTGGCATGTCATTTTTTTGGGGGGGGGGCGGAGCAGATACCCAGTTTTTATAGGCACCAGGCTCTGCAGCACCAGAAGGAAGTTCACCCCTACCACCCACAGCTGGGTGCCCACAGTTAGCATGTTGGCACCTCGGAGAGAAGTGGGGCTTCAGGGGACAGGTGAGTGTCTGATTATTAAAAGTCAGCAGCTACACTTTTTGTAGCTGCTGACTTTTGAATGGCTGGAACTCTACTTTAAGCTAACCAGAATAATTCCTCTGAACTGAGGATCTCTGCAGTTTTGCTGCTCTTTTTGCACTCCATTAGAACAAGAAATGCTCACATCTTTTGTATCACCTGTGAAAAGCAAAGTGTGTATAATTGGTGCTAGGAAGTTTGCGGCACTAGCTGCAGGTGTTGCCACCATTCATCTGTAGACTGAGGCAGCAGCCTTTGCATAGAAGTCATAATTTCACAAATCATTTTGGTCCCATGATTAAGTGTCAGAAGGTAGAACTGTCCTTAATGTGCAATTTTTTTTTTTTTTTTTTTTTTTCTTGCAATTTGTTTTTTTTTTTTTTTTTTTTTTTTTTTTTGTTAAGCAGCAAGAAATTTATATTTTGGGTGGGGGGTGGTGTCTATTTTTGTCTCCAGCAAAATGTCTTGCATGTTCATTTAGGACTGTATCTGAGTGTATCTGCTTAAGTCAACCTTGTAGGCCCATCTTCTAATGTGAGAGCCCCTACCCCTTTTACAAGGAACTTCTTGGCTTGAGTTTCACAGAAATAGTAATTTCATCACATTTGACTGGGCATTGAGTTCAATACTTTTATTGGTTGAAATGACATTCCTATTTCTTGTGTAAACAGAAGAGCACACTTCTCATTCCAAGCTGTCTGACACATGAGTAACTTTTTTTTATTTTTTTATTATTATCTTATTTTTTTTTTTCAGAACTGGTCCGGATGGTAATGTTGGGCTGATTCTTCTCTGCTATAGACCACAAGCATCCAAAAGGGGGCAGCTCTTTGTATTAATGTTCCTGTCTGTTTTTATTTTCCTTGGACGGAAGGTTGAGCCTACTAGTGGTGGGCATTTTTGTTTTCCTCCACTGGTCTGTCTCATGGGAGCAGTTTTATTTCCTCCAGTTCATCACAGGGGAGTTGTTGCTCCTGGAGACAAGTGATTACCACCTCATCAATGCTCCCACACGTGACCCACTGCAAAAGGACCCTGGAGTTTAAAAGCTATTGTACCATGCAGATAATAAATTATTTCTATTTTTTCCTTTTCGCCAAATAAACTGCATGCCTTTTTTCAAAACTTACCTGTGAATTTAAGCTTTGATTATTGGTGTGAAATAATAAATGTATGGACTCCAATTCATTCAAATATGCTGTGGGAGAATTGGGTATTTCTAGGGTTGCACTGGTACCTGTGAAAATGCTCCAAAATAAATACCTTTGCTCTGTGATTTTAGCCCCTACAAAATGAATGGGCTCAAAACGGTGCAAATCTTGTCTGACGAGCATGCCGTTTCCAGCACCGCTCCTTTGTGAACCCAGGCTTGTCATAGTGAAAGGAATTTCACTACATTCCTGTTCAAATCGCTGGCAATTCTTTGCAGTGAGACTTGAGCCTATTCATTTTGTATGGGCTCAAATTGCACTGCAAAAGTAACAGTTCTTGGTATTGCTGAGTACTTGACTAAAAGTATCGGTACTTGTACTGGGCTCCCTAAAGCATAAACAATGAAACTCCATTTTTTTTTTTTTTCTGTCAAGATTACATGTAATCCGTACTTGTTTGTGTAACTGCCTCTGCAGGTAAAGGGTGCCTGTAGATGAACAAACTGTACGGCTTTTTAACAGAAGTTAAATAATGCCTTGCTATAGGTGTGGGCCAGTTACATACCTTCTGAAAACTTCCAGAAAATACATTGTCCTGTCCTCCCCTTTTTCCTAAGATGTTGGGGAAATGTAAATAGGGGTTTGTGACATCAGCCTGCCTCAGCCAATCAGGAAGCTTTGTATTGAAGGCATACATTTCCTGTGACTGGCTGAACAGTGCTCAGCCTGGCTGTTTTTTTTTTCGGGAGCTGGACAGGAAATTCTTGTCTTGTCCTGTAGCTGGCACACAGTGCTGAAGTCCTCTAAATCCACCAATTCATATGATGCTACACTCTCCATTGATTGACAATGCTGGTGGCCATGTAGATACAGTCGGAGTAAATGTAGCCACCCTGAGACCAGAGGTTATAACTGGCCAATCTCCACATGAAAATAAAGAATGTAAGCTTGGGGAAAAAAGTAAACCCAAAATTCAATATATTGTAGCTAACAAATCATTAGATTTGGTGGCTGCATTTTGTTTTTTTTATGCTTTTAAAGTGGTTGTAAACCTCAGACATGAAATATGAACAAAGCATATACTTCTCGTGTGTGTGTGTCATTTCTGTTTCCTGACTCCAAGAGGGGAAAAGGGTGGCATGAGGGGGGATCCAGCACACAGCCTGTAATTGACAGCCTCAGCTCTGTTCCTGTATGAAGGGGGAGTGTGTATCCCATCCTTCCAATAAGCTCTTGGAGCGCTGCTGTGTGTAATTCAGCTTTCCGTCCCCTGTTGTCTGACAGCTCAAAGAAGCTTTACAAATTCTGGACTTTGGATGGAGAGAAAACAGCAGATAAACAGGTACAACTTTTGTAGGAGGAATTGTTTCATCCGTGTATCACCTGAAGATAGTCCCTTCACTGGGTATATGTTGGGGTTTACAACCACTTTAAACCCTGTTGTGGTCTGACAACACAAAGCATTTTTGTGGACTTTGTGGTCTCTGCTCCCTTTTCAGTGTTTGCAAATTTAACCACGCTCCGATCTCTACAATGTAAGAATCAACTGGTATTATATTTAACAGACCAAAAGGGAGCAGTTAGGAGAAGTTCATTGTTGGGGCTTACATATAACTTAAAGAAAAAAAACAAAACAAAAGCTTAATTTGTAAAAGTTTTATAATCCAAAAAAAGCACATGCCCTTAAACTTGGTAAAAATGTACTCGTACGTGTCTTTAGTTAATACTAGAGCAGCCCGCAAAAAAAAATTACTCCTCTGTTGGGGGGGGGGGGGAATATTCTATGCCCTCATCCACATATTAAAGCTGAGTTCCACCCGTTTAAACTAAAAAATAGTCAGCAGCTACAAATAGCATAGCTGCTGACTTTTAATAAACCGACACTTACCTGTCCAGCGATGCGGCCGCCTGCCTCGCTCCTCTCCCCCCCCCTCCTTGGCGCCCTCATAGCAACTGTGGGCACCTGGCTGTGACAGCTTTTGGGCAGCCAATCTTCTGGGACCTTTGTGTCCCAGAAGATCGCTGGCAGGGAGGGGCTGCCTAGGCAGCTGAGAACGGCAAGGAGGAAGTGGGACAGGAAGTCACACTAAAAAGAGGGTACCCCCCACAGAAAAATGACATGTCAAGGGGGTGAGGAGTGCTTAAAGTGGAAGTTCCACTTTTGGGTGGAACTCCGCTTTAAGGGTCAGTTCACACCAGATACAATTTCTTGTGCTCTTTTTGTGTGTGTGTTTTTTTTTTTTTTGTCCTCCTTTCTGCACTAAAGTACATCTTGCAACCCTGGGTATGTACTTGGGAAATGCTGCACCACTAAACTGATGGAATGTGCCAGGCACAGCACATGTGTCAACTTTCCCTGTCTAAGGGCTGACAGGTTTGAGCCATTATCGGACATCACCATTCCTGGCTCCTGCTGGCGTGGTGTGAACCACCTCTGGGCCTGTCCCTGCAGAGCTGCAAGAATCTCTGCTCCAATTGCTTCCGCAACATACAGGGATATGTAATGTAATACTGACACCTAATCACACACATAGGTTGGACTTGTGTCTTTTTTCAACCTCACCTACTATGTAATGTGGTTCCTGTCCCCTAAACACACCAGCTGAAGTACTGCATGGCACCTTTTAGCCTGACTCATGGAATAGCCCTTTGAACGCTTAGGGGGTACCTGATGTTTATAGGACAATTCTGTAGAGGAGGGCATGGGGGGGGGGGGGGGGAGAGCGCTTACAGGTCTGGCATCATCACCAGCTGTATACGTGGGGGCACAACAAGCTGCATCCTTTCGAGTTGCAAGCAGTGTTACTCAGTGCGCTGTAAACAAAATATATCGTCCCTTTCCATGCATGTGTCGGCAGTAAGGTGGATTTTACGGCTGGCTGCCTGCCTGCCTGCCTTGCCCAACAATGCCAGAACATTTCCTTCCATGTGATGGTAGAGAGATGGAACAGCCTTAGGTGAAAAGTAGTAGCGACCAGGAACCTGCCGTTGTGGTACAGCACATTCACGGAAGGGGGCAGAATCCACCAGGCTGAAAGGCAGAAGTTGGAGACAGCTTTGACAAGCTTGCATTTAGACACTGGGCATGTGGGTGGCGAGGAGGAGCAGCCCTTTCGTGTGGCTTTTAGGTTCTCTTGCCAAGGGGCTGAGTGGTTGGACGTTAAATGCCTTGTTAGGCATGTGGTACCCAAATGGTTGGTATTTTTGCCATGTTTGATGTGCCTGAGCCACAGTTTGCCCATAGCAACAGTGCAATCTGCTGCAGATGTGCTGAAAAAGGCCCAGACAACTGAGCTTTGGGAAGTGGGCTGGGAGATAACAGCTGCAGAATGTGATGGAATAGGGTGGCTGCTCTCTACTCTTGATGTCGGTCTCCTTGGGGTTGTTCCGCCTCACCTTCAGTTTCCTCCTCTGCTCTATCTGGCACCCAAGTCGCATCAGAGACCTCATCATCTCCATCTCCTCCATCATTACCACTGGAGACAACTTGGCAATACACTGCAGCTTGGGGAATATGAATACTAATTTGTCTACCAGTGTTCCTCCCTCTCTCTAGGCTCATGTTCCTGTCATCCACAACTTCGGAACCAACATCTGAATCCAGTAATGGCTGGGCATCATGAAGGAGCAAGTGGCTGACGCTGTGGTCAAATAACGCAGCTGATGGGGCTATGGCAGGAATAGATGTGGACAAGGGGGCAGGTTTATCCACCCTAGCAACTGCAGGAGACTGCACCCTTGTCTCTGCTTGTGTGACAGAGAATGAGGAGGAAGGTTTAGTAAGCCAGTCCACCACCTCCTCTGCATGCTTTGGCTGGATAGCAAGGGCAAACTCACTAAACGGAAGAAATGATGCCCTGCCTGAGGAGTGACCACCACGTCCACCTTTGCCTGTGGACACATTTGTTGCTGGCCCCCTTACAGTGCCAAAGGAACATCTACCTCTCCTTGTTGTCCTCCCAGACATTTTTGTGATGGAGGGGGCGGTGCTTATAAGCAATTGTAAAGAAGAAGTTGAAATCTGTACGTAGGTGCACTTTAATCATAAAGAGGTGTTTGGTGCACTTTGAGTACTCAAGCTACACAGACACACTCCACGGATACACTATAATATACTGCAATATAATGTGCCAAATGTACAGTGACACACAGAACTATATGGTGTTAAACTGGCAGTAACACACACACACACACACACACACACGTAAATGGCGTTAAGCTGGCAGTAACACAAAATTATATGGTGTTAAACTGGCTGTAACTCACACAGAACTATATGCCGTTAAACTGCTAGTAACGCACACAGAACTATATGGCGTTAAACTGGCAGTAATGCACACAAAACGATATAGCGTTAAACTGGCAGTAATGCACACAAAACGATATAGCGTTAAGCTGGCTGTAACTCACACAGAAGTAAATGGCGTTAAACTGGCAGTAACACAAAGCAATATGGCGTTAAACTGGCAGTAATGCACAAAACTATATGGCGTTAAACTGCCAGTAACACACACAAAACGATATGGCGTTAAACTGGCAGTAACGCACACAGATGTAAATGGCGTTAAACTGGCAGTAACGCACGCAAAACTATGGTGTTAAACTGGCAGTAACGTACACAGAAGTAAATGGCATTAAACTGGCAGTAACGCACAAAACTATATGACGTTAAACTGGCAGTAACGCACACAGAACTATATGGCGTTAAACTGGCAGTAACGCACACAGAACTATATGGCGTTAAACTGGCAGTAACGCACACAGAACTATATGGCGTTAAACTGTCAGTAACGCACACAGAAGTAAATGGCGTTAAACTGGCAGTAACGCAATCAAATAGACGTGTTCAATTACACTGACGCTATCTGAACTGTTATACACCAATGCCAAAATTACTGACACAGTCTCACTACACAACACTGAAACTATATGAGCTGTCTCTACTCCACACTAATGTATGTATGTATGTATGAATGAATGAATGAATGACACGGTCTCACTACACTACAGTGAAACCATCTGAGCTGTCCCTACTCTAGCTGCGCACTATGCAAAGTTGAATGATGGTCCTCCTCACTACACTCACTATCCCTAGACTGACGCTTAACTAATATTCTACACTGACAATTGAAGCAAAAATAGGATTTTTCTAACAGCTTGCCTGTAAAATTCTTTTCGTTTGAAGTACATCACGGGACACAGAGCCATAGTAATTACTATGTGGGTTATAGTCCACTTTCAGGTGCTGGACACTGGCACACCCTAAACAGGAAGTTGCCTCTCTATATAACCCCTTCCATACCGGGAGCATCTCAGTTTTGTAGCAAAGCAATACAGGTGCATACTAGAAAGAGGGGCAGGACTTGTGTCCCGTGATGTACTTCAAAAGAAGGATTTTACAGGTAAGCTGTTATAAAAATCCTATTTTCTTTCATCGTACATCACGGGACACAGAGCCATAGTAATTACTATGTGGGATGTCCCAGAGCAATGCCAACTGAGGGGAGGGAGACACAACAAAAGTAGGGCACTATAAAATCAGAGGACTTATACTGCGCCAGCAGTACACTGCGCCCAAAGGCGACATCCTCATGTCTTTTTACATCCACCTGATAAAATCTGGTGTGGCCTTGCAGATTTGAGCCATGGAGGCTTGGTGATGCACTGCCCACAAAGCACTAACAGCCCTAGAGGAGTGCGTTTTGATTTGAGAGGGTAGAAACTACCTCTTTAAACCATAAGCTAGAACAATTACTTGTCGAATCCATTTAGAATAGTAGATTTGCATGCTGCCTGTCCTCTTTTAGGACCTTCAGGCAATACGAACAAAACATCCATTTTCCGAATCTGAGCAGTCGTCTTTAAGTAGACTGCTCTCACCACATCAAGAGAATGTAGTGATTTTTCTTCCATAGAACAGGGTTCTGGAAAAAATGAAGATAGAATAATATCCTGGTTTAGATAAAAACCTGATACTTCCTTTGGTAAAAAGTTAGGATGAGGACGCCATACTACCTTATCCTTGTGAATAATAATAATATGGCTCTTTACAAGAAAAAGCAGCCAATTCTGATACAGTTCTTGCAGCAGATATGGTTACCAGAAAAAATTGTTTCCTTGTCAAAAATGGACCAAGGTAATATATCGTATCGGTCCAAAATAAAGAATGTTTTGTAATGCAGCCAAAAACTAAATTAAAGTCCCAAGGGTTCAGGGGTGACCTAACCGGGGATTAAGCCGTGTTACCCCCTGAATAAAGTTACGAACCAAAGAAAGCTAAGCAAGTGGTCGCTGAAATAATACAGATAAGGCCGAGACCTGTCCTTGGAAAGCACTCAAGGCCAGCTTTATTTCTCACCCCAACTGCAGAAAGTCAAGGATTCTACCTTTGACCTTTTTCCTGGGGTGCAACCCCTGGCTTCACACCAGGAGACATATGCTTCCCAGACTCCATAATACAGTGGGGGCGGAAAGTATTCAGACCCCCTTAAATTTTTCACTCTTTGTTATATTGCAGCCATTTGCTAAAATCATTTAGGTTCCTTTTTTTTCTCATTAATGTACACACAGCACCCCATATTGACAGAAAAACACAGAATTGTTGACATTTTTGCAGATTTATTAAAAAAGAAAAAAACTGAAATATCACATTGTCCTAAGTATTCAGACCCTTTGCTGTGACACTCATATTTAACTCAGGTGCTGTCCACTTCTTCCGATCATCCTTGAGATGGTTCTACACCTTCATTTGAGTCCAGCTGTGTTTGATTATACTGATTGGACTTGATTAGGAAAGCCACACACCTATATAAGACCTTACAGCTCACAGTGCATGTCAGAGCAAATGAGAATCATGAGGTCAAAGGAACTGCCTGAAGAGCTCAGAGACAGAATTGTGGCAAAGCACAGATCTGGCCAAGGTTACAAAAAATTTCTGCTGCACTTAAGGTTCCTAAGAGCACAGTGGCCTCCATAATCCTTAAATGGAAGACGTTTGGGAGGACCAGAACCATTCCTAGAGCTGGTCGCCCGGCCAAATTGAGCTATCGGGGGAGAAGAGCCTTGGTGAGAGAGGTAAAGAAGAACCCAAAGATCACTGTGGCTGAGCTCCAGAGATGCAGTCGGAAGATGGGAGAAAGTTGCAGCCCTTCACCAGTCGGGGCTCTATGGCAGAGTGACCCGACGGAAGCCTCTCCTCAGTGCAAGACACATGAAAGCCCGCATGGAGTTTGCGAAAAAAAAAACACCTGAAGGACTCCAAGATGGTAAGAAATAAGATTCTTTGGTCTGATGAGATCAAGATAGAATCATCACCTGTCCAATACAGTCCCAACAGTGAAGCATGGTGGTGGCAGAATCATGCTGTGGGGGTGTTTTTCAGCTGCAGGGACAGGACGACTGGTTGCAATCGAAGGAAAGATGAATGTGGCCAAGTACAGGGATATCTTGGAGGAAAACCTTCTCCAAAGTGCTCAGGACCTCAGACTGGGCCGAAGGTTTACCTTCCAATAAGACAATGGCCCTAAGCACACAGCTAAAATAACAAAGGAGTGGCTTCACAACAACTCCGTCACTGTTCTTGAATGGCCCAGCCAGAGCCCTGACTTAAACCCAATTGAGCATCTTTGGAGAGACCTAAAAATGGCTGTCCACCAACCTTTACCATCCAACCTGACAGAACTGGAGAGGATCTGCAAGGAGGAATGGCAGAGGATCCCCAAATCCAGGTGTGAAAAACTTGTTGCATCTTTCCCAAAAAGACTCATGGCTGTATTAGATCAAAAGGGTGCTTCTACTAAATACTGAGCAAAGGGTCTAAATACTTAGGACCATGTGATATTTCAGTTTTTCTTTTTTAATAAACCTGCAAAAATGTCAACAATTCTGTGTTTTTCTGTCAATATGGGGTGCTGTGTGTACATTAATGAGGAAAAAAATGAACTTAAATGATTTTAGCAAATGGCTGCAATATAACAAAGAGTGAAAAATTTAAGGGGGTCTGAACACTTTCTGTCCCCACTGTATATAATTATGGAGGCCGGCTCACTTGCATTAATCAAGATAGAAACCACTGAACCTGACAGCCCACGTTTCTTCAGAGTGTGGGTCTCAATAGCCAAACCGTTAAATTTAGCATTTGTAAAGTAGGATGGAATACCGGACCTTGCGAAAGAAGGTCTGGCTGTGGTGGTAGGGTCTATGGGTCCCCTACTGTCATCTTTACGATCCCTGCATACCAAGATTTCCTGGGCCCCGCTGGAGGCCACAAGAATCACCGACTTCCCTTCCTGCTTGATCCTGCGAAGAAGTCGTGGACGCAGGCAGAATAGGAGGGAATGCATAAATCAGTAAGAACCGATTCCACGGGAATAGCAAGGCATCTGTTCCGCATGCTAGCGGATCCTTTGTTTTTGACACAAAGTTGTCGATTTCTTTGTTGAACCTGGACGTAAACAGATCTATGTCTGGGATCCCCTATCTTTGACATATTGACAGGAAGATATCGGGGTGAAGGATCCATTTTCCCGGGAACAACTGCTGGCGACTCAAGTAGTCCGCCTGCTAATTTTCTATTCCTAGAATGAAGACCGCCGATAGGCAAAGTACATTGTTTTCTGCCCAAGAAAGGATATGATTCACCTTTTTCTGGGCCGCACAACTTCTTGTGCCCCCTTAGTGATTAATATAGGCCATTGCTGTGGCATAGTCGGATTGAATCCTGGCAGAACAATACCGTAACCTAAACATTCAGGCCCTCAGAACCAAGTGCTTTGCATGAATTTCTAGAATGATAATGGGCAAGATCATTTCTGATCTGGGCCACTTCCGTGGTAACTGAAGGAAGGATTTTCCCCTTTGCAGATTTTTGGATATTAACCATAAACTGAGGCTCCGGCATACCCAGCCTACAGTACTTGGTATTTCCAGGTGGTCCATCCGGGTGCTAACCTGGCCCGTCCCTGCTTAGCCTCCAAGATCAGACGAGATTGGGCGCTTTCAGGGTGATGTGGCCGTAGGCTTTGGAGTCAGACACATTGGGAATCTAGAGCTTGTCTCCAAGCCGAAAGGATAATGTTTTGCAGCAGTCTCGAATGAAACTGAGCATAAGGAACGGCCTCGAATGAAGCCACCATCTTTCCCAACAACCTCATGCAAAGTTAAATAGAAGAATTCATCTTGCTTTGACCACCTAAATCAGTTCCTTTATGGCGCTGATCTTTGCCTGGGGCAATAATACCCTTTTCTGGCTGTACCTATGATCAGACCCAAGTATCTTAGCCCTTTTCATGGTTTTAAAGAAGATTTCTACTAGGCTGAGAAACCGACCTAGATATTCTAGGTAGTTGAATGTTGTGACCAAGATTTGGTCTAAGCGGCTACTGACTGGACTATCAAGAACAGATCGTCCAGGTAAACCATAATCGTTATACCTTGGGCCCTTAATCTGGCTAGAAGAGGGGCCAGAACCTTTGTAAACACTCAAGGTGCAGTAGCTAGACCGGAAATCAGAGCTACACACTGAAAATGAAGATTTTTCCACTTTGAAAAGTAGATATAACTAGTGAGCGAGGAAATAGGCATATGGAGGTATGCATCTCTGACGTCGATTGATGCCAGAAGTTCTCCTCTTTGTAGGATGGAGATAACTGATTGGTTTGACTCCATGCGAAAAAAGAGTAGTTATATTCAGGAATTGAATTTATATTTTTGAGATCCAGAATGTATATTTGGATTTAACCAAACCCCAACCTCTGCTCTTACATGGGGGCCACCATGATTACTTTTTGCCAAAAGATGGTCCAATGCTTGAGAGAAAGACTTATTTTTCTCTGGATCCTTAGTAACGTTTGATCTGAGAAAACGAGGAGACGGGAACTCTTGGAACTCCAGTTTGTACCTTGGAGCTATTGAGGAAGTCCCCCATTCGTCTTGACACTCTTCCTGCCAGATCCTTGAGAACTGCAGAAGAATTCCCCCTATTGAGCGAGCGGGGGGTGCCTCCTCATCAGGAGGCTTCAGTATCTTGTAGGTTTTCTCCCCCAAAACCTCATTTTTCCCTGGTGTTAACCCTGAGGATTACCTTTTGAACCTGACTGCGGAAGCCGTCGTGACTGCCTGGAGGCTGATGCCCCTGGCACAGAAGAAGGAGCTTTAAAAACGAAAATACATTTACTCCTTTTTTTAAATGGCAAAAGGGGTACTTTTTCCACTAGAATTTCTTTGGATGTATTATCCAAAACATCCCCAAATAGCTGTTTCACCGCAAAAAGAAGACTAGCCAGGAGCTTCTGCATGGTGCTTAGGCGATGGGCGCAAGGCCTGAAGAATAGAATCTCTCAAAGCAACTATGGCAAACATAAAGCTGCCAGATCCTGGGCCTGCTGAGCAGGATAACCTTGAACACCTGTTTAAACTGGTCTCTCAACGATTAAGAGTTACTGTCAGCGCAGGATGAGACACTGAATCTGCCAGAGAAAAAGGTGTTTTTGTTTTTTTTGTTCTTTTAATAGGAATTCCAACTTTTTAGCTGTTGGATCCCTAAGCATTTGAGCATTGTCTGCCGGACAAGTCAAACTCTTATTCACAGAGGATATAACAGCGTTAATTGCTGGTATACCCTACTTAGTGAATTTCCTCCACCATAGGATAAAGTGCGAAAACTTTTTAGGAGGGAAAATAATGCTTATCTGGGTGATCCTCTCAGATACAAAAAAGCTTTTCCAACAATGAATGGACAGGAAAAGGCATGCACAGCTTGAGGAGGCTTTAGCGAACCCAAACACTCAGTTAAGGAGACATAAATGTGGAGCGGACCATTCAGCAAGAAATTGCATCATCAATCTTAAGATTGAAACAGCTGATTCTCCCGCATTTGACACCTCAGAAGAGGAGTCATCAGCCTCACCACGGTCCCCTGAGGGAATTCGTCTTCTCCCGCCCCTAGTTCCTCAGTTTGAGGGTCCTGGGAAATGGAAGAGAACCTGTCGCATTTTGACCCATACTGGGGTCCGATTAAAGTCGCTAAACTTTATGTTTTTTTAAAAAAAAACGATCATGGCTGAGGAAAAAAGATTTTTTTAGTAAAATAAACAGGGGCTGCAGTGTTGAAAACAGTTGGAAAAATGTCATGGCCCCGATGCTCACTCTGACCAGCCACCCTCTCTCAGGGGAGAATGCAATTTGTAGAAATGAGTAGGCTTTCTAGAGCTTGAGGGAGACCCATTTAGCTCTTTTTTGGGGGTGTTTCAACCCCCCCTTCTGACCTTAGCCTGATGCACAAAGCAGAGGTACTACCAGAAGAAATTGCATCCACTGCTTGAGCAATAGTCCAGCCACTGCCGCTGCTATTAATGCTCAGCCTGATGCAAATAGGAAATGTGTCAAATAGGAAATGCCCTTGTCACCAAAACCTCTTTCATGCTCCTCTTTGCTCTTATGTCTCTCTGACAGTTTTGCAGCCAGCACAAATGGAGGTTTTGACCTTGAAAAGACCTAAAAAGCAAAAGAGAGGGGTAGTGGGACTTTAAATGAGGCATGGGTATGTCTTTGAAATAGTCTAGGATACCTTAACTTAAATTAAATGTCACCATCCCATACGGGGAGCTGTATAGCCATAGAGAATTGCTAATCAATGAAATGCATAGACATCAGTTCATGAGTAACAATATAATAATATAATGCATCATAATATACAATACATAAATTATGCACATTGAGGCATAATAAAAGTCATGTTGATAGAAATGCTGTTTTCCTTTCAATTTTTTGCAGAACTCAATCTGTGGCCCATAAATGTATGCCTCCTACTCTGGAAGTGTGTTTTGGCTGTCTGGCTCTCTCCTTGGCTGCTGTTCCTCTCCACCCCCTCTCCGATTCTCCAGCCCCCATGGAGATCTTCGGTTTGGGGGTTAGCCTTGTGTGTCCTTGGCCTCAACCCAGGGGGAGACAGCTCTCTCAGGGCCATCTTCACTATCCCATAATTGGACTGTTGGGTTATGTTATTGGGGTGTTGCCAAAAGGTAATGTGTGTTTATATATTCTAAAATACCTGCTTTGCCCTCTGAAAGCATGATTTCAATCGAGACTCCAATGATCTATTTATTTATTTGTTTATTTATTTTTCTAGTCATCTCTTGATGCATCCCACTCCTGATGATTGGCTTTAAACGCCATGAAACGCGTAGAGTCTACACTCAGGGTTGCCATTTCAAGTTTGCTTCATCTATGAATTCTATCGTATACCATTTATACATATTAACACTGTTATCCGGAATACCTTGTTCACCTTTTTTGTATATCCATTTTATAACTGTGATTGCCTGTATCAATTATGTCTATATTTTATAGACAGCATTTCTATCAACATGACTACTATTTTTATTATGCCTCAATGTGCATGATTTATGTATTGTATATTATGATGCATTATATTATTATATTGTTACTCATGAACTGATGTCTATGCATTTCATTGATTAGCAATTCTCTATGGCTATACAGCTCCCCGTATGGGATGGTGACATTTAGTTTAAGTTAAGGTATCCTAGACTATTTCAAAGACATACCCATGCCTCATTTAAAGTCCCACTACCCCTCTCTTGCTTTTTAATGCTTATACAGGGATGGAGACATGGTTAAGTTAACTGTGGGGCCCAATCAGGTCAACTGCTTTATAACTTGAAAAGACCTAGTTTCTTCAGATACGAGGCCCGGGTCCCATTCAATTTGGCCTAAAAGACACTTTGAATGGATCTGGGTGCACAGCTATCCCCAGCAAGGATTGCTCCAGTGGAGCTTAGCACAGCACATCTTCACTCGTGACCAACACTTTAGACACTGGCGAAAAAACTGAGATGCTCCCAGTATGGGAGGGGTTATATAGGGAGGCAACTTCCTGTTTAGGGTGTGCCAGTGTTCAGCACCTGAAGGTGGACTATAACCCACATAGTAATTACTATGGCTCTATGTCCCATGATGTACGATTAAAGAAATAGCACAGTATAGCACACTAACTGATAGCACTGAACAGAGCCCTGTTCTATCTCTCTCCACGCCAAAATCACACTGAAAATGGCTGCCATTGAAAGAATACTTTTATACTGTGGGGCGGGAATGAGCCATGATTGGATAAAGTCATGACAGTGTCCAATCATGACTCTGACAGTGCTCTGTGCCCTGATTAGCTGAAGCTTTCACTGCTTCAGCCAATCAGGGCTTGCTTGCAATGCACTGTTCAGCACCGCAATGCATTGTGGTCGGTTCGGGGGGCCAAACAAATGGTCAAACTACCTGTTTGTTCGACTGTTCGTCGAACATCCGAACAGCTAAAGTTCGGCCCGAACTTATGCTCGGACCAAACCGTTCGCCCATCCCTATTCCCGATACAGGTTACTTGAACTTGCTTTAACCCCTTGAATAACTGGATGCTTTTAAATTTACCTTGGTGGGTAAGGACCTGCTCTCTAGCATCACAGTCCAGGTGTTCAATAATACCACTTGCATAGGACTGTCCACCTATGCAGCAAGCAGATCCTGCTAAAATTCTCTCCTGATCTACCTGCGACAGAATAGCGATCCCTGCATCACGTTATTTGATGTTACAATCAGTGGAAGTCCTCCCTGGCAGACTGACTGCCTCTACAAGCAATGCAAAGGCTAATTATTATCTTATGTACACCAGCTGCTAAACAGAATGTGTATGTTTCTTTAAGCAATGACAATGGTAGCTGAAAAAGTAGATGTTGACTACTGAGGTCCTGCCACATCAGGGACTACTGCTTTATGAAGAATGTCATATTCATCTATATATTTGAATAGCTGCTGATATTGCTGCTGTGAGGCAAAGACAAGTTTCCTGCCTCTCTGCATGACTGCATTTTTTTTAGACAAGGATTTAAAGTGGCTCTAAAGCTAAAACCATTTTGTTTCTTTTTTTTTTTTTCCACCTTAATGCATTCCCTGCATGAAGGTGAAAGACATTTTACAACTTGCTGTGCTGCTGCCAGAGCCCCCCCCCCCCCAATACTTACCAGATTTCTCAACAGATCCAGCGCTGTGCATGACTGCAGCTCTTCTCTCCCTCTATTCACAGGCATAGAGATTGGCTGTGGGGAGGAAGCAGGACCAAGCAGTGCTGTGTGTGTGTGTGGGGGGGGGGGGGGGGGGGGGGAGGTGAGGAAGATGAGTGGGAGAGGAAAGGGGAAAGGGGGGGGGTGGGGGATGAGAGTGAGAAAGAAAGGAGGGATGGGGTCAAAGATAGAAAAAGAGAGGAAGGAATGGGAGAGGTGAAAAAGGGAGACTGGGATAAAAAAAAAAAGGGAATGCAGCCACCACAACTAACTATTGGTAAGCTGCGGTATACAGTATTATATGTTTTGGATTTCATAACACTTTAACTTTTCTGACTTTGGTCCTTTTTCCTTTCCCTAAGGTGGTTTCTTGTAGTACAACACCCTTAAAAAATATAGCAAATAAAATTGTAATTAGCCCCAACACATGCAGTAAAACAATTTTCTCCTACAATACTTTCATCTGAATACCCACTTAGATGTGTGTTCAGGTCATAAAAGATGGGAAGTGACCAAGTAGCTAGATAGTAGTTTAAAAAAGAAAATATGGGGAAATCTCCTCAATGTCAATAAATACCTGACAGAGGCTTTAACACATCCTCAATATGTGTCCAAAACAAATTTCCACGTGTTAACATGTAAAGCTATCATGAATGAGAACACTTTTGGGGTCACACGCACAACACAAATACTTCCCTTTCTGCACAATGATATATAGAATTCTGTAAAATTATGCTTAACACAGATACAATTTCAACTGGCATCACAGAGCACTATGGGTTTTCTAAAAAGAAAGCACAGCATTAACTGTTTACATTCTATCACTCCCTAGCAGAAAGTCTATATTGAGCCATACAGAGCAGGAAGAGGGAGGAAGAAAGACATGGATGAGCCACTCCACTGACTTTGCTGTATTTGTTGCCCTGCAGACCTCTCCATATAATAGTGCTGGTTACCTATTTCACTCTGATACCTTGGCTGGAATGTTTTCTGTGTCACTCCCCTGGAACAAGTAAAGAAATGAGGAATTCTGACATTTTTCTGAATTTTATTTGCTTTGTCCTTGTCCCAAGCCCATAAGGCCCCTTTCACACAAGAGATCCGATCGGCTCGTTCGGTTTGTTTTTCAGATGGACCCGATCACTCTCGATTCTTTTCTATGGAGCGCCGGATGTAAGCTGACTTGTCCATTTACACCTGGCTACCTCCGGGTCCAATCTGGCAAAAAAAACAAAAAAACAAACAGGAGGGGATCCGGCCGATCCGCTCCCCTCTGGCTGGCTGGCTGGCTCGGCAGGCAGTCGATGTAAAGGGACAGCTAGTCCGTTTACATCTGGCTGCCCATAGAGGAGAGCAGGCTCTGTCCGTGTTCAGTCTGCATAAGCGGAGCAAACACAGACTTGTCATCCAGCCTCTCAGCCCAACAGTAAATCAGCGTATGGATCCCCTGCTGAGCAAAACTAGGTCTGGCCCCTGTGAAAGGGGCCTAACTCATAAGTACTGAAGCCAAGCACAGTGAGGTAAGGATATAGCACAGACTCAGGCAGGGTTTCATGAAAAGCCTAGGGTTCCTCCAAAGGTTGCTACGGATTCTTTGAGCAATGTCTACCTAATTATGGATAGTTTTTTGCTATGTGTAAGCAGGGATTCTTCCCAATGACCATAACTCTAATGTACTGTGAGCTGCAGATATAATAATGAGTAGCAAGGGTTCCCTGAGACCAGGAAAGATCATTTTCAAATGGTGAATAATTTACCATCTTTGAATACTTTATGAGAGATTAGGCTGCCAAGGCCATTGTACAATGTTGTCATTGTTTGTCACCTGTTCATTTTGAAACTGTTCCAAGTCACTGTAGTTCAGTGAGAGTAGGGAGTGTCCAATCTGTGCGTACAGCACCAACTTCTGCATCACTGCTTGTTTTGGTAATCGAAACATATCAGACAGATGACAGGGAACTGCTAATGCTACATGAATAATGTCCCTATTGAATTGTTCATGTATATTTCTCTAGATCAGTTCCTATTGACATAAGTGCATCTTCCAAGAGCCGGTTCCCTACACACACTGTGTGGGTATGATCTTGAAAGTCAAGGAAGGGGCACTGCATTGCTGGGATAAAAGTATGCACGTGGAGAGGAATAAAGAGGGGTTGGGAGAGGCAGAGTTGTGTAGTCCAGAGGAGGAGAATTGAGGCAAGCCTGACAACAACAAGTGAGGAGTTCATTGAATTTCTGGAAGGAAATGTGCATAAATTGAAGAGATGTCTGGAACATGTTTTTGTTTTGTTTTTTTTGAGCAGACGATCAATTCTAAAAATCCACATAATCTCATTGATTTAAAATAAAATGCAGCCATCTCACATGAATTATAAAGCTGTCCATTGAGGATTAGCTTTTTTGCTCAGTCAGCAGGCTGAACAAACAAATTCCTCCATCCACACAAATGAGGTGCTGATGCCACTGATTGACAAAAGCTTTCCAACTTGGGTACAGCGACAGATGGAAATTCAACCAGTCCCTGCTGAAGTGGCCAAATTTCGATCCATCTATGGTCAGCTTTAGGTGGACTGTAGTGGCTTGTCATAAAATTCTGCACTGTGGATGGGCAAACAAAAAGGCTCCATTTCTCAGTAGAAAATTAGTTTAGCAGCATTAATTCACTACATAACCTGCCAAAAAATATACTCAACAACATCAGGGACATCAAGTTATATAACATTCAGATCTTTTGGGAGACACAATGCCCCCCAAGTGTCAGTTCTGTTAACTATTGGTCTTGGTTTTCACGAACCTTTGTCTTACCAATCCTATCATGAAGCGAAAGTTTAGCATTTTCATGTATTTCATCAGGCGGCAAGTAAACCTGCCAGTCAGACTAGCTTATAATTGATAGGTATGTGGACCTCCATTTGGCTTCAGGCGTTTTTCTGCAGCCAGTAAACTCCCCGGCATGTTATCCTATGTGTCCATGTACACATAGGCTTTTATCAGCATTTTTTAGCAGGTGCATTTTCTGGCTTGACAGAAACCCCAGAACTAGCAGGTCTGAAGAGGAGTTTTTCAGCTATAAAACCGCTCTAACTCTGAAAACAGCTATAAAAACGCTGATAAATGCAGCTATTCTGTTTTTGAGCCATAGGCTTTTGTGGAAGTATTGTTTTGCTAAAAAAATAAATAAATAAATAAAAAGCAAAAACGCTGCAAAACTCATTCTACAGCTACCGCTTATGTTACTGGTGTTTTTATAAAGTCCAGTGTGCATGAGGCCATAGACTGTGGGGACAAAGATGTCCCCACAGATTACACATGGAGGGATGGTCTTCTAGTGTAATCTGAAGGGCTGGGCTGTTAGTTTGACTGCAGGGTCCTACTCTTTGTCTCAAACATTGACAGCTGCTTGTCTATGAATAACATCTGCAAATCATTTGCAAATTAAGTTAAAACCTGTAGTGCCGATACGCAAATCAAAGAATTGCACTCAAAGAATTGCACTTTATTGTGCTTTGTGCGCATAATACCAGTTCAAGCAGACCTGCAACTGTAAAACTACTTTATTGTTATAACATTTGTTTCTATTTCATTTTTTATTAAGAAGCAATTGGGTTTGAGGCTAAAGTGGACTTTAATCGTACCATAATACTTGGTCTACAAACTTGTAGATAAAACAAAATACATTTTATTGTGTTTTACAACAACATAGTTAAAACATACAATTGTAAAACTCTGTCAAATCAGGACATAAAGGGTACATACAACTGAGAGAAGTAATAATACCAGTTCACCCTGTAGCAATCATATTGGCATGCTCGAAATGTTTTGCGGATAATACTCCGCTTCTTCAGGAGCTTTATTTGCATATATATGACGTTTATAAGACAGAGGTCATATATAATACTACAGAATATAAAAAGAAAAACAATATATTATATTCATCATGGTAACAAGAAAAACACATTTAAGGCCATTAGGATGACCAAATAACCAGAAAATATATATTTTAGTATATGTGGTGTCACCCCCTACATGAGTGTAACCCTTACCCAGATCAAAGTCATACGCCGCAATGCAAAAGGAGTAGGTCTGCCCCGGCAGGCATGGGATATATATATATATATATATATATATATATATATATATATATGTGCAAAATAAAAGCCCCTGAAGAAGCAAGGTATTATCTGTGAAACATGTTGAGCATGCTGATATGGTCCTGATTTCACAGAGTTTGAAAATGGTACATTTGAAATATGTTGTTGTAAAACGCAATAAAATGTATCTTGTTTTATCTACATGTGTGTAGCCCAAGTATTTTGGAACTATTAAAGTCCACTTTAGCCTCAAACCCAATTGCCTCTATATCCATGTAGAACGAAGGTACCCTCTCTTTTCAGTATTAAACATTTGGCACTTCATTTAACTAATCCTTTATTAAACCTTGCTAACCCTTATTTTTCATTTTTTCATTAAATCCTTCCTCTATTTTCTTTGTCCCTTATCATTTAATTTTCAATTAACCCTTTCATGCCCAAGCCTATTTCTGACATTTGTTGCTTACAAGTTAAAATCCATATTTTTTTGCTAGCAAATTACTTGGAACCCCCAAACAAATATATATATTTTAGCAGAGACCTTAGAAAATAAAATGGTGATCGTTGCAAATTTCTTATGTCACATGGCATTTGGGCAGCAAATAAACGCAATTTTTGGGGAAAAAAGACTGATTTAAAAAAACAAAAAACAAACAGTTATGTTAGCCCAATTTTTTTGTATAATGTGAAAGATGATGTTACACCGAGTAAATAGATACCTAACATGTTATGCTTTGAAATTGTGCACACTCGTGGAATGGCGACAAACTACGGTGCTTAAAAATCCATAGGTGGCGCTCTAAAAAATTTTAATGGTTACCAGGTTAAAGTTACAGAGGAGGTCTTTTTCTAGAATTATTGCTCTCACTCTGACGACTGCGGCAATACCTCACATGTGTGATTTGAACACTGTTTACATTTGCGGGTACGACTTACGTATGCGTTTTCTTTGCTGCGCGGGGACGGGGGGGGGCTTTAAAATGTATTTATTTCCTTATTTTATTAACATCGTCCCTTTTAAAAAAAAAAATAAAAAATCTGATTACTTTTATTGCTGTCACAAGGAATGTAAACATCCCTTGTGACAGGTACTCTTTATGGAGGGATCGGGGGTCTAAAAGAGCCCAAATCCATCCTTTGCACTTAAGTATTTAGATCGCCAAAATCTGTGTTTCTGAATACTGTAATTTTTTTTTAAATCTGCGCCATTGGCAGCCGAGTAAACCGGAAGTGACGTTGTGACTTCGCTTCTGGGATTTTACATTGGAGACCCGATCGGAGCCAAATCCAGCTTTGTACGGGTCAAAGCCTAGGCTGCGGACACGCTGAATGGTGGCTCAAGCCTTCCGGTGAGACGGGAGGCCCAGGGGAAGAGGGCAGGAGGGGGTCCCCTCCCGCTCCTTTAGGATAACAGCCGAGCGGCTTTTAGCTGCATCGGTTGGTATCACTAAAAGTCCAACCGCCCGCTCTAAAAAATGGTACTGGGCTGATGCCTGCAGATGAAGGCATCACCCCGGTATAACCCCTTGAAGCCATGAGCGCATATTTGCGTACGGTCGGCGTGAAGGTGTTAACTTGAAAGTGATTCTACACCCATTTTTTCTTTTTAAAAATAACAAACATGTCATATTTACCTGCACTGTGTGTGGTTTTGCACAGAGCACCCCCGATCCTCCTCTTCTCGAGTCCCCTGTCGGCACTCCTGGTCTCTCTCCCCTGCTGAGTGCCCCCATAGCAAGTAGATTGCTATGGGAGCACTCGGGTGCACTCGCTCCCGAGCCAGCTCTGTTAGCCCATTGACACACAGAGCATGACTCGGCCCCGCCCCTGCTCTCTCCTCACTGGCTGTGATTGATAGCAGCAGTGCCAATGGTTCCTGCTGCTGCCTCTCTGTCCAATGAGGAGAGAAGGAGCCAAGAAAGCTAATGCTCTAAGGCACATTGTTGGACCGAGGTCGGACTCGGGTAAGTATTTAGTGGGGCTGGGGGGAGCTGCATGGAGAAGGTTTTTTTTTTACCTTAAAGCGTTTGTAACTGCAAAAAGAAAAAAAAAAGAAATGGATCCTGTTCCTTTAAAGCATGTTATACACCACAGCGCTTGTGCTGTGTAATTTGGCCCCCTGTATCACCTGAAATACCTAGCTGATTTTTCCTGGTTATGCCCTCCCCCTGTAAACTGACAACGGTTTATCATAGCTTCTGAGCCCAGACACCATGGTCAGTTTACATGCCTCCGTCATACACTCTCTCCTCCTCTCCCCCCCCCCCGCCTGTCAGCTTTGATCTCTCCCCGGCCCTCCCCTCCTGCTGGTAAAATAACTCAACGTTTGTGCTACAATCCCCTCTGTTATAGTAACGGATTTGCCCCAGTGCATGTTTTTAAAAAAAAAAATAAGCCCCTATATACCTAAATTCAAAACACCGCTCACGTGACAGGCCGCCTCAATCCTCCTCCTCCCCCTGGCTGACGTCACTGGGTAATTTCCCAGCCCGCACCCGCTGTAGCTGTCAGAGCTGGAGAGGAGAGAGGCGGCCAGTCATGTGAGCGCCGCTATGAAATATGATATATAGAGGCTTATTTTTTTTTTAAATATTCACTGGGGCACATCAGTTACTATAACAGAGGGGACTGTAGCACAAACACTCAGTGGCTTAACAACCACTTTAATGCAAAGAATGTATTAAGGTAAAAAAAAAACTGCCGTTATGACCACTTTAATATGCTTTGAAACAGAATCATAATATTTGTGTCTTTAAAACGGAATTGGGACAAACTAAAGAATGAGTTATAACCTACCTTTGTTCTCAGAGGAAAGAACAATTTTTGGTTACCATCATATTAATGGAAACCTGTTTTACCGTGCTCATTATGACTAAATCAACCCCTCCCTTCCACATTCCACTCAGTCTTCTGTGGAACAAAAGGTGACAATTCTAGGGCTGGCAGACAACCACTGTAATAGCACATTACTTGCAAGAAAAATTTGTCTTAGCTCGTAAAGCCGGCCATAGATGGAGCAATTTTATTTCCTGCAACCACAGGAGTCATTGTTTCATTCCCTTCTAGCTGTAATTATATATATATATATATATATATATATATATATATATATATATATATATATATATATATATATATATATATATATATATTTTACTGTAATTCTATAATTTTTTTTCTATTCCAGAGCATAGCCAAATATCAATAGCAACCAAAATATGTATCCCAGCTACAAGCTTTGTGTTCTGTGCGTTCTGTACATACTTTTGTCATATACAGGTATATGTAAATACTTAAAAAAAAAATAGAGGAAAAGGAACTCGCACAACTACATCTGGGAAATGAAGATCACAGGAGATAAACAAACTCGGAGGCATTCCTCATTCCACTCAGTAGATTCCTAATATGGGCAGTGAGAACATTATCCTCCCCCAAACCTCAATTGCACCATCCCGAGCTCTTCTATCCTCTTCCTCTATATCCCACTGCAGGATTACTCTCACTCACAGTAATGTCTTCACATTATTTAGAATTCATTTTATATACCCCATCTCTCTTTATCCAGTAAAGCCACTGTTTATGGAAGAGACTGTGTGTACTACCGCAAGGAACACACTTTGCCTACTCCTGAAACTGGTCAGACATGATTGCTATAGATTATGTTTTGTAAAGAGGACCTTTATTGTGCTATCTGCATCCAGAAATGCAATTAGAGGGCACTTGATGACCTTGTCCCGGCATTAGTACCCAGTCCTGACAGTAAGGGGAAATCTCCCCAATAACGACAGAGGCTCTAACACTTTTCCATTACCCTAAGCAAAACACAATTTGGCTATAACTGGCCTGATCACATCTGTTTCTACACAACTGGAAAAGAAAAATTAGCTTTTCAATGATACCTGTCATGAGAAAAAATAAGATAGGTTGCCATTGCTTACTTTTTAAATGAAAATGCTAGTTGCTTGGCTATCATGCTGATCCCCTTTCTTCATTTAGAGCAACTGTTCCGGAACAAGTATGCAGCCAGAAGAATTCACAGATGAGTTAGACATTCTAACTGGCATGCTTGTTGTCTGTTCACTCAAAAGAAGAGGGTAAGTATGACAGCCAGCCAGGCAAGTAGCATTTTTAGGAGAGGGCAGTGGAAATCTGAATGATTCTTATGACAGGTCAATTTTATGCCTCGTACACACAATGAGAATGTTGGACGAATGATCTTTTTTTTGCATGCTAGTCTAATGGAAAATGAAGAGTTTACTAAACTTACGAAAATTCTTGCACGGCAGAATACAACTTCAGAAGTGATGTAATGTATTGTATTGTACTGTAATGTATTCTTTCGTTTTTGAGCATGTGTGGTTTGGCTCTTGCCATTTTTATTTATTTTTTGACGAATACTGTACTGATTGAATGGAAATCATATGTTCTTCTATTGTACCCGAAAATTTTTCACGTTTGTCACTTCAGATGAACGGTCGTGATCGGCTCTCGAAAGCTGTGTACTAATGATCAGATTATGATACGATCTCTTTGAATGCGGTATTTTTCGTCCGATTTTCTGATCGTGCGTACTAGGCTTTAGCTTGAAGTAAAATATATGTTTTCAGTACAGCTCTCTGCAAATCGCATCCAGTTTTTTAACTGACAGTATACTAGAGAATCCTGTATGCTAATCCAATGACCAGAGTCCCTTCTGTGTAGATAACACATATCGTTTACCCAGTACTATGTTACAGTGGGTGTCTAATAGCTCTTACATAAAATAAAATAGTCTCAAGTCTCTTACTGGGCAGTTAACGAAGAACTCTTCATAATATTTCTTAGATGTGCATGTAATCAGGTTAAAGTAAATAATTGTATCATTCTGTGTAGTTAAAAGAAAGTTACTATGCGTAGTCTGTAATTATATATACATAGAGACAGTCATGTTTCGTCAATACATATAATGCTGCGCATCCTGCACAAACTGCACCTCCTTACTGATCTTTTTTTTCAATTGCATATCTACCAAAGGGAAACTAAAAACAATAGCTATAAGCTACCCACAAAACTGTTTTGTCCTTAGCCAAAGACCTGCCTTAGTTCAAATAGGGGAGCTTGCAATCAAACGTTTATTTCTATTAATTTTTTTACAACATATGTCAAGAATATTTACACGTTTTTCAGTAATGAATCCAAATCTAAATTTCTTCCATGCAGCTACAATAATCAGAAATGCCTTGTGATAACATGGATGGGCTGCTTAGTCAGTTATGCAACTTCATTTGATAATTTTTTTTTTTTTAAATGGATACTTTTATTTGATCATTTAGGAAAATCAATACACATTACATGTCTGCTTGTAGAGATGTTTTGTAGACCACAAAAATGTCCTTCCTGCTGTAAAAGAAAGCCATGTTATATCAGCCCTTAATCAAAAGCTTTTGTAGCATGGATTTGTATACTGGTCGGAAACCTTTTTTTTTCCCTTGATGAAGGGAACTCCCTGGGAGTGACACCCTCCACTCTAAATTCCAACTAAAAAAGCAAGGAAGTGTATTTTAATGGTCAGAGCTGCAGCACAGCAGAAGCTTCCTTTTAAGGCACTGATGCCAGTGAAACACTGAACAGGGGATAGGAGACAGCCACAATCCTGCAAGGAATACACAGTACAAAATGCTGCTAACCAACAGCAGTGGCAGATAAACAAGGCCATGTGTAGCCAGTTTTTATTGGGCTTACTTGATGACTTCATACTATTAGAACAGTCATTTACTGTTTTTAAATGTGCTACTTGAAAGAAAAAAATAAATAGGAACTTTGACGGACCTGTAAATTCCACGTCTAGGTGTACAGTACAGAACACAGGAAATGATTCTTAGACCATGGGTTATATGCCACTACCATCAGGTAATAATGCACACTAGAAAAAACTGCCCCCAGTGTATCCATATAACCCTCACTTCCTCCGTGAAGTTGAATTTTTTTTTTAGGAAACAAGTGATTCAGAGAAAAGAGGGAAAGGACCTGGGTCCTGTACTGTACTCCAAGAAATGAAATTTACAGGTATGTCAAAATTCCTATTGTCCTAATTGTACAGTACAGGACATGACTATGAGACCATGGGACATCCCCAATCAATAATTTGAGGGTGGGCAACAAAATAGTCAAAACAGCAGTAAAAACCCACAGGAAAATCGAGGAGGGTCAACGGACCCAAACAGACTATTGACAGCAGAGGCACACCGCAGCCAAAACACACATTAGCAAAGGCTCACAGTTCCTTAGTAACAAATGCTTTTAAAAATGTGAAAAGAGGTTAAGTAGTGGTTTAGAAACTTGTGAGAAAAATTGATGCTAATTGCTGTAAAAAAAAATGCAAAAATCCCCCAAATCTCTGGGAAAAAGGTAAGGAAGGAGAGATGCGTTCCCTGAGGGCCGAAAGCCTAGAAAAATAGGCAACAAAACACCCAGCTGGATGGAAGAATCCCACTGAGAGAACTCCCTTTATGAAAACAGAACAGGGGTTAGTCCCCAAGGTAAGATATGGTAGGAAGCCATAGTAGACACTCCGGATGTCGAAATAGCATGCCAGGAGAAGTGACATGTTTAGACGCCGATGCAGCTCGTCAGGAGCTACGAGAGGATCGCCATTAGAAGCTTGGGCGGCCACGTGTAGAAGCAGGGTTGCACGCCACTGATGCTGCCGGCGGTGACCGGGGAAACCGGTTAGACTATCCATCTCTCTATCTACCTTGCCCCTGTGACTGGAGGAAACAAACTATTGTTCATGCTTGGCAGACCTTGCTGGGAATTGGCACTCAACTGGCACTGATGATAACTTCATCTCCTACAATACAATAAGTACTATCCTACATTATCATATATCCGTCCTTTGCTGCGGGCAGGACGCTGTCGGTGTGAGCTGCTGCAATACAAACTATCCGAGATTTATTCAGTTTACACCTACTATCTTCTGTAGTTCCCTCTGAATCCTCTACAGTAGTTCCACCAGGACCCGCATTCGGCCTCAGTGGAACTCCAGATCCAAAACATCTGTATGCCCTAGATTGATGGGCCTTTCTTCCTATTATAAGGAAGTAAAACTACCTTATATATCCATACCCAGCTACTTTCATTTGTTATATATGAAATATTGACACTCTGGGCATGCCAAATAACCCTTATATATCACGATTGGGAAACACGCTGGATGGGCAGACAGTGTCAGCGCCTTTGTTTTTAAACTTCTCTGGAATGCGTAGCTAGTCTACATATATGCCAATAAACCCTTGCTAAAGCTTACAACCACCCCTGAAGAAGGAGGCTAAAATAACTCTGAAACGCGTCTGGTGCAAGCACATTGGTATCACTAGCTATATGTGTACATATGCATGAATCGCATTCCTTTCATTTTGTGTTATAATGTTTTTGATGTTTTTATGATGTTTTTGTAATGAATAAATTATTGTCCACTTACTACACATTCTCCTATACGTCCTTTCATATGTGCCTTTAAAGTCCACTAGGGGAACTGTCTTTGTTTAAACATTATCATGGAACGACACTTCTGTTTGGGACTTTATGTTCTGTGCCACCAATTTGAGTTGTACAACAGTGAGAGGGAGTTTTTTTTCAGGACATGGTTTAATTACAGCCTTCATCATTTTCATGGTGATACTTGCTATATACAAACCGTGAACGTACTTTCCTGCTCAATATACCTCCTCTGGACCACTGTTAACCCATTGTGTCTCTTCAACTACCTTTGCATCCATTATCCATTGGATACACCAAGGCACTAGTATCCATTTCAGTTTACCAGTGTGCCTTCCCTCCCAAGATTTTGGTCTGACCTCCCCAGAATCTCATGCTGAAAGTCAGCCCAGCCATCATTATCCAATCCATATACATGCTTTTCTACCATTTTCTCACATTGGCAATATCCATCTTAAATAGCAGCAATGTGTATTTATGTGTTATTGCCTTAGCAATTAGCGGTCACCAGATGGTGGACACTGAGCTTTTTAATATTGAATGAATGTCAAGTTTGTTTGAATACATTTTATCCTATTGGCTAGTCTATATACATGCGTTTTTGGAGATAATACATTTATGATACATTATTTGTACAGTGGGCTGTATTTAACTCTTTACCTTGATTACGTTTTTTTTTTTTTAATGTTGGTAGAGCTCATATAGAGTTTTTTATCTTGAATGTTTTCACAGAGAGCTCCCACCCCATTTCTCCCCTTTCCCTTGCATATAGGGGGTATATATATATATATATATATACACACAGTATATATATATATATATATATATATATCTATATCTATAGATATATAGAGATATATATATAGATATATATATATATCAATAGTTTATACAAAAATAAGTGCGCTAATAATTAACTTCCTATTAAAACGATGATGAATCTGTGAAGGTATAAATTACTAATAATCCCCAATCAATAAAAGGAAATAAAAATATAATAATAAATGGTGTACAAAATATGAAAAAAAACAATAAATTGGATATCGTCATAAAACGTCCAAAAATAAAACAAAGTAAAGGTATAGAGAAATATACCAGCGATTAAAACCCAGTCCTTAGACAGAAGAGAAATGTTCACTTAATCATCAGATAAGTTGGAACCAATTTTCTTCAATTCATCAGCAAGGGGCTGCACATATCAGGACTGCAGCTCTGAGGCTGACTAGGTGGTTGAATAATAATCCTCCCAGTTCGTAATTGATATTGCAGAGATAGAAAAAAGAAAATATATCATTGCGCAATATAAGCTAACTTTATGAGGTAATCTGCATCCATATTAAATTTCACTCACATTGTGTAGGAAAAAAACAGCGCTTGAGAAGCAATCAGAAGTAGTATCGTGTAATCTTCCTCTAACACTGGCTCCTCCCGATGCGTTGCGTCACGTGACTTTATGACAGCTCTTCTTGTTCATTCATTTTGTGCAGCTGAGGCTGCAAAGATATAGATTGAGGATGCAATCCTTGCCCGAATTTGCATGTCATTGTTCCAATTTTAGTATATGTGCATGGCAAGGATGACACACAAATTCGCAAAGTGTTCAATATTTTTCTAACCACTTGCCGACCAACTCAAAAAGATATACGCCGGCAAAGTGGTTTGTACACTCGAATCAACGTATGGGTACGTCTGTACCTTTAGGGGCGATAGCAGGCGCGTGTCCACTGCACGGCAGGATCGGGTGCACAAGAGCAGGAACAGGGATTTGTGCGTGTAAACACACAAATCCCTGTTCTGTCAGGAGAAAAGAGACATCGTTTGTTCCTACTAAGTAAGAAAAACAATATGTCTCTTCCTCTAGTAAGTCCTATCCCCTCACAGTGTGAACACACCCAGGGAACACACATTTAACCCCTTGATCACCCCCTAATGTTAACCCCTTCCCTGCCAGTGACATTTACACAGTAAACAGTGCATTTTTATAGCACTGATAGCTGTATAAATGTCAATGGTCCCAAAAATGTGCCAAAAGTGTCCAATCTGTCCGCCGCAATGTCGCAGTACCGCTAAAAATTGCAGATCACTACCATTACTAGTAAAAAAATTAAAAAAAAAATGCCATAAATCTTTCCCATAGTTTGTAGACGCTATAACTTTTGCACGAACCAATCAATATACGCTTGTTGCGATTTTTTTACCAAAAATATGTATAAGAATGTATAAGAATATATATTGGCCTAAACTGAGGAAGAAATGTTTTTTAAAACCATTTTTGGGGATATTTATTATAGCGAAAAGTAAAAATATTTTTTTTTCAAAATTGTCACTCTTTTTTTGTTTATAGTGCAAAAAATGAAAACCGCAGGAGGTGATCAAATACCACCAAAAGAAAGCTATTATTGTGGGAAAAAAAGGAAATCAATTTTGTTTGGGTACAGCGTTGCACGTCTGCGCTGTGATGTCAGTTAAAGCAATGCAGCGCTGCATTGCAAAAAAAAAAATGAGATTTTTGTACCCACTGTAAAATTCATTTCTCTGAGTTCATCAACGGACACAGCGCCTCCTTAATCTTGACCATTGGGTTATATCGCCTCTGCAGGAGTAGGACTAGGCAGAACAAACAACACCTGGCTACGCCCATGGGTTGTCCTCAGTCAGTATATAACCCCCTCCCTGCTCTAGGTATGCAGTTTAGTAGCAAGCAGTAATAGAAGTATCAAAAACTCCATAGAGGGGTGGGTGCTGTGTCCGTCGAACTCAGAGAAATGGATTTTACAGTGAGTACAAAAATCCCATTTTCTCTTTCATTCATCGACGGGCACAGCGCCTCCTTAATCTTGACCATTGAGAAGTCCAAAAGCAGTGCCAAAGAAAAATGAGGGTGGGCAAAATAACCCAAGGCTAACCACGAGAGCCCTAACCAGGACACAGGAGCCCCATCTGAAATAAAAAATGTTTAAAGAAAAATTACCCCTTATGAGGGAACCCCCCTCTTAAACAGCAGCCTGCAAAACCTTGCGACCAAATGAAGCATCCGCAGATGCCAAAATATCTACTTTAGAGAATTTAGTAAAGGTATGCACTGACGACCAAGTGGCCGCCTTACAAACCTGTGATATTGACGCTTGATGACGGAAGGCCCAAGAAGTACTAAGCGTCCGAGTAGAATGCGCCGTGACAGGGAAAGGAGGAACCCGACCCTTAATAGAATAGGCCTGAGTCACAGTCTGTCTGATCCATCTGGAGATGGTAGCCGAAGCAGTGGTCAGCCCTTTCCTTGGTCCCTGTGTAGCCAAAAAAAAGTGAGTCTGACCTCCGGAAGGACTAGATACACCTGAATCGCACGAACCACATCCAAGGTATGCAAAGCAAATTCCTTGGGATGAGCCGGCTTGGGACACAAGGACGGCAACACAATGTGACCACAATTCAAATGGAAGTCAGAGACAACCTTGGGCAAAAATGACGGACAGGGATAAAGAACTACTTTATCCCTATGGAGTACTAAATAGGGACTACGGCAGGATAATGCCGGCAACTCCGAAACCCTGAGGGCCGAGGTAATAGTCACCAGGAATGCCACCTTCTGGGACAACGTAAGTAAGGGAATCAAACCGAACCGAATATTCTCGAATGGAGGTTTCTGGAGAACCGATAGCACCAAGTTTAAATCCCATGGCGGCAAAAGAGAGCTTACAGGCGGAGCAACATGCCGGACTCTTTGAATGAAGGTACGAACTAAAGAGTGAGTGGCTAGGGGTCACTGAAAGAAGACTGCTATGGCAAACACCTGGCCCTTGATGGTGCTCAAAGCCAACTTCTGCTCAACGCCCTGTTGAAGAAAAGCTAAGATCCGAGCCACAGAAAAGGATAGAGGATGAACGCCAATCGACTCATACCAAGAAATGTATGCTTTCCACGTACGATTGTATATCTTACTAGAAGTCGACTTCCTCGCCTTCACCGTAGTAGGGATCACTGATCCCGACAGACCTCTATCTCTCAGTACCTGGCTTTCAATGGCTAGGCTATTAAAACCAGTTACTGTAAAACAGGATGGAAGCTCAGCCCTCGGTACAACTGGTCCTCTTTTAGAGGTAGCTTCCAAGGGACGTTTACGGCCACTGGAAGACTTTCGCCCACGGTCCTTCACAGGGACCGCAGAAGAGGAAGGCGTTGGCCCCGTTGTGACACTAGGATGACTGCGGTGTCTACCAGAGGAACTCGCAAGATTGCCACGAGCCTCAGTTACTTCCCGTTGAACTGAACCTGCTGAAGGGGACGACGTTTGAGAAGAAAAACTACTAACCTGGTCAGCATTCACTCCAGAGTCAGACCCAGGTAGCCCAATTTCCTGGACAGGGCTAGAGGGACCTTGGGTAGTTCGGAGGTCACCCGAACCTTTACAGTTATTATACCCACACAAAGAGACACAGGGCCCCCCGAAGTGGACAAATTCTGTCCCCCTTCTATGGTACCCCCAAAAAGGTTCAATTCGTGGACCCCCTTGACGCTCACAAAGGAGGTCCATGAATCTGGAAACCAGCGAAGATGTCCCCCCACCCCAGCAACGGGTGAGGGCAGACCATCATGCCGAAGGAGTCTTGTCAGTGGATCCGGAGAAGCCTGCTCTAGGCTTACCAGACCAAGATTGCTTGGAACTTCCTGGGGAAGACTTGAGAGATCTGTTTCCTTTATCTGCAGTCCCGGGAGCCTGGAAGAATTTCTTATGGGCTGAGAAGGAAGGCCCCCCGCCTGCGACGAGGCTCCTTCCCTTTCCTAGATTGAGACAGGAAGGTACTCTTTCCCCCTGTGACACCCTTCATGATGTCATCCAGGGTAACCCCAAACAGGCGGTCGCCTTGAAAGGGCAGATCGATGAGAGCTTTTTTAGAGGCTTGGTCTACCGACCAATGCTTAAGCCACAGCACACGTCTAATCACCACCGCTGAAATAGAAAGCTTGGACAGCACAGGAGCTGCATCCAAGGCTGCATCACAAATATACTTTAGCCCATGGACCAACTGGTCCGCTAAATCAACATAAGCAGCAGGAACCTGCTCACTACCCAGACCCTGGCGCAAAAGCTTGGCCCATTCAGTTAGGGTCTGCGACACCAGGGCCAAGGTCAAGACTGGATGCAATGCTGACCCAGCCATAGTAAACATGCTGCGTGCCACAGCCTCCTCTTTCCTATCAGCCGAGTCCTTAAAGGACGGGGATTCCTCTACTGGGATCATGGTTGCTTTATTCAACCTGGAAACAGGAGGGTCCACCACTGGTGGGGTAGTCCACTTTTTAAAAAGTGATTCTTCAAAGGAGTAGCATACTGAGAAACGTTTGGGGACCCACAAAGGGTGATTTTGGTTGTTCCCATTCCTTACAGATAAACCTATCAAAATAAGGCAGATAAGGAAACACCCTTGGTGCGTGAGGTGACTTATGCGTACCAAAGGACACAGCCACGTCTGTGGCCCTTTTAGCTGCATCTCCTATCTTTAGAGTCTCCCGCACCGCAGTACCAAGTGCATCCGTCAGCGCTTTTTCACTCGATGCTGAGACCGCAGAGTCTTTCGGATGGGTCAGGGGCAAGATATTAAACCCCCCTGGACGGGCCACGTCCCAGGCGGCATCAGGCTCAGAATCAGATGAGACAGAGCAGGGGAAGGCGGGGGACGCTTCCTCCCGGGTCTTTGCCCACATGCTACTTCCACCCGGGATACTAATGACTCAAGGACCGTTGTCAGCGCAACCATGGGAAGCTGGGGTTCCGAGGGACCTTCCACCTCCATGAGGGGGATCAGTGAGTGAGATGTGACCCTGAGGCTCCATAAAGGAAGAAGGTCCTCTAGTACAAAGGAAGTTTAGCACCACTAAGGGACACCCCAATGACCAGGTACCTATCATCAGAGAGGGAGATACACAAGGACCCCCAAAGACTCACCCTACCAAACAGAGGAGCGCCGCAGTTCGGATCCAGCGACACCAATGTCGGCGTCCATTTCATATATCCCGGGACAGGAAGAGAAGCATAGGGGAGGAAGAAGAAGAGGAGGAGCCCTGGCATCTCCACGAGGTTCTGGCCATCTCTAGTGTCTCACTGGACGAAACATGGCCGCTGTGACATCAGCTACACAAACATGGCCCCCAACCGGAGACCAGCCAGACCAAGAGAAAATGGCCGCTGTGATGTCATCAGACCACCCAAAAATGGCCGACAGCCGTTTGACATGCTGAAGCATGCTGCCAGGATCTTCCCTGTGCCTTCAACATTGCTGCACCCTCTGCAAGGGGACCCCTTTCCAAAAAGGTACTGTACTCCACCAGGCAGGGTGAACATTTAAGGGGACACCGCTGTGCACTCTGCACTGGGACCCCCAAACTGCACATTACCTCACACTGCACACACAGCAGGGCATGCACCTAGGGGTCTCCACTGCACCCTCTGCACTGGAACCCCCCCCCCATACCGCCAGGGCAGGACACACCACCCAGAAGGAAAATGGCATTGGAGACCCCCAGTTATATATTCTACTTGTGGTACCTTACACTGGATATACTCCATGCCATCTACCCTACCAGCTCTGATCACTACTGGCGAGATAAAGGTACCCCCTTTCACATTTACTGGAGCTGTCCAGCAATCAACCCTTTTTGGAATGCAGTACAAAACCTGCTATGCCTCCTTTTTGAGGTGCCTATCCCACTCACCCCCATTTTTTTCTTATTGGGCTGGTCTCCTCTGGAACTTGCTAAACCTTACAAAAAGTTGTTGCGCCATGTACCTACGGTTGCTCACTGCTTTGTATGCTAGTATGCAGAATTAATGGACAAACTGACAGCTAGAATCCAGGATAAGTTAGAGGCCCATACTCTCATTTGGGAATGATGGCATCTTAAGTAAGACCCACCTTTATGGCATCCCCTAGTTTCCACTCCCCCTTTGGTCACTGGATCTTCATAGAAGAATTGGGACGTCGCAGTAGTCCTCTATCTTTTCACTTTTTCCTTTTCTTCTAGCTTATCTTAGGTTCTTTATCGCTTACTATTTTCTTTTTCAATTTTGTGATACTTTGCACTACAAAGCTTAAGTTGCTCTGAAGTCATAGCAATGGCCTTTGTTTGATACGTAAATGCTTGCATGCTGTGCAGTATTAGTTGTTAACATTTTGCTTATACTAAGTGCCTCTTTACAGATTAGGCTTTTTTTTCTTGTTTCATGTGGTCAATGCCATCCAATATGTTCTTGGTGTGCTATGATTGTAACCTGTTTACTACATACATAGTGCCTGTATTTTCAAACATTTTTTTTTTTTTTATAAATGAAATATTTTAATTTGCGGCAGAAGCAGATGAAGCTTGTAGTTTATTCAGAGTCATGCAAAATTCAAACCTGACAGTTGCCACCAGGGAGAAAGGACCACTGCATGCTGTCAGGGGATGTTGGCTTGGCACCATGTTGCACCCTAAATATGGGTGTAATATGTAAAATGCTCTAAAAGGTGGAGTTAACTTTTAAAGAATCCCAACATGTCTGAAATCCATTTGGCAGATCCGACCATCCCTGGAAGGTCCCCGTGTCCACCCCAAACCACACAAAAGGGAAAAGGGGGACTGTACTTACCGATCCATGGTGCAGGTGACCCTCCAGACATAACTGCTCACCATCGAAGTGGGGGGCTGTCGGCCAAGGGACCGCTGGGTCTCGGACCAGAGCCTGTTCGTATGCGACCCTGCAAGACGTTAAACTCACGGGCCAGCCTCCGTCTGTTGAGGCTATGTCGCAGGCGACCTAGCACGTAGCTGCGGTCTCTGCACACGCTCGCTGGCTGGATTGGGGAGACCACTGGATGTAGATCAGGGGTCTCAAACTGGCGGCCCTCCAGCTGTTGCAAAACTACAAGTCCCATCATGCCTCTGCCTGTGGGAACCATGCTTGTAACTGTCAGCCTTGCAATGCCTCATGGGACTTGTAGTTTTGCAACAGCTGGAGGGCCGCCAGTTTGAGACCCCTGATGTAGATTATCCAGCCCGTCAGTTGATTGCAGATCTCCCAGGAGAAAATGCATGGAAAAAAAGAGACAAAAAGTAAAATTTGCTAGGACCAAAAGATGCCAGCAAGGATCTAGGTCCTTACTCCTGACTAGACAGAAATAAACTGAATACCTAGAGCAGGGAGGGGGTTATATACTGAGGACAGCCCATGGGCGTAGCCAGGTGTTTTTTGTTCTGCCTAGTCCTACTCCTGCAGAATCCTGAGGAGCTGTGGGCAGGAGTTTTTAGGTGAGGCCGCGGCTTCGGCCCAGTCCGCGGCGTCCGGCCTCGGAGGACTAGGCCAAAGCCGCGGCCTCACCTAAAAACTCCTGCCCGCAGCTCCTCAGGACCGGCACGGTGTCAGCGCCGGTCCTGGGGAGCTGCAGGCAGGAGTTTTTAGGCGAGGTCGCGGCTTTGGCTTAGTCCGCGGAGTCAGGCCTCGCGGACTAGGCCGAAGCCGCGGCCTCACCTAAAAACTCCTATCCGCAGCTCCTCAGGACCGGCGCGGTGTCAGCGCAGGTCCTGGGGAGCTGCAGGTAGGAGTTTTTAGGCGAAGCTGCGGGTTCGGCTTAGTCTGCAGCGTCCGGCCTTGCGGACTAGGCCGAAGCCGCGGCCTGGCCTAAAAACTACTGCCCGCAGCTCTTTAGGACCGGCGCGGTGTCAGCGCCGGTCCTGGTGAAATAAAAAATCTAAAAAATCGATTGCTGAAAATTTGAATCGATTTGACCTCTCAACTCGATTCAAATTTATTTTTTCCTCAGCCCTAGGTACTTGTACTCGATCCTAAAAAAGTGGTATCGGTGCAACCCTACTTTTTAAGCATGGCTCCCCTTTTACCTGTTTAGAATCTTACATAGATCCGCAAGGTCATTTTATTATTTTGCGTGGGAACTGGCAAACGCAAGCTGTCACCTTCTGTACTCTATATGCCCTGAATGTCAAACAAACTAGCTTCCTAACTAACGTGTCTCTTTCGATCTGAACATGAATACTTGCTTATAGGAGGTGACTTTAATCTACCTTACTCTGCTGTTCTCAATCTTGTGGTGGATGCTCGCAACTATTTTGCCAACTCTCCAGAAGATATGCTGTTTGATGCTTGGCGGGTCCTTCACCCCTTAGATAGTTCAAAGAGGACAAGGGTGCACTCTTTATGCCTAGCGGAAAAGAGATTTCACCTCCAAATACGGAAAGGTTTCTTGACAGTAAGAGCTGTGAAAATGTGGAATAGACTCCCTCCAGAAGTGGTTCTGGCCAGCTTAGTACATTGCTTTAAGGCCTGGATTCTTTCCTAAATGCACACAATATAACTGTGTGCTAACATTTATAGGTAAAGTTGATCCAGGGAAAATCCGATTGCCTCTTGAGGGTCAGGAAGGATTTTTTTCCCCTGCTGAAGAAAATTGGATCATGCTTTGCTTTGTTTCGCCTTCCTCTGGATCAACTGTTGATATAGAATTGGGTATATGGGACTGTTTGATATTTTTTATTTATTTATTTTTATGGTTGAACTAGATGGACTTGTGTCTTTTTTCAACCTGAATAACTATGTAACTATGTAGCAAACAGGGAAGAAACAGCATGTTTAATACTCAGCCTTAGCTGACTTTTTTTCTTTGCTACTCTACAACATATAGGTTTTAGAGGGCCATTCTTGCGGGCGATTAAACACCTATATTGTAACCCAACATCCTGAGTGAAAACACCTTTTTCACTCTCGTCCCCCTTCAAAGTGACCAATGGCACTCGACAGGGCTGCCAACTCTCTCCTCTATTATTCGCCCTTTGTGTTGAGCCCTTAGCTGCATCCATCCGTAGGAATCTGGACATTTGGGACATATCGGTCAGAGGCAAAGAATTTAAAATTTCACTTTTTGTGGATAATATCATTATGACCTAGACTCAGAAGCCTCCTTACATAATCTACATGCTGAATTGGACCATTATGGTGCTCTCTCGGGCTAAATAATAAATTCAACCAAGTCAGAGCCCCTCCCCATTAACATCCCTGCCGCTGAGGTACATCACTTAACAACCTGCTTCCCTTATTCTTGGACAACCAGAGCCCCTAAGTACCTGGGGGATTACATTACCCCATCTTACGCTAAGTTGTATAAAGTGACTTTTCCCCCTCTTTACCAGCAAATCAGATCAACAATAAACCAATGGAAGAAGCATCATATCTCCCTATTGGCACGTATTGCTTCTGTCAAAACGTCTGTTCTCCCTAAGATTTTAAACGCTACCTATTCCTGTTCCAACTCCGCACTTTAAAAAATATCAAATAGATAATAATTGCAAAAAGAGACATAGAATATCATACTGATGGAGGCCTTGTGTTTCCAAACCTTATAAAATATTACCAAGCGACCCAACTAAGTGCAGTTGCATCATGGTCTGCACAACGTGCATACAACAAATGGACTGTAATTGAAAAACTCTGGCTAGCACCTATCCATCCCAATAATCTTTTATGGAATGCGGAGGTAGATTCTAGTCGTTTGCTGGGGGCAATGGCTCAGCTTAAGACTATTTGGTGTGTGTTATCTCGCCAACATGCCCTTAACTCTAAAGCATCATTGCCGACAGCTTTCCTGTACAACCCCAAAGTTCCAGATAGCCTGACGATCCCGATGTCTTCCCCTTGGGCGACGTGGAACTTATTTCATTTCCACCACCTGGTTGACTCCAGGGCCCGTAAATTATTACTGTTCAATGGGCTTCTGGACAGATTTGACCTACCCCACCAGGTGTTCAATGGGTACTTGCAGATCCGCCATTAACAGATATTAAATGCCTTCCCCATCCAAGATCGAGGAAAACATTCTTACATGCTTTGCTGGGAAAGGGGTGAGGAGATTTCTTTAGAAGCGTGGCAGGTGGTCTGGTCCCAGAAGGCCAAGAGCTCTCTTTGTACTCCTTATAAAGAAAATACACATAAAATATTCTACTTGTGGTACCTTACACTGGATATACTCCATGCCATCTACCCTACCAGCTCTGATCACTACTGGCCAGATAAAGGTACCCCCCTCTTTCACATTTACTGAAGCTGTCCAGCAATCAACCCTTTTTGGAATCCAGTACAAAACCTGCTATGCCTCCTTTTTGAGGTGCCTATCCCACTCACCCCCAATTTTTTCTTATTGGGCTGGTCTCCTCTGGAACTTGCTAAACCTTACAAAAAGTTGTTGCGCCATGTATCTACGGTTGCTCACTGCTTTGTATGCTAGTATGCAGAATTAATGGACAAACTGACAGCTAGAATCCAGGATAAGTTAGAGGCCCATACTCTCATTTGGGAATGATGGCATCTTAAGGAAGACCCACCTTTATGGCATCCCCTAGTTTTCACGCCCCCTTTGGTCACTGGATCTTCATAGAAGAATTGGGACATCGCAGTAGTCCTCTATCTTTTCACTTTTTCCTTTTCTTCTAGCTTATCTTAGGTTCTTAATCGCTTACTATTTTCTTTTTCAATTTTCTGATACTTTGCACTACAAAGCTTAAGTTGCTCTGAAGTCATAGCAATGGCCTTTGTTTGATACGTAAATGCTTGCATGCTGTGCATTATTAGTTGTTAACATTTTGCTTATACTAAGTGCCTCTTTACGGATTAGGCTTTTTTTTCTTGTTTTATATGGTCAATGCCATCCAATATGTTCTTGGTGTGCTATGATTGTAACCTGTTTACTACATACATAGTGCCTGTAACTTCAAACATTTTTTTTTTTTTATAAATGAAATATTTTAATCTGCGGCAGAAGCAGATGAAGCTTGTAGTTTATTCAGAGTCATGCAAAATTCAAACCTGACAGTTGCCACCAGGGAGAAAGGACCACTGCATGCTGTCAGGGGGTGTTGGCTTGGCACCATGTTACACCCTAAATATGGGTGTAATATGTAAAATGCTCTAAAAGGTGGAGTTAACTTTTAAAGAATCCCAACATGTCTGAAATCCATTTGGTGTGATGAAACATAAACACCAAGATTATGGTACATTTTCAACCATTTTTTTTATACATATAGGACAGAAAAACATTCAAAAAGAAACCAGAAATTACACATGGATGTTATAAATTTTAAGATTTTAATGCCCCATGGCCGGGGATTGTAAGATGCACAGACACAGCATAAGGTACTGGTAACATAAACAGACAGGGGGTCAGATTAATCAGGTGTTAATCAGGGTTCCAAGGAGGCTGCTACACACTCACCCAAAAAGAGGAAAGTCCTCTCCATTCAAACAAAATTACCTAACACTTTCCTCTCTAGTCAGTAGACCCTGCAGTATAAAACAAACAAAAAGTTCACAGCCTCCTTTCATTAAAGTGCACTCTGAACCCCTGATCTCCCAGCCCTGGCCAGAAATATTTAAAATACAATGGTTTTAAAAAAAATAACAAAAAAAACAAAAAAAAAACAAAAAAAATAAAAGCTTATATAGATAAAAGCTAAAATATTTTACTAACAAGTCAAATAGTGCACTATAGAGTGAGTCAGAGATTCCCCATTGCCATCCTTCTACAGGAATACACATAGCTCACCCCTCTCCTTCAACCAATAATGGAACATGACACCAAGGAAGAATGTAATGAGGAACCTGATTGTGTAGCTGCTGTGCACTTCACCACTCTGTGCAAAGAAACCAAAGAGATGAGGATCTCTCTGTTAGGACCCCACAGATATGAAACTTTGAAAGGACCTTACACCCAGTCTGCAGGAAGCATCGCTCTGGATACCACTATCTGGAAGAGATGCTTTCTCTGCAAGAGTTACAACAGACGCAAAGATGCAACAAGAGAAGCGCCGACTCCTCTGGAATAACAGGCAAAATTCACCAACAACTGAAATACCAAGTGAACTGGATTTGTCAGCAATGTATATGTATTAAACTCTGCTGCCTGAGATCTGAAGTCATTGTTCCAGAATTGTACTGAAATGCCATCTCTACCATTGCAGCAGAGCTAAATTCACCCACAGCTGATCTTATAGAAAAACAAAAATAAAATGTATATTCAGCTCCGTCATTGGCGTCCCAAGAGTCTGGAACGTGGTTCTATCAGCAGCGGAAATGACACATATCATTATCATCACCTTCTTTAGTAGCTGTGTTTCTTGTAAGATTGTCCAGGTTAGCTGCATCGGTTCCCATTCAGTCCTTGAGCTCATTCGTCTTTTTCCGTGTGTTATTACAGGTACACACAGTCCTGCTTTGCTGTGCACTACTTTTCCATACTCCCACAGCCAAGACAGGGGTAACAAACGGAGCCTGGATGTGCTATAGTCTCCTCTTGCTCCCTTACAGAATACCTTTCCGTAGACTTGAACAGTAAACAGTTGAGGTCCAGGCCACCGATGACATAAAACAAAGAAAAGTCATGACACAAAAGGGATATTGTGTCCCTGGAGAGCTCAATGTGTGGTTCTAAGCCTGGGGGGAGGCCTGGTTCCAGAAAGAAGTGTCTGAAATACATTTCCACAATCGTTCACATTTCTCTCCTAACCTGTATCCCCCTTTCACAACAAGAGAAGTCCCAATGTTACTGTTGGGCTGGGGGGACTGTGCTTCCCACTGATTCCGGAGGCTGGTGGGACGTTGCAGGATCTAAGAAAAAAAGAACACAGTAGTCATCAAATCATCAAACTAAGAAAAATGAGAAAGAACTATAGAAAAACGCAGTTTGAAAATGTGCTGCCAAAGGTGACTCTGTTCTCCTGAAGAGTTACCAGGGCTAATTGGAGAAAAGCTTCAGTTTTGTTCTTGCTTTTTATTGCCGCCGTTTTTCACATCAACCCCAATGCCAAATAACACATTAACCACTTCAGCCCCGGAATATTTTATCCTCTTCCTGACCAGAGCACTTTTTACAATTTGGCACTGCGTCGCTTTAACTGACAATTGCGCAGTAATTCAATGCTGTACCCAAACGAAATTTGCAGCCTTTTTTTCCCCACAAATAGAGATTTCTTTTGGTGGTATTGGACTTCTGCGTTTTTTATTTTTTGCGCTATAAACAAAAAAAGAGCGACAACTGTGAAAAAAAAAATATTTTTTACTTTTTGCTATAGTAAATACCCCCCAGTTTTTTTGAAAAAAAAACAAATTTCTTTATCAGTTTAGGCCAAAATGTATTCTTCTACATATTTTTGGTAAAAAAATTGCAATAAGTGTATATTGATTGCTTAGCGCAAAAGTTTTAGTGTCTACAAACTATGGGAAAGATTTATGGCATTTTTATGGCGTTATTTATTTATTACTAGTAATGGTGGTGATCTGCGATGTTTAGCGGTATTGCGACATTGCAGCGGACAGATCGAACACTTTTATCACATTTTTGGGACCACTGACATTTATAGAGCGATCAGTGCTATAAATATGCACTGATTACTGTATAAATGTCACTGGCAGGGAAGGCGTTAACACTAGGGGGCTAACTAGGAGAGATGACAGATCGTGAGTTCCTACTTTGTAGGAACTCACAATCTGTCTCCTCTCCTCTGACAACACAGGGATTTGTGTGTTTACACACACAAATCCCCGTGCTGGCTCTCATGCACGCGATCGCGCGTGGCCGACGGAGATCACACCCACCGGCCACGCGCTTTGGGTCCCCCCGCTGTGCAGCGGGCGCACACCCTCTGGTGGCTCATCTGGGAAAAGCCGTATATATATATGGGATTTTGCCCAGGAGAGAGTCGGGAACCGGTTAAAAGAGAATATACATGTAGATTTTAGTTTCAACATAGAGCAAATGATTAAGCATAAAAGAAAATAAATGCTGAATCAATATTCGCAAGAATCAAATGGGTTTGGCGGTGCACGATAATGTAACTAAACATGTCTAGGAGTCAGTCACAAATAAACGTAAGTCAGAAACCAACCAAACATGGTAATAGCAGAAGGCAAAGAAAAGCATCAGAAAGGATGGTTAATTCTAAATAAGAGCTGCGATGTAACTGCTCCCCCTTGTGGCAGACTTTAAAATGTTGAGACATTAAAATTAATTTACAAATGAATTAGAACTGGGTTCTATTAGAAAGTTCCAGAAACCAGGCTCATTCTTTAGAACAGAATTAAAAAATTATTTTAAATTTCTAGCACTACTTAACAATCGGTATATTTTATAGATTTTTTAAAATACCCTCACTGGTTCTTAAAGATTGATGTATTACATTATTTACCTCTTAAGTGTAAGCCTTAGTCAGTACTTTGGGGAGATTTCCATTCACTTCCTGTTTTACCTTCAGGACAAGAAGTGAAGGAAAATATAAAAACTAACTAACTGACGGGTTTTAAACCTTCCCTACTCTACCCAAAACTGAAAAAGTTGACTATACATAACAAATGTTTTATTTTTAAAATTCATTGCTACAAAAAAAGAGAAAAATAAGCACTAAGAAAACACACTAACAATAATCTTGCTATGTATTTATTAAAATAAGCCTATAAACACTCTTTGTTTCATCATTAAAAGGATACTAAAGGCTGGAGCATTTTTTCTAAAATAAAAGAGGTTTATATTTACCTGCTCTTTGCACAGAGTGGCCACTTACCTCCCTCTTCTAGGGTCCCTCAGTCAGCGCTCTCCACTCCTCCTCTTCTCCTATAGAAAGCTGCTTGCAATGGGGACAAACGTGGGGGCACGTTCCCAAGCCGGGCTGTGTGCATCCATAGACACACACACAGTATGGCTCAGGCCTTTCCCCTGCCTCCTCCTCACAGGATTTGAGTGACAGCAGCAGGAGGAGCCTCTGAGAGCAGGGAGAGAGACCAGTGCTCTCTGCAGATGGACACGACACTGTATTGAAAGAGTGTGAATGGACACACAGAGCACGGCTTGGGAGTGAGCCTACTCACGTGCCCCATAGCAAGAGGCTTGCTATCGGGGTGCACTTGGCAGGGGGGAGGAACCAGAACTACAGGCGGCAGACCCAAAAAGAAGAGGATCAGGGCGGCGCTATACAAAACCACTGCACAGAGCAAGTAAGTATGACATGTTTGTTAATTTATTTTTAAAATATTTCCTTTAGAATCACTTTAATGCAGGTAATGCATTACAATAAAACACCTTTTTTTCTTTAGAACCAGATTAAAACAGGTGAAACAGTCTGTGTTTCTGAGATAAAGGTTTTTCTTTTTTTTTTTTTGGGAGGTACCTTATACTATTTAGGTTATAAGGATAATGCATGTACTTTTTGGCTATGACTATGCATTTGCTTGATTTAAAGAGGTCTGTACAGTATATTCAACTGACCCATGCATATAGTCATTTATATGACACTTCAAGGAAACATCCAATGAGAGTACTTATAGAGGCTGCCAATATGAAGCTCTTTTTAAAAAATTTAGATGCCTGGCTATCATGCCAATTCTTTGGCTGTAATACCTGGTGTAACAAATGCAAGTCCCAAGTCTAAAGCAGGCTTGTTCTATGTCAATGGCTCAAAAGCCAGAGATAAGCATCTAGCATTATCAGAATCAGGTCAGAATGGCAACCCACATCTTTTTCTAAGCACAACTTTCCCTGATGACAAACAGAATATCCGTTTAAAATAATGCTGTTACCTTGTCATAATACCACACCGGGACAGTATTTTTTTTATCATTATACTTACAGGATGTCCAACAGTTTCCCTATAACATGGGATCCAGAATAATTTTATAACTCACAATTAGGTTTACCTTGTCTACTAAGCTCACCTGGCACAGGACTGGTTGTGATGGGAGCCCCTCCCTGCATTGCAGCTACGATCGCAGGGCTGTGTGTGGCAGCTGACCCCAGGGAAGACGGCAAGTTAGGAGGCGCTGAAGATATGGCAATGGAAGGATTAGGTGGGATGGGGGAAGGTCCACCGACCCGACATGCTGCAGGAGGGAAGGAGCCATGCATGGGAAGGGGAGTTGAATAGGGGTTAATTGGTGGGTTGTTATGAGCAGAATCAACTAAGTCACTACCCATGTTAAATGGTACAGGCAAAGGCATGCTGGGGTGCTGATTACCGGGCACCGGAGGCTGGGCAGGAGCAGGTACTGCTGATGGGATCATGGGATTGGGTGGTGGTTGACCTGTATACGAACCAGAACCTGTAAGAAAGAAATTAAATCACAGTCATCCATATTGATTAGTAGAATCCACACAACATGCACATAATGCTAGACATATACAGCTCAAATTTCAGTAAATTCCTACTGAATAGGCCAAATTCAAGCCAAGGTTGCCCCTGTCGACACCATGCTTGCTTGACAAATTACAATTACACCACACTGCTTGAAGGAGCAGGGTGGAAAATTGTGAGCTGAACAGTGACTGTCACTGTTCTGGTATTCTGTCAGAAAATAATAGCCAGCAGGGGAGCATCCTCCATCTATGTTGGTTAGTGTAGATGGAGGAATTGATTGAATGCCTGTGGGCTGAATGAAAGAAATCAAATCATGTATGGCTAGCCTTTGGCACAAACATTTCAACCAGAGGATGTACAAAAATAGGATTTTTCCTACAGCTTATCTGTAAAATCCTTTTCTTGGAGTACATCACGGGGCACAGAGCAGCTATAGTAATTACTATCTGGGTTATACGCCACCTATAGGTGAATGGACACTGGCACACCTAAAAGACAGGAAGTCCCCCCTCTATATAAGCCCTCCCTATACAGGAAGTACCTCAGTTTTGTAGCAAGCAATTCCCAAAAGAGGGGAGGGGCTCTGTATCCCATGATGTACTCCAAGAAAAGGATTTTACAGGTAAGCTGTAGGAAAAATCCTATTTTCTTTATCGTACATCACGGGACACAGAGCAGCTATAGTAATTACTATCTGTCATGTCCCAAAGCAATGCTCCTTTAGAGGAAGACACCATCATAGAAACTGCCACCAAAGAAGGACCTACTCTGTTATTTGTAATACGCTGAGGCCAAAGGCTGTATCTTCTACGCGATTGACATTGACCTGGTAAAAATCCTCTAGATGTATAAACAAAAGACCAAATAGTGGTCTTGTACACCTGATCCACTGACATCCGATGATGAATGGCCCAAGATACTCCCACACCTGGCAGAGAATCTCCCCCCCCCAAAAAAATGAGTTTTTTACCATTTAAACCATAGGCATCATTGATAAACTGGCAGATCCACTGCTAAATATTCAACCTGGATCCCGCCTGCTCTTCCTGGGCTCTTCTGGCAGCACAAATCAGGATTCCTGACTTGTGCTGACAACTCAAGTAGACCCTGAGCATCTGAACTACCTCTAGAGTAGGTAGCGATCTTTGTCCTGCCGACTGTGTATTAGGAGAAAAATAAAAGGCAAGACACTGTCCTGATTCAAGTGAAAAACTAGAAACCACTTTAGGCAATAAAAATGGATGAGGACGCAACATAACCTTATGATGCAAGACCAAGAATGGCTCCTTGCATGAAAGAGCCGCCAACTCTGAAACTCCACTTCGTGAAGTGATAGCAACCAAAGAATCCACCTTCTGAGATAAAAGGACCAACAGTTTGCCCCGATTGGTTCAAAAAGTGGCCCCTGCAAGGACAGTCAAGATCAATTCAAGTCCCAAGGACACAAGAATGGCCTGACAGGTGGGACTGTCCAAGTTACATGCTGTATGAGGTATGAAATAAGGAGTGAGAAACAACGGCCCCTGGAAAAAATGGATAGGAATGAACTCTGACCCTTAACGGTACATAAGGCCAAACTCCTTTCCTCTACCGATTGGAGAAAGAAAAAGAAAATCTCCCACCCACATATTTCTGCGGGGGCCACTTCCTGGCTTCACCCCAGGCAAAAAAATATTTTCAAGTCCTGTAATTGAAGTTTCCCGAAGTTGGCTTCCAGGGGCTCAACAGTCCTGAGATACAGGACTCAAGACCATCAGGTCCCACTGGACTAGGAGTGTCTAAAGGAGCAACCCCCACAAGACTTGCTATGTCTGTGTACCAAGCCCCCCCCCCCCCCCCCCGGGCCAATTCGGGCCAACACTAGTATCAGTGTTACCACCTTACGGATTCTTCGCAAAAGAAGTGGCTGAATCCGAAATGGGGGAAAAAATAATGTCAAGTAAGGGAGAACAAGACCTTAAGGTGTTACCAGTACATGTACCCTTATTGACAGTGGGACTCTTGTCCCGGACACACCTGTCCCAAACTGTTGTAGAACTTGGTATCTAGTAGATTCCCCTGCAGAGTTCCCCTTGCCACTATCCTATACCTGGAATATGTATTGGCGATAGAGACAGCACTTGTACTGTCCCAGACAGAATGTGGTACACCTCCCTGAGTCGTATGACCTCTGGTGCCTCCCTGGTGGTTGATATATATATATGCCTGCAGAGGCATTTCCAGATTGAACCTACAACACGTTTGTCCTATAATCCGGAGCAAGGCATACTGGCCAAAAATTTCAAGCTATGGACAGTATTCTCTCCTGTGGAGACCAAGCCCACTGAACTGTAGCCAGCCTCAAGTCAACTTAGAGAGACTGGCATCAGTGGTTATTATGTTCCAAATTCCTGAAAAGGAAGAATATCAAGCATCAATTTCTGCTCTACAACAACCCGGAAACAGAGCCTTCCGGCAATGCAATGCCTGGATCTTCAAGTTCCAGACAGAGAATGAACCTCTACCAAGACGTGGAGTAGGGCTGTATGTAGAGAACGTGCTTTGACCTAAACACAGATTCCTCCTGTAGAAATATATCAAAGGAACCCCTGAAATTGACTGCTTCCTGAGCAAAGATTGAGGTAAAGAGTATTGTGGTGTTTTTAGCAAGACCATCACTGGGGCTAGACGCTGTGAGAACCCTCCGGAGCTGTGGCCAACCCAGAGGGAAAATTCACAAAAAAACGGCTTTCCACTGCAATTACAGAAATATTTGATGAGCCTGGAAACAAACCGCCACACAAAAATGTGCCTTTACAGATGATTATGGACACCGAAATCTACCTCTTGCAGAGAGGTCATCACTGAACAGTCTAGCCTATCTGAAACAGAACGATATTCAGCGGTTTGAGATCTTAAGATAGACCTCTTTTCCTTTTTTGGCTTTGGAACTGCTACCATTTAATTGTCTCACAATAATGAGCCCATAACTTATGCTCCAAGAGCAATTGCAAGGCAAAAGACTAACCACTCTGTGACAGACCCAGACAGTCCCAAGAAGTGCACTTAACCTACCAGGTTTCTGCTGGCTGAAGATGGAACAAACCACCTCAGAGACTGCCCCAAGATTTTCTGGCCTGAGATACTCTCAAAACCCAGCAGCCTCAGATGCCTCCCTCACCCAGGTGGGAAAAGCTTACCGCATCTGGTATCCCCGGGCAGTCTCCCATCTATATACTAACCAGGCTTGATCCTGCTTAGGCTTCGATGAACCGAGATCAGGCATGATGAAGGTGATGTGGCCGCAGTCTGATTAAAAATGAATGCGCCAACAAACACTGCAAAGACAAACACCACAGTGGCTCAGATGCACCGGACACCACTGTCCATCAGGAGATGTGGACATAGCCAGATCCCTGAACCTGAGAGCGGTGCCCCTGCTTCCCCCGGCTGTCTCTCTTTTCTGGAACCATTTAACTGGTATAACAGGTAAATAATGCAGCAACTATATTATCCAACCTAATATACAGTCCTCCAAGGATGCAGGCCTAAAACAATGTTGGTTTACCTCTATGCAACCCCTTAGGTAAGCAAACATGCAGGTATACAAGTATTCTTGCCATTCATGCATTTATGTATGCAGTACAAGGTCAATAAGCACACACGCATGTAACCTAAGGCAAACAAGCACCCAAGCAAATAAGCATGTAGTCCTATGCAAATAAGCACATATGTATGTAGTCCCAGGAAAAAAGTATATATGTATACAGCTTAATGTAAATAAACATATGTATGCAGTACAAATGAAAACATGCCAGCATGTGTTTAAGCCATATGCGTTTATGGAAGCATGTGCTTATGCAACCATGCATTTAGGCAAAATATGAAAGCGTGCACTGTACACACACATTCATGCAACATGTGCCCATGGAAACAAGCATTTTTGCAATAAGCAGGCATACGTTTATGAAACGTGTTTATGCAACATGTATTTATGCAGACATGTATAACCATGCATCTTTATGCAACCATGTCTCTTTATACAATCATGTATCCTTATGCGATCATGTATCTTTATGCGAGAAAGTATTTTCATGCAACCATGTATCCTTATGTGATCATGTATAACTATGTATATTTAAGCAAACATGTATAAACATGCATCTTTATGAGATCATGTATCTTTATGCGACCATGTTAAACCATGTATATCTATACAAACATGTCTAAACATGCATCTTTATGTGACCATGTATCTTTATGTGATCATGTATCTTTATGCAATCATGTATAACCATGTATATTTATGCAAACATGTATAACCATGTATATTTATGCGAATATGTAAAAACATGTACCTTCAGCAACTGTACGTTTTAGCACCCGTACGTTCCAGCAACCGTGCGTTTCAGCTAGTTTGCAAGCAAGCACCTGCTTTAACTGCAGTTGGTCCCACACTAGTCCTGCAGGATTTAGCCAAGCACATATGCACTATACTGGAGATAAAACTCCTTAAAATGCACCCATGCTCATGTTTTTCCAAACGTGTATATTTAAACATGCATTTAAGCAATAAGTTTGCAAGCATGTATACTATGCTGCACCTGCCTACAGAGCATCACTTTAAAGTGAACTGCTAACCATCCAGGGGTGTATCAACTTGCAGTTGTACAGTCCCCCCGCATAAGCAGTAAATATGCAGCACATAATCATGACTTGTCTGTCACACATTTCTCCCATAGTAAGTACTCACACTTTGTTAGTATCTATGGGGTGCTGCTATGTCTCCAGAGGCCTACTTAAAGTGGGGTTCCACCCAAAAAACAAAAATACCTGGAAAAAATCTAAAAAAAAAAACAAAAAAACATTTGGATATTTTTTTTTTTCACTTACCTCTAAATGCCTGTTGCTAGGTGGTCCCTCGTAGTCTGCCTGTTCCTTTGCCTGGGCTGGTGACATCACTTCCCCCCAGGCACAGGAAGGGCTCCGCTCTGCTCCCTCCCTCTTGTCAATCATCTGGGACCCATTACAGGTCCCAGGTGATTGAGCGGCCAATCATGGCGCACGGTGCTGCTCGCGCATGCGCAGTGGGTGCCAGGCTGTGAAGCCACAGCCCGGCGCCCACAGTTGAAATGTCGGCGCCAACGAGCGGAGGGGGGGGGGGACGAGCGGGGCCTTGATCCCCCGCATCGCTGGACCCAGGGACAGGTGAGTGTCCAATTAAAAGTCAGCAGCTGCAGTATTTGTAGCTGCTGACTTTTAATTTTTATTTTGACGGCCCCCTGGGTGGAACTCCTCTTTAACCTGTTGCCACATTGCATGGCATGGCCGCACTTCCTGCCTATCTAAAAATAGGCCACACTGAGTGAACCTGTGCCCTCTAGTGGCTGGAGGAGAAACAGCAGCCCACATGAGTAAGAGTACATAGCATGATTTAACAGCACACTGCTCCCAGTGGCCATCGGGAGAACAGACAGTCAGAACTCCTTTTTTTAAAAAAAATTTAAAAAAAGAGAAACTGCAAACAAATGCAGACTTACCATTCCTGCTGCAGGATTCTGAACATAACACAAGTCCAATCTTCACCCATCACTGCGAGCTTCCAATTAGGCTCGGGTACCATCCATTTTGGCTGACAGCTTTTTTGAAGTCCATGATTCTTAAAAGAACCATCCAGACCTCCAAGTATGCTCCAAGAGCACATGTATCACATCATTGACCACCACCTTGCAGACACTGGCGAAAAAACGGAGGTACTTCCTGTATAGGAGGGGTTATATAGAGGGGGGACTTCCTGTCTTTTGGGTCCATTCACCTATAGGTGGCGTATAGCCCAGATAGTAATTGCGATTGCTGCTCTGTGTCCCATGATGCACGATAAAGAAATTATGATTTATACACAGCATTAGAATCCTAAGCAAAAAAAACAGGAGGTGATTTCTTGCTGCCAATTACCTAAAATGAATAATCTTTCCATGTCTGAAATAGTTCAGCATGGACTGGCCGAATCTCGATCCATGTATGGGCAAGGCTTGTTCTACACAAGTCGATCTATCAATTGACTTGTGTACAACCAGCCTGACATATTTTTGTTCTGAATGATCAGTGCCCCTGGCTATAGCCGGCAACAATTATCACTGTATTCTGATGGCAGGAAACACTCCCCGCTCTCAGAAAAAAATACCACAGCAGGAAGGATTCTCCCATCCATCTCAGATGTGTGGATGGGGGAATCGGTCCTCTTTTTTTTTTTTCCTTTAACCCACTAGTTGAACGAAGAAAAAAAGATCAATGTATGGGCTGCCTTATTGACCAGAAGGATCTGTCTGAGCAATCAGGAAAGACAACAATAAGAGCAGGGAAAGGTTAAAACCACTGTGTTCCCTCTTGGAGGTCTTTTCTCACTTTCTATGTGATCGCTAGGACAGCGCAGGTTAGCCTACCCAACCTGGACACGGACAGCAATAACTCTTCTAGTTTATCAAAACCAAAAAAAAAAATATTTAAAAAGCTCCTAGATACAGGATTTATTACTAATAATACTGAAGTGGGGTGGAGTTTGATCTCCTTTTGGATTGGGAGCATGGTAGGCAGAACTTAATTCTATCCCTGTGAGAGGCAGAGCACAGCTTTTCAGCTGATTTTCTTGCATCACAAAATACACTTATAAGCGGATCTTCACACAATTTTGCAAGTTAAGCTCACTGGTTTCTAAATATAGCACAGAGTGCTCAATGGTCCTTTTTTTTTTGCTCGTACCTTAGGATATGTGGTCCGTTCTGTGTTGCCTGTCTTATGTCCCTGCGGCTGTGGGCAGGGATTTTGCGGGTATTCGCATCATTTCCTGTCCTTGCCGCACTGTCTCCTGGGATCTCGTGGCATTCATCCCAGGAGTCAGTGCGGAGAGCCACCGCGAAATCTCGTGGGATTTCGGTCAGATAGAGCTTCACATCACAACGGGGGCCGGAACTTCCTAAGACGCCACCCGTTGTGATGGCAACAAAGATGTTTATGCTGCTCAGCGCAGTTACCACTGAGCATGCTCGGGAACCAGCAAGGAATGCTGGTACATCCACTGTACAGGAAGTGATTGCTTGTGGGCTTCAAATGCCCACAAGCAAGATGAAAACTGCAGTTTATTATTTATATAAGTTATGATTTTAAAGAAAAACGGACATGGATGGAGGAAAAGAACACTAAAAGTGAGTGTAACATTAGAAAGATGGGAATTTTGAACTGTAAAAAATAAAAATAAAAAAAATCGGGAGTGCACATCCACTTTAAGGATAGATAAAGCATTTGCAGCTTTAGCTCCCTATTGAGGAAACAAATGAAAGGTCAAATTAATGATACATTTAGGAATACTCCCTTAACCTGCACAATAAATTGGTGCTGAAAATATACAAATGAATAAAAATTAATTCCAGTGCTGCCCATTGTGAAGTAAGAAACCTATAAATGATAGATATGTGTTTTGTAACCGCGTTCCCTAATAGTGAAATACATTAAACCTTAAAGAATTAATCAAAAACAATTCATCAAAAGCAAGACAAGTGCTTAAATGTATAAATAACAAGTTAGCAAATCTACCACAATCTTAACCACTTCAGCCCCGGAAGGATTTACCCCCTTCCTGACCAGAGCACTTTTTACAATTCGGCACTGCGTCGCTTTAACTGCTAATTGCGCGGTCATGCAATGCTTTACCCAAACGAAATTTGCGTCCTTTTCTTCCCACAAATAGAGCTTTCTTTTGATGGTATTTGATCACCTCTGCCGTTTTTATTTTTTGCGCTATAAACGGAAAAAGACTGAAAATTTTGAAAAAAAAAGATATTTTCTACTTTTTGTTATAAAAAAAATCCAATAAACTAAATTTTAGTCATACATTTAGGCCAAAATGTATTCGGCCACATGTCTTTGGTAAAAAAAATGTCAATAAGCGTATATTTATTGGTTTGCGCAAAAGTTATAGCGTCTACAAACTAGGGTACATTTTCTGGAATTTACACAGCTTTTAGTTTCTGACTGCCTATGTCATTTCTTGAGAAGCTAAAATGGCAGGGCAGTACAAAACCCCCCCAAATGACCCCATTTTGGAAAGTAGACACCCCAAGGAAATTGCTGAGAGGCATGTTGAGCCCATTGAATATTTATTTTTTTTGTCCCAAGTGATTGAATAATGACAAAAAAAAGAAAAAAAAAAAAAAATTACAAAAAGTTGTCACTAAATGATATATTGCTCACACAGGCCATGGGCATATGTGGAATTGCACCCCAAAATACATTCAGCTGCTTCTCCTGAGTACGGGGATACCACATGTGTGGCACTTTTTGGGAGCCTAGCCGCGTACGGGGCCCCAAAACCCAGCACCACCTTCAGGATTTCTAAGGGCGTAAATTTTTGATTTTACTCCTCACTACCTATCACAGTTTTGAAGGCCATAAAATGCCAAGATGGCACAAACCCCCCCCAAATGACCCCATTTTGGAAAGTAGACACCCTAAGCTATTTGCTGAGAGGCATGGTGAGTATTTTGCAGCTCTCATTTGTTTTTGAAAATGAAGAAAGACCAGAAAAAAAATTTTTTTTTTTCTTTTTTCAATTTTCAAAACTTTGTGACAAAAAGTGAGGTCTGCAAAATACTCACTATACCTCTCAGCAAATAGCTTGGGGTGTCTACTTTCCAAAATGGGGTAATTTGGGGGGGGGGTTGTGCCACCTGGGCATTCCATGGCCTCCGAAACTGTGATAGGTAGTGAGGAGTGAAATCAAAAATTTACGGCCTTAGAAAGCCTGAAGGCGGTGCTTGGTTTTCGGGGTCCCGTGCGCGGCTAGGCTCCCAAAAAGTCCCACACATGTGGTATCCCCGTACTCAGGAGAAGCAACAGAATGTATTTTGGGGTGTAATTTCACATATTCCCATGGCATGTTTGAGCAATATAACATTTAGTGACAACTTTGTGCAAAAAAAAAAAAAAAAAATTGTCTCTTTCCCGCAACTTGTGTCGCAATATAAAATATTCCATGGACTCGACATGCCTCTCAGCAAATAGCTTGGGGTGTCTACTTTCCAAAATGGGGTCATTTGGGGGGGGTTTGAACTGTCCTGGCATTTTATGCACAACATTTAGAAGCTTATGTCACACATCACCCACTCTTCTAACCACTTGAAGACAAAGCCCTTTCTGACACTTATTGTTTACATGAAAAAGTTATTTCTTTTTGCAAGAAAATTACTTTGAACCCCCAAACATTATATATTATTTTAAAGCAATTGCCCTACAGATTAAAATGGTGGGTGTTTAATTTTTTTTTTTTCACACAGTATTTGCGCAGCGATTTTCAAACGCATTTTTTGGGGAAAAAACACACTTTTTTAAATTTTAATGCACTAAAACACACTATATTGCCCAAATGTTTGATGAAATCAAAAAGATGATCTTAGGCCGAGTACATGGATACCAAACATGACATGCTTTAAAATTGCGCACAAACGTGCAGTGGCAACAAAATTACTACATTTTTAAAAGCCTTTAAAAGCCTTTACAGGTTACCACTTTAGATTTACAGAGGAGGTCTACTGCTAAAATTACTGCCCTCGATCTGACCTTCGCGGTGATACCTCACATGCATTGTGCAATTGCTGTTTACGTTTGACGCCAGACCGCCGCTTGCGTTCGCCTTAGCGCGAGAGCAGGGGGCGACAGGGGTGCTTTTTTTTTATTTATTTTTTTTATTTATTTTTTTTTGCTTTTTTATCTTATTTTTAAACTGTTCCTTTCATTTTTTTTTTTTAAATCATTTTTATTGTTATCTCAGGGAATGTAAATATCCCCTATGATAGCAATAGGTAGTGACAGGTACTCTTTTTTGAAAAAATTGTGGTCTATTAGACCCTAGATCACTCCTCTGCCCTCAAAGCATCTGACCACACCAAGATCGGTGTGATAAAATGCTTCCCCAATTTCCCAATGGCGCTATTTACATCCGGCGAAATCTAAGTCATAAAATGCTCGTAGCTTCCGGTTTCTTAGGCCATAGAGATGTTTGGAGCCACTCTGGTCTCTGATCAGCTCTATGGTCAGCTGGCTGAATCACCGGCTGCATTCTCAGGTTCCCTGTTGAGACAGGAGAGCCAGAGAAAAACACGGAAGACGGTGGGGGGGGGGGGCATTCCCTCCCACTGCTTGTAAAAGCAGTCTAGAGGCTAATTAGCCGCTAGGATTGCTTTTACATGAAAGCCGACCGCTGGCTAAAAAGAATGATACCAAGATGATACCTAAACCTGCAGGCATCATTCTGGTATAACCACTCAAAGTCGTGAATGGCGTACCTGAAGACAAAAAAATGGTTAACAATAAAGCACAGTAAACGGTAAAGTATAAATAATTACATACCTGAAAAGCAAACATGATAAAACATAATAACAATAACAATAACAATAAAACATTGCAGAATAGAATACAGTAAAAAAGAGCAGAACAATAGAGAGAGAATAGAGAGAGAGAGAGAACAATAAAACGACAACTATTTTTTTTTATTTTTGTTTGTGTTTTTTTTTTTTTTACACTTTTTTTTTGTAACTGTAACTTTTATAACTGTAACCGGTTCCAGGTTCGGGTCTCTCAAAATGCGATGGCATCTTGGGAGACCCTGTGAAAGTGTGCCTAGTCTGTGCAATGCTGTACCCTACGCTAATAGTCAACTAGTGCATGGTAGCGTTCAAAACATTCACCAAGTGTTACTGCAGTGCTGTTTTGACTACGACCGGGGTGTACTACGCCGCTGGTGCTTGCCAGTTCACCAAAACGCTACAAAGAAAAGTGTCAGTGATCGATCGATACTGCACTTGGGTGGGCTGGACTAGGCTGGGCCGGGCGGAGGGGCAAAACGCAGGTGCTAGCAGGTATCTGGGCTGATCCCGCTAACACTGCGTTTTTGGGAACCCTAAACTGCTGGGGACGCTAGTATAGATCTGATCGGATCAGATATTGATGCGTTCAGATACTATACCACTAAGGGAGGTGTACGGTGCGTGTACGGTGCGTGCGTGGGTGTTCGCGGTACTGGCGCTAATCTGACGCTGCCTAGGGCGACGCATATCACCGCCGGGCGATCAGGGGGCTAAACCTTTATTCGGTAATAAACGGCGGGTGCCCTGACACTATAAAAAATAAACGAACTAACCAGCGTCACCCGTAACGGTTATACGGTGATCAGTGGTGAAAGGGTTAACTAGGGGGCCATCAAGGGGTTAAAACATTTATTAGATAGTATATGGGGGTCCCTGTCGCTATAAAACACTGACGGCGAACCTAAATATTTACGTCCCTAACTAGCGTCACCAGCGACACTAATACAGCGATCAGAAAAATGATCGCTTAGCGACACTGGTGACAGGGGGTGATCAAGGGGTTAAAACTTTATTAGGGGGGTAAGGGGGGTACCCTAGACCTACAGGGGGCTAAACCTTTATTCGGTAATAAACGGCGGGTGCCCTGACACTATAAAAAATAAACGAACTAACCAGCGTCACCCGTAACGGTTATACGATGTTCAGTGGTGAAAGGGTTAACTAGGGGGCAATCAAGGGGTTAAAACATTTATTAGGCAGTATATGGGGGTCCCTGTCGCTATAAAACACTGACGGCGAACCTATATATTTACGTCCCTAACTACCGTCACCAGCGACACTAATACAGCGATCAGAAAAATGATCGCTTAGCGACACTGGCGACAGGGGGTGATCAAGGGGTTAAAACTTTATTAGGGGGGGTAAGGGGGGTACCCTAGACCTACAGGGGGGTAATACTAACTGTCCCACCACTGCTAACTGTCACAAACTGACACTATGCAGTAATCAGGGAAAAAAAAAAAAAAAAAAAAAAAAACCTGCTTGGTGTCAGTTTGTGACAGGGGGGGGGGTGATTGGGGGGCGATCGGGGGGGGATCGGGGGTGTAATGTATGCCTGGCATGTTCTACTGTGTGTGTGTGTGTTTGGTGCACTTACATGTCATCTCTCCTCGGCGCTGGAACGGAAACTGCCAGACCGAGGAGAGATGACATCACATCCTCTGCCTGTGTGAAACGACACACAGGCAGAGGAGGATTCCCATTGGCTGGGAGCGATCGCGAGGGGGGGGCCACGATCGGATGGCCTCCCCCTCGTCTGTCATCGCTCCCAACCAAATGCCGACCGCAGCTGGCACAGGGGGGGGGTCCGATCGGACCCCCCACCCGCGGGAAGGCAATCACGTTTCAGGTACGTGATTTTGCCTGCCCGTGCCGCTCTGCTCACGTATATAGGCGTGAGGCGGTCGGCAAGTGGTTAACAGAAGAGGTAAATAATGGCGCTAGCACCTATTGATGCACTAGAGCAGTGTTTCTCAACTTCAGTCCTCAAGGCGCCCCAACAGGTCATGTTTTCAGGCTCTCCATTATTTTGCACAGGTGATTTGATCAGTTTCACTGCCTTATGCTCCATGCACACTGAAGCTGATAAACTGACTTTTTTGGGTGTTTTTTTTTTTTTTTAACAGCCCTTAAAGGCCTCTCCATGTTCTCCTATGTGTCCATGCACACATGGATGTTTTTTTGAAGTTTATCAGCATGGAAGTTAATGGGCTGATCCCCCCCCTCCTGGACCATACCAGGCCACGTGGGGGGGGGGGTTTGGGTGCTTTGGGGCAGGGGGTGCCCTGCCCCCCCCCCCCCCCCAATAGCACCTTGTCCCCATGATGATGAGGACAAGGGCCTCTTCCTGACAACCCTGGCCAGTGGTTGTTGGGGTCTGCAGGCGGGGGCTTATCCAAATCTGGAAGCCCTCTTTGACAAGGGGGCACCCAGATCCCGGCCCCCCACCCTATGTGAATGAGTATGGGGTACATTATACCCCTACCCATTCACCTAAAAAAAAAGTGTCAAAAATAAACACAGTACACAGGTTTTAAGTATTTTATTAAGGTAGCTCTCAAATCTCAGAAGTAGGCCTCTTCTAAAGATGATGCACAAGAAAGCCCGCAGTTTGCTGAAGATATGCAGACTAAGGACATGGATTACTGGAACCATGTCCTGTGGTCTGATGAGACCAAGATAAACTTATTTAGTTCAGATGGTGTCAAGCGTGTGTGGCGGAAACCAGGTGAGGAGTACAAAGCCAAGTGTGTCTTGCCTACAGTCAAGCATGGTGGTGGGAGTGTCATGGTCTGGGGCTGCAGGAGTGCTGCCGCACTGGGGAACTACAGTTCATTGGGGGAACCATGAATGCCAACATGTACTGTGACATACTGAAGCAGAGCATGATTCCCTCCCTTCGGAGACTGGGTCGCAGGGCAGTATTCCAACATGATAACGACCCCAAACACACCTCCAAGACGACCACTGCCTTGCTAAAGAAGCTGAGGGTAAAGGTAATGGACTGGCCAAGCACGTCCCCATACCTAAATCCTATTGAGCATCTGTGGAGCATCCTCAAACGGAAGGTGGTGGAGAGCAAGATCTCTAACATCCACCAGTTTCCTGATGTTGTCATGGAGGAGTGGAAGAGGACTCCAGTGGCAACCTGTGAAGCTCTGGTGAACTCCATGCCCAAGAGGGTTAAGGTGGTGCTGGAAAATAATGGTGGCCACAAAAAATATTGACACTTTGGGCCCAATTTGGACATTTTCACTTAGTGGTGTACTCAATTTTGTTGCCAGCAGTTTAGACATTAATGGCTGTGTGTGGAGATATTTTGAGGGGACAGCAAATTTACACAGTTATACAAGCTGTACACCCACTACTTTACATTGTAGAAAAGTGTAATTTCTTCAGTAATGTCACATGAAAAGATAAAATAAAATATTTACAAAAATGTGAGGGGTGTACTCACTTTTGTGAGATACTGTATGTACATATCTATCAAAAGCCAAATTCAGCCAAACAATTTGGGGGTTGGGGAAAAAACCTTCCTACTGGGGTTTCAAGATTTGTAGAAAAGCTTAAAGTTTGTGATGGGACACAATTTCAGTTGAAATTATCACGGCCCCATTAAATTTCCCCCAGACATATTTTAGTCATTAAAATGCATATGTAATGGAACATTTAATTACAAGGCAGTACTCTGTTTTGTATGCTGTGCCAATAACACAAAATCACAAATGAAACAAGAAAAGTCACTCACCTTGTGCTGGGCTGGGTTGTGTCCCTCCCTGCTGCTGACTGTTCACTGGTGGCTGTGATAGGGGTGCATTTGGCTGTACCAGTCCTTCTGAACTGCTTGCTGTGCTCCCTGGTGCAGGTGTCACAGAAGCCTGTGTTACAGGGATGGAATGGGCAGTGGGTGGTACAGGCTGGCTGCCTGGGGGGGTCTGATGTTGCTGCTGGTGTTGGTTCTGAATGTGCTGGAAATGCTGCTGACGTGCTCTCAGCTCTGCGTATTTTAGCTGTTCCATGTGGAAAGACTGTCTATCTGCAAGAAGCTGCTGCCGCTGATACTCTAGCTATAAAGTGAAATAAAAATACAGATATCAATAGCTATTCAGTAACAAAGCAATTCCCAAAAACCCTCCCAACTAGCTTCCTCTACAAGGATGCACCACTGGTAAAAGCAAGCTTTGTCAGGCCCCTAATGCTGATACAAGTATAGAAGAAATATCAGCACTTCCAGAGAGTCCTCTAAATGACAAATGGGGGCAAGCCTTGTTTTGTCCTAAAGATCTTTAAAATCAGAATTCCAAGTAAAGTCACTTTACTGGCAAAGATGCCACCAAAATCTGAACAAATAAAACAAAATACGGGGAAACGTCCCTACGTCATATGAATAAAATATGTCTGAAACAAAACCGTTAGGAGAAAAGTTTTATTCTATACAGAAGAGCATTGGTTGGGGCCCATTCACACTGTTGGGACCTGTTCACACTGTTGGGGCATGTTAACATACACTCATTAATGTGCACTATGTTAGGGCTTTCAATACTGCAATGCACAAAAAATTGCATGTAAAAGCACACTTTCATAAAGGGAAACACAATGAGTATCTTCTGAATTTTAGATGTTGTTCTGCAAAGTCTATTATAAAAAACTTTCACGTGCAGAAAAGACAATTGTGCTGTTACAAACCTTACAGATGACAGACAGCATTCCAGGCATGATTAAGCCGACTCGGATGTAGTGATAGAATATTACACACATGTAAAAATACGCCTGCACAATTTTTCTAACAGAGTGCACCACGTTTTTACATCTGTGTTGTAATATGCTGTATTTGTGTGTTGGGGAACCATTTGTAATAAATGGCAACATACAGCAATGCAGCTATATCCTTAAATTAATATATGTTATGTTAAGATGCAAACACACAGATGTTAATCTGCCCCAAATGTGCAAATATCCAGGTGATGTCCATTCAGAGTATTACCGAGCAACACTAACTACTGCATTCTATGATACAACAATATAATTAGACAAATTTAGTTACAATCCATACAGTTTATTTGACAATCTATATAGGATGTGGAAGGATAATGAACTATATTTAAAATGTATGTCAAAACTTTTCTTTAGTTCTGGATAGAGTGGAGAAGGGTTAAAGTAATATTACCCACTCGGCGCCTGCCATAAAGCAATATGACGTCGCTAAAGTGATTCTGTTATCCTGACCGGACGTCATATGACGTGATCAGGATAACCAATCACAGCTGATCATCGCATGAACCAGGAAGTGCCGGTAAAACGCTTTTCTCGATTTGCGCTGACAGGGAGAGCCAATCAGTGGCTCTTCCTGTCAAGAGGGAGGTCTTCGCTGATAATCAGTACATTAATTATCAGTGCAGCCCCCCATCAGAGGTGCCCATCAGCTGCCAGCCTGTGCTCCATAAAGAAAGCCTGTCAGTGCCCATCAATGTGCCAATTAGTGCCCCATCAGTAATGCCTATCAGTGCCTTTCAGATGCCACTCAGTAATGCCTGTCAATAGCTCCTCATCAGTGCCTATCCAGTGCCATCTATCAGTGCCCATCAGTGCGGCCCGTCAGTGTGGCCCGTCGGTTTTTTTTGTTTTTTTTTTCAAAAATTTCGGTCTTTTTTAGTTTGTTTAGGAAAAAAATAAAAACCCCAGAGGTGCTCAAATACCACCAAAAGAAAGCTCTATTTGTGGGAAGAAAATTATAAAAATTTAGTTTTGGTACAGTGTTGCTTGACCGTGCAATTGTCATTCAAAGTGTGACAATGCTGAAAGCTGAAAATTGTCCTGGGTGGGAAGGTTGGGAAGTGCCCGGTACTGAAGTGGTTAAAGGCATTAAAAAATAAATGTAACAAACTTGTTATACTTACCTGCTCTGTGCAGTGGTTTTGCAAAGAGCAGCCCAGATCCTCCTCTTCTCAGGTCCCCCTGCCGGCGCTCCTGACCCCTCCCTTCTGCCCTCAGAGCAAGCAGCTAGCTATGGGGGCACCCAAGGAGGCTTGCCCCTGCTGCTCTGCGTGCCCAATCACATACAGAGTAGCACGCCCTCTCTCACCTCAGTGGCTCATTGGCTGTGATTGACAGCAGCAGAAGGAGATTCCCCGGAGAGCTGAAGCTCTCGTGCACATCGCTGGATAGCAATGGGGTTTCTATTTTGAAGATAGAACAGAAGAGGAAACCTCCCAAGAAATAACCAGAGATAACCATCTTAGACAGTGGCCATTAGAACATTTGTCCATACTGGAAGAATTTCCCTCACATTTTGCTCTCATGACAAATCCTACATTTAGAATTTCTTCTTAACTTTCTATTTTAACGACAGTGTTTAGCAGGGAGTGTGAATCTCCCCAGAAGTAAGACAGACATTAATAGAGTTTTGGCAAAGGGTCTAAACTTTCCCCTTGTATCCAAAACTAAAAAACAGTCTTTCCTTTAACATACATACACTTTAGGTAGAAAATGTTAAAATGTTTCAAGACTCACCGCCTCCCGTTCTCTATCCATGATGGTTTCCAGCTCCTCAAAGTGCCTCAGTTTGATTTCCAGTTTCTTCATTTGAGTCTCCACCAGCAGAGCCACCAGTGACTTGATCTTGCGTTCCTCCACTGCAGCCAGGTGCTAATTAATGGCACATACTTATGATTAGAAAGAGGTGGTATTTATGCTATACAAGTGCTACTATTTGGTTCAGACTAGGCCATCTACCTTCATCCAGATAATAAGAAACTACTTTTTCCTGTATGGCTTATGTTTGTTGGCCGATTAAAGACCAGCAGTTTCTCAGAAACTGCAAGCCTTCAGGTAGGTTACTGATGCATGATGTACAATGTAATAATTTCTCTTAAACATTTTAACATTCTAGCTGACTGATAATTGCAAGCTAGAAAGAACATGGCTGTCTTTAAACTATGCCTGTCGTATCCTCCATAAGCCCCCTCCCCCCTGCCTGCATAGGAGGCTCCTTTAGTACCACAGCTTCAGTTACTGTCTAACTCCACTCTGCACTTCAGTAGTCCATAACTTTGCTTCACTCATCATTCACTATTGTGAAAACAATCCCTTTACTTCTTGTAACATTTCACAAACAAAAGAAGTTCTGTGGAAAAAGAAAAAAAAAGACTTAGGCTACTTTCACACTAGGGGACAGATCGGATTTGCCTGTCAGTTTTTCAGGCGGACCCAATCAGACCCTCCAGTCTCCTCTATAGAGCAGCCTGCCGACATCCGATCCAATACTATCTGCTAAAACAGATGGATGGGGATTGATTCCCCATCCATCTGGGGGAATGGATGGCAGTTGGGTGTAAAAGAGACAGGTGGTCCGCTTACATAGAGCAGTGTTTCTCAACTCCAGTCCTCAAGGCGCCCCAACAGGTCATGTTTTCAGGATTTCCATTATTTTGCACAGGTGATTTGATCAGCTTCACTTTGTTAGTAATTACCACAGCCGTTTCATCTGAGGGAAATCCTGAAAACATGACCTGTTGGGGCGCCTTGAGGACTGGAGTTGAGAAACACTGACATAGAGGAAAGCAGGCTGTGTCTGTGTCCGCTCGGCATAAGCTGAGCAGACACAGATCAGCCATTCATCTGGTCAGTGGGGGTCAACAGACAGATTCCTTGCTAAGCAAGCGGACTCCAACGGAGCCCGCCCAATGTGGAAGGGGCCTAAGGGGTTGTTCACACCATGCCCAGAGACATGAGTTTTTCTGCACATGCTCTGCAAGGGCACAAAGAAAACAACTATTCTCTATGTACCCTGTTCACACAACACTGGTATCACGTGCAGATTTTTTTCTGTGCAGGAATCTGCAACATGTATAAAATTCAGTGAGAAGCAAATGAAAACTGAAGTAAACTAATGTCTATGCAAGTGAAATCTGTGCATTTTTTCCATCAGTTTTTCTGCACGTATAGCGTGAACAAGACCTAAGAGGCCTGGGCTTATTGGGTGAAACTGGGCCAACCAAGGCCAAGATTATTTCTTACTTTAGCCTTCACAGCAGCAGCAGCCAAGGCAGCAGCAGCAGCTGTAGAGAGGTTTCCCTCTCCAATGTCTCTCTCCACCTTGTTCTTCACCGTGGTTTCAACCTTATCTGTTTCTTCTGATCCTTCTTTACTATCAGAGACTTTGTCCCCATCAGCTGCAATTAACGCAAATAAGATTAATTGAAATACACATATACAGGATATGTAAAATATCATGAACTTGACATACTGTTCCCTCTGTATTATTCTTTTTTTTTTTTTTTTTAAGAATTTTTTACTGCGCACATATCAGAATAAACATACAAAACAGTAGTTGGGATTACAATGTCCAACAAAAAAAAATAAATAGAAATTACATATCCATCACAGTATTTATCACAGATAAATATATCCGTATTTTTTGACATATGTCTCATAGATTTCCATTTCCACCCTACTTTTGCAATGTATATGTGCATTTTGCATTTTTTAGAAAAACAGAAAAACAAAAGAAGGGGAAAAAAAAAACCCCTCCTTCAAAAAAAAAAAAAGGGTAACCTCCCATAACAATAAAACAAAGCCCATTTCCCCTCTGAGATGTCCGCATTCGGTGTTCCAAGCATTAATCAAAAAAGAAATCTTATGCTCTAAAATTTCATATGAGATGGAAAGAAGCCAACTCCCCCTATCTCCCCTTAACAAAATACACAACAGCCCTCACTGTCCCTCATTCGATGGCTCTTCCTCTTCCAGCGTGTCTTTCAAATCCACCCATCTAAACCAAACCTTCCTAAATTTCTTGGGAGCTCCCCTGGCTTCATATGTCATCTTGTACATCAGCACATCTGCATTAACTATTTTTATCCACATTCCTAATGTCAGCTGTTCTTCATGAATCCAGCGTCTGGCAATAAGTTTCCGCATCCCAAAATATAAAATCCTAAGGAACAGTTTAGTACATGTATTTATCTCCTCCTGATCAAAAACCCCCAGGAGACAGCGTAAGGGTGAGCAAACGTTAGGTAAGGCGAATTTATCAGAGATGAATTCAGTTACCTGTGACCACAGTGGCCTCACCTTCCTGCACTCCCACACCATATGTATGAAAGTGCCATCTTTCTCCCTACATTTATGACAGAGAGCCGTTTCCTTTCTTTGCATGTTGTATAGTCTCACAGGAGTATAATACTGTTGGTGAAGGTACCTAAACTGAATCATTTTGTCCGTTGATGAAATAACAGTCACCACATATGTATCCAGTACCTCCTGCCACTGCTCCTCCGACAACTCCGGGACAGCCTCTACCCATCGCTGTTTAGCTCTGGTTGTTATTGTCTTTATTCCTGGTCCCACTGCCCCGTAATATCTAGAGATTCGCCCAGATGGTTCGGGGTCTAACAAAGCCTTCTCCAAATCTGTATTCTGGACCAAAATTGTATCCCCTCCAAACTGCACTCTCGCTGCGTGTTTCAACTGCATATACCGAAACAACCATATCTTGGGTACATTAAACTGGGCCCTCAATTGATCAAAGGTAGCCAGTCGATCATTCTGACAAATCTGGTGCAGGTACTTAATACCATATTGCGCCCAGGTCTTTTGCCCATCCGGTAATTTCAAAAATTCCCCGAGTGACCCATTGAACCATAGCGGACTATTCGGGGACAGTGCCAGTGACGTATCTTTTCGCCATTGGGAGCACAGGCAGAATACTTTCCCAGGAAGTGCCAGAACTGATCCCATCTTCTTCCCCGGAATCCCCTTTCTATATAGTATATTCTGGAGGGTTTCCTGAGAGGTAGCCAATGCCGCCTCAAACAAGGTAGTGGCATTGGGTTCCTGTGGGAAAAGTCGCCAGTGCAAAAACACTAACTGGGAAGCCATAAAATATGAGCGTAAATCTGGGAGTGCCAACCCTCCCATTGTAACCGGCAGTTTTAATATTGCTAAGGACACTCTAGGAGCCTTGGCCCCCCAGAGTAGCCCCACAACAATCGAGTCAATATGTTTAAATGTTCGTAGCGGCACAAAAACAGGGGAGTTCGAGAGAATGTAAAGAAACTTGGGGAGGAAAATCATTTTAAATAGATTTATCCTGCCTAACAAACTAAGCGGCAGGTTCCTCCACCTCTGTACCTTCTCCCGAAAATTTCCCACAATGGGCGACAGGTTATTCTCCAGATACCTAGAGATGGGAAGCTGAACCTCAACCCCCAAGTACCTGAAAGAGGTGGATAATGGGATAGGACAATCCGAGGGAACAACCACTTCTTTATCAATAGGAAATAGAGAGGATTTCTTCCAGTTTATACGGAATCCAGAGTAATCCCCGAAGTCCTGTATCAACTGAAAGGCTGTAGAGAGTGAGGGTCCCGGGTCCTGTAAGTACAGCAGCATGTCATCTGCATACAGTGACACTCTTTCCTCAAATTCCCCAATCCTCAGGCCAGTCAAAGCCGTGGTAGATCTTAATTTAACTGCCAAAGGCTCAATTGCCAGGGAAAAGAGGAGGGGCGATAGAGGACACCCCTGCCTAGTGCCCCGGAATGTTGGGAAAGGATCCGAAATAATGCCATTGACCCTCAACCTAATCAAGGGATCCGTATACAGGAGCCGTACCCATGAAATAAAAATAGGGCCAAAGCCAAATGACTCCAAGAGGTGAAACAAATAGGACCACTCCACGGAGTCAAAGGCCTTTTTAGTGTCTAAAGAAGCCACCATTCTAGTCCCAGAGTTGTCGTGAGTCGCCTGGAGGTTTAAAAAGAGTCTTCTAATGTTCATTTGTGCACAGCGACCTTGTATGAATCCTGTTTGATCTGCGTCAACCAGTTTCGTGATGACCGTTTGTAATCTACTTGCAAGGACTTTGGCCAGAATTTTTGTGTCAACATTCATCAACGAAATCGGCCGGTAGGAGTCACATTCACGGAGGTCCTTCCCCCCTTTGGGGATCAGGACAACCAAGGCCTCCCGCATTGATGGAGGTAGCCTACCGTCCGATTTCGCCGCATCAAACACTTTTAGTAATCGAGGGGCTAGACCATATCTGAAAGTGTAGTACCATTCCGACGGAAGACCGTCCAGACCAGGGGACTTCCTTGGCGGGAAGGAGGCAATTGCCTTCTCCACCTCCTCAACCGTAATATCAGTTTCAAGTGTTTTACTATCCTCCATTGTCAGGCTAGGGAGATCAATGTCTTTTATGTAGGTCAGTAGATCCTCTGTCCCCAGAGGAGTACAAGATTTGTATAGTTCAGTATAAAATTGAACAAAGGTTTTCAAAATGTCAGCTGAATCACATACTTCCAGTCTGCAGTTATCATGAATTGACTTAATATGTACCGGCACATACTCCGGTCGCGCCAAGTATGCCAGAAGCCTGCCATTCTTGTCGCCAAATTCAAATAGACGCCTGCGTTGAGCCAGGCCAAGTTTTGTAGTACGTTCTGTAAGGAGCGTCTTGTACTCCCTGGTTCTTATGCGTGAAGTCAACAAGCTCTCTCTAGTGGGGTCCCTAATATATTCTGCCTCTGCCAAGGTCACCTCAGTTTCCTTACTCTGTATGGTAGAAGCTAATTGTTTCTTAAATCCGTGTACCTCCGCTATGAACACTCCCCGTAGTGTGGCCTTAAAAGCCTCCCACTGAAGAGGAGGAGTTCCAAAATTACCATTTTCTACCCAAAATTGTTTAATGGCCTCCGTGCACTTAATAAGTATATAATCCTCTTGAAGCCAACTCGCCTCCATCTTCCAGAGGCGTATACCCGGCCTTGGTCCTAAATTAAGTTCCAATAGCATCGGAGAGTGGTCCGATATTGCTCTGGGTAGATAGGAAACCTTGTTGACCATACTGATTCCCTCCCCTTCCGACAGGATAGTGTCTATTCTGGAGAGAGTCTTGTGCGATTCTGAATAGCAGGAATACTCCCTCACATCAGGATAATGGAACCGCCAGACATCCCTAAGTCCATGGGTAGACATCCACCCTGCAAGGGGGGTTGGAGCATCAGCTTTGCCCCCCAACCTATCTAAAGTTGGTACAGCCACAGAATTGAAATCCCCCAATAGAAATATTTTCCCCTCTGCCACCTCATAAGTAGCTTGCATCATGTCATCTAAATGATCTACCGAAAAGGGAGGAGGGACATAGACATTTACAATTGTCAGTAATATATTCATCACCTTTATCACAAGAATAACATACCTCCCCTTAATGTCAGTGCGTACAGGCTGGATGGTTATGGGGAGAGCTTTAGTTACCAAGGTGGATACCCCCACCTCCAGCTATGTGAGCCCTTTTAAGAGAAAGAAGCCTGGAGCCCTGGAGATGCGTCTCTTGAAACAGTATTAAATGAGGTTTGTACTTTTTAATATAATCAAAAACTAACGATCTTTTAAATTTTGCATTTAGGCCCCTGACATTCCAGGCCAAAATGTTAAGCTTTACCTCCATGGTGTAAAAGACATAAAAAAAGACTGGGGGTCATTCCCCTTCTGAAATAGAGGTCGCAGAGAAGACAGCAGGGCTCCAAACCTCCCCCCTCACAAATATAGAGCACAGTATCCATGACTAAATTCACCGAATGCAGATCATCCTCTGTATTATTCTACACATGACTATTATTGTACTATGTGAGATATGATTAAAAGGTTAGCCCATTAAATACTGAGGGAGGAGTTTGGAGGGATGAACAGTGATTGTGAAACAAAATCAATTAGTGTGGCGTGAGACATTTTTTGGTTTGTGGTACAATTCAGTTTCTGGTAGATGCAGGAGTCATCTGGCAAAATATTTTATCTATCAGAGATTCTAGCAGTGAGATTTCTGCACTTTCTCCTGGTTCTGCACATTCTGTGGCCATTATGAGGCAATCTCACTCTGTCTGCTGGACTTGAAATTTATTTTACATTAAAGAGGAACTGCAGTCTGTTCACATAATTTGTAATAAAAACATATTTGCCATTCTGAAGCTTCCCTCCAACCACTTTGCATATTATTTTATATATACTGTGATTCTGTACTTGCCAAATATACTGCAGAAATCTCCCTCCACTAAGTCTGGTTGCAACCATTTTAACTGTGGGCAGCTGAAGCTGCTGCCTGTTCACTTCCTGGATTTACACAGAAGCACACCTCCAGCTCTGCAGCCTTGCAGCTCTGATTGGCCCTCTTATGACTCATCCCCCCTCCCTTCCTGGCAAACTCTCACCAGAGTGAGAGAGAGCTGTGCATGATGTCATAAGCCTAGGCTTTTTACCAGGCAAGAAACAGGAAGTGGGCTGTATAAGGTATTTACTGGCAAAAATAAAAAGTTTTACTATCCAAAGTTAAAACAATAAGGGCAGAAGATTTAATAGATGGAAAGTTGAAAAAATGACTGAAGATCCGCTTTAAGGAAAATGTATGAGAAGGAGCTGGAATATGCAAAGCTGGAAAGGAATTTCCAAAACGGCCAAAAAAGAATAGTGAATAATGCCAGGGATCTCTCACTGCTGAAGTATCTAAGACCTATAGAAAGGTAGGGGTTGACTGAGCCCACCACCAGTCTCTGCCTGTAACGAAAACATTGCTTTTAGGTGGACTGACACCTTAAAAAAAAAATCCAACAGGGAAAGTCAAACAGCAGAACACAGTATGCACATGAAGGTGATGTTAAATACAAGTCACATAAGCAAAATACTTACACCCTCATGTCACTTTCCTGCCAAGTGTAAACATAACAGAAGCTTCTAAAATTCAAAAAGTAAATTATTTTACACTCATTTTGACCAGGATGCATGTGTTAATATGTACATCACTGACTGGTGAACACTGTAGACCTATCCAACGAAAATATGCTCCTGAGGCACAGCTCCCTGCTAGCAAAAGTATAGCACAGAAATTAGTTTGGAGAAAAAGAAACCTACCCATATCTACATCACTCTTCTCAGAGTCCTTGTCTGTGTCATCTTTGATCTTCTCTTCCTCTTTCTTTGCAGGATCACAAACACGCTCCTTTACATCCTCTTCTACTACAGGCTCAATGGGTGAATCCTGCGGAAGCACATAAATCACAAATTATGCATTTGTTGGCCATTGGGAGCTCCATCTGATAAAAAGAGGACTCGGGTGTTAATTTATTTTAGAAGAAAGTCAACAATCTTATTCTATATGTGAAACATCAACTGTTTTTTTCTATTCAGAAACAATGCAGTAGACAGTAGGCATCACCTTTTTCTTTTCTTGCTCTGTACTGTAAGCAAAACACATTAACGATAACCATAAAAAGGACATTAGTTATATGATTCAATAGAGCAGTGCAAACAGTATTGATAATTCAATCACAATTCCAAAAAATGTAGGATGCTGGGCAAAATCTACATAAAAGAATGCAATGATGTGCATATCTTATAAAACCATATTTTATTCACAATAGAAAAAAGAAAACATTTCACATGGTAGTGCATTGCGCTGGCACAGGTGTGTAAACACAACACAAAAAGTGTGAATGGGCCCTTACTTAAGATTAAAAATCAGAGTGTTTTTTTACAGGTTTGAAATTGTGAACATCCTAAATGACTTTGAGCTTATTTACACAGAAAACGCAAATGAAAAATAATAACCATCTTTTCTGGCACTCCAAAATGTAGACGAGGAGACAATGTTGTGGTGTGATTTTTTTCCTGAAACTATGGGTTGCTGGAAAGAACATCGCTTGATTCCCACATCAACACAGTCAGTGTTGCTGTCCCTGCCGCAAGAACACACAGTAATTTTTGCTTAGCTATAGCCACTGGCAATAACCTCATAAAAAAATTGACATGCTGGTTGTACCCAAGTTGATCGATCGATTAACTTTGGTACAAGCAGCTCACCCATACATGGTTGAATCTTGGCTGTCCCTGCTGAACCGGCTTTAGACAGACTCCACTCTGAGTGTAGTAATAAAGTAGAAACATTTAATGCATAAGATTAAAAGCACTTACAGAATATAAGTGGAAATCATGCTCATCAAGGGGTATACAGTCCTGGTAGCCCTAATGTGTCCCACTGGCTCCACGCATGTTCCGGTTTGCTTGTGGAAAGAGTCTGGTGAATGTTGTGCTTCAGAGGAACCAGCAAACAGGAAGCTCCACGCTGACGAGCTTGAACCGCGGAAGCAGAAATGACGTCACCAGCCCGGGGCGGGAGGAAGGGATCAGGACTGTCTGTATGAGGTATAGGCTACACGCTCGGAGCTCACAGCTCCTTCTACTGGCCTGCTGCTTTCTGGGGGAAAGTGACTGCACATATGTAGATACGCACCAACATGTGTAAGTTCTGCCTCCCTATACCCAGAAAAAGCAACACATCGGTAATACTACATATAAGAGATGGTTACTTACAAATACCACCACCCCCAACCGCAGACTAAGAACCCAACGATGTCCGAATTAAAGATGATGACCGTAAGGATCCACTGTAAAAAATGAAATGAAGTTAAAGAAACTGGTCTCTATATGCATGTGTTATAACAAAGTGTGTATCTCAATCTCTTCATTGAGCCCCCCTGGTGAGAGAGTAGTTAAAGAATATATCCAGAAAGTCTCCTGTTGGCATAACCGTTTAAAACGCTCTGCAGCAGGAAGATTTCTGGAGATGGCCTCAATCACCCAAACTTGGAGACCCACAGTGGATTTTGATGTTCCGTAAGAAAGTGTCTGGAGACACTGTGTTTGTCACATCCCTGCTCAATAAATCGTCTATGCTTGCCAAATCGTTGGCGTAGGGGACGGGATAGTCCTCCTACATACAGGAGGTCACAAGGGCATGTCAGGCAGTATATAACACATACTCACTAGAACAATTATGGAACTCTTTAATGGTATATGTCTTTCCTTTTGTTGTGAAGTTTTTTGCCCTCGATGAAAAAATTTACACGTAAAGCATAATTTTTTCTGGATTTGGAACATTTCAAAAGAGCCAACTTCCCTAAACTACGAACCTTGTGAGAAGATATTAATTGGGATAAAATCTTAGGAACAAAGAACACGGAGGAGAGATGGGTTTGCTTTAAGAGCATGTTAAATAAGTTGATTAGCCAGTGCATCCCATTGGGAAATAAATTTAAAAGAGCGAATAAAAGTCCTGGGTGGCTTAACTCCAATGTAAAAATTCATATAAAAGCAAAGGAGAAAGCCTTCAAAAAATACAAGGCTGAGGGATCATCATCAGCATTCAAACATTACAAAGAATGCAACAAGAAATGTAAGGGTGCAATTTGGGGCGGCTAAGATAGAACGCGAAAGACATAGCGGAGAGCAAAAAAAAATCCCAAGAAATTCTTTAAGTATATAAACAGTAAAAGAGGGAGGACAGACCATATTGGCTCCATAAAGAATGAGGAAGGGAATCTGGTTACAAAGGATGGTGAGATGGCGAAGGTATTGAATTTATTCTTCTCCTCAGTCTTCACGAGGGAATCAGGGGGGCTTCAGTACCAAAACTGCAGTGTTTATCCTCATGACACATCACGGGAAGCACCCTCATGGCTAACAGAGGACAGAATTAGAAATAGACTTGAAAAACTTAACATTAATAAGTCACCGGGACATTGCCAGACCATTGTTTCTAATTTTTACTGACAGTCTACTTCCTGGAATGGTACCATCTGATTGGAGAAAAGCCAATGTAGCACCAATATTTAAAAAAGGGCCAAAATACATCAGTTAGCCTAACATCAATAGTATGCAAGCTCTTGGAGGGGATGTCAAGGGACTATATACAAGATTTTAGTAATGAAAACGGTATCATTAGCAGTAATCAGCATGGATTCATGAAGAATCGTTCTTGCCAAACCAATCTATTAACCTTCTATGAGGTGCTGAGCTGCCATCCAGATAAAGGGAGGCCCGTAGACGTGGTGTATCTGGATTTTGCAAAAGCATTTGATACAGTTCCCTATAAACGTTTACTGTACAAAGTTAGGTCCGTTGACATGGACCATAGGGTGAGTACATGGATTGAAAACTGGCTACAAGGGCGAGTTCAGAGGGTAGTGATAAACGGGGAGTACACGGAATGGTCAGGGGTGGAAAGTGGGGTCACCCAGGGTTCTGTCCTGGGACCAATCCTATTCAATTTGTTTATAAACCACCTGGAGGATGGGATAAACAGCCCAATCTCTGTATTTGCGGATGATACTGAGCTAAGCAGGGCAATCACTGCTCTGCAGGATGTGGAAACCTTGCAAGTAGATCTGAACAAATTAATGGGGTGGGCAACTACATGGTAAATTAGGTTTAATGTGTAAAAATGTAAAATAATGCATTTGGATGGCAAAAATATGAACGCAATTTACTCACTGGGGGGAGAACATCTGGGGGAATCAAGGATGGAAAAGGACCTGTGGGTCCTAGTAGATGATAGGCTCAGCAATGGCATGCAATGCCAGGCTGCTGCAAACAAAGCAAACAGAATATTGGCATGCATTAAAAAGGGGATTAACTCAAGAGATAAAACGATCATACTCCCACTCTACAAGACTCTGGTCCAGCCGCACTTAGAGTATGCTGTCTAGTTCTGGGCACCAGTCCCTCAGGAAGGATGTGCTGGAAATGGAGCAAGTACAGAGAAGGGCAACAAAACTAATAAAGGGACTGGAGGACATTAGTTATGAAGAAAGGTTACGAGCACTGAACTTATTCTCTCTGGAGAAGAGACGCTTGAGAGGGGATATGATTTCAATTTACAAATACCATACTGGTTACCCCACAATAGGGATAAAACTTTTCCGCGAAAGGGAGTTTAATAAGACACGTGGCCACTCATTAAAATTAGAAGAAAAGAGGTTTAACCTTAAACTGCATAGAGGGTTCTTTACTGTAAGAGCGGCAAGGATGTGGAATTCCCTTCCACAGGCGGTGGTCTAAGCGGGGTACATCGATAGTTTCAAAAAACTATTAGATAAGCACCTGAACGACCACAACATACAGGGATATACAATGTAATACTGACATATAATCACACACATAGGTTGGATTTGATGGACTTGTGTCTTTTTTCAACCTCGCCTACTATATAACATGCCTACTAGTGGGATGAGGGGGGTGTGGATAGTGGGGGTGGATGTAAACTTGCGGATTCTACAAGGTGCTATTTGGCTTTTAATGTTTTTGGCCCTGCGGTAGGAGACTTTGGGTTTCTGTGTGAGAGACGAGCCCAAGAGGGGATCTTCCAAAAAAATTGGCCAATGTTTGATTAGATTGTATTCAATTTTTTGTAGCAATCATGGAATTGTGTCGTAAACTGTATTGGTAGGGGTTCTTCTGATATGATGGGCTTAGATGTATACTGTTGAAAGGCATCTTCCACAAGGGTGGAGGGGTATCCTTTATCCAGGAATTTATTGGTAAGGAGTTGGCCTTGGGTCTGGTAATCCTCGTCCTTAGAAGAATTGCGGCGGATCCTGTGAAAGTGGCTCCTATGGATATCATTGATCCACCTGGGGTGGTGGCAACTCTGGTAATAAATGAATGAGTTCCCAGCAGTAGGTTTTAAATAGTTGGTGACATCTTTACACGAGTCACTGTGGTAAAGCTCCAGGTCCAGGAAAGCCAGTCTGTCGGGATCCACCACATGGGTGAAAGATAACCCCAGGTTGTTGTGGTTACAATGCGATACAAACTGTACCAGGCTATCTATGGTACCGTCCCATATGATGACTATGTCACTGATATAGCGCCCAAATAAAATTATGTTGGCTATAAAGGGATTGTTGTGTGAAATATACTGGAGTTCCCAATACCCCATGATTAAATTTGCATAGCTGTGCCTTGGGTTTGTAAATAATAACTGTCCTCAAATTCAAAGTAGTTGTGTTTTAAGCAAAATTGTGTTGCTTCTAGTATAAAATGAGCTTGCCTCGGATTGATGAGCGGGTCTGCGGAGAGGAATGCTCAACTGCCATCAGGCCTACATCATGGGGGATCGATGTATATAGGAACATGACATCTAGGGACACCCACAGGTATGTGGGTTCCCACCTATAGAAAGAGAGCATCTCTAGTAGGTGTGTGCCATCTCTTATGTACGATGGACGACATATTCCAATACCGGAAAAAAATTATGCCTTACGTGTAAATTTTTTCATCACAGGCAAAAAACTTTCACAACAAAAGAAAAAACATATACCATTAAAGAGTTCCATAATTGCTCTAATAAGTATGTTATATACTGCCTGATATGCCCTTGTGGCCTCCTGTATGTAGGGAGGACTATCCGTCCCCAGACACTTTCTGACGAAACATCAAAAATCCACTGTGGGTCTCCAAGTTTGGGTGATTGAGGATATCTCCAGAAAAATTCCTGCTGCAGAGCGTTTTAAACGGTTATGCCAGCAGGAGACTTTCTGGATATACTCTTTAAATACTCTCTCACCAGGGTGGGGGATCAATGAGGAGATTGAGATACATACTTTGTTATAAGACATGCACATAGAGACCAGTTTCTTTAACATCATTTCATTTTTTAAGGTGGACCCTTATAGTCATCATCTATAAGTACATTGTTGGGTTCTTATTCTGCAGTTGGGGGTGGTGGTATTTGTATGTAACCATCTCTTATATGTAATATTACCAATGTTTTGCTTTTTATGGTTAAAGGGAGGCAGCACTTACACATGTTTGTGCGTATCTACATATGTGCAGTCACTGAGTATACACATATACATATTATGACACCTGTCTTTTATATACACATATGAATTTTATATAACATAATCCTTATGTATGTATAAATACATTTTATACACTTTTTTATATTTAGATATGTCTATATACACATCTTGCTGTCCCATCAGATTAGCAGCCTTTTCAATTTAGCTCAATATGTGCTCCATATTACATTTGATGTCAACTTTTATACATTATATATTGCTAGACCTTTTTATGCCCTTATATTTTATTACTTTAAAGTAATTTAACTCTTTTATACCACTGTTTTGGGTCCACTGACCGTTGTAGTTCCATGGCCGCAGACATCATGCTCTTGAGAGTGTACTTATTGATGCTTTCCCCCAGAGTGCAGCAAGCCAGTAGAAGGAGCTGTGAGCTCCAAGCGCGTAGCCTATTCCTCATACAGACAGTCCTGATCCCCTTGCTGGTGATACAATTTCCGCTTACGCGGTTCAAGCTGGTCAGCATATAGCTTCCTGCCTTCTGGTTCCTTTGAAGCACTGCCTTCCTTCCAGAAAAACAACATCCACCATACTCTTTCCACCAGCAATCCGAAACGTGTGTGGAGCCAGTGGGACACATTAGAGCTGCCAGAACTGTATACCCCTTGATGACTTCCACTTATATCCCGTAAGTGCTTTTAATCTTATGCATTAAATGTTTCTTCTTTAATATTACACTCAGATTGGCCCTTCCTCCTCCCTGTTTCTTTTACATGTTTTACAGAGTTTCTGGACAAACTTTAAGGATGGCTGCCCTTTAAACACCCCAATTTCCCTTTGGCCCATTTTATGATCATTCTTATGACTTTCTCAGTAAATGTACAATATCCCATCTCAAGGGCAGTACCTCCTGGAGTGCCAGATCCCCAATTAACCAGTTTTCTACATAAGAGGTGATCTGAGTGCCCCGCAAAAGGGATGCCATGGGAAAACACAAGAGACAACAATAGGACCAGCACCTAGGAGAAAATCTGGAGTACAAAGGTAAGACTACCAGGTCAGAGTCCTGGGGGAACGTCAGTCAGTATATAGGTGTCTTAGCTGACCAGAAGGGCCAGAGGATCCTCACTGGGGACAGACAGGTATGGCAGATCTGTTGCATATCATGCAAAACTGCTGGACCCACGTGTTCCAAAAGAGACAAATGTATTCTTTGGGAGAGAGAACACTGGCCAGGTTGGGGATACAGTTCCTGAGACCGAGCTGGTACAGGAGACCCATGGGGGTAGGGGTAGGTCTGGTAATCTGTGTGGTGGCACAGGAAGGTTGACGGTTTAGAAGCTGAAGAGAGCACAGGTGGTAAGAGCTTAGTTTGTCATTTTGAATGGACATTCCCTGAACCTAGATGCCTGAAGGGCAAACTATCTATGAACCCACAGGGATTAATGAATATACCTTCACCTAGAAAAGTGAGGGTATACCTTTATGTTGATGAAGGCCTCCCTTTGGGTTTAGCAGACGTCTTACACCAGATCTTGCAGGTGGCCGGAAAACCATGGTGGGTTCGTTTAGGTCAGGGCAAAAAATATTATTGTACTTTGCAAAAAGAACACTTATCCTTTAAATGCAAAATAACCATGTTGTGTAAAATTTAGGGCTACCTTTGGTTCTTTCCTCTCTTCTGTGGGCTGTGGTTCTGAAGGTGGTTCTTCTGTAGTATTTTCCTCTACAAATAAAACATTCAAATATCATACAGAAATTACATCATAGACAACTATTTGTCAGTTAATGAATTCAAGTATAACATGTCTCCATCTCTCTACATAACTTATGATGTGTATAAAGGGATCTAATGCAAAAGGGAAAAGTCCTGAAAGTCGCACATACAGTATCTGCAAATCCCTGTAGGAAAGAGTATGACAGCCCCAGCCCAGGCTCCAACCAGGCCACACCTCCAATGAGGGACTTATCAGTTACTACATAAGAGGACCTGGTGGAGCCTTGAGTGGCACCTGTAATTTTAGTTTGGGCCACAGTTCATAAAGAGATGACTCTTCCAAGTATATCGCTAGAAGTAATAATTGTAGCAGACAGATAACAGAAAACTACTAAAAAATATAAGGACTGTGCTCACCTATTCGCTCACTTATTCGCTCATTCTCTTCACAAGTAGTGCCAGCAATTCCACTGCTCTCGAGGCCATAACCTGGGTCAGGTTTGCCAGTTATTTTTGCTGCATCTTCCACCTTACGGACGTGGGCTTCTACTAATGCTGTGGGAACCTCCTCCTTCATCTTGGAAAACTCCTCTATTAGGAATGAGTAAAAAAACATTTTAGCTACTGTTTTACCAGAAGAGATAGTAATCAAATATGAAGGGTGGCAGATAATCAGTTAGAAACAATCAAACTCTAAAAAAAAGAACAATAGCAGCAACAAGTTATAGAGCAATCGAATGTCCATACTACTACTGCTCTCTTTTTCTTTTACAAAAGGCTTTATAGTCTTTATAACATACATAATAGAGCCGATAGGATAACAATTCGAAAGCAAACAGTATGTGTGAATATATGGGAATTGCAGACAAAACATTTTTCTTCTTTCTTTTTTCCTTTTGTGGAAAATGTAAGTAAAAAACTTGGTTATGTTTATACATTTATAATTCTACATTGACAAGCTCACTCCCTTTGCCCGTTCCTTAAACCATGTATATGATATATCCGTTCCCATAGTCCCCATATCGCACACCCCAGCCTTCTCTTTCTTTTCCTCTTTGTTTCTGCTATTTTTCCCTTTTCTTATGTCTCCCTTTCCCTCTCTTGTGCTTTCTTTGTTCTGCTCTTATGCAGGCCCCCTCTGTACCCCTACATGTTTATAGAGGTCTTGGGTTCTAGCTTAGAGACATGCTTCTAACTGTCAATCTCACAGGGGCGGTAATACTAATACTAAACCATATATGAATATATGTTAAATTATTTTTCTTTTAATGTAGAATGCAATGAATTTATGTTTATTCTTTTGTTCATAGAATATGCCAAAAGCTCCTGAGGAAGCGTTACTGAACACGTAACATGTAGAGCAAGTCGAGCTATTTTGATACACTGTCTCTTTTGAAACCGTTTACGATTGAACAAGTATAATGATTGAACATCTGAATCTTGTTCAAACATGTACTAAGTATGTAGATGGTGTATCTAACATGCTCATAGGTATTATCTGTGAATATATGTAAGTCTATGTACGTGTTTTTTAGCTCTATTTTTTGTAATAAACATTCAAATTTTTAATCTTCTGTGTTATACCTATAAAGTCCATCACTCCAAATTATTTTCTAATGATCTCCAATATCCGGATGTGGCATTAACTATTTATGTGCCGTATCCACAGTACCACTCTGCGGTGATACAAATTCTCTTAAAACATTGCCATAGTTTCGTACAACAAAAAGAATGTGTAAATCTAGAACTTACAACACCACAAAAAATTCTATAGTTAGCTGAAACATCAGGCCGAAGAAATTGCAAATCCACAATTTGATCACAGAAAAAAAAAATAAACAGGAAAGAGCTGAAAACTCAATAATGACATAACTAGGCCATGTTCTAAATGCCTATTAGGTTTACATGCTAGTTAAATGGAGAAACAAAAAAGTAAAGAAGAGAAAAGTGTATGAGCAAGAAACAAGGGAAAGAGCCCAGGAAAGGTAGAAAAAGAGAAGGAAGAAAAGATAAAGAGGTCTCAGAGTTACTTCTGACTTTCATCTAATTCTATAAGGGGTGCCTTTTATTTCAACAACTTTCAGGTTACCTAAGTGTACCAGTGAGAAGGGTATAACCCCCCAGGGAAGCAGTAACTTCAGAATGTCTAATCTGCTGTAAATAGAGCTTTTCTCTGAAGTGGCTTTGCCCCCTGACCCCCCCCCCCCCCCCCACAAGAAAAACATCACCAGAGACTGAAACCCAACAATCCATATTTACTACTGAGAACTGCACCAGCATGGTAAAAGTCTTTAAAAAAGTGATTGTAAACCTCAGACATGAAAACTTAGGAAAGCATATCCATCTATAGTGTGTACTCGTCTCAATTAGGAGCACTAAGTGTAATTTCGGTCTGCTGCTTTGTTCCTCTGCTATCAGCATGAATCACTTCTGACAAGTTTTCCTGACACCATGAGAAAAAAAGGTGACAGGAGGGGGTTGTCCCTTTCCTCCAATTAGTCCCCAGGGCTCTGGGCACTGAGCTCTGTAGAGTGTAACCTTAGCTCTCCGCTCTTTTTTTCCGACAGCTCAGACAAGCTTTATGAATTCTGGATTTTTTGAATGGATGTAAAGAAGAGAAGACTGCAGATAAACAGATACACATTATGTAGAAGGATTTATTTAATCTCTGTGTATCACCTGAGAACAGTCACTTCACTGGGTGTATGTAAGAGTTTACAACCACTTTAACTACAATGCTGGAGCTCAGATCCCTTCTAGTGGACATCCTAACAAAGTGCTATTTTTCTTTAAATCTACCACATCCGATAACATTTTTGAGAATGGAAAAGGTCCTAAAATTCTAGGTCAAATGCAACTATTCAGTTCACTGCCTATAGTACTGTATAATAAAACTATGAAAATAATACCTAAAGCTGATTTGGCTGCAGCGGATGCTACACGCGGGTCCACCACAGAGGCCAGGAAGGCTACAGTACTCATTACAGGGTTGCCAGACTGGCTAAATGGTATAGGTTGATAGGCCAAAGGACCAAGAGATGCTTCAGAGTCCTCTAAATATGGGTCCTCAATAGGCAACCGCAGGAAGTGTAAAATACATTCATCTTGAGTGCGACTGCCAACATGTTCAGACACCTTGTTCCAGTCATCTTTGTACATTTCTAGAGCCTGAAAAGAACAGAAGGAAAAGAAAAACTTACGTTATTGGCATAATGCTACATTTACATGAACTGCATTGTTGTACCTGTCCATTAAAGATTACCTCCAGCAGTAACAGAGTCTCCTGTTCAGTCCATTCCCTTGTGGCACTCGCAGCAGATTTACTCTACGAAACAATATAAAAACAAACTGAAGTAACTGCTAGCAATGGAGAAATATTTAAAAGAAGAAATAAGAATGGTGCCTGTTAAAAACATGTTAGAAACATCTTCTTAATATAATAGCCATAATAGTAAATTTCTACTTATGTTATTATAAGGCATTTGAATATAAGAATCAGCACAAACTACATAAAGGGTAAGTTCACCTGTTCACGAAAAATTTAAGTATGATCTGACTAACTGTCCTTGCCACCTCTCAGGACCACCGCTGCAAATACAAGCCAGTGCTGCTGGTGTAATGATTTGTGCATTGTCAAAACATAGCCCCAGTGGTCAGCACAGCCATGTGATCATGCTGACCAATGAGAAGCGCATACAAGGCTTCACTCACTGATCAGCTTAGTCTCACTAGTCAGCATTGTCATGTGTAAGTGCTGACCAATGGTCAATGCTTGCAATCGTGAACATTATGATGAATACTCAGTAAAGGGGGCAGTGCATTGCAGTGTTGCTCCAGAAGTATGGGTCATCACAGGTGCCACGTGCAGTGAGGTCCATAGGGGTGGTCAGAATATTTGGAGTTAGTTCACATCTTCATTGGTTGTAAAAAGTAGAACTTACTCTTTAAGATTTTTAAACAGAAATGAGAATATGCTACACATGGGCCTTTAAATATACCACCAAAAGGTGTAACAAACATAAGATAAAGATATATAAAAGATTATCACTTTATTTAGACATGTAATGGATATATTCAATAAAAACATCTTAAGGTCAAACACCCAAGTTAGCTATCCAATGTTACTGTATGTTACTTGAGATCAACCTATGAGGGTCAACGTGTTTCCTGGGGATCCCCACTTCATTAGGACCTGGGATCCCAATTTAAAAGTGCTGTAACAATACATATAAATAAATGTTTGTTTACTAATTTACCAGGTCCTGATGAAGCAGAGTTCCCTGCGAAACGTGTTGACCCTCATAGGTTGGTCTCAAGGCCTTACATACAGGAACATCGGATGGCTAACTTGGATGTTTGGTTTTAATATGTTTTTAGTGGATATATCCATTACATTTGGGCACCACAGTAGCTAAATTGTTAGCATTTCTACCTAGCAGCACTAGGTTCGTCGGTTTGAATACCAACCACTGCACTACCTGCCTGGAGTTTGCATGTTCTCCCTGTGCTTGCGTGGGTTTCCTCCGGGTACTCTGGTTTCCTGCCACACACCAAAGACAAGCTGGTAGGTTGTTCATTGGCTCCTGTCTAAATTGGCCCTAGCATGTTTATGTATTATTGTGAGTTAGAGACTTTAGATTGTAAGCTCCTCATGGGCAGAGACTGATGTGAATGTACAATGTATCTATGTAAAGCGGTGTGTAAATTGACGGCGCTATACCATACCTGTAATAAATAAAATAATAAATTACATACCTCCAAAAGGTGTAACAAAGTCCCATAATCAACGTACTCTCATTTCTGTTTATTATGGTAGAGATGATACCTCCAAGGGCATGAGTTGATTCAGCACCCCGCCCCCACATACAACGTGTTTTTCTCTTTAAGATTAATAGTTTTATTATCATCATAAAAGTAACAATATGATTGTTCAATATAGTGAATTTTTCAGAAATCGGGTTAAACTATATCTAAAAGCAAAACTATATATTTTTTGGATTTAATAGGGTGTACAAGGATTAGAACCCCTGTTAGGTTTTTATTGGTGTCTGTGTCCCTGTTGGGGAAATTAACCACTTCCCATCCATCGTCGTACCCGTACGTCGCTGGACTTTCGGTGGTTATACTGGGATGACCCGGTACAGTTTGTTAGAGCTGGCAGTTGACTCTCTTGTAATAGCAATCGGAGCAGCTCACCAACTGAGCTCTGATACATCCTGCTCTTGTAAGCTCGCATCTTGTCACTACAGGTTCCCGTAACAGACCTGCAATTGCTGCTGACACCGCGGAAGCAGGTGATGCCCTCCAAGAGCTGATCCGCCTCTCCTACCCCCAGCAAGAAGCAGAGACCATCGGCGGCTGCATGCTGACGCAAGCTTGGCGCATGGACTGCAGGCTCTGCTAGCAGAAATGGATCTCTCAGGAACAAAGGAGAGCGCCACAGCTCATACAACACAGCCACAAGGTGCTGACACAGCCCTTATCCTACAGGCTATTGAACACAGTAGGTCCTCGCTCCTGGTAAGAATAGACCATCTTTCTAAAGAATGCAATTTAATAAGAAATTATCTTGATAAAATCAGAGACTGACTAGGGGAAACTGAATCCCGCGTCTCAGTGACTGAAGATACCACCTCACAGCATTCCCAAATTCTGCAATCTCTCCAGCAAACTGTCCGCATGTTGGTCACTAAGTCGGATGATGCAGAAAACCACATGCACTGCAACAATGTGCGAGTACTGGGCCTCCCCGAAAGCACAAAAGGCGATCACCCTGCTGACTTTGCTGAGGCCTTTTTCAAACACCTCTTGGGACTTACTGAGATCTCCCCCACCTATGTGTCGGAACGTGCCCACAGTGTGCCAACGGGTTGAGGCATCCCTGGTGCCCCAGCCAGACCTTTCCTGGTCCGATTCCCTAATTACAGGGACAGGATACTTAGTGAAGGCTGGAAGCATCTGCCCTGTCAAGGCTCAACGGTGCACTTGTTCCCGGATTTCTCGACAGAGCTTCAGAAGAGACGGAAATCCTTCACAGAATTTCACAGGAAGCTCCGGACCAACTATATTCAGTATAGTATGCTTTATCCCAGTCGTCTTTGCGTTCCTTATGAAGGGAAAGTGAGATTCTTTGAGACCCCTGAAGATGCTGACAACTGGCTCCTTAAACTTCGCGGAGGGGGTCAGCAAGCCTGATTCATATCCTGCTATGGTGAGATATAATGAATTGTCCTCCCCTATTCTCTTGTTACAACTGTTTTTGTTCTTTTGTTGTTCATGCTCCTTTTCATCCGAAAGTCATAGACCGATTAGTGGGTGCAGATGACAAAGAGGACAGTCGCTTCTCTGCATACCAAACCTATATTCTTCCTAATCCATCCTGTATTAAACTTCCATAAAGATTTGACCACATCCTCTCTACCCTCCTACCAGATCTCATGGTGTGTGCTAGAGAGTTATGTTATGCTCCTTGTTTACGGAACTCAATAACCTCCCAATGTCTATAGAGTTATTAAAGGAATTGACAACCCCCCTCATCAAGACAGCTACTTCAAGAGGCCGCAACGGATGTGCATGGGGATACCCTTCCCATGTGGATTTATGCCCCATAGGTTATCTTGAGCTGCAGACTTAGTTGTTCTGGGATAGGAAATTGCTAAGCTGCATCATGTTGGGGTTAAGGCTTAGCAGTAGGGAGTTTTTGCCGTTATATATTTTTTTCCTTTTCTTTATTTGCTCGCATGCTCTACTGGTATTATGGACACATGCTGCATTTTTCTCACTGTCCGCATATCTGTCTATGGGAGTTACTGTGTACTATGCTTTAAATTAGTTCGGTTATGTCCGATATCAAGTTAGCCTCTTGGAACATACGTGGCCTAAACTACAAATTCAAATGCTCTCTCCTGTTCAAGTACTTAAATTCTCACAAACCACACATTTTGTTCTTATAGGAGACCCATGTCACAGGTAATCGTGTCTTAGCCCTGCGCAGAACATGGGTACACCAAGCTTTTCACGCAACATATTCCACCTATGCCCAGGGAGGTGCAATCCTTATAAATAAATCCATCCCATGCAAGGTGGAAAGAGTCCTAACGGACCCTGGCGGTAGATATATAATATTACTTTGGGCCTTTGTTAATGTATACTTGCCACCGCCGGTAGATTTACAACTACTATATTCTTATATGCGAAAAGTTGGCCCCATTCCAAACCACACATATATGGATAGGGGGCGATTTCAAATTCAATCTTAGATGCCACATTGGATACATCCAACTCACAACGTACTGCGAGCCTAGACCTACTGCATTTTGCAGACATGTTTGCTTTAATGGAAATGTGGAGATGGAAACATACTTTGACTAAAGCTTTCTCTCATTTATCAGCGACTCATAAATTGAGCTCATGTATAGATCTAGCCTATGGCAGTGCGTCAGTTATTTCTAAACTGTCCAGGGCCTCGTATCTTCCAGCAGGACTCTCTGATCACTCTCCATTGGATTTACACCTCCTTGTAGGGGGACAGAGAGATCTAGGTACTTGGAGACTGACTCCTCGCTGGGTGCAGAATGAAAAAGTAGTTGAAATTGTCTCCCCGTGCCTGGATTCTTACTGGTCAATTAATACAAATACGTCCTCTCCAGAAACAGTGTGGGATGTCTTCAAGGCAACTACCAGGGGTTACTATATATCTGCCATTAAGGCCCCTAGATCTGAAAATGCTTTTTTATTTACAACCAATTTATAAAATTTTGAAGTTGAAGCGGCTGGGTCCTTTGCAGGGCACCCCACACAGGAAGTCTATCTCCAGCTGGCTCGGGCCAGATGGGATTTAAACCTACATTATACTACATTGACGCAAACTTATGTTAATTTGTTGGCGGGCAAAATCTTCCAGTCTGGAAATAAGAATGGCCAAATGTTGGCTGTTTAATGTTGTTTTGTATATTGATTTGTCTGCCCCCCTGTGGCGTTGTATGGCATGGCGCCCTTAGTGCTCGGTCCTGCATGGATTAGGTTGCCCACTACTTCTGGTGGTTTCCATGGCACAGCGCCGCACACCCGGTTTGACCTTGTGACCGGATGTGCGGCGATCGACGGTGGCATAGGGGACCCATTCGGGTTCCCCTCTTCCCCGTCTCTGCAGTCTGTACTTTGCCGTTGCCTCGTATCTTCCCCCCCCCCGGTCCTGTTTCAGCGCATGCGCGGAGTTTCCATTGCCGCGCGTGCGCTGTGTGGTCCGGGTGACGGCGCGGCCCGGCACATGCGCAGCTGCCTGCTATGGGGCCGGGAGACGCCGCTCTGATTAGACCGGCTGCTCCCGATCTGGACATGCCTACATATAGGGCTGTTTTTTCCACTCCAGTGGGACATACAACAGGCAGCAACCCAGCAGAGCGGTGCAGTCCTCAGAATTTTCTGTCATTTATTGTGGGGTAAGTCTGACTGACAGCTGCCGTTTCTGGTGAGGCTTCTATACATAGACATGTGCACTGACCTCAGTGTTTATTGTTTATTTTTGATTACGGTCATATGTATCTATCTATGTTTTCTTCTATACACCAGAACTGCAGCTCATACAAGCCTTTTTCCCCCCTATCTACAATCATTGATGTTACAATTACCTGGGACGCCCCGGTTCTCTGCTTGCTGCCAGTCTGACTTTTCTCAGAAACTCTTCTATCTGTGATCGCTTCCAGTGATCCATTGAATCAGCTCATCTATGTGAATATCTTTTTCTTGCTTTTTTCTCATCTAACCGGTAAGCCATTTTTTGTTTATTAATGTTGCTAACCTAGTCACTTTTCCGTATCCCTTTTTTTTTTTTTTTTTCTCCAGTTTCGCGGTCAATCACCCATTCCGCAAACCACGCATCATTGTCATCCTTTATTAACCCATCAGTCCAAATTTTTATTTTTAATTTCGATTATGATATCTGATGCTTTTGTAGACTTCCCTGTGATTGGGCTGTCCTGGACCGCTGGTTTGTGCTGCCTTTCTATGTCGGACCGTAATCTTTGATAGGACCCCTGCCGTGCCTCGCCATTGGGGGTTGGCCTTTTTTCCTACCTTCTCCAATAAAATGGCTACTTGCACTGCCTTTCATAATATTTCTACTGAGAACAACCTCAACTGTTTGTGATCTTGATATATGTCTTCTCTGTTTATATGTATCTTTTTTATTAGAACCTCTAGCTCCTGAAGAAGCGTTCTTTGTCAACGTGAAACATGTAGAGCAATTGGAGAATACACCATTTTGGAATACCAGACCTGCAGTGCCCCTTCAATTTCCAACTCTCTAGGGGAAGTTTATCCTTTTCTTTTACCTGGAATATATTGCACTGTTATTATTATCAGAATTACTTAGGAGACTGCAGGATAGGACTCCCAATGGTGTTATCACAGATGTTGTATGTCTATATCTGATGTGTTTTTAAATGTCCATGTCTATTCCCCATGTTCTTTGTATGTTATGAATAAAATTCAACCTTTTTTATATATATAAAATTTTCTTTATATACTTTTTGTAGTCCATTACAATTGTGCCTTAAAAGTCCCATCTTTTTTCCTTTGATACTTTTAAATACACTATTGGGGACGTTGGCACAAGTAACCGACAAGTACCTACAGAGTCACCCTGTATATTAGGTACTTTAGTACTAGGATCTTCCTTCTGATATCACTGATCAATATCGATCAGATTGGGTTCATGCCAGGGAAATCCACAGAGATCAATATAAGGAGAGTCCTTACACACCTACAAATCCCATCCCCTCATTCTCAGACTAGAGTTTTGGTGGCCTTAGATAACAAGAAAGCTTTCGATACAGTGATTTGGAGCTATATGTTGTCTGTACTGCAGGTTTTTGGGTTTGGCCCTAATTTCAGCAAGTGGGTTAATTTATTATATATATCCTAGATTGCACAGATTAAACTTGGGAACAGGCTTTCTGATCCTTTTCCCGTACAGAGAGGAACCAGGCAAGAATGCCCCCCTCTCACCATTCCTGTTTGCTTTGGTGATGGAGCCGTTGGCCACTGCTCTCAGACGATCTGCTGCAGTGGTCGGTATACAGGTGGGGTCTATCACTGAAAAAGTAGCTCTATATGCTCATGATTTGATGCTCTTCCTCAATGACCCTGGACCTTCATTATGTGAAGCTCTCCAAATCTTTTCCCGGTTCACAGCTTTGTCTGGTCTGAGGGTCAATTGGGAGAAATCGCATATGCTACCCATTGATCCTTAGGCACGTCAGATGGCGGACCCCTTACTCTCTGTCCTGGGCCTCTTCCATGCACTACTTGGGGATCACACTTTACCCCTAATGTCAAGTTAAAACTATACCCCCTCCTCATGATGCTCAAATCTAAGCTGAGAAGAACATGGGATAATCTCCCGCTATCACTTATCGGTCGAATAAATTTACTAATAATGAAAATTCTCCTGGTCTACCTATATGTGATTCGGCATGCCCCAACTTGGATACCCAGCAACTTTTTTTAGCAATTTGACACCATTGTTTCTTCCTTTCTCTGGAGATCTACCGCTCAAAGGTTTAGCAAAATGATTCTCAGAAGGCCCTGGACACAGGGGGGACTGGCCTGTCTGGATCTCCAGAAATACTATTATGCAGCCTTACTCTCCTACGCCCATAACTGGGTGATATCGGATGATACAAATGCCTCAGTGGTTCTTGAGGCTGCCTTTCTGGGGTCGTATGAGTCATTGAGGAATGTGTTATATTATAGGGGTCCCCAGGCTCCATTTCACCTCACGCTCTCTCTGAAAACAGTAATTCGAGTATGGCAAGCACAGGTCTGGAAGCACCAGGGAGAAATGCGCAGCTGATCCCCTGCCACTCCCTTATGTCTCAACTCATTACTTTCTGAATTTTTGTCTATCCCAGACCCGGGGTTGTGGGCAGTTAAAGGCATCAAAAAGATTGAACATATATGTGTAAATGGCGCGCTTGTCTCTTTTGATGCCCTTTAATATTATTTTGGATTCCTACAAGTTAGGCATGCCTTTTCCACCCAATTTAGTTCTCAACCTGTAACTCTCCCCCAATCAAATCTAGAATCCTTATTAAGAGACAAGCAGTTGGATAAGCCCTTGTCTAACATTTATAAGGCGCTGATGCCCTCAGTTCATTTTGGCCTAGAAAGACTATATTGTAAATGGCAGGAGGAGTTGCCTTTCATGGATACAAAGGATTGGGAAGACATATGGGAATATCCATTTCTTCAGTTAGGGGCAGTCAGGGATCGTTTGATTCAGTTCAAGCTCATTCACAGAACTTATCTAACTCCACAAAAATTGAACAAAATCTACCCGGGGGCCTACCCCTGTTGTTGGAAGTGTAGTGGAGGCGAAGCGGACTTTTGTCACATGGTACGGTCCTGCCCCATGCTACAATTATTTTGCACGTTGATAACTCAATTTATATTCTCCCTGGTGATGATTCTGATTCCCCTGACAATTTCAGTCTGTCTGTGGGCCTGGTCAGTGATTTGGCACATTGCCAAGCAACACAGACTATTATAGGGCTATTGTTTTATGCCCGGAAGGCAATAATTTTAAAATGTAACAGAGGTGCCCTCCTAAAATTTCTGGAAGATTTTAGTCAATACAACTATTCCCCTATATAAAGCCACATACCTTTCACGTGGTGTTTGAACAAATTTGATAAAATATGGATTATTTGGGTGGAATCATTAGAAACTAAAGCTACTCACTAGGGTCAGATAAGACAGTTGAAGTGAGGTGGTAATGGTTAAGCCCTTGTTTATTATTCGGGGTAGCGGGTGTCTCTGTTACCAAATGTGGATTCTGAAGCCTAGTACACATACACTCCCCTCAATGTTTATAACCTATGCTTGATTTCTTACTGTGCACAAATAACTTCACAGATGCATTACATGTCATACGAAATGCAAGACGAGCAGTGTTAATAGTTCTTAAAGCAGCGTTCCACCCAACTTTCGAATTTGTGGATAGATAGGGTGGAAAGACCACCCCTCCACCCCTCATTTTTGGATATTTTTTTTTCCCACTTACCTTAGTAGCTGAACAGTGAGCTTCCGTCCCAGCCTCGCTGCGGTGAGGTACGTCTTGTCCTCTTTTGGCTCTGCCCCTCCTCCCGCTGCCTTCTGTGAACTGTGTGTGTCCCAGAAGACGACGGGGCCATTCAGAAAGCACTGCATGACTCGCGCATGCGCAGTAGCACGGCCGGTTTCCCTTAGCTACTATGGCGGCGCCTGCACCCGATCTGATGGACGGATCGGCCTCAGGGGCCGACATCGCGGGCTCCCTGGACAGGTAAGTGTCCTTATTAAAAGTCAGCAGCTACAGTGTTTGTAGCTGCTGACTTTAAATAAAAACTTTTTTGAGGGTGGACCTCCGCTTTAAGACTTAGCTAAGGCTCTATCTTTAGCTAGTAGAGCTATTCTTTTACTAAGCAATTGTTTTGATGTTTTTTTTTTCAAGCCAGGGTATGTATTTTATACTTTTGAAAATCAATAAACAGGATTTAAAAAAAAATGAAAGCATGCGATACCAAGCACGAACTCTCACAAATACATGCTCGCCTAGCCTCACAAGCCTCTACCCTCAGGGACTTTCAACGTCACCTCGAAGATCTTGACAATAGGGGCAGGAGTAACAATATTAGGGTCCGAGGTCTTCCAGAGGCGACCCAGGATGAAGACCTACCATTGACCCTACAAGCCATTTTCAATAGTATACTGGGCCGTCCAGAACATTGAAAAATCAAACTGTACTGGGCCCACTGTGCTCTCCGCCCCCGCGGACTGGGGTCCAGACCCCGAGATTAATTTGTAGGGTGCATAACTACACCATCAAAGAAGAAATTATTAGAAAAGAGCGCAATATGCACACTGTTGATTTTGATGGCGCCCTCATACAGCTCTTTCGGACTTATCGTGGATCACCCTTCAGGAGCGACGCTCTCTACAGCCACTCCTCACCACTGGGGTATCCCCTTTAGCCTTACTGCAAATAAAGACGGGCGGTCCACTACACTACGGTACCCAGAGGATCTCCAGTCATTCTGTAGAGATCTGAACATCCCTGTGCCACCTACTCCTGGATGGGATCCTCTTCCGGCTCCTACCTCGCACCCAGACCCCTGGATCCAGGCAACTGGAAGGAAGCGCCCGAGGCCCCCTCATCCTCCTGGCCCCTCTCCTCCACGTCATCAGGACTGAATCCTCAGCCCTTCGGACGGCTCCTCCTTGAGGATAGCTTCCTAATTGGCTCTTCCCTCCCATGGTACTAAGGGAGGGGGGTTTTCCGTTTCTTTTTTTTTTCTAGTGAGAGTATAAACTCATGGACACTAATATATTTCATATATTAACATGTCTTTGTTTGCCCTATGTAGTTCTATAGGCCACAGACGAATCCCTCCCCTCCCTCCCCACTACCCTTCCCTCTCCTCATTCACCCCCCCCTTTTTCTCCTTTTTTTTTTTCCTCTCCCCCTTCTCCCTTCTCTCAATGTCAACCATGGGGTGTTGGACCACACCTGGCAAGCCCCAATATCCCCCCCGGGTACTCATCTTGGAAGTGCTGGACCAGGGTACATACCAACGCTAAATTTTTGAGATCTCTGGTCCTTATCCTCTCCTTTTTTTCCCTCCGAGCAAGTAGCTCATCCAGTTGTTCTTGGGTTATTGTTATAGCTTCAGTTACAGTTTTATACCATTTGATAGTTGCAGGTTCATTTCTAATTTCTAACTACAGTTGCAGGCAGGCCCGGGAGCAGATCACCTCCGCCTTGGGTCCACCACCGCTTCTCCCCCCAGGGGCTCTCCGAATGGTTCAGATCTTATTTTACTTGACGGTGGTTTTTTTGGTTGCCCCCGCCAGGAGGAATCCTTCGGAGACTCCCAACCTACCGCCCTTTTCGGGTGGGTGAATTGTTTAACATATTTGATTTTGTACTAAATGATTTGTTCCTTTCTCACCCTCCTCTCTGTGCCTCCTTATGGCTCTCTTCTCCCCTCTCTCTCCTACTCCCTATCCTATTGGACACCCTCCGTCTCCACGGCTCAGGTCCCATCTGCCAGGGCTTGAATCTACGACCCGAGACCCCTACGTGGAAACTACAAACAGACACCCTCAACGACAGGACACCACCGAGTCTGATGGGTAAGCGAACGCCATCTTTCTTTCAATATCCACCATGATTGACATAATGTCACTAAATGTGAAGGGCCTCAACTCCAATGTCAAACGAAGCCTGGCTCTGCGGGAGTTCAAGCGGTCCACAGCGGACATTATCTTTATTCAGGAGACACATCTCGAGAAAACCAGCAACATGGCATTTGCTCTCAAGCACTTCCCTCAGATATACCTTGCCTCTAATCCACGCAAACGAGCGGGGGTAGAAATTCTTTTTAAGCAGGGCTCTTCTTTTCATCTCCAATCCCAATACTCAGATCCACACGGGCACCATCTTATTCTACGAGGCACCTGGAAGGGTACTAACCTTACCTTATGTAATATCTACGCCCTGAATACTAATCAAAACCCCTTTCTCTCCAAGGTGTATAAACGTTTGGTTTGCAGCTCCCCACCAATTTTTGGTCATTGGAGGAGACTTCAATCTGACCTATTCCCCAGGCATAGATAAACACTTTGTAGGCCGTGGAAATCCCCACTCAGCAAATGATAGGAAATCCACCCTCTTTCGCCAATTAACTAGGAGGTATGCCTTATTCGACACCTGGCGCACCACTTATCCAACCGCTAAACAATTTACCTTCTACTTCCATCCCCACAAATCTTATTCACGTCTGGACTACTTTTTCGTTAATGCCCCAACCCTGCGATCCTGTACAGGCTCGGACATCCAAGCAATTTCATGGTCTGACCACGCCCTGATTAAACTCTCCCTGGCACTCTCACCGGGATCCCTTAGATCCTGCCACTGGTGATTGAATGAGTTTCTGCTTAAGCACGATCCCTCCAAACTGGAACTGGAGCGGACCCTGAAACTGTACTTTACAGAAAACAGCTCTCCCAATGTTTCCTCCGCTTCCATATGGGAAGCTCATAAAGCAGTCTTCAGAGGCCACTGCATATCATTGTCTACGGCCCTTAAAACGTAAGGCCAATGTAGCCCGTCGACTATTACTAGACAAACTCAGGCAATTAGAGACACGCTTGCTCTCCTGCCCATCCCTGACCATCCTTAGGGAACTTATAAGCACTAGGGCCGGATTGCAGGACATTGAACTAGGTAAGACTGAGAAGGCACTACTTAGGCTGCGGCAGACCTACTAGGACAAGGCCAATAAACCGCATACGCTGTTAGCGAGACAACTTCATCAGAGGGCAGCAGTTACGTCACCCGCTTCCCTCAGGGACTCAAGTGGTTCCCTCCAGTCTCATCCCTCTAAAATAGCTCAACTCTTTCACGATTACTACTCGACTCTATATAATAACCTAAGTGTCCCACATAACCTCCATCGCCCGACTTATCCCAGACCATCCAGTCCTATTTGCCAGACTGCGATCTTCCTACTTTCTCCTCCTCTGCCCTAACTAGCCTAAACTCCCCTATCTCTGAGGAGGAAATAACCGATACAATTAAATCTCTACCAAATAATAAGGCCCCTGGCCTTAGGTATGGCCCAGATGGCCTACCATACCTATACTACTACTTTTCTACCGCTTCTTCTTCCCCACATCACACCTCTGTTCAATTCCTTCTTGACCGACACACCTATCCCGAGAGACATGCAGACCTCCTACCTTACATTGATCCCCAAACCGGGAAAGGACCATACGCTATGTTCCAATTACAGGCCAATTGCACTCCTTAATACCGACCTAAAAATTTTTACAAAACTCCTAGCAAACAGATCAAACTACTTTATACCGTCACTAATCCACAAAGATCAAGTAGGATTCATACCCTTCCGTCAGGCAGGGGATAATACCCGGAGAGTCATAGATCTTATCGAGGTAGCAAACAGAAATAGGTCGGAGGCACTACTTCTCAGTCTGGATGCGGAAAAAGCCTTTGATAGGCTGAGCTGGCCTTTTCTGTTTGCAACGCTCCACCGTGTCGGGGTTAAAGGTCCATTCCTTCGAGCCATTGCCCATCTATAGTCGTCTCCCTCAGCCCTAGTTCGAACACAGTTCGCCTCCTCTTCCACATTCTCGATCACTAACGGGACCCGGCAAGGCTGCCCACTTTTCCCTCTCCTATACGCCTTATGTTGAGCCCTTAGCGGCCCATATTAGAAAGAACCCAAACATACATGGCATCCCTGTCCACATTAAGGACTTTAAGATATCCCTATTTGCGGATGATGTTTTGCTTACCCTTACGCAACCCCATATTTCCCTCCCGAACCTACACGTAGAGCTAGAGCGATATAGCGCCCTTTCAGGATACAAAATTAACAATTCAAAGACAGAAGCCCTCCTCCTTAATATACCTCCCCAGACACTGTCTGCCCTCTCACAGTCATTCAACTACGCTTGGAAGACTTCTTCCTTAAAATATCTGGGGGTCCACCTTACACTCACATACGACAATCTTTATAAGGCAAACTTCCCCCAACTATAGACATCCATCAGGAACTCCCTGGCCAAGGGGAAATCTTTACGGCTATCTCTCTTTGGTCGCCTCGCGACTATAAAGATGATGGTTTTACCCAGACTTCTCTATCTCTTTGAGACACTACCCGTCCCCATCCCAGCCACACACCTTAAGAAGCTTCGAGGTGACCTTATAAATTTTTTTGGGAATTATAAGAGGCACCGGATCGCTAGGTCAGTATTGTACGCCCCACGCAATCAAGGAGGCCTCGCCTTTCCCAACATAGCTAAGTACTATCTAGCAACTCAGCTACATCCTGCAGCCTCTTGGTGTACCCTCCATGCCTACAACCGATGGACACAAATTGAGAAGCTATGGCTGGCCCCCATCCACCCGAACTCCATGTTATGGAGCTCGGACACTCTGCCTGGCGGACCACAGTTACTGGGCCCAATGCCACTCCTTCGATCATGGCGGCGGGCTAAATCGACATATCCGCTTACTACCAATGCCTCACTGGTTACCTCATTCCTATTCACACCCAACATTCCGGACAGCTTGACCTCGCAGATGTCCCACTTTTGGAAGGATAAGGCCTTATTCCGTTATGGTCATCTGGTGGATATCAGAACCAGAACTTTGCGATCCTTTAAAAACCTTCACGAGGCCTATGGTTTGCCTAGTCAGGCTTTTTTTCGTTACCTGCAAATACGCCATTACGCGCAATCCTTCGTAGCGAGTCTTCAGTTTTCCCCCTACCTATTCCATCAAAATTCCATGTATCCGCTCTGAAGACATCGAAGCAGTAAGTAGATGTAAATGTGCTTACCGGAACTGATGGAATCCCTATCCTGATTTCACCCCAGCACAACCTTTGTCATAGACTGTTTTTCAATTTTTGTTTATACCCTTCTAAGGGAATATTCACACATGATTTCAGAGACATTCACTTTATATCATATATGGTGTCTTTTTCTGTTTCAGCGCTGCAATTTATCTAATTTCACTGGTTCATGTTTGTCACATTGTTTGTAGCAGCTTTTTTCTCTTAGTAAAATGTACATAATTTGTTGCCATTGCAAGGGTGTGCGCAATTTTAAAGCGTGACATGTTTGGTATCCATTTACTTTACCTAACTTCATATTTTACAAAAAGATTGGGTTATGTATTGTGTTTTTTTTGCATTAAAGATTAAAAAATAGGATTTTTATAACAGCTTACCTGTAAAATCCTTTTCTTTGAAGTACATCACGGGACACAGAGCCATAGAAATTACTATGTGGGTTATAGGCCACCTTCAGGTGATGGACACTGGCACGCCCTAAATTAAAAAGTGCACTTCCTATATAACCCCTCCTACTGGTGGGAGTACCTCAGTTTTGTAGCAAAGCAATACACATGTATACCAAAGAAGGGAGGGACCTCTGTGTCCCGTGATGTACTTGAAAGAAAAGGATTTTACAGGTAAGCTGTTATAAAAAATGTTCTTACCGTACATCACGGGACACAGAGCCATATTAGTTAGTATGTGGGATGTCCCATAGCAATGCCAACTGAAGGGAGGGAGACACAACAAAAGTAGGGCACCAAGAGACTAGAGGACTCATACTGTAGCCTGCAGTACACTGCGCCCAAAGGCGATATCCTCATGATCTTTTACATCTACTTGATAGAATCTGGTAAATGTATGGACTGAAGACCAAGTTGCGGCCTTGCAGATCTGAGCCATGGAGGCTTGGTGATGCACTGCCCAAGAAGCACTAACAGCCCTGGTGGACCATAAGATTGAACAATCACTTGACAAATCCATTTAGGGATAGTATATTTCGATGCTGCCTGTCCTCTTTTAGGACCGTCTGGCAACACAAACAAAACATGTGTTTTATGAATCTGAGCGGACACTTTCAATAGACTTTGACCGCTCTCACCACATCAAGAGAATGTAGTGATCTTTCTTCCACAGAACGAGTTTCTGGAAAAAATTAACACAGAACAATATCCTGGTTTAAATGAAAAACCAATACTACCTTCGGTAGGAATTCAGGATGAGGCCGCAATACAACCTCATCCTTATGAATAAACCAATATGACTCTTTACAAGAAAGAGCAGCCAACTCTGATACTATTCCTGCAGAAGATATGGCAACCAAGAAAAACACAGATAAAGCCGACATCTGGCCTTGATAGTACTCAAGGCCAGCTTCATTTATAATCCTATCTATAGGAATTCAAGGATCCTACCTATGAAATATTTCCTGGGGTGCCAACCCCTGGGTTTACACCAGGAGACATATGCCTTCCAGACTCTATAGTATATGACTCTAGAGGGTGGCTTCCTAGCATTAACCAAGTAGAAACTACTGAAGCTAACAGCCCACAATCTTTTAGAATGTGGGTCTCAATAGCCAAACCGCTAAATTTAGCGTTTGTAAGCTAGGATGGCATACCGGACCTTGCGAGAGAAGGTCTGGCCATAGCGGTAGGGTCCAGGGGTCCCCTACCGCCATTTTTACGATCTCGGCAAACCAAGATCTCCTGGGCCACAAGAATCACCTCCTTCCCTTCTTGCTTGATCCTGCAAGAAGGCGCAGAAACAGTAGAACAGGAGGGAACGAATAGATCAGTGAAAAACTGATCCCACGGAAAAAAACAAGGTATCTGTTCCATATGCCATCGGATCCCTTGTCCTTGACACAAAGTTGTCGATCTTGTTGTTGAAACTGGACGCACACAGATCCACATCCGGAACTCCCCATTTTTGGCATATTGACAGAAAGATGTCGAGGTGAAGGGACCATTCTCCCGGGAACAATTGTTGGCGACTCAAGTAGTCCGCCTGCCAATTCTCTCTTCCTGGAATGAAAATTGCTGATAGGCAAGGAATGTTGTTTTCCCAAGATAGAATATGATTCACCTCTCTCTGGGCTGCACGACTTCTCGTGCCCCCTTGGTGATTGATATGGGCCACAGCTGTGGCATTGTCGGATTGGATCCTGACAGGACAATTCCGTAGTCTGAGCGTCCAGGCCCCCCAGGGCCAGGCGTACTGCCCGAATCTCTAGAATATTGATGGGCAAGGTCATCTCTGATTTGGACCATTTCCCTTGGACAGACGCTTCTTCCAGGACTGCTCCCCAGCACAGAAGGCTGGCATCTGTTGTTACCACCTTCTAGGTAACTGGTAGAAAGGATTTTCCTTTTTGAAGATTTTTGGATATTAACCACCAATTGAGGCTCTGACGTACCTGGGGGGATAAATGCATTGGGAATTCCAGAGCTTGGACCTTCTTTTTCCAAGTTGACAGGATACGGTTTTGCAGCAGTCTTGAATGAAACTGCGCATAAGGAACGGCCTTGAAAGAAGCCACCATCTTTCCCAAAAATTTCATGCAAAGTAGAATAGAAGGATTCCTCTTTGTTTTGATCAACTGAATCAGTTCCCTTATGGAACTGATCCTTTCCTGGGGCAAAAACACCCTCTTCTGAGCTGTATCTATGATCAGCCCCAAGTACTGCAATCTTCTTGAAGGTTTTAAGGAGGATGTTCTAGGTTGAGAATCCAACCTAGGTATTCCAGGTAGCTGACTGTGGTGACCAAACTTTGGTTTTAAGCGGGCTACCAATTGATCTATCAAGAGTAGATCGTCTAAGTAGGCTAGTATCGTTATACCTTGAGCCCCTAACCTGGCTAAAGGAGGAGCCGGGACCTCTGTAAACACTCGAGGTGCAGTAGCTATACCGAAGGCAGAGCTACAAACTGGAATGAACATTTTCTACCTCGAGCGTAGAAATTTCTGGTGAGCAGGAAAATCGGCACATGGAGAAAAGCATCCTTGATGTCAATTGACGCCAGAAGTTCTCCCCCTTGTAGGGTGGAGACTACTGATCAGATTGACTCCATGCGAAAAGAACGGATATTCAAAAACTGGTTTAGATCTTTGAGATCTAAAATGGGTCTGACATCCCCGTTTAGTTTTGGAACCATGAAAAGGTTTAAATAAAAACCCTAATCCTTGCTCTTCTAAGGGGACCACCGATATCACTCTTTGAGACAAGAGATGATCCAAAGCTAGAAAAAGAGACTTTTTTTCACTGGATCTCTGGGAACTTTTGATCTGAGAAAACGAGGAGACGGGAACTTTCGGAACTCTAGTTTGTAACCTAGAGAAATTGAGGAAGCCACCCGTCTGTCTAGACATTGTTCCTGCCAGACCCTTGAAAACTGTGGAAGCCTTCCCCCCACTCTTGAGAGAGCAAGGTTGCCCATTCAAAAAGAGGCTTTAGTATATTGTTTTGAGGGTTTCCTCCCCCAGGTCCTCTTTTGGCCCTGGGACTGACCCTGAGGTTTACCTCATGAACCTGACGGTGAAGGCCGTCATGACTGCCTGGAGGCTAATGCCCCTGGCACCGAAGAAGAAACATGTTTTAAAATAAAAAATGCTTAAACTTCTTTTTAACCGGTAAAAGGGAACTTTTCCCATTAGAAATTCTTTGGATATACCTGTCCAGATCGTCTCCAAATAACCGTTCACTACGAAATGGGAAACTGGCCAAGAGCTTTTGCATGGCGCTTTGGCTGACCAATTTTTCAACCATAGGATTCTACGCACATTTACCAACCCTAGCATGAGCCGTGAGGCCTGGAGAATAGAATCTTTCATAGCGTCTACTGTAAAACACAACGCTTCTGATATCCCGGCCAAATCTTGGGCCTGCTGATCATGAATAATCTTGAGTACCTCCATAAACTTGTCTTTTAGGGACTGAGATACTCTGATCGCTGCCAGCGCAGGCTGAACCTGCGAGCGAAATATAGCTTTTAAAAAGGAATTCCAACTTCTTATCTGTTGGATCCTTCAGCATATGAGCATTGTCTATTGAACAAGTCAGGTACAGAGGATAAAGCAGCGTCAACTGCTGGAAATCCCCATTTCTTATAGAACTCTTCCTCCATAGGATAAAGTATTGAAAACTTTTTTTGGAGGAAAAAACTGTTTATCTGGGTGCTCCCACTAAGAATACATAAGCTTTTTTTTTTTTAGCCATTAATGGATAGGAAAAGCATGAACAGATTGAGGAGGCTTTAGTGAACCCAAACCAGAGGTGGGCTCATCGATTGACTGCGCCTATTGGCAGTAAAAATGTGAAGCAGACCAATTCAGTGAGAGATTGTACCAACAACCTTTCCTGCGAACCTGATCCTTTCGTATCAGGTTCTTCGGACATCAGCCTCTTCCTGGTCCCTTGAGAGAAATTTGTCATCTCTTGCTCCTTGTTTCTCAGCATGAGGGTCCTGAGCAATGGACGGGGACCTGTTATGCTTAGTCCCACTCTGGGAAGTGATTAAAGCATCAATTTTTTGCTCCAAACTTAGAATGGTTGGTCATATATACAGGGGTTGCAATGCTAAAAGCAGCTGCAACATTTGCCCCTCCTGATAGCTCATTCTGACCAGCCATATTACTCTCAGGGGAGGATGCCATCTTTTCTGAGATGGGTCTAGTGACTATCGTTTTTCTAGAATCCTTTTTTGAGGTGATTTTAACCTCCCTTCTGACCATAGCCCGATGCACAAAGCAGAGGTACTACCAGAAGGAATGCATGCATTGCTTGAGCAATAGTCCAGCTCTGCTGCTGCTATTAATGCTCAGCCTGATGCAGTAGTAAATGTGTCAAAGGAATGCCTGTGTCACCAAACCTCATATATACCTTCGCTCTTGTGTCCCTCTGCAACTTGCCAGCAACAATGGTGCCTTTAAAACACACATTCCCCGCGCTGGGCGTTGGAGGACGCCAACGCCGCGCTAAGCCCCGCGTCGCTACGGCCCTTCCTCTCTCCTTTCAAAAGAAAGCTTTTCCCGCACGAGCGCTCGATCCGATCCTATGGGATCAACAGAGAGAAATGGCGGAGGAGGTGCCTGGAAGCCGTCGAGCGGCGTGCCGTTCTTGCTTTTTTTTTTGAAGAGCTCCTTCCCTGAGGAAAAAACAGCACAGGGGGGCGTCTAGTGGGGAGGCAAACCCCCCCAGACTTACTGGAGGTCTGCTGCCAGCCGAAGGAAGAGAAAACTGCTTTTTCCTGCACACATTGTGGGCTCTCTGAGAAGCATGAGACATAAGTGCTCTATACAGCCCCCAGTGGTGACACATAGGCATGACAACATTTACTAATTAAAGGAGACATTCATAAGAAAATTTTGAAACTTTCTTAGAAAAACTCCACTTACCTTTCCCGCCGCAGGGTTTTCTGTGGTAAACCAACAGACCCAATCTTCACCCTTCATGGTATGTTCCGTTAAACGTTCAGGAGCTGGGGATCCTCCAGGAAACAAACAATCCTGGACCTGTAATAGCACCAACGCCAGTAAAACTTTATGGCCTTAATACCAAAAAGTACTGGATCCCAGGGTCCAGATCTCTAAAAAGAGAAGCGTTACAGAAAAGACCTTGTTTCTTCGGATACGAGGCCCGGGTACCATTCAATTCGGCCAAAAAGACACTTTGAATGGATCCGGCTGCATGGCTAGCCCCAGCAAGGATTGCTCTAGTGGAGCTCAGCACAGCACATCTTTACTCGTGACTAACACCTTAGACACTGGCAAAAAAACTGAGATACTCCCACCAGTGGGAGGGGTTATATAGGGAATGCACTTTTTAATTTAGGGCGTGCTAGTGTCCATCACCTGAAGGTCGCCTATAAACCACATAGTAACTACTATGGCTCTGTGTCCCGTGATGTTGGATAAGAGGAGTGTATTTTTTTCCCCAAAAATGTTTTCAAAACCACTGCGCAAATACCGTGTGACATAAAATATTGCAAAGCCCACCAATTTATTCTCTAGGGCCTCTGCTTTAAAAAATATATATATAATGTTTGGGGGTTCTAAGTAATTTTCTAGCAAAAAATACTAATTGTGACATGTGAACAAAAAGTGCTAGAAAAGGCCCAGACTGGAAGCAAAGAATAAGTTCACCCTTTGTAACATGTTACACCCATATTCAGGGTGTAACACGTTACAAATGCAGCATCCCCCCACCCCCACAGCAAGAGGGAGATCTTCAGGCGCCCCCCCCCCCCCACTTGTGGTCCCAAAAAAAAAAAAAAAAAACCATGGGCGTGTGGGGCGCCGCCCACCCAGCCCTATTTTTTCATTCACATTCTATGAATGTGGAAACGACAAGAATGTGAAAACGACCTCCTTTGCAGCTGTTGGCTTGTAGTTCTCAATGAACTACCATCGCACTGTTGAGCGCTCTAGGTAGTTAATTTGGTGTTCCTGTCCGTGTGTAACTACCTGATGTATGAGGTAATAGCAGACAGCTTACTCAGACTGTCTGCAAGAGCCCTGCATTGCACCCACGATCTGCTGATTTGCAGGCTTATCACAAAAAAAAAAAATAATAATAATAATAATACATGCACATTTTTTCCCAACAAAAAGATGTGCATTTATTTTTTTGTTTTACAAAGGTGAACTTATACTTTAACTCTCTCTATTCATCCTGCAGACCAACATCACTGGGAATAAATGAGAGGGGAAATGTACAATTCAGAGTTGCCACCAGAACAGGAACAGAGAGGAAATCTTTAAATGGGGATCTCTGTTCTGTTGATAGCTGTCTAAGAGGAGATTAACCTCACTTTGGGGATTTGCTCTCATTGCCTGTTGTGTCTACAAATAAAATGTGAAGGTAAATGGGACAGATGGCAAAAAGAGGGTTTTAACCATTACCTACGCTATCCAAAAGTGAAAGAAACATTTTTGCTTTATAGTCACTTTAAAGTGGAAGTAAAGTGCACTTTTTAACTTGTACCTGCAGGTAAGCTTATAATAAGGCTTACCTGTAGGTACAGTGAATATCTCCTAAACTTACATGGCTTAGGGGATATTCACACAGGATGTAGCCGGTGAAGTCACCGGCGCATGTGTTCTGAAGAGATGGCAAACCTGTGCCGTACCTTCAGAGTTCCATGACATATCTCCTAAACGTACATGGCTTAGGAGATATTCACATGGGATGCAGCCGGTGAAGTCACCGGTGCATGTGCTCTGAAGAGATGGCAAACCTGTACCGTACCTTCAGAGTTCCATGACAGGGCTACCACGCGCATGCACGGGAGTGACATCACGGCCCTGGCCATTCATACAGCCGGAGCCTGTGAACCTGGAAGGAAGGCTAGGTGAGGATGGAAGCGCGGGGGGGAGCCGTGACAGTTGTGCTGGAGGGCTCCATGTGCAGGTAAATCTGTCAGAATGTGCTAGGATGCGGTGCATATTAGTACATTATGACTTAAACCTGCAGAGGGCCCAATTTTTTTTTTTCACTTTTGTGGTGGTTTACTACCGCTTTAATGTAATCACAGTAATGTACTGTTCCCCAGATTTCCTCAACAGAGGGTGCATTATTTTTGTAGAACCAGACCTTGAAACTCACCTTGGATGTTGTATTCTTCTTACTATACATGTCAGTCCTTAGGCCAAAATTTTGCAGGTCACTTGGTTTTTCTTTACCTTTGTCTGGAAAACTAAGCATCTGCTGTGAGGCTGAGGTCTGTTAGGAAATTAGAAATGAAAAACAAACATGTGAGACAAGTAAAAAAGGAAAGATAAGAAAGTAAAGTGTGAAAAAAAAGCTTTATCAGAAACTTGGATAAATGCTTGAATACTGAAAAAATATCTAAGCTGAGAAGCAATCACCTGAATGTAAAACGGCTTCCTGAAAGATAACTGCAATAGTCCAGTAAATGGTTAAACATCAGAAATGGAAGACTGCTTGTCTTATTGAAACACAGTTGACATCTCAGAGTAGTGGCTGTACTTATGTGATGTATGGCAGTTGAGTCCCTGTAAAGCACCTTAGTTACAGGCAATAAATAGAAACAAGAGTACCTGTGGTGTTTTGGGCTGCAGTGGTACCAGTCCTGATGGTGTGTCAGCTAAGACATGAAAATGCGAAGTGGGAGGTGGTCCCATTGGTGTAGGACGACTCTCGGCATCCACTTGATAATTAATTAATCCCCACTGTTCCAAGAAGGCATGGACCCTGTATGAAGCATTCAAAAAATCTAACGAAACATCCATCACAAACTGTTCTGCTAGGAATTATCACAACAGAGGTCACCCTTTTAATTTTCATAAGAAGACATTGTCATACGCACCTCATGATAGCGCAAACATCGCCTGCCAGGTTGCGCCGGCATGCTGTTGAAGTGAGGTATTCCTGAGGATTCAGCCGATATGTGTCAATCATGAAATTTCGATATGCCAAATAGCTAAAGAATGGAAATAATTTTCATCATTTTGTTGCACTGATTACTTAGCATGCATTTTATATTTAAAAAAAACTGGAAGGTGGCCTTTTTACCAGCCACTCATTCAGTTCATGGCATGGCTTGGGGAGCAGAGACAGGAGGTCAGCTGACTGGTGAGGAATATGAAGTGGGAGGGGCTGGAGGAGACCCTATCTCCTGATTTCTGCACAAGTGTCACTGCTGCGAGACACCACAGAGCTGGAGACACAGTGAGTCACACTACCTGTGATTAGAGTTGCCATTAAAAGTCCCCACTACAGTTCTCAGATCAGCAGATGACCTTGATCAAGAGCACCTAAGTTGGCTGATCAGAACTCCCCCCCAGCACTGCCACTCATCCCAATTCCCATCACCCCCCAAGGTGTAAGAGAAGGAATAAAAATAGAGAATACATGAAAAGGAGGGGAAAAGAGGGGGAAAGAGGGGGGAAAAACAAAAAAAAGGGAGAGAAAGAATAAGAAAAAGACAGCTAGAGAGAGGAATGGGGGAAAAAAACAAGAAATTAGGATAGAGAGAGATAAGAAGGAAAGAAAGGAGAACACAGAAAGAGTGGTACATCCTAAAATGTACCATAAGGGGTTTTAATACTGTACAAGTGGAAGGGACTCCGGAAGCGCTAAATGTCCGTGGGTTAGGGTCGCAAATTCGTGGTCTTGCCTTGGGTGCTGACAACCCACGCTACAAAAATAATTTTACTGTTAGGGGTCCCCACAACTTGGGAAATTTTATCAAGGGGTCACGGCACTAGGAAGGTTGAGAACCACTGCTCTAGGTGCGGCCGGACCAGAGTCTTATAGAGTGGAGAATTATCACTTTATCCTTGGAGTTAATCCCTTTTAATGCATGCCAATATTCTTTTTGCTTTGTTAGCAGCAGCTTGGCACTGTATGCCATTGCTGAGCCTATCATCTACTAGGACCCCCAGGTCCTTTTCCATCCTAGCTTCCCCCAGAGGTTCTCCCCCCAGTGTATAGATTGCATTCATATTTTTGCCACCCAAATGCATTATTTTACATTTTTTTACATTAAACCTCACTTGCCATGTAGTTGCCCACCCCATTAATTTGTTCAGATCTTCTTGCAAGGTTTCCACATCCTGCGGAAAAGTTCTTGCCCTGCTTAGCTTAGTATCGTCCGCAAATACAGAGATTGAACTGTTTACTCCATCCTCCAGGTCGTTTATGAACAAAATAAATAGGATTGGTCCCAGCACAGAACCCTGTGGGACCCCACTACCCATACATTATAGTAGACAACCCCAGACAGGTGGCTTGCTGATGACATCAGCATCTGCTATTCTCACAGTGTGAAGCAGTCACTATTTTTAATGAGGCATATAGGCCCTTAACATGGATCCCAGAGCCTGTGTGTCTTGGGGAGACATAGACTTGAATCCAAAGTAACATTACTCCAAGGGTCCCCAGGCATACGCCTCACAAAGAGTAGTGTTCCCTTAAAAGCCAGGGCCCATAGTCAGTAGGCAAGAGGCCAGCATTCAGTCCCCTCCAAAAGCTTCTGTCCCGGGTGAGTCTATCACAGGCGTTCTAAGTAATTTTCCAGCAAACAATATTGATAACTTGTAAACAAAAAGTGCCACAAAAAGCCTGGAAGGCAAGTGGTTAATAAAGAGTCAATAACTTAGTCAGGGATTTGAATACAGAGACTCTGCCTGGCAATTTAAAGTAACTACTGGATTTGGATCAAGTTATTTCACACATTTAATAGCAATATATTGATCAGCTTTCTACCACACATAAGGCAACACATAGAGGCATCCACACCAGTCCCCACTACGGGGCAGCTAACAACCTGTTACAATCACACATACTCTAAGAAAATGTGGCTTAGAAGCTATATTTTACAAGCTATTTGATGTAGAGACCATGCCCTTACAACTACAAGCAAGAATGTGAATCGCTTGGCCATAATCCTGATGCTAATGGAAAGATTATGTTATTGGTCATGTGGAGCATACCCTATATATCATCATAGGGCAACTTTTAAGACCTACAAGGAAACAAGTCTGGCTAAATAACTATAATTTTCAATAGAATAAACAGTATTCATATGTGGGCTAATACTTACATCTCAGGGGTTTTGGATTTGTTCTTTCCATTAAAAAACTCAGGCAGTGCTCGGCGCTCAATTGCATGTACACTGCAAGAAGAATCCAATGATCACATCAGATGAACAACGATTTGAAGTAACGTCAATTAGGTAACAAGGGAGATGGCTGTAATACGTACCTATTATAGTCAAACCAGGCCGCATAGCTGGGGATAATAATATGATGCGTTTGTTCAGTTACGTTGTCTTCATGAAGGTCAGAGGTCTTCACTTGTTCACTTTTGATCCCAGAAGAGTTCTCATCTTCTTCCTAATAGGACCAAAGATCTATTAGCTGTATTGTTAAATATTCAGGGGAAAATTCTCTATAGTTGTAATTTGTTTATAGCAATATGCATTTGTCTATGGATAAATGTAGACAGGACAGGCCCAGTAATTATACACAGCTTCACAAACACTTGAATACTGTATCCACAAAAGACTAGTGGACTGAAATGTTGTAGTGTTACAACAGAGAGAGAGTACTATAATAATGACTATCTGGGTTGTACGCCACCTATAGGTGTATGGACACTGGCAACCAACAGACAGGAAGTTCCTCCCATATAACCCCTTCCATACAGGAAGTACCTCAGTTTTTGTAGCAAGCAATGAAGATCTCAGAAAAGAGGGGAGGGACCTCTGTGTCCCGTGATGTACTCCAAGAAAAGGATTTTACAGGTAAGCTGTAAGCAAAATCAATTTTCTTTATCGTACATCACGGGACACAGAGCACCATAATAATGACCATCTGGGATGTCCTAAAGCAATGCCCCTGAGGGGAGGGAGACACTATAATAGAAACTGCCATCAAAGAAGGACCTACTCCGCTATTTATAATATGCTGAGGCCAAAGGCAGTATTTTCTATGTGATTGACATCGACCTGGTAAAAACCTTGTAGATGTATAAACCAAAAGACCAAAATAGTGGTCCTGTACACCTGGGCCACTGACATCCGATGATGGATGGCCCAAGATAATCCTGGTAGAGAATCTCTCCCCAGAAAAATAGGATTTTTATAACAGCTTACCTGTAAAATCCTTTTCTTGGAGTACATCATGGGACACAGAGCCATAGTTATTAACTTATTGGGTATATAGGCACCTTCAGGTGAGGGACACTGGTATACCCAATACATCAAGTTCACTCCCTATATAACCCCTCCTCCCTCCAGGAGTACCTCAGTTTATGTAGCAAAGCAATATATCTAAACCCCAAAAAGAGGGGAGGGACCTCTGTGTCCCATGATGTACTCCAAGAAAAGGATTTTACAGCTAAGCGGTTATAAAAATCCTATTTTCTTTATCGTACATCATGGGACACAGAGCCATAGTTATTAACTTAATGGGATGTCCCATAGCAATGCTATTTGAGGGGAGGGAGAGACAACCTGCAGGGTATCCCCAGACTTGAGGACTTATACTGCTGCCTGCAGCACACTGCGACCGAAGGCGATATCCTCATGCTTCCTTACAGCCACCGGATAAAACTTGGTGAATGTATGTACTGAAGACCAAGTTGCGGCCTTACAGATCTGAGCCATGGAGGCCTGGTGACGCACTGCCCAAGAAGCACTAACCGACCTGGTAGAGTGCGCTTTGACTTGAAAAGGGGGAATCTTATCTCTTAAATCATAAGTCTGAATTAATAACTTGCCGAATCCAGTTAGAGACAGTGGATTTCGACGCTGCCTGTCCTTTCTTAGAACCCTCTGGCAGAATAAATAAGACATCAGTCTTCCGAATCTGAGCAGTCATCTTTTTTTTTATCCAAAGAAAAGTTTTTATTGAGAAAAACATATAAAAACATACCGACATTACAAGTATATTCAATGATACATTTTACCATGGGTGATATCTCAATTGCATGCACTGCAGACTGTATTATTGAGCTAACATTTCTTTAGTCATTGATTTGCTTGACTACTTAGCTTGGGGACATATTATAATCCGTTTTTAAACCCTAGCATCCGCCAATAAATAGAGGAAAAGAGCAAGCTAAATAAGGGTACATAACAGAAAGGAGAGGTTCTATCGGTATGACATTTAGTACCTCAAACCCCCCATACCCAACAATCTGCCCACGACCAGATCCACCGGGGCAAGCCCAGGAACATTCAGCCATGGTCCCCATAGTTTCTCGAACTTCTGTGGGCAACCTCTGTGTTGGTAAATTATTTTTTCCTTCCGTAACAGTTCCCCTACAGCATTAATCCATTCTTTAAGAGCAGGAGGCTCTTATGAAATCCAATGTGTCATTATTAGTTTACGTGCCACAAACATAGCTCTAGTAATTGCCACTTTAGTACTTTCCTCCCATCCCAGCTCGTCTATTACATTAAGCAGGCAGTGTTTTGGATCTGTGGGCACCGTAACCTGAAATACCCTGCTAATGGTGTCCACCACCCCCTTCCAATAGAGGTGGAGCTTTGGGCACCTCCACAGTAGGTGAATCAGGTCCCCGTGTTCCCTTTTGCATCTGGTACAGAGTGGGGTGGGTCGAAGACCCATAGCATACAATCTATGAGGGGTATAGTATACTCGTAAGATAATATATAGTTGTGTCAATCTCTGCGTAACGTTTGGAGAGCAGGTAGGTATCGCCTGCAACACTTCTTCCCATTGATCTCCATCAAGCAGGCCAACATCCCTCTCCCACTTGGCCAGCATTCCTAAAGGGTGTTTACTTAAAAAGTTTTGTAGTAACATACTGTAACATTGTGATATAAATCCATTAGTATTGTTAGCCCCTGCAATCAGATTAAACAAGGGTGTTGGTGAAGAGATCCAGTCCGAGGATTTACTCTGAGCCACCACAGCGTGTTTCAATTGCATGTAATAGAACTGCATGGACTGTGGTAACTCAAAGAGCCTCTGCAAAACCTCAAATTTGTGCATTTTCCCATTTTGGCAAATCTGTCTAATATAGAGCACCCCATATCCCCTCCACATCGCCCCATGCTGTATCTTGGCTAGTTCTGGGTACGTAGCAGTGAACCATATTGGGCTGTAGTCTGTGTAACCTGTCACTCCCTGTATATATTTTGTCTTGGACCAGATTTTATGGATTAGATCATAGGTCGGGTATTGCTTATTTGATTTGCCAAAATCCAGCGCCTCCAGGTCTGTCGGGACAGAATCTCTTTTTACTGTGTGCAGCATTACCAGTTCTGAGGAACTGCTTATAATTCTCTCCTTCTCTGTGCCAGTGTGCATTATACCTATTAATTGCTGCAGCTGCGCAGCTATATAGTAGAGCCAGGGATTAGGAAGGGCGAGCCCTCCCTCATCCTTTGGACGTTGGAGATGTTCGAGCCTAATCTTTGGTGCACGGCCTTTCCATATAAGCAATCTAAATAGGGAATTGATAATTCTAAACGTCTTTAGGGTCACTACCATGGGTGCATTATGAAGTACATATAGCAGTTGGGGCATTAAAATCATTTTTATCAGATTCACCCTGCCTGCTACCAACAGACAGAGCGAATTCCATGTTTTAATCCGTTCTCTAAAATTTTTGTAGCAATGGGGATATATTTAGTCTAGCGTAATCTCTGATCCTAGGTGTCACCTGGATTCCTAAGTATCTGAACGAAGTAGTCAGGGGTACCGCACTATTATTGGGAGGAATACCCCCTTCATCAATAAGCATCAGGGAGGATTTGGTCCAGCTGATCTGGAGTCCCAAATACCTGCCAAACTTCACTATGGTGGTCATGGCTTCTGTGAGAGATTTGTCTACGTCTCCAAGCAGCATCATGGTATCGTCAGCATATAGCATACATTTTTCCTGCTTGTCTCCGTATCGAAATCCGACAATATCTGGGTTGGCTCTTACTTTAATTGCTAGGGGTTCTATGGCTAATGCAAAAAGCAGGGGTGATAAAGGGCACCCCTGCCTCATGCCTCTCCCCAAATTGAAGGTGTGTGACATAGCCCTAGAGGCCCGGATAGCTGCTTGCGGGTTGTGGTACAGCAGACGCACCCACGATATAAATACGTCTCCAAAACCGAAACTTTTAAGGACTCCCCACAAGTACTCCCACTCAACGCTATCGAAGGCCTTCATAGCGTCCAGTGAGAGCAAAGCCCTCTGTCCCACATTATCAGCCGTGAACTGCATATTGAGGTAAAGCCGTCTCAAGTTTACTGCCGTCGACTTATTGGGCATGAACCCCGCCTGATCCAGGTGAATAATGCTCGTGATGGCCCCATTCAGCCTCATCGCAAGGACCTTAGCCAAAAGTTTAATATCACTCTGCAATAGGGATATGGGCCTATATGAACCAGGGTCTGTCGGGTCCTTTCTGGGTTTCAGTATGAGTACTATGTTTGCCGTGGTCATAGAGGGGGGCAAACTCCTTTTCTCCCTGGCCACATTAAAAATCATTAGTAGTATAGGTAGAAGTATTTCCGCGTATTGCTTATAGATCTCTATGGGTATCCCGTCCGCCCAGGGGGCCTTACAATTAGGGAATGCCACTAGGGCCGACTGTAGTTCATCTAAAGTGAGGGGAGCATCTAGAGCATCCCTTTGGCCATTTGTGAGATGTGGGAAGTCAATGTCCTGAAGATAGTCTACTAGTTCCTCCGGGGTATATTGCCAGTTGGAAGGTACAGGCTCCCATAGAATTTAGCCAGTTCCATCAGTATAAGGTCAGGGGAACTCACTAACCTACCCTCCGATGTTTTAATGGCTCCTATTGCTGGGGAGAGCTGTTGAGAGTTAGCTATCTTGGCCAGAAGACGCCCAGTACTTTCCCCCTCCTCGTAAAATGCCAACCTGGAGAAGAATAGCTTTTTCTCCGCCGTAGAGGATAGCAGCCGCTCATAAGCAGATTGAGCCGACTGCCATGCCTCCCTGGCAGGGTCTGTCGGGGTACGTACATAGGACTCCTCCAGAGCCACCACCTGTCTTTCAAGTTCCTCCTTATGCTCTGATGAGTTCTTCTTTACCTTGCCTATTTCTGAAATAAGCAAACCTCTCATATAGGCCTTAAAAGCGTCCCACTGTTCCATCGGGGACTGTAAGAATTCCCGGGCGTTCAGAAATTCTCCCATGCTCTGCTCCATCTCACTGTGAGTTAGAAATAATTTTAGCCAAAAAGCATTGAATTTCCATGGGGCTCTAGGGATCCCGGATTTTGGGGATATAATCAGGCTAATCACTAAATGTGAATGATCTGAGACACTACTGGGCTTATACAGCCCTTCTGAGACGGATGGGAGCACGACGAGGTTACCCACAGCCAAATCAATTCTAGACAGCGTCCTGTGGGTTTTGGAAAAACAGGAGAATTGTCTTTCCCTCGGATTCCTTTGTCTCCATATATCTACCCAACCAACCTCATTAAGCAATCTAAGCAATGGAGAGTCCCCCGGTGTGACAGAGACCCCCGAGCTGTGGTGTCTGTCCACGGAAGGACTCAACCAGCAATTAAAGTCCCCCACTATCAGCAACGGCTCTCCAGGTAAGTCAGCAGTGACTGGAGTACCGCCGCCGTGAACGACGGGGGCACGTACACACAAGCCAATATACAGTTCAGCTTTCCAACTCTGCAATGTAAAAAAGACATATCATCCCTCATCTTCTATACAGACATCAAATTCCTGAAAATCTACAGAGCTATGGATCATTACACTCACACCCCTTGAGTACGAGGTGTGGGTGGAGTGATATGCTTTCCCCACCCATGCATACTTGAGACAGCACTTAGTTTCGGCTGTTAAATGGGTCTCTTGCATACACAAAATCATAGGATGATATTTTTTCAAACATGTGGAAATCATCATACGCTTAAGTGGGGAACCCAAGCCTCTAACATTCCAAGAGATTATTGGCAGTTCAACCATTGGGCAAAACTATGCATGACCTCAAGGATTGGAGAATCGTAAGGGTCTCGTGCAGACGTCTCCCTGATATAACTGAGGCTACAGGGACAAGTGGGGCTGGGGGGGCCCTCCCCCGGAAAGTGTGATGGAGTCCTTGGCATCTCATGCCGCCCCCGGACGAGGAGTTTAAGCCTGATTTTAACGTCAATGACCTCAGTAGTGAAAGTTAGTACAGTGCAGCATTTCCAATAAAGAATTTGGTGGTGTTTTTCTCGGTATGAGTAGAAAAAATATAATAGAGAAAAAACAACCAAAACAAAAGACCAGGCTGTCAACCGGACAAGCCCATGTAAATGAAGTTGAAACCATAGCCAACATGGCATTCTCGTTTTATCTCTCACAGCCCTCTCAACTGTAAAGAATGGGGAAAAGGCTTCTCTTCCAAATATCTCGGCTAGCCAGGTCTGTACAGACGTGGTAGCATCTCTTCCTTCCGTTTTCTCTGGTAGGCCTACAATGCGTATGTTATTGCGTCTTAAGCGATTTTCAATATCATCTGCTCTGTTGTTAGTGTCTTTAGCAAGTTGATAGGCTGGCGGTAGTTTGTCCTCAATATCACTCACTCTGCTTTCTACTGCAGTTGTACGTTCTCTAATCTTCTGCAGGTCCTGTTTCAACAGGGATACATCCTCTCTCAGCCCACCAAATTGCTCTTTAAGAGTGTTCACAGACGCTGTGCAGACATGCACAGCCCTGAGTATGTCAGCTAAAGTTGGCTGTTCAGATTCTTCAGTATCAGTGTCTATGTGGAGTGAGGGAGGCCGCTCAGCAGCAGCGTCTGTCTCTCCCTGCACATCAGTGTGCAGTAAACCCAGCTCTCCTGGCATGTGAGTCTCTGCATGAGACGGTTCAGCAGATCCCCCTGTGCCTTGGTCCTGGGGCCCCCCCAGCTTTTGGGCATAGTATAACATGTCCCTCGAGTACTCCTTACCCTGTAATTTCTGGGCCTTCTTGTTAGCCGCCTCTCTGGACTTCTCAGTGCCTCGCGGTGTGCGCTGTGCTAGGGCCGCGGCGGCGCCATCTTGGATTTCGGAGGTCATTTCTTCCTCCTTTTTTTTTAGCTTTCCCCCGAGTACACAAAGCCGGTGGTTGATCCATGAGGGTGAGTGGGTCGGTAGCCATCTGGAAAGCCGTTTTTTAGCTCCCGATCGCTGCTGGGAGAGGATCAATAGGTTGTGCTGGAGTGGAGTTGTGAGAAACACTTCTTCTCACATGCCGGTCTTGGCCACGCCCCCCTGAGCAGTCATCTTTAAATAGACTTTGACCGCTCTCACCACATCAATGTAGTGACTTTTCTTCCCTGTAACATGGTTTTGGAAAAAACGATGGCAGGACAATATCTTGGTTCAGGTGAAAACCTGAGACCACTTTTAGCAAAAAATCTGGACGAGGGCGTAACACCACTCTGTCCTCATGAATAATCAAGTATGGCTCTTTACAGGAAAGAGCATCCAATTGCGAAACCCTCCTTGCTGAGGTTATAGCAACCAAGAACACCGTGCATAAAACCCCGGACTAAAGAATGTGTAGCAAGCAGTCCTTGAAATAAGACTGATAAAGCTGAGACTTGGCCTTTAATAGTACTCAAGGCCAACTTCATCTCTACCCCTAATTGTAAAAAGGCAAGAATTCTGCCTATGATATATCTCCGAGGGTGCCAATCCTTGGATTCACACCAGGAAACATAGGCCCTCCAGACTCTATAATATATAGTTCTGGAAGCTGGCTTCATGCATTAAAGTAGAGACAACTGACCCGGAAAGCCCACGTTTCTTCAGAATGTGGTTTTCAATAGCCAAGCCGTTAAATCTAGCGTTCGTAAGGTAGGATGGAATATCGGCCCCTGTCAGAGTAGGTCTGGCCATAGTGGAAGGGACCATGGATCCTCCACTGCCATCTTTACGATTTCTGCATACCATGACCTTCTGGGCCATGCTTGTGCTAATAGAATTACGGGCTTTCTTTACCAGCTTGAATCTGCAAAGAAGTCAAGGTAGCAACTGAATAGGGGGAAATGCATAGATCAGAGAGAACTGATCCCACGGGGTCACCAACGCATCCGTTCCGTATGCGAGTGGATCCTTTGCCCTGGACACAAAGTTGACTAACTTCATATTGAATCTGGACGCTAGAAGATCTACCTCCGGAGTCCCCCATCTTTGGCAAACAGCCCAAAAAATGCTACAATCCTCCTTGTAGGATAGAAACTACTGACCTGATCAACTTCATGCGAAAGGAGCAGATCTTCAGGCACTGATTTAGATTCTTTAGATCTAGAATGGGTCTGACATCACCATTCGGTTTTGGTACCGTAAAGAGGTTTGAATAAAACCCCAAACCTTGCTCTTCTGTGGGGATCTGTATGATCACCCTCTGAGCTAGTAATTGGTCTAATGTCTGAAACAGAGATTACCTTTTCCCTGGAGCTTTGGGAACGTTTGATCTCAAAAAACGAGATGGTGGACACTCCCAAAATTCTAGTTTGTATCCTAGAGACACCGTGGAGATGACCCATCTGTCCTGAATTTCCTCTTGTCAGATTTCTGAGTATTGCAGAAGTCTTCCCCCCACTCTGGCAAAGGGGAGCGCCTCTTCATAATGAGGCTTTAGTATTCTGCTTTGCAGATTTCCAGCTCCAGGTCTTCTGTGCCTGGGCCTGACCCTGAGGCTTTCCTCTAGAGTCTGACGGTGGAGGCCGTCGCCACTGCCTAGAGGCAGATGCCCCTGGCGCAGGGGAAAGAGTCAGTTTAAATGAAGGACATTTATACTTTTGACTGGCAAAAGATTACTCTTCCCACTAGAAATCGTTTGGATGCATTTGTCCAAATCCTCCCCAAATAGTCAATCCCCATGAAAAGGGAAACTAGTCAGAAGCCTTTTGCAAGGTGCTTCGGCTGACCAATTTAACCACAGGGTCCTACGCATGTGTACCAGCACAAGCGCAAGGCGGGACACCTGGTGATTAGAATCTTTCATGGCGTCTATGGCAAAACATAGCGCCTTGGGTAGTTCGGCCTAATCATGGGCCTGTTGTGCAGGGACCTCTTTAAGGGCCTGTCTAAACTGATCCCTTAGGGACCAACAGATGCCTATTGCCGCAACTGCAGGCTGAGTAACCGCACCTGCCAAAGAAAAAGAGGATTTTAACAGAAATTCCAATCTTTTATCAGTTGGATCTTTAAGCATTTGTGCATTGTCTACTGGACAAGTTAGACTATTATTCACACTGGAAATTGCAACCTCAACTGGTACCTTCCATCTTTTGGTGAATTTCTCCTCCATGGGAAAGAGTGCTGTGAATCTCTTTGGAGGGAGAAAATGCTTATCTGGGTGATCCCATTTAGTATAAATAAGTTTTTCTAGTAATGCATGTACAGGAAACGCATGAAAAGGCTGTCAAGGTTTTAAGGAACCTAAAGAAGAAACAGTACTATCAGCTGACTCTGCTAGAAGTAGCTTGAAAGAGGCACGAACCATCTCTGTAAGAGAGTGTGTCAGCAATTTCTCAGATTGCGAGGCTGAAAAAGGTTAATCTAACATTGTTTCCTCCTCAGAGGAGTAATCGGTTTGCCCTTCTTCCTGATCACCTGAGGGTAACCCCTCATCCTCTACCCACTGTTTCCTTGGTAAGGGGTCTGAGGTGGGGGAGGGGGATCTAACACGCTTCCTCTCTTTTTGGATAGCGGATGCGATTAAAGTTGCTAATCTTCCTTCTAGGCCCTGCAGGGCGGAGGAGAACGCATCTTCCCCTCACGTATACAGGGGCTGAAATGAGAGAAGCAGTTGCACCAACAATTGGTCCCAATGACTCACCCTGGTTTGCCATATCTGGTATCTCAGGTGAGGATGACAGTGTGGAGACACGACTGGCATTCCCAGCACCTGGTGGAATTTTTGGTACCTTTGGGGTGTCTTTTTTGAGAGCCATAGTGCTGAGCACAATAAAAACAGAGGCACAAAGTACATGCACAACTCACTGAGCAAAATAGTTTAGCAAAAGACAATTCTAATAAAGTTCAGCTTTAGTTGTTATCAATGTTATTTCCTGTACTGGAAATGCCTGCATTCCTTACGTGCCCCCAGCACTCTTGTGTCCGCTGTAGCTGTGACCGTCTGTCTCTGTCCCCCAGCGCCCCTTGTGTACTTAAGTCCCACACACGGCGCCACGCCTTAGCCACGCCCCCTCCGTCAATCAACATCCCCCCTCTGTTTTAATTAGCCCTAGTCCGCACACGTGCGGATGGCATTGATACGCTCCTTCAGTGAAAGGGGAGGCAAGGGAGGGCTGGGAGGCAGGAAGTTTAAAAACTTTCTGTGGGGATTAGAAGAATAAACTCTAAATGAGAAGCCGCTGCCGCCACACCCCCCGTGGGGGGTGGGGGGGGTAAAGCAAGCTACAGTTGTACCTCCCTCCCCCAGGGGGGAAATGTTCTGGATGAGGATCCCCCCTGGCTTGCTGAGACCACACACGTGCTGTTTAGCTGGGACTTCTGAGCCGACTGAGAAGCAAGGTATTAAGGTATGCATTTACTCCCTCTAGTGGAGACTTTAGGCATGACAACATTTTACTTATGTAAGAAATAAGCATAGGTTGACTTTTTACTGTTCCTAGGCTTTTTCCCTTACCTTTTCCTCACTGCAGGATACTGCTGTAATAGACAGAGCCAAACTTCACCCATCACGGCGGGCTGCGTTTAGCAAACCTTCAAAGACCGGCCACTCTCTTGGACCTGTATAGCACCCCTCAGGAAAAACTTTAGGTAATGTAGCATGACCAAAAAAGTCCTGGGTCCTGGGGTTCAGCCCTACAAAGAGAGGCGTTACAGGCAAAAACCTTGTTCTTCTTAAGCGAGGCCCGGGTACCATCCACCTTGGCCTCAGTGGCACTTTGGATGAATCCGGTCTAAGGAGGCTGTTTAAATCCTGCAGGGATCCCTCCAGCTTGGAGCTCTTCAGAGCACATCTTCACTCGTGACCAACACCTTAAACACTGGCGAAAAAACTGAGGTACTCCTGGAAGGAGGAGGTTATATAGGGAGTGAACTTCCTGTATTGGGTATACCAGTGTCCATCACCTGAAGGTGCCTATATACCCATTAAGTTAATAACTATGGCTCTGTGTCCCATGATGTACGATAAAGAAAATGTTTTTTTCTTTTTTTTGCCATTTAAACCATAGGCATAATTGATAAACTGGCAGATCCACTGCTAAATATTCAACCTGGATGCCGCCTGCCCTTCCTGGGCTCTTCTGGCAGCACAACCAGGATTCTTGACTTGTGATGACAACTCAAGTAGACCCTGAGCGTGTGAACTACCTCTAGAGTAGGTAGCGATCTTTCTCCTGTCGATTGCGGATTTAGGAGAAATATAAAAAGACAAGACACTGTCCTGATTCAAGTGAAAAACTAGAAACCACTTTAGGCAATAAAAAATGGATGAGGATGCAACATTACCTTGTGATGCGAGACCAAGAATGGCTCCTTGCATGAAAGAGCCGCCAATACTGACACTCCACTTTGTGAAGTGATAGCAAGCAAAGAAGCCACCTTCTGAGATAAAAGGACCAACAGAATCCCCTGATTGGTTCAAAAAGTGGCCTCTGCAAGGACAGTCAAGACCAATTCAAGTCCCAAGACACAAGAATGGCTTGACAGGCGGGACTGTCCAAGTTACCTGCTGTATGAGGTATGAAAAAAGGAGTGAGAAACAACGACCCCTGGAAAAAAATGGATAGGGACGAACCCTGACCCTTAACGGTACTTAAGGACAAACTCCTTTCCTCTACCGATTGGAGAAAGAAAGAGAAAACCTCCCACCCACATATTTCTGTGGGTGTCACTTCCTGGCTTCAAGCCAGGCAAAAAAAAATATTTTCAAGTCCTGTAATTGAAGTTCCCCAAATCTGGCTTCTAGGGGCTCAACAGTGCTGGATTACAGGACTCAAGACCATCAGGTCCTGCTGGACTGGGAGTGTCCAAAGGAGTAACCCCCGCAAGACTAGCTATGTCTGCGTAGCAAGCCCCCCTGGGCTAATTCGGCCAAAAGAAATATCAGTGTTGCCACGCCACCTTACGGATTCTTAGTAAAAGATGTAGCAGAATCCATTGGCAGTGGGACTCGTGTCTTGGACACACCTGTCCCAACTGTTGTAGAACTTGTAGATTCCCCTGCAGAGTTCCCCTTGCCACTATCCTATACCTGGAATATGTATTGGCGATGGAGACAGCACTTGTACTGTTCCAGACAGAATGTGGTAAACCTCCCTGAGTCGCATGACCTCTGGTGCCGCCCTGGTGGTTGATATATGTATATATATGCCTGCAGAGGCATTTCCAGATTGAACCTACAACAGGTTTGTCCTATAATCCAGAGTAAGGCATACTGGTCAAAAAATTCCAAGCTATTGGACAGTATTTTCTCCTGTGGAGAAAAAGTCCACTGAAATGTAGCCAACCTGAAGTCAACTTAGAGAGACTGGCATCAGTGGTTATCTTCCAGATTCCTGAAAAGGAAGAATATCAAGCACCAATCTTTGCTCTGCAACACCCTGGAAACAAAGCCTTCCAACAAAGCAATGCCTAGATCCTCAAGTTCCCGACAGGGAATGAACCTCTACCAAGACCTGGAGTAGGGCTGTATGTAGAGAACTAGCTTTGACCCAAACTTATATTCCTTCTACAGAAATATATTGAAGGAACCCCTGGAATTGACTGGTTCTTGAGCAAAGATTGAGGTAAAGAGTATTGAGGTGTCTTCAGCAAGCCCAGCACTGGGACTAGATGCTTTGAGAATCCTCCTGAGCTGTGGCCAACCCAAAAGGGAAGATTCACAAAAAAAGGCTTTCCACTGCAATGATAGAAATCTTGATGAGCCTGGAGACAAACCGCCCAATGAAGATAAGGGTTTAAAGATGATTATGGACCCCCAAATCTACCTCTTTCAGAGAGGTCATCACTGAACCACCTAACCTATCTGAAAACAGAAGGATGTTCAGCGGGTTGAGATCTTAAGATAGACCTCATGTTCCTATTTGACTTTGGAACTGCCACCATTTAATTGTCTCACAATGAGCCCATAACTTCTGCTCCAAGAGCAAATGTAAGGCAAAGACTGAGGACACTCTGGCAGACCCCCACCCAAGAGGTGTCCTTAACCTACCAGGTTTCTGCTGGCAAAAGATGGAACAAACCACCTCAGAGACTGCCCTAAGTCTTACTGGCCTGAGATAGTAGAAAAAGATTCCTCAAAAATGGGACTTTAAGTGGACGCCAGGCAGTGATAAGTATAAAAATTACTAAATTTATTATGCGGTACAGTAAGATACAGCATGAAAAACATAAATAGCCAATGATGAAAGCATATGTATGGGAAGCAAGTATGAAAACCAGCTGAAGGAAGAAAGGAGGCCTGCAGACTGATGTCCGACGCGTTTCAATTACAAATACAGTGTGGATCTTCCTCAGAGCCCATGCGGCCTTCAACACTTCAAACGCTGTAATTCTATGGGAATAGTAAAGTATGCAACATCAGATCCTGCGCAAAACATCATTGTGCATCCTATAGTTACATTTAAACTTTATCATAAACAGCAACTATATAAAAAATTAATTTAAACAGCTGATAATACTGACCCCAAACATAAAACAATTTCACCGGCAGTAGACAGACATTCAAGTACTAAGATAAAGGTATCCGTCAGGGCCAGACCGGGAGGGCCAACCGAGGTATGATGGATCGGTCTGTGTTCCCAAAAGTTGCTCTTGATCATTTAAAGGGGATTTACTACAGCAAGTTGTGTCACACTAAATGTGAAGATATTAAGGTTAAATTAGCATTCAAAACACTTGGTTGAAAGAAGGGTGAGTAGATGCATAAGCACTCTATATTCAATAGGTATGTCCATACCCTACTTTAAAAAATGTAGCTCATGGAGGATGTGACCATCCAGAGCAATGTTCCCGTACTGTGTGGTGGGACTTTGTCCAGACAGGATCATAATAGAAGCTGTCCTGTAGTTTTAATCCTCATGGTCACTGTCTGAAACGTTAACATCAAGGGATTATTAGGATAAAAAAAAAAGGGACCAAAAAAATCATCCATCAGTAGGAATGGTAATGGATCTCTAAAAGCCACAAGTATAGTGGCCCAGGGATCACAACCATGTTTTCAAAACTATATTGCTAAGAATAGTAAATTATTTGCCGTTATAGGTGGAATAAAGGTGTAGAGTTTGTCGAGTGCAATGCCGGAAAGACTGACAGGATGCTAGCGTCCGCGTTTTTATATACTAGTGCTTTCATTGTTGATCGGTTGGACTCAGCTTATCTAATCACAGCCCGACACCTGATGCTATTTGGCGCCAAAACTAAACCCATCCAGAATCTGATCCGCGTTCCGCAGTGATATCAAGCATCACTATGGTGATGGTAGTGTCCTGTGACGTGGCGGTGTCACGTGACCTATGTACGTCATAACGTCACGTGGCATGAGTGTATCGTCACGCGATGACGTGCAAAGGTACGTTATACATAATAAAAAGGTGTACAGCACTCTAGCGGCCAGATCCTGCATAGCAGACACAAGACCACACACCAAGTCAGGCGAAAAACCCCTCATAGTAAAGCAGGGCAAGGGAAATGAAAATAGAGCATAAGAGCACAAGAGCACAATAGATCCAGACACCGAGGTATCGCCCCCTGCATGGCCCCGACGGACACATTAAAGTGCCAAACTGACATAACCTTTCACCCAAAAGAGGGGAGAAACGTCAGGTGCTGGGCAATGAAGTTGACTTTTTGTTCTAATCCAAATTTTTTTTACCATTCTTTGATCTTAAGCAGAGATTATAATTGCTGTTTATGATAAAATGTAAATGTAACTATACGATGCACAATGATGTTTTGCGCAGGATCTGATGTTGCATACTTTACTATTCTCATAGAATTACAGCGTTTGAAGTGTTGAAGGCCACATGAACCCTGAGGAAGATCTACACTGTATGTGTAATTGAAACGCATTGGACATCAGTCTGCGGGCCTCCTTCCTTCCTTCAGCTGGTTTTCATACTTGTTTCCCATACATATGCTTTTATCATTGGCTATTTATGTTTTTCATGTTGTATTTTACTGTACCGCATAATAAATTTTGTAATTTTTATACTCATCACTGCCTGGCGTCTACTTGAAGTCCCATTTTTGAGGAATCTTTTTCTACTATCTGCATTCGGGATGGGACGCACGGGCAGTTTAGTCATTTCGATGAGGCAAAACTTTCTTTCACATCTTACTCCCAGGGTAGCAAATACCCAATCCTCAACTTTTTTGCCTCATATATCTGACTCTGGTTTATATCTGGTTACCCATCAGTTTCTTCAGACTATATATGTTTTCAAATTTATTAATCTAAAAACTTTGACTATTGACCATGGCCAAATACGCTGGTCAAAATTGGGAAAATCTAATGACAGGTTTTCTCAAATACTTTTCACTCAAAGAAAAGAAAGACACCGAACTGGCATCCACTTTCTAAAATCTGAGGAAGCTCCTTGAGAAGAAGTCTTCTCTCTACCGGCATACTCACTTTTTTGATCAGTATATTAAAAACGTAGCCCCTTTTGGTCTACGTCCACAAATTTTTCCAACAATGAAAAATATAAGTCCCTCTTTTAAAAAAGCCTGGGAAGACAATCTGCTCCTATGCTCTAGGGGTATGATGGGATTACTGAGAATGAGTATGCCAGTAGAGCCAGAGATTTAGATAAAGACTTAGACTCCCTTTACAGTACGCTCTCCCAATACCGAGAACATTCAGCCTACGTAACTAGATAAGGAACTAGGGGAACATTGGGAGAATTTTAAATCGACAAATTCTGATTAAAAAAGACAAAAAAATGCGGAGAGACATAATTGCGTTCCGGGAGGGCAAAGCCTTTTCCTGGAACACATCTCAGCCTAATAGAAAATATATGCAAACCAATCGCCCGGTGCGATCTATGAAAGTTGACGCTCATTTTTCAGATGCTTCCTCTATCTCATCTCTGTCTGCCTCTTCTTATAACTCCTCTAGGATCAGAAAACCCAATAAAACTAAAAGAAACTCTCATGGTGGCGGATCGCAAGAAAAAACTTCCAAAAAACGCATTACAGAACAGGGACAAAGTGATGAGTCTATTAACCACTTAAATACCAGGCACTTAGACACCTTCCCGCCCAGGCCAATTTTCAGCTTTCAGCGCTGTTGCAATTTGAATGACAATTGCGTGGTCATGCTACACTATACTCAAACAATTTTTTTTATCATTTTGTTCCCACAAATAGAGCTTTCTTTTGGTTGTATTTGATCACCTCTGCAGTTTTTATTTTTTGCGCAACAAATAAAAAAAGACCGAAAATTTTGAAAAAAAAACACGTTTTTCTTTGCTTCTGTTAAAAACTTTTGTAAATAAGTACGTTTTCTTCTTCAATGACGGGCACGGATATGGCTGCACTGACGGGCACTGATGAGGTGGCACCAATGAGGTGGTACTGATGAGGTGGCACTGACGATGGGCACTGGTATGCGGCACTGATGGGCACTCATAGGTGGCATTGATGGGTATTTATGGGTGGCACTGATAGGTGGCACAGATGGGCACTGACAGGTAGCACCGATGGACACTGATGGGTGGCACTGATGACACTAATTGGTGGCACTGATGGCCCTAAGGGTGGCATTGCTTGGCATCACTGCAATATAATGGTGCCAATCAGTGCCCATTTGTGGGCACTGATTGGCACAGATTGGGCACTGACTGGGCACATGTGGATGGCCATGGGGTACATACCTGGCCATCCACATGTTGCCCCCTTCCCTGGTGGTCCTAGTGGCGATCCCTGGTAGTCCAGTGTGTTCATCTGAGGGGGGGCTGCACTGATAAACAATCAGCGCAGACCCCCCCTGTCAGGAGAGCCGCTGATCGGCTCTCCTCTACTCGCGTCTGTCAACGGCTCTTCCTATTGACATCGTGATCAGCTGGAGGCTCTTTACCAAGATCGGTGTAGCGGGGTGTTAGACTGATATACCGCTTCACCAATCGCCGCGATGCACCCCCCCCCCGCGGGCGCAGGACGGCATGTTATCCTGATGGACGTCATATAACGCCCAGTCAGGATAACGGAACCACTGCCCGGCCGTCAATCCGCTATAGGCCGGGCGGGGAAGTGGTTAATCACGGGGTGTCAGGTAACTCTATTCCTTCTACTTCCACTACACTACCTTGTTCTCATTTCACGTCTATGGTGAGTACATATTTAATGCCACGTATACTATCTTTACCTACACATTCGACTGGGCACAACCCCTTTACCAGTTCAAATGACAACAGAAATTCTGAACAAAGGATGTTAAAGGGCGATGATTCTCTAAATGTTATTAATCTATCCCATTATCCCCTTACTAATGCTGAAAAAGACATTTTAAGTAAAGGTCTCAGCTTTTGTCCCAATGAGGATATCGATAAATACGAATCAAAGATTTTCAGCTATTTGCACGAAAAATAATTCTTAAACAGCTTTACGATAAACGTGTTAATGATGGAACCCAATTAAGATCCCAAGAAGTGGAAGCTATTGACAATCTTGTCTCACTCTGGATCCAATTGATCGCATAGATATCTAACATATCCTCCAATAGCTGAACCAATCTCCATCGGATCTGCAAACTGTTCCTAGCAAAAATAAGAAAAAAAGCCGATAGATTTTCAGCACTCGCCCTTAACGCCAATGTCCAGACTTTCGTTCACTTAACTACCTTAGAAACCAAACGTTTAAAAATCAAGCGTGATGGTAGGTCTAACCTCTCAAATGAGGCACAGGATTTATTTCACAATCTCTCCACCAATCCAACGATCACTGTTAAGCCCTCCGATAAGGGGGGCAACATTGTGATCATGGATAACGAACAGTACATACTTATGTGTACAAAGATTTTAAAAAACAAGACTTGGTACGCTCGTGTGACCACCACTAAGATTGATCAAACCTAAAAAGATTTCTATCGTTTGATCGATAGATGGGCTTTCATCGTAACATCTTGAACAGGGAGGAGTGGGAATTTGTTTGCATTCCCTTCCCCCGGACCCCCACTTTTTATTCCCTTCCAAAGATGCACAAGAGTCTGACGCACCCATCTGGGCGCCCTATTATTTCCAGCAAAAGTTCTCTGACGTAAAATCTTAGCAGATTCATCGATGGCCACCTGCGCCCTCATGTCTTGGGCATTCCAAGCTATGTGAAGGATACCATACATTTACTTCAACAGTTGGATGGACTGCAGGTTCCACCAAATTCCATCCTAGCCGCGATCAATGTGGAAGCATTATACAGCTCTATCCCACGTGATAAAGGTTTGGCCTGTATAAAAATAATTGTCGGAGAAGAGTAGATTTGAAAGAAAAGTCAATTGATTATATTGTTGAGGCTCTTGATTTTGTCTTAAATCACAACTACTTTGTTTTCAACGGTTCCCATTTCCTCCAGGTGCAGGGCAAAGCGATGGGCACCTGTTGTGCTCCTTCCTACACCAATCTGTACCTGGGAGAATGGGAACAAATGATTAACACGTCAGACGACCTGGTTCACTTTTTGGACCATGTGATCGTCTGGTTTCATTATATTGACGATATTTTATTGATTTGGAGTGGCCCCGATGATCTGCTTCAGACTTTTGTGCAAAAACTTAATGTTAATGCATTCAACCTTACCTTCACCATGACAACAAATACAAGTCAAATTGAATTTTTGGATATTCATATTCACAAAGATGATAATGGTATGCTAACCAGCAGTTTATATATAAAACCAACCACTGGAAATGGCATTTTACTTGCCACCAGTTTTCATCCCAAAAATCTAGTTCGATCAATACCCTTTGGTCAGTACCTACGGGTGAGACGATACTGCTCAGATGAGGTTACATTTAGAAGAGAGGCTGACAATCTGAGAATGAAAAAATTCTTCAAAAGGCTTTCAAAAAAGCTACATCCAAAACCAGGCAGGAATTACTATACGGTGTAAAAACTTTGAAAAGCTGTGATAACCAGATTCGGATTATCACTCGCTTCTCGAATCAGCAAGAACTTTTCAAAAATACTGCGCACAAATACTGGCACGTTCTGGCTTTGGATCCCATAGTGGGACCAATATTGCCAGAATGCCCATCTTTCACTTTTCGTTGAGCCAGTTTACTACAAGACAAACTTGTCTCTAGTGAATTTAAGGGTGGTTTAAGGGATCCATGCAAGAGACATGGAAATTTTAAATGCGGTGGTTGTCCGTATTGTCAATATATGGACATTACCAAGCGCAAACTGCTTCCGAAAAAAGTAATTTTCACCCCAAGGCACTATGCAAACTGCAAAACTGTGGAAGCCATCTACCTGTTACAATGCGAATGCCAATGCTTCTATGTCGGTAAAACTAAAAACGAATTATGGCGTAGCGCATACAGGCACATCGCTAGCATGAAGACATGCAACCCAGACCTACCATTGGGACGGCATACTTCATGCTTCCACGGTGGTACCTTTCCCTGCATTAAATTCCTTGTATTTGACAAAGTGCATCCGGGAATAAAGGGGGGAGACTGGAATAAAACTCTATTACAAAAAGAGAACAACGTTGGATTTTCAGACTTAACGCCATAACTTTTCCAGGCCTCAATGAGATGATTATTTTTAAACCCTTCTTGGAGGGTTTTGTCTCAGGGGGCCCTGAATTTTTTTTATAATTCATTCTTTATTAAACATTTTTCTCTTATTACAATAAACATTTACATGGCTCATCTCCCCAAGACAGAGGACAATATTCAATATCCTGGTTTATATATACACGCCAACAACAGGGATGGCTCCCTCTACACCCCCTCCCCCATACCCCATAAAAAAAACAGTTTTATAAGAGTGCTATAAAAGTAATTTAAGATCTTCCAATATTGTGCTCATTGTTGACTTAATACACGTTAAAGGAGAGGTAAAAAAAAAACAAAAAAACAAAAATTTGAAAGAAAGGGAAAAGACCTTCTTTCAAGTGCTGTGCTTTATGTGTGTCATTAACTTATTACACGTGAAAGAAAGTAAAACCAAAAACTCCAATTTTATGAAAGTGTTATAAAACTTATTTAAATGATTCAAATATTAGTGCTCTATATATATTATTGACTGTTATGTGTGAAAAAAAAAAGGGAGGGTGATGGGGGGGTAAACCCTTCCCTCGTTTATGAATGCATTATAAAATAATTCAAAAACTTTCAAGTGCTTTGTGTATGTTATTAACTTATTACGTGAAAGAAAAAAAAAAAAAAAGGGGGGGGGGGGTAAGGGGAAAACTTACCCTATTTATTAGTTGATTATATGATAATTCAAAAATATCAAGTGCTTGTGCTCTACTTCTGTTATTACCTATTAAATGTTAGTAAAAAAAAAAAAGGGGAGGGGAGGGGGAATAAACCCTCCCCTCATTTATGAATATATTATAATAATTCAAAAAATTTCAAGTGCTTGTGCTTTGTGTATATTATTAACTTATTACGTGAGAGAAAACAAAAAAAAGGGGGGAGGGGTGAGAAGGGGGAGTGGAAGAGGTAAGCAAATGCCTCAGAGGGAGCCATCCCGTACAATCGGCATACGCCACACAATCACAAATTTAATTTAATAGTCTTATCAGCAAACAACAAATACAGAAAAAAAAGATATAAAAGAAATGTTGTGGATAATTTCCTTTTTTTCCCCCATTATCAAATTCCCGTTTAGAGTTTGTGTTAACTTCCGACAATGGCTTCTAATTAATTTTATCTAACATCTTATCAGTTTTCCCACTTTGCCCATATTTTTTCAAATCTGTCCTGTTTATTTCTGGTGTTATAAACCCACCTTTCTGCCTCCATCATCTCCTCCACCTCCCTTTTCCATTCTCCTAATGTGGGGCATGTAGCCTGTTTCCAGTAACTGGGTATTAACCTCTTTGCTGCGTTTAGTAAATGGTGTGAGACTATTTTTATAAGATCTTGTGGATCCAATAGTCCCATGGAACAGGAAATTTATTGGTGTTAATTCTATACATTTATTTGACATTCTTTTGATCCATGGGGCTATTTCTTCCCAGAATACCTTGATCTTAGGACATGTCCACCAAATATGAAGATATGTACCCCTATCTTTACATCCCCTCCAGCAACGATTATCTGCATTTGGATATATCTGTGCTAATCGCACCGGGGTTCTGTACCATCTAGTCAAACATTTGTATGACATTTCCTGAATAGATGAGCTTACAGATGATGAGTGTGTTACTTCTATTAATTTCAATGAAAGCATTAGCATATAAAAACGCTGATGCTAGCATCCTGTCAGTCTTTCCGGCATTGCACTCGACAGACTCTACACCTTTATTCCACCTATAACGGCAAGTAATTTACTATTCTTAGCAATATAGTTTTGAAAACATGGTTGTGATCCCTGGGCCACTATATTTGTGGCTTTTAGAGATCCATTACCATTCCTACTCATGCTGATGGATGATTTTTTCGGTTTCTTTTTTTTTTTTTTTATCGTAATAATCCCTTGATGTTACCGTTTCAGACAGTGGCCACTGGCCATGAGGATTAAAACTACAGGACAGCTTCTATTATGATCCTGTCCGGACAAAGTCCCAATACACAGTACCGGAACATTGCTATGGTTGGTCACATCCTCCATGAGCTACATTTTTTAAATTAAGGTATTTACATACCCATTGAATATAGAGTGCATATACATCTACTCACCCTTCTTTCAACCAAGTGTTTTGAATGCTAATTTAAACTTAATATCTTCACATTTAGTGTGACGGAACTTGCTGTAGTAAATCCCCTTTAAATGATCAAGAGCAACTTTTGGGAACATCCATGATACCCGTGTTGACGCTCCCGGTCTGGCCCTGACGGATACCTTTATCTTAGTACTTAAAATATCTGTTGACTGGCCGCAGTCTAACGAAAAATGAATGCGCCAGGACACACTGCAATGCCAAACACCACAGTGGTTCAGATGCACCCGAAACCACTGTCCATTGGGGGATGTGGATACCTGCAAGATCACTGAACCTGAGAGCGGTGCCCCTACTTTCCCCGGCTGCCACTCTTTTTAGGAACCGTTTAACTGGTATAACAGGTAACTTAATAAACAGTCCTCCAAGGATGCAGGCCTAAAACAATGTTGGTTTACCTCTATGCAAGCCCTTAGGTATTCAAGTACCTAGGCATGCAAACACGCAGGTATACAAGTGCTCTTGCCATTCATGTATGCAGTACAGGGTCAATACACTCATACGGATGTACCCTCAGGCAAACAAGCACCCAGGCAAATAGGCCCATTTGCATGTAGTCCTATGTAAATGGGTACATAGGTAAGAAAACAAGTACATATGTATACAGCCTAATTTAATAAACATATGTTTGCAGTACAAATGAAAACATGCCAGCATGTGTTTAAGCAATATGCTTCTATGGAAGCATGTGTTCATGCAAATATGCATTTGGGCAAAATATGAAAGTGTGCGCTGTATACACGCATTCATGCAATATGTGCCCATGGAAACAGGCATTCTCGCAATAAGCAAGCATGCGTTTATGAAACTTTTTGTGCAGCATTACGCAACACGTATCTATGAAGACATGTAAAAAACATGCATCTTTATGCAACCATGTATCCTTGTGTGATCATGCAACCTTATATGTTCGAGCAGATTTTTGGGATCCAGCATCTTTTTTACGATCCAGCATCTTTATGCGATCCAGCACCAAGATCAAGCATCTTTAATCTGATCGAAACATCTTTATGCAACCACGTATCCTCACGTGAACATGTATAGCCATATATATTTAAGCAAACATGTATAATCATGTATCTTTATGCAATCAAGCATCTTTATGCGATCAAGCATTTGTATGCGACCATGTAAAATCATGTATATCTATACAAACATGTATAAACAAGCATCTTTATGCAACCATGCATCTTTATGCGATTATGAATAATCATGTTCATTTATATAAACATGTCCAAACATGCATCTTTATGTAAACATTAATAACCATGCATCCCTGTGCGATTATGCATTCTGTGCAACCATGAACATGTATCTTTATGCAAACATGTAAATTGTTGTACATTTATGCAAACATGAATAAACATGCTTCTTTGTGCATCCATGCATGCTTAAGCAACCATGCATTCTGTGCAACCATGATCATGCATCTCTATGCAAATATGTATAACCATGTATATTTATTAAAAACATGACAAAAACATGCATCTTTGTGCAATCATTCATCCTTGTGCCGTTTTAGCAGGTTTGCAAGTAAGCACCTGCTTGACTGCAACTGGGCCAATACTAGACCTGCCAGGTTTTTAGTCAAGCACATATGCACTATACTGGAGTTACAAACTCCTTAAAAAATGCATCCATGCTCACGTTTTCCCAAACGTGTATATTTAAACACGCATTTAAGCAACAAGTTTGCAAGTATGTATACTACGCTGCACCTGCTTATAGAGCAGTCAACACTTTAAAGTGAACTGCTAACCATCCAGGGGTGTTTTAACTTACAGTTGTTCCCCCCCCCCCCCCCCCTCCTGGATAAGCAGTAAATATGCAGCATATAATCATGACTTGTCTTCACATAGTTCTCTCATAGTAAGTACTCACACTTTGTTGGTATCTTTAGGCTGCTGCTATGTCTCCAGAGGCCTACTGAACCTGTTGCCACATGGCATGGCCGCCCTTCCACTTCCTGCCTATATAAAAATAGGCCATACCGAGTGAGCCTGCGCCTTCTAGTGGCTGGAGGAGAAACTGCAGCCACATGAGTAAGAGTACATAGCATGATTAAATGGCACACTGCTCCCAGTGGCCCCCAGGAGAACAGACAGTCAGATTTCTTTCTCTTTTTTTTTTTTTTAAAAGAGAAACTGCAAACAAATGCAGACTTACCATTCCTGCTGCAGGACTCAACCAGAGTCCAATCTTCACCCATCACAGCGAGCTTTGTCATAAAAGACCTTCAGAGACTGGGTCCCCCTTGATCTGGGGTCCACTCCCCTGGACCTGTATAGCACCCTGCAGGAAAGCACCTTTGTCAGAACAAACACTGCACAGGTTTCCATTACGCAGGGTCCAGCGCCATAAGACTGCATTACAGGAAAAACCTCAAGGAGTCTTCTCTCCTTCCCATGATGCTTGGGTACCATCCATTTTAGCCTTCATGCCATCCGAATAGATCTGATCATAACGCCCTTTACTGGGACATCATTACGTTTTGAAGAGCTTCAAACAGCCACGACCATCACCTTCAAGACACTGGCGCAAAAACTAAGGTACTTCCTGTATGGGAGGGGTTATATGGGGGGAACTTCCTGTCTATTGGTTGCCAGTGTCCATTCACCTATAGGTAGCGTATAACCCAGATAGTCATTATTATGGTGCTCTGTGTCCCATGATGTACGATAAAGAAAGTCAGAATTTTGAGAAAGAAAGGGTCGGAAATAGCAGCAACTGTTTTACTTGTGATTGGTTTAACTTCAGCTACAAGGAAACCTAGTTCCAGGCGGTCAGCTACATTTCCGGACTGTCCATTTGTAATATGCAAACCCCCTACCTTTGTCACTGCTTCCATGCTTTCATCTTCTTGTTCATCTGCAAGAAACATTCAAGAGAAATGGTGATATCGGAATAATCAACACTAATATTCTCAAGGTAAAACATCGGTTATAAGATAAATGAAGAAAATATGGGTTTCATATTGTAATTTAGATATAATTCATTAAAAAAAACTGAATATGTATATTTATTGAGTTTACATGCCCATGGCCGAATGAAAATACAGCAACTAGTACGCAGGATTTTGCTGACAGAAGCTGTGTAAAAAGTGCTCTGTACACATGTAACGTTTCAATAATGTTTACGTGTGTATAAGCGTGCAGCAATAATGCAGCTTATTCATTGCTAGGACCAGGACGCTATTGCTGCTTAGCATTTTTATTTGCTAGGATACAGACGGCTAATGTCACCTTGCCTCCTCTGTTGCTAAGACACAGATGGCTGGGGCTTCTTAGAGTCCACCGTTGCTAGGATACAAGCTACAGCTATTGACGCCTAGCATCCTTTGTCACTAGAGTCCTCCGTTGCAAGTGTCCCTTGTACTTCAATAGAGCACATTTGTGCTGTGTACATGAAAATGTTGGCACAAATTTACATGCATGCAGTGTAAAATACAGTCCATATGCAGGGCCTCAGACACAGATTTTCTTTTTTTTTTTTTTTTTTTTTTTTTTTTTTAAAAGGATCTGAACGCAGGGCAAGTTTACTGATCATTACTCAGCTGTGTGCATGGGCCCATATAAAATAATACTTCCTGCATGGGGATACGCGGGACACCTGTGCATCCTGTGCAGGCAAACAGGGCCCTTTGCACAAATGTACGCTTAAGTACACCCATGTGAACAAGGTCATAATGTTATATTTATCAGACAAAAACGAGCAGATAATAGAAGTTTACCGGTTTTGTAGCCAGCCTTTCGTAAGGAGTGGTATATATAAATATATATAACTGGGGGGAGCTGATGCAAGCTCTCTTCCCCTCAGGCTCTGTCTTGAGGAGGGTGCATGTGTTTGAAACTGCTTGTTCAGGCCTGTCTGCCTGAAGAGTGTGTGGATATGGTCAACTCTCCTGCAGAAGATAATTGATAAACTCATCGTCTACAGAGGCATTCCAAACACAGCCCTTTCCTGTGCTGTGACATTTGAAGTGACAAGAGTTCTGCACTAACCTAGAACATTGTAACAGTAGCTCTCTCCCGTGGACAGTAATAAATTCCTTTTTTCGTTTCACCTATAAGTGACTGGTGCCCATCTGTTTACACATCCCACTATTGCCTAGGTGTGATCTACCCCCTGAGCTGACATGTCAGCCCACCCTGGGAATTCCACCATGCTTCCAGGGGTCAGGCGGGTGCTACATTTACAAACATCTAAAGGTCTGGGCGGAGTTTTCTATAAGAAAAAATACTACTGCTTCATGTGTCATAGTGGTCACACAACAACACAACAAACTACATAAACTCACTCACCAAGGTCAGTCACAGTGCCTCCCTTAACTGGGGCAGATTCAGAATCTTTCTTGGTGTTGACTTGGAAAGAAAATATAAATAATCATCATTCTGGTCAGAAGTGAATTATAAAGCTTTGCTTTCTGGAAAACACAATTACCAGCTTTGGGCAGGGTTACTTCTTCTACATTAGGCACAGGTGAAGGTTCATCCATGTCCTTTGTCAGATCCTCCTGTTCCTCCTCGCGGTGACCCCTCTTGGATTTAGTGTAAGGAGTTGAGGGTCTAGGTGTATGAATGTTATAAATTTTAAGAATGATTATTATTTTACCAAGTGATTACAGTCATTTGTATAGAGCAGTGGTCTCCAAACTGCGGCCCTTTGCTTGCCTTTATCTGGCCCTTGGGACACTTTTCTTCCAACTGACACCAATATTTGGGTACCATTCCTCCCACGGACACCATCAATGGGGCATTGTTCCTCCCACTCAAACCAAGAATGAGGAACTATTCCTCCCCCTAAAACCATTGTTTACTCCCACTGATGCCGAGACATTTTCTACTTTCACTGGCCACAGCCCGCCCCCCCCCCCCCCCCCCCCAATGCCCGAAGGACAGTAAACTTGCCTTTTCTTTAGAAAGTTTGGAGACCCCTGGTATAGAGCAATGCATAGCCCACAGATGAAGAAACATATCTACTGTAATTCAACATGGGACACATTACACATGAAAAGCAGCAACATTCATAAATCAAGAGCTCATTGAATAAATTACATTAACAGGCATATTTATAAAGCAGTGAATGAGACTTTCACCACTTATTCACTGCAGTTGAAGCAATCACTGTATTTTAAAACATGTGCATTAGAAGGATTAACTTGCAGTGAATGACTGGTGGATTTCACATTCACTTCTTTAAAAATAAGTACCTGTTTTCTCTAGCCTGCAATGGAAAAACAGCCTGTACTATGGATGGCTGATACTGGGTAACACTTCTTTCTACTAATTCATATAAAAGCCTATGGGAAGTGGACACAAGATCATCACAAGTGCAGATGGCAGGTAAGTTGATACCAATGTGCCAAGCTTCTTATCTTTTTGGGCAATGGTCCCCTCACCGCTCCTATATGAGAGAGGACCTGAGCACTGGAAGTGTCACTTCCAGCAATAGGAGATGTCCACATCAAGTAGGCAGCGATGTGGCCATCTGAAGTAGGACCCCAGGAAATAAACAGAAGAGAAGGATTGGGTTGGTACTGTCACATAACTGCGGCTTCAGGCAGGTAATGTGGTGCGTTTGTACATTTTTATTCATACCAGCAGTTGGGGGGGTGATGGCAAAATCCTGGAGCTGGGCTTTAAGGAAAGAGGCCTAAGGATCAGGCTCTATTAAAAATAATATTTAGCCTAAACTTTTTTTCTAGTTTTGGATAGAGGATGAAAGTTAAAAACCTTGTCATATTTTTTATTTACTTTTTTGTGGTCTGTCCGATTGGGGAGAATTCCTTTCACTTACTGTGCCGGAGGCGCCACAAGACACGTGAGGAAATTTCTACAAAGTCAGAGGAAATCTCCAGATAATTTTCACAGAATGGGTGTCCTCAATGGAAGATTTCCCCAAAGCCTCTTGTTCTTGTGACAATTGTAATACTTTATTGGTGATAATCCTAGCTCCCAGCAAGGACACAAACAGCAATAAAAATTTGACCAGGATTCTAAACCTCCCCATATTCAATCTCCAATTTCAGTTGACGCCTCCTTAGGGGAAACGTATTGGAAAGAGCCAGTTGTAACGTCGGAGAGCACGGTCCACACTGCAAGCGGCCGTGGCACAATTTTTTGCTGTAACATATTTTACGTGCCTTTTAAAAATAAATTGATTTTTTACCAAAAGATAATGCAACATTCGTCTTCCTCCAACTTTTTATCATTCATCATGAGCTGTTAACTGGGAATCCACTTGAGCCCTTCGAGAAAGGTATAGAGGAATCCATTTTATCAGCCGCAGATGAGCGTCCATGCTTACTCGTCCATCCGGGTCTGCTGGGAGCTGTTGTCCATTGTGAATCTCTGAGATTTGGCAAACAGAGGAATGCATCCCTAAGCTGTGGATCAGCACACACGCTTGTGACCAATGTGGGTCTGGTAAGCAGCCAAATTTTATAACTTTTGAGCACAGTGGTGTCTTCATACTAAGGAGTCCACACACCTGGGGATCAGCATCTGCTCGATTTCAGACTCACAAGATAATAGGATGTGTTTTCAATTCAGCCCATTCACTCTGTTGAATTTGTTTTGCTTTCACATAGACTATTTGGAACCTGAGAGAGACTGCTGATATTTACTCTCATCAGTTTATTTATTTATTTATTCCGTTTTAGATCATATACACGTTGTGTTTGAATTGCATGGTTTATATTTTTTGATTATGCACATACAGTTTTAAGAAATTTTGCTTATCCACATGTGTTACAGGTCAATCTAGACCACACCCTTTTTTCCAATTTACCCATTGTGTTCACACTGGGCAACATTATTGTGCATTATATTTTATATCACTGTGGGTGTTCCCACAGTTTACATAGAATTACACTATCAATCACTTTTCATTCCTGGTATTCAGGGTTTTACAGGTGCAGCAGACTTCAATTGAATTGCCAGTGCTTCCCTTCACCTACATACACAGCTCCCCATACTCTACCCAACCTGAAAAAAAAGGTTTTGGCTATATGACCTCAATTTTAGTAGCCTTGCAACGTGAAACGATATGTCCCTGTTTATTTTTATCATTTTCACAGGCAATTCAAATTAAGTCATTTTTTTTAATGTAATTGTATTATAAAGGGAATGTATTTTTTCAGAGCTAAAAAATGTAAACGTTAGAAATATGAATAATTTTTTAATGAAAAGTAAAAAAAAGATTCTATAAAAATAGTAAATAGGATATAAGAAGTGTAAAATCTATAACAAAAAATAAAATTGGTTCTAAACCAACCATGTTTTCGTTCAATAAATTTTTATTGGGTTTTTGTTGAAAAACAGTATATTTACAGCAAAAAGAACTATACACATTTACGTATCATTTTTGATTTTATATATTTGATTAGATTATAAAACAGGAAAAAAAAACGTGTCTTACTCAGTAGTTTTAAATCGGTTGTAAACCAGGTATGTTGAAAAAAGAAAAAACCCTGCAAGGCAATGGCATAATGTGCTAGTATGCATCACAAACGAGATCCAGTCTCCCAAAAAAAAAAAAAAGTCAGCAGGTACAAATACTGTAGCGGATGATTTTTAATATAAGGACACTTACCTGCCCCTGGATCCAGCGCTTTCCTCACCTAAGATTCTTCAATCGGCTTTGGGTGCAGGTGCCAGCATCTTCACTAAGGGAAACTGTGGACCGCACTGTGCTTTGTAATTAGTGCTGCAGCCTTCTGGGACCTGTGATGTGTCCCAGAAGGCTGTGGGGGAAGGAGGGGGGGTAGAACCTCCTCTCAGATTGCCGCAGCAATCTGACTGGAAGTGGGGGAGCGGGTACCTGTCAAAATCAGGTCCCCGTTCCCCCCCTAAAAAAAGTGCCAAATGTAAAGGAGGAGGGGGGAGGAGTAGGATGAGTAGAACTTCCCCTTTTGAGTGAAGTTCCGCTTTAAAAAGAGGAAATAAGGCAAGCTGTAGAAGAGATGGGGAAGGACTAGGGGAGAAGGGGAAGGACTAGGGGAGAAGGGGATGGTAAGAGAATAAAGGTTGCCACACCAAGTTCAGGTCTTCCCACCATCAGAGGAGGGCATAATTATGGCAAGGAATAAAATGAAGGGGGTATAAATAAAAAAAAGAAAAAAAAAAGAGGGGGCGGGGGTTATTGTACTTTTTTTGCTTTCCCTACCCCCTCCTGTATTTATAGAAAGAATCAAGTGAGTCAGGGCTAAGGGGGTAGGTGGTAAATATAGAAGGGCTTCATAGGTGTTTTTGAGATTTATCTGTGACTGCACAGATTATTTGATAATCTCTAAACCAAAATCTCTTTACTTTTCATCAATTCCACCAAATATGTCTAAATGAGCCATCTGTTTGGCAACCTCTGAAGAACTTGTGGGAGTGGGTCAGGATTGCATGAGAGACTCAAAGGGGACTAGGTACCAGCGAAGAAGTACTAAGCCAACTATATAAAGAGTAATAACAACGTACAAGCAGGTAGAATGTGGCCCTACCCTTTCTTGACATTCTTCTTCTTTGCTTCTGCACTTGGGGGAGGGGAAGGGGAACGTTTCCTCTTTTTGTAATTAGGTCCCTTCTTGTCCCTGCGATCCGAATCAGGACTGCTTACCTTTAAGTAGAAAGAAGCATCAAAAAAAACACAAAACTAAAAATATAGTTCAAAATACAGAGTTGTCAGGCCATCAGCTTTTACTGGCTACACTAAATTTTAGAACATGGACAACTCACCATCCAAATCTCTTTCTGCATGTTATAAAGGTGGAATGACAGTATTCTTTAAAGGAAACTTGCCATAAGATAAATAACGTAGGCTGCCATACTGAAATATTTCTTCTTAAAAAATGCTAGCTGCCTGGCTGTCATTCTGAACCTTTTACTTCAATACTTAGAGTAAAGTCAGAATTAATCTGTATTATGTTCTAGGCCAGGGACTCAGACTTCCTGGATCTCCAAAGTCATCAGACAACTAGCACTTCCATAAGCAGTCAGTAATGGCAGCCCCTGCATTTCTCAGAAGACAAGCTTACTTTAATCAATTTTAATTAAAAAAAAACTAAAGTCAATATTTTTGCAAAAATATCCAAATTAACCAAAACATTTAATATCTATCTAAACCAGAGGTGTCCAACCTTTAGACCTTCTTGGGCCCCACTGGAAGAGGAGGAAAAATCTTGGGCACATAAAATACACCAAAAATAAGGATCGCCAATGAGCAGAAAAAGCTGGGCAGATCACAAGTTAACGATCACTGATATACATAATGTACCTATCTGAGTAATAAAACATAATTTTTGGTAATATTTTTTATTATGAAAGCAAAAGAGGGCAACATAAAAAAAAAACCAAATAAATGAATAAAAATAAAAAATAAACATAAAAAATAAATGCATCAAAATTTGGTTCAATGGATGGAGTAGCAATTCTTAATGAATTCTCAAGTGCTCATTAGATATTTTGGTTCTAAGTTTGCACTTATTGCGCTTCATCCTTGAAAATATTTGCTCACAAATACAGGTGCTGCCGAAAACTGATGACTTGAATAAGGTCAGATTGTGAAGAATGGGATATTTTTCTTTGGGAAGAAAAAACGTATAAAAGTCCTTTAGAGAGACATAGACAAAATTTTCTTCACCTGCATGTGTTCTCTAATCTGTATTGGTCCACATGCGGCCCGTGGGCTGCAGATTGGACACCCCTAATCTAAACTGACAAAAAAATAAAATATTTACATTACAACAATTTCTAAAAAGTATACTACTGCCATCTTATACATTCAATGCTACATAGCACTAGACTCTGATTAAGGAATACCTCCATGAAAATTTTGGCAGCATACATGCCGCTACTTTCAAATATATATGTGCATCTTTATTTTGCAGACATTGCTTTTCAAAAATCCTAGGCTTTGTGGAGGTAGTACTGCACTTAAGCTGGCCATAGATTTATAGAATTTAGAACAAAAATTCTTAGAAAAATTCATACGAACATTCTCAAAACATTGGAAAGTTATTCAAAAGATTTCATTTGCTTTTAACATTTGATTATGGAATGAATGGACTTTACTAAATGAAAAACCACGTACACTGTTAAAAATTCGATAAAATTGAGAAAAAAATTTCCATTCTGTTCCTTGAAATTTTCTTGTCACTGCAGTAGAAAACAAATGTCAGTTTAACCCACTAATAATTAGAAAGACAAACCAACTATCTTAGAACATTCTTTCCCTAAGAACTTCCATTTGAAATTCTACCCATCTATGGCCAGCCTTACTCCCTTTGGTGCTGGCAACGATGCAGATAAAGGTGGAAGGAGTAGGTCTAGGAAGCCTATGTCAGGTTGGTTCGCACTGCCAGAGAGTTAAACAGGCTTGGCAATTTGAAAAGCCTTATCTTAAAAAACAGTCAGAATTATACCCAAAAAAATGGAGATTAAAATGCAAATCACAGTGTTTCAAATATTTGTGCAAACAGTTTGGAAGAAGAGAAACAATACAGCCTGCCTAGTATGTTAACCAAGAAACAGTATAAGAGAGCCTCCTGAGGTCTCAGCACTAGTATACAATTTGATCTAAGAGAACAAAAGATTTGCATAGGACCATGCACAAAATGCCCTTTTTGACCTTTGAAAGCAAGGTAACTATCCCATCTAAAAGTGGTTCCATCGTATTAAAAGGAACCTGACTTCAGGGCTGAACCCCACCAACTACCATTCTTCGGTGCAATCAGAGTGCCCTTGCTGATCACAGAGTCAGGACAGGAGGTGACCAAAGGCAAGGCACAGTCCTTGAAGTCAGGCCCTTACTAACAAAATTAAACTGTTTTCAGAAAGACATATGAGGAAGGTTTTGTAGCAGGCATTTTATGGCATCTACTCTGGAGAAGGGCTTTTAGGTTTGGTTGAGGCAGTATACATGGTGGCTGAATAGTAAGATCTAAACAGTATTGTCAATTGATTTCTGAATCCTGAACCTGCAAAAGAGCCTGTTGTACAAAGCAGATCATTTGTTATATTATGAGAAATCCATAATTCAGGGATGATCAGTGATCACTACAGAATCATTACTGATTTGAAAGTATCTGTAACCCTAACAATAAAAAAGTAAAGTGATCTCCTGTTCTCTTGTAACCTGCCCCTCTCTAAGCTGTAAAAAACCTGGTTGATCCTGCTACTTTCTGAGGCCTCTCCCCCCCCCGAATCCTGACCATGATAATCATGGCTGCTGAGCCATGACTACCATGGCCAGTTAGCATGCCTCTGTCATCCGCAGCTCTCCTCTGTCCCCCTCACCCCTCCCTCCCTGCCTGCCTGTCAGCTCTGTGTCTTGCCCCCTGCCCTCCTGCCGCGATCGGTAGTTATAAAAAAGGTTTAATAATTGGCACTGGCAGCCCCTCTGTTTTATCCAGGGATAATGCACTGTATAAGTGTTTTTTATAAATTAAGTCTCTAAATACCTTTTTTGCAGCTACATTCAGGCCGGACACGTGACTCCCGGGTGCTCTGCTACTTCGATCCAGGGCTACAGCAAGAGGGGCCGGGTAGCCACGTGCTCTCCCTGGGTGACCTCAGAGGGAGGTCTTGGCCCCTCCCGCTGTAGCCTTGGATCGGAGTAGCAGAGCAGCCAGGAGTCACGTGACCGGCCTGACTGTAGCTGCAAAAAAGGTATTTAGAGGCTTGGTTTAAAAAACACTTATACGGTGCATTATCCCTGGATAAAACAGAGGGGCTGCCAGTGAAAGGGGTTTGAAAGGTAACAACCACTTTAAATGCATTCACAAAGTGAGAATTACAAAATGTCCCCTCCCTCCCCCCAAAAAAAGAAATTCGCAACACTATTTTGTTACAAATAACCTTAACATTTCAATCTGTACTTATTGTAATTCATGTTGACGATCAAAAATCCATTGCTTCCTTGCAATATGGCCAGCTGGGAGTGATCTGCACGCTGCACTATCCCAGAAATATTTCCAGCCTGAGATTGCCTCACTGCTTTGCACAGAAACCTGCAGTAAATTTCAAATCAAATTCAGGGACCTCCTGCAATAGGAGATTCATTTTTTGACCACATACTATCCGAGGCTCTAAAAGGGATACAGACATTGCAGCTTTTCAGCAGAGATTGCTCAGATGATCACAAAAAATGCAGACCTCCCAATTACAATCAACAATATAACCCTGAAAATTATAATGCACCAACTAGTCTACAGCTTAAAAAAATTACAGTAAAAGGATAAGAAAATAATAGCATAGCAAAGTGACCTCTATAACAGGAGATTGCAGTAAAGATCTCACTTCATCAGTCAAAGTCTTGGCTGAGATCTTCTTGCGACGTGTAACAGGATTACGATCATCATTCACCTCATAATCTTCTTCATTCATCCACTCATTAAAGGAGTCTGTATCTAGAATCCATTTGGCATGCACCTACACAAGGAAAACAATTTATGAATAATTTGCTGTCTTAAGTTAAAATGGAACTCCAGCTAAAGTCTCTTTTGTACTTACAATAGAGTGGGCAAAGCGTCTAATCTCTGTCGAGTTTTTACCTGTGTTTAGGTGCCTAGTGAGATTTCCATTTACTTCATCTCCCAATGACTACTGACACTGGGAGGGAAGGAATCTCCCTGAAAGCAGCACTGCAACCACAAGAAATCGCCCTGCACCTTGCACAGCGAGAGAAAGGAATCACCTTGACAGAAGCACAGCAAGGGAAGAAACTCTCCCTGAAACCAGCACAGCACATTAGGAAATCTCCCTGACACCAACAGTTTAAGTGAAAAGAACCTTCCTAAGAGCAGCACAGTAAGGGAAGGGAATCTCCTTGACAACAGCAAGGCAAGCGGATGGAATCTTTGTGACACCAGCACAACAAGGGAAAGTACTTTCCCTAAAACCAGCACAACAAGAGAAGGAAAAAACTATGACACCAGCACAGCAAGGCAAGCGAATCCCCCAACACCAGCACAGTAAGGGAAGAAAATCTCTGTCACTAGCACAGCATAGGAAAGGAATCTTCGTACCACAAGCACAACAAGGGAAAAGAATAATCCCTGACACCAGCAAAGCAGGGTAAGAGAGTCTCCTTGACATCAGCACAAGGAAAGAGAATCTTCCTGACACCAGCAAAGCATAGGGGGAGAATCTTCCTGACACTAGTATAGCAAGAGAAAGAAATCTCTCAACACCAACACAGCAAGGGGAAAGCAATATCCATCACACCAGTCAAGCAAGGGAAAGAAATCTCCCTGACACCAACACAGCATAGAAAAAATAAATAGATCACAAAGACAGTAGTACAGCAAGGGAAAAGAATCCCCAGACACACACCAGCACAGCAACAGAGAAGTTGAGAGCAAAAGGGTGGGACTTTGAGTGAAGCACAGGGTTGAATATAATACAATGGTGCATATTAAGAAGTTTAATAATCTGTAAATACATGATTACATACATTTATTCCATATATATAGAAACATGTACTGAACACTGAAATACTGGGATACACGGCATCTGGTTGCTCGACGTGCTTTGTGGCTTGGTGCCGCTCATCAGGAGCAAGCACGTGGTTTGTCTGAAAGTAGGGAATAATAGCGAATTAAATAACTTGTATCAATAGAGGGGGAGGAAGATTAGGGAAACCCACCTATAAATCACTTACAAGTGGGTATGCAGTCGTAGGCGTGATGTCAGAAATCATCAGCCACCCAAAAAAGGCATCAGGTTCGGGAGCTGAGGAGGCACATCTAGCTGCGGCACACATCACAGGCAGCAACCCAGGTGGACCCAGGCACATAGAGCGCTCCTAAAGTGAATATGTGACAGCAATATTAGTGAATTGACCAAATAAGTGTGTATGTATATAGAAACTATGTGAAGGGGATGTAATGAGAGTGAGGACAGTAAGTGCTAAATGGTGAAAATGGTGCAAGTAAGGGGGGGCTAGTATTGAGATATGGACAGGCGTGAGGGTGGACAGCCATGGTGAGAGGTTGCCACCAAGACAGAGGAAATGGGTCATGATCCAGGATAAGCAGAGGATCTATTGTGTATGAGAGCCCTGAGTGTCCCGCCCGGGTACTGGCACCTCCCTCACCTCGCGGTGTGTGACGTTGGGGGTGGTTCGACGGCGGCTGCACCAGTGGGACCGGGACACTCAGGGCTCTCATACACAATAGATTCTCTGCTTATCCTGGATCATGACCCATTTTCCTCCTTTTCTCCGCACCAGGTAATTCCCTACACGCAGTAGTCACTCTGTTTTTTGGTTCCTTTCCACATTACTCTCTCCCTCAGGTGTCTTGGTGACAACCTCTCACCATGGCTGTCCACCCTCACTCCTGTCCATTTACCCGCACTAGCCTCCCCTTCCCTTACTTGCACCAGTTTCACTATTTAGTACTGTCCTCACTGTCATTACATCCCCCTTCACATAGTTTCTATATACACACACACACACACTCTTATTTAGGCAATTCACTAAATTTGCTGTCACAAATTCACTTTAGGAGCGCTCTGTGTGCCCGAGTCCACCTGGGTTTCTGCCCATGATGTGTGCCACTGAATGTGCCTCCTCAGCTCCCGACCCTGGTGCTTTTTTGGGTGGCCGGTGATCTCTAACATCACGCCTACGATTGCATACACACTTGTAAGTGATTTATAGGTGGGTTTCCCTAAACTTCCTCCCCCTCTATTGATACAAGTTATTTAATTAGATATTATTTCCTACTTTCAGACAAACCACGTGCTTGCTCCTGATGAGCGGCACCAAGCCATGAAACACGTCGAGCTACCAGATGCCGTGTATCCCAGTATTTTAGTCTTAATACTATATGCCATTCACCTACACCATTATACCTTGTGACAGTATCAGGAAGGTCATAGGCCATGCAGCCGTTACCTTGTATTATATGTGTACCCCATTATGACCATTGGTGGACTCTGTAATTTTTTTATAGTATTCATTTATAACCATGTTATTATCAGTTACCACTGTTGTGGAAATCGACACTGTGAATAGTATGTGTTTCTATATATATGGAATAAATGTATGTAATCATGTATTTACAGATTATTAAACTTCTTAATATCCACCATTGTATTCTAGTCAACCCCATGCTTCACTGAAAGTCCCACCCTTTTGCTCTCAACTTCTCATATTGACAGGGAAGGCCAGGCGCATGACCTCACTAGGCCATGGCCTCATTTAAAGTCCAAACATTCCCCAATCCCCTTTTCCTAATTGTTTGCCAGCACAGCAAGGGAAAATAATCTGCCTCACACCAGCATAGGAAAGGTATCTCCCTGACACCAGCAAAGCAAGGAAAGGGATTCTCCATGACACCAGCAAAGCAAGGGAATTTCCCTGACACCAGCACAGCAAGATAAAGCAATCTCCCTGATATCAGAACAGCAAGGGGATGGAATCTCCCTGACACCAGCACAGTAAGGGAGAGGAATCCCCCTGACATAAATACAGCATGGAAGGGAATCTTCCCAGTGAAACACAGAAAAAGGGATAAGAGGCCCTAACCCTTGCCCAAATCTATCTACCTGTTGGAAAATTCCGCGCCCCCCTTCCTACCCTATGGGGAAAAAAGAAAGTAATAAACAATAAAAATCTGGCAGGGGCTTTAGCCCTTGCCCACTCAACCCAAAGCAAAAAAAATACGTTATTGTTGAAATTCAATCTTACACAATAACACTGTGACATTTTTTTTTTCTTCACAAACATGTTAAAATCTGCATTTTTTTCCCTGCAAATTAAGTTAAAGCACCAAACAAATGATATGTTTTCTGAAAGCTAAGGTCCTGTGGAATAAAATATGTCAGTTGCAAATTTATATGTCACATTATATTTGCACAACTGTTTACCAAATGCATAATTCACTTTCAATAGATTTTTATTGAAAATTTTAAAGTACAAAACCTGGAGTAAAAAGACTTTTAGTAATTGCCAAGAAGATGTTAGCCAGCTGGAATGTAACTGCTGAGGATGCAATAACATCCAACAGTATTTATAGCATATTAATAAACAAAACTTGTAGCCTGCAAGTTATAAGAGGTATCAATAAGCTAGGTACAAATGTATATTTTCAGGAAAAAAATACACTAAAATGAATTTTAGTGCAAACAAACACTATACAGTGTGATTCATGAAGTAGCATACAGTTAAAACGCACTATAAAACAAGAACAATGTAAGATTTTTCATGTTTCCTGTAACAGAATTGTAGGGTAATGTTTCAAGTTTTTTAGATGTTCTATGTGTGCACCCTTAGTTACACGACTCATCGAGCCGGTAATCCATTTCTGCCCAAACGCGTGAAGATATCTGATTCAAGTGCAGTGATATGCTGTTTCAGCTCCGCTAGATCAACAGGAAGGGGAGGAGTGAATAACTTTGTCCTTTATGTACCCCCACAGGAAAAAGTCACAAGGTGTTAGGTCAGGACTTCTGGGTGGCCATTGGGTCAGTGGCATCTTGTAGTCCGCGGCTCGTTCAATCCATCAGCGAGGAAGATGTTCATCGAGGTAACCTCGCACATTGCCTGATCAGTGTGGTGATGCACCATCCAATTAGAGAACAAAGTTGTCACTGTCGTCCTGCAAATGTGGCATCAACCAAAGACTTAACATATCTGGAAAAGAGCCTCCTGTGACAGTTGTCTTGTGAAAAAAAAAGGGGGCTGTACACTTTCTTTTTGGACATAGCACAGAACACATTTACCTTAGGGGAATCTCGCACTGTAAATCTGTGATTCTCCGTTCCCCAAGAGTGAACATTTTGCTTGTTTACTTGACCACTCACATAAAATGTAGCTTCATCAGTGAAAACTAAATGATCAGCAAAATCGTCATTTTCAAGACGGTGCTGCATTTCGGCACAAAATTCAAAGCGCCTTGTCTTGTCATGGTCAGTGAGATTTTGCAATATCTGCACTTTGTATGGAATCATTTTCAGCTTCTTTCTTAAAATTCTCCAGACAGTGGGCTGTGAAATCTGCCTTTCATGACTCACCCTCCACGTTGATTTTCCTGGGCTTCATTGAATGGTGGTGCAAACACTATCAACGACTTCTTCCGATACACGCGGTTGTCCAGGACTTTTAAATTTGCATAAACAGCCCGTAGTTTCAAACTTTTTATGCCATTTACAACCTCATGCTTTCTTAGTTATGGCCATTTACTGTGGCTGCCGGTGGAGGGGGTGGCACCTTTGGAGCCCTGTTAAAAGTGACTGAGTGTCTCTAGCCACCACTACAAAGGAAGATACTGTATATACTCGAGTATAAGCCGAGTTTTTCAGCACTTTTTTTGTGCTGAAAATGCCCCCCTCGGCTTATACTTGAGTCAAGCACTTTTCTGCAGCAGAGAATGACATTTTCCGAACCGACTTTGGGGCCCCGTATCTCGGGGCCACTTGTGCTAAGAACCCCAGCTTTGGATATGTTGTAGTGCTAGTTCCACTGGGTTTGCACACCAAATTTGGGGTTCCTAGCACCAAGTGGTGTGCAAACCCAGTGGAACTAGCACTACAACATATCCAAAGCTGGGGTTCCTAGCACCAAGCGGCCCAGAGATACAGGGCCTCAAAGTCAGTTCGGAAAATGTCATTCTCTGCTGCAGAAAAGTGCTTGACACTTTCCGAACCGACTTTGGGGCCCCATATCTTGGAACCCCAGCTTTGGAAAATGTTGTAGTGCTAGTTCCACTGGGTTTGCACACCAAATTTGGGGTTCCTAGCACCAAGTGGTCCCGAGATACGGGGCCCCAAAGTCGGTCAACTGTGTCCACCTTCAGCAATGTCATTTTGGGACCCTTCGGGTCCAGAGACCCCAAATTTTGGCTGCAGCTATTGGGCATCTAGAAACCCTTAACTACCGAGTTTGAAGTTCGGGGGACCTATGGCTGCAAATGGGCACAGTGAGGTATGCCAATTGTCACAGTGAGGCTCCAAATGGGCATTGTTGACCCTCTTTTCCACTTACAGTAGCTGTGCATTTCTCGCCCTAGGCTTATAATGAGTTTTCCCAGTTTTTTGTGGTAAAATTAGGTGCCTCAGCTTATATTTGGGTCGGCTTATACTCGAGTATATACGGTAGTTGTTTCCCGTGGAGTTCATCTTTAACCAGTCAAATGATTAACTTACAACAATGTAAAAAGCATGACAAACTACTGTTGCAAGCACACAACCATCAGATAAAAAGTCTGATTTACCTTGCGTGGCTTTTCTGCGGTAGGTGCATCTTCCACTGGAGCTTCAATCTCGCTTGCAGGGATCCAAGTGTCATAACTAAGAGGAAAAATGCAAGTGTCCATTAATAGTTGTTACAATGTGATTCCCAGTAACAAAGAGAAAACAAACTAGATAAGACATCAGAGATGGGTCTGTGGTAGGGGTGTTGAATATAATTGTAGCATCAATGCATCGCGATTCGGCTGTCCATGATGCAACACCGATGCTATGACCGGCATAATCGATTGGCGGGTGATATCATCCCAACTTTCCCCACCTATGCTACTTACACGTTTTAAACTGTGTCTTATTGAATCCCCTCCTATAGTACATTAAAGTGCCCCACTATATATGCCTTTTAAAAAATATGTAGCTATATACATTTCAGACTGTCCCTTGGCACTCATGTGACTGCCCAGCGTGCCGCTCTTCTCCCGATCTGACAGCTACAGTGGGCGGGGCTGAAGTCAGCCGAGAGGAGGGCAGCAAGCAGCGAGCCGGGCAGTCTGTCACATGAGCGCCGAGGGACAGTCTGAAATGCGGTATATAGCTACATATTTTTTACAAGGCATGTACAGTGGGGCAATTAATGTACTGTAAGAGGGGATTCAATAAGACACAGTTAGTTTAACACGTGTAAGCAGAGTACATATGAGTTTGTATTCTGCTTACAACTCCTACTGGCCCCATGCTGAGAGTTCAGCTCCGTCTTCCCCATTCACACCTCCCATTGTGTTAACTCCTAGTGTGCTGGATTGTGCAACAGGGAAGCCGAGGGGAGCTCCCAACACGGAACCAGTATGGTGAACTTCACAGATCTGTTTGTCAGCCTTGGATTCCATCAATCCTGTCCTTCCTGCAGCAGTGTGTTTTTCTACTATGTGAATGCCTGTACCCTTCCTTTGATTCTTCCATCTTTCAGCCCCCCTCACCACCAACATTTTTATCTGTCCATCCTTCCTTTCCTGTCCAACTGATTCCTCCATCTCCATCCCCAGACTTTCCCATCCTTCTGTTCCTGTCCACGGATTCTTTCATCTCCATCCCTAGACTCTCCCATCCTTCTGTTCCTGTCCACGGATTCCTCCATCTCCATCCCCAGGCTTTCCCATCCTTCCTGTTCCTGTTCACGGATTCCTTCATCTCCATCCCCAAACTCTCCCATCCTTCTGTTCCTGTCCACGGATTCCTCCATCCCCAGACTATCCCAGGGGACTCTTCTATGTCCTGCTACACGCAGAGAGTGTCTTAAATTTTTTTTATTTATTTTTTTTTAAGCAAATAAAATTTTAAAAATGGACTTCTTCTAAATGCTTACAATTTTTTTTATGGAAACCATCGTCAGTAACCGTGGAATTGAATTGAATTGAATCGTTGACCATATAATCGTAATTGAATCGTGAGATCAGTGAAGATGCGCACCTCTAGTCTGTGGGCAACATGAAACACCCCTTGGTCTTAAAGATGGGCAGAATGGAAAACCTTATCTAATCTCCTAGATTGTAAGCTCTAACGAGCAGGGCCCTCTGATTTCTCCTGTATTGAATTGTATTGTAACTGTATTGTCTGCCCTCACGATGTAAAGCGCTGCACAAACTGTTGGCGCTATATAAATCCTGTATAATAATAATAATCATCACTATTTTTTCCGGAGATAAGCTGGCTGTTCCATTATGTTCCTGCTTCATAAGTTTGGACAAATACACTCATGCAAGCTAAGCCCACATGTCTATAAGACAGCCAGCCAAATAACAATCCTCAGGATGGGATCATGCCTGCACATCTGACCACACTCATTAGTGCCAAACTAATACATTTTTTTTTCATATTTTGGAACTACACTACCCATTAGAAATGAGCTTTAATTAGTTTCCCAAATTTAATATGGTGAAAACCTAATCCTTCCAGCCTGCTGCAAAATCCAAAACTACAGGACTCTGAGCTAAGATACAAGCCTTATGAACTTGTGTAAAAGCTGCAAACAAAACAATTTGAGAGCATATTTAAAAAGCAGTGAATGAGGCATTCATTGCAGTTAAATCATTGTAAATTTTAAACACATGTACCAGGAAGATACAGCTGCAGTGAACGTTTGGTTAAAGTTACATTCACATTAAAGCGGTTGTAAAGAATGTTTATTTTCCTCCTAAATTAACATGTTATACACACCTGCTCTGTGCAATGGTATTGCACAGAGTGGTCTCTTACCTCATCTTTTTGGGTCCCCTGCCAGCGCTCTCCACTTCTCATCTCTGTGTGCCCACATAGCAAGCCGTCACAGTGGGGGCATTAATATGGAAAGACACGCACAGAGTGGCTTGACCTCACCCCCTTCTTACAATATTTGACTGACAGCAGCAGGAGCCAACAGCCCCTGCTCCTGCCTGCGTCCCTGTGAGAAGAGGGAGAGAAGTCCTGCAGCCGGACACAGCATTGGATCAATACAGGGCTCAGGAAAGTTTATAGGAAGGGTTTCGGGGGGGGGAACAAATAGGAAGACATTTTTACCTTAATGCAGAGAATGCATTAAGGCAAAAAATGTCTTGACTTTAGAACCACTTTAAAAGGGGTTGTAAACCCTCTTTTTTTTTAAAAAATAACAAACATGTCATACTTACCTCCACTGTGCAGTTCGTTTTGCACAGAGTGGACCCGATCCACCTCTTCTAGGGGTCCCCGGCAGCGCTATCAGCTCCTCCCCGCATCGGTAAACCCATTAGGAGAAACGCTCTCCCTGGGGGTTACCGTGCATGCACGTTCCCGAGTCAGACTTCTGCGTCCATAGACACAGAATGCCAGACATGGCCCCGCATCATTGGATTTAACTGACAGCAGCGGGAGCCAATGACTGCGCTGCTATCAATCTATCCAATCAAGAGCCGAGAAAATGGCAGAGAGGTAGAGCACGTCTGTCTCCGCCATACAGTTAGAACACACTGAGGGAACACACACTGATCGCTCTCTAGTGTTAACCCCTTTACTACCAGAGACATTTACATAGTAATCAGTGCATTTTTATAGCACCGATCGCTGTATAAATATCAATGGTCCCAAAAATGTGTCAAAAGTGTCCGATCCGTCCGTTGCAATACTGCTAAAAATCGCCGCCATTACTAGTTAAAAAAAAAAATTATAACAATAAAAGTGCCAAAAATCTTTCCCATAGTTTGTAGACACTATAACGTTTGCGCAAACCAATCAAGATACACTTATTGCGATTTTTTTTTACCAAAAATATGTAGAATATATATTGGCCTAAATTGATGAAGAAATTTTTTTTTTTTAAATTTGGGGATATTTATAATAGAAAAAAGTAAAAAATATTGTTTTTTTTCAAAACGGTCGGGATTTTTTTGTTTATAGCACAAAAAATAAAAACCGCAGAGGTGATCAAATACCACCAAAAGAAAGCTCTATTTGTGGGGGGAAAAAGGATGCAAATTTTGCTTGGGTACAACATTGCATGACCGCACAATTGTCAAAGCGACTCAGTGCCAAATTGTAAAAAGTGCTCTGGTCAAGAAGAGGTAATCTTCTGGGGCTAAAGTGGTTAATGCATAGGATGCATTAAGGTGAAAAAACACGAGGGTTTACAACGCCTTTAATTATCGTCTCTCTAATGAAAATGATGAGGGAAAATATATTTCATCATCTTAGATTCCAGGAATCATCACTAGCAGCTGCAAGACAATAAATAAGCTTTGCAATAGGAGATATGCAATTGGGGATTATGTTTTTTTTAATAAGTACAGTAAAACCTTGGTTTGAGAGCGTTTTGAAAGACAAGCAAAATGTTTTAATAAATTGTAACGTGATATACAAGCGTTGTCTTGATATACAAGTAGTGACATGTCACAACTGAGTATAAAAGAGAAGAGAGGCGCCTCTAAGTATAGCAATACAGTTACATTTAATGAAGTTACAACATTTAGAAACTCACATGGTTGATGATTAAAACAGGCACATCTAAGTATGCAGGCATCCGGGGTAAAGATGTCCACATAGACCATCCTCATGACCGCCATTGACGTCGTCCCTTCCACACTGCGTTCCACAAGCGTTTTAAGCCTTGCTTTCAGACCTCTCTACTGCAGGATAGTATTCCTGGTCACGATTGCAGACAGCTTTACCCTGGATGCCTGTATACTTAGATGTGCCTCTTTTAATCATCAGCCATGTGAGTTGCTAAATGTTGTACCTTCATTAAATGTAACCATATTGCTACACTTACAGGCGCCTCTCTTTTCTTTTAAACTATGTAGTTCCTGCTGGATTTTGCTTCTAATCCCCTTGTGGAGGCTTTCATTTGTGCATGGACCTTTTTTTGATTACACAACCTATCACATTGCTAAAAGATTTTTATATGGACTATGAACTGAAGGACCTATGAATAAATGGTTGTGGAACGAATCATTTGAATTTCCATTATTTCTTATGGGGAAATTCACTTTGATATACAAGTGCTTTGGATTACAAGCATGCTTCCGGAACAAATTATGCTCGCAATCCAAGGTTTTACTGTAGTCATATTTATCACTGGGTTCTATGACAGAAAAGCATGCGACTCACACCATGTGAAAGCCCTAGGCCACAGCACTGTCATTGGGGAGTCTATAGTCCTCTGTAAGCTGCAAATCTTATGACTTATAGCTCACACAGGACTTTCCTTTCACTCATGGCACCTGGACAGAAAGGGGAGTACAATAAAGGCAAGCAAATGGGAAGAGGAGGAGAGGAGGAGAGGGGGATGGAGGGAGCATGATTAAGATGAACCTTTTGCCTTGTCCTGCATGCTTTAATAGAGATCCTTCCAGGAACAAGTGCCATCCTGTAAGGTAGATTGATTACATGACTCTTCTCCACAAACCCTGGAAGTTAGGATTGTTCATCAAGCAGCAGCAGAACCAAGAGGTGGAGAACACAGAAAATAAAGGTGCCATTTGGCACCTCATGGGGCCCACTAACTAAGGTATTCATAATTAAATGCATAAGAAAGAAGATTCAAATATGTCAAAGGTTTCTGATTAAACGCTGCTGGGAGGGCATACAAGTACGTCCTCCCGTATGAGTGGTTATACCGCTCTAATGCCTGCACCTACGGTATTGTTGTTTTCAGCCGGCGATTCCCTGCACTGTAAAAACAAGCATTGCGACAGTTTAGCCGCTTGATTGTTATTACAGGCGCTGGGGGGGGGGAGAAATCAACCATTTCGGAGGAACAGATAGTCCCCGGTCAACTCTATGACTCTCGGAGGCCCAGGCGTGATGTTATGACGTGTACTCGGCTGGAAAGTCAAGATCTTTCAGTTTTTTTTTTTTATTTCAGACTTTCCAGCCTGGGGGGATCTTATTGACCCTAGATCTCTCCATAAACAGGACCTGTCATGCACTATTCCTATTACAAGGAATGTTTACATTCCTTGTAATAGGAATAAAAGTGATTAAAAAAAGAAAAAATAAAAAAAATGAAAAAGTGTAGAAGTAAAAAAATTTTAAGTGCCCCCGTCCACGCAAGCTTGCACGCAGAAGCGATTACATACGTACGTCACACCCACATATGAAAACGGCATTCAATCCACAAATCTAAGGTATCGCCGCTAACATTAAAGCAAGAGCAATAATTTTAGCCCAAGACTGCCTCTGTAGCTCTAAAACGGTAACCTATAAAAAAAAAAAAATTCAAGCGTTGCCTATGGAGATTTTGAAGTACCGAAGAAAAGCATTTGAAAAAATGCTGCGCAAATACCGCGTGATATAAAAAGTTGCAACGAACGCCATTTTATTCCCTAGGGGCTCTGCTAAAAAAATAAATAAAAAACAACAACATATATAATATTTAGGGATTCTGAGTAATTTTCTAGAGCGAAGTGTCAGAATTGGCCCGGATGGGAAGTGGTTAAAAGGGTCCATTCTAACAATACCTTGCAAAAACTTCTGCCTCCAAAATACAGACAATCAGGATTATTTTGTAAGACAAAGAAGGCTTATACTGACTAATCAGTATTCATGTTTAAATGATCTTATTTTAGTAGCAAGAGAACTGCTAATTGCACATCATATTCTATCTCTGCATGACTTTAATGAAACCTAGATAAGTATGTCTTTGAATCTATAAGATGGAATGAATGTGAAAAATGATTTTACCTGTCAGGATAGTAACCCCAGTGAAGAAGAACCTGCTTGTCACGCTTCAGTATGGGTCGCACCCATTCTTCTAAATACAGAAAAGCATAGCAAATATTAAGCACAGCTCTTTAATGGAATCAAGAGTATATGCATATCACTAATACAGGGCATGTAATGTGGTGGGGGCTGACATTCTTTAAACTCCTTTTTTCTCCCATTCAGCCCACCTGAACATATATACCTAGATTTTTTTGTTTTGTGACAAATAGAAAATCCCCCCCCCATGTGTGTGTGTGTGTATATATATATATATATTATATATTATATATATATATATATATATATATATACACACACATACATATAAAAATATATAAATGGGGCTGCAATGTAGAGTGTTGGAGCATGGAGCTGAGTGTTTGTTGTGATGCGACGCACACTTTACCCTTATTGCCACATACTGTTCGAGGTCTTTGATAGTTTGCTGCACTTACCCCATTGTGGGGAGTGGTTTTTATTTGAAATAAAACATTTTAAACGTTATTACAGCATCAAGTTTTTTCTATCATATATTCTTTGGAGCCGCTAATGGAACTGTGCATCTGGTAATCATCGCTGAGCCGTGGGATGGCTCCATAAGCGTGTTTAGACTAGGTTTAACAGCTAAGTCACACGCTCTGAGGTGAGCAGAACACTGGGGGGGTTGCTGGATGGCACCAGAGCACGGTTTCATAGCACACAGATTATTAGAAGCATGCTGGATTTGCATCTATGGACATTTATAATTGCACTTATGTGATTTAATTATTGGATTCACGGATCACTTTGCAGCATCGTTAAAGGACTTTATATCACGTTTATTGGGTGGCACTGGGCACTTTCTGCATTTTATAACACATTATGGTATATTCGCTGTGTCATATATGCACTTTGCACTTTATTGTGCATATTTATATTTGATGTTTTTAGTTTATATTATTTTGATTTATTATTCTCATATTACAGGGGGTGTATCACTATTATTCTATTTTATGTGATTTCAGCACAATATTTATGATTTGATTTTTTTAGAATAGTATATATGCATTTGGTATTTATTTATACACATTAGCGCAGAGTATTTTTTCCTTTTCACTTCGGTGCACGGTATATGAGACGTGATCTACGCACGCGGCTAAGTGGTTTATATTCTCCAGGCATTAGATCATTGTGGCTCACAGGGTTCTTTTCTAATTTTGTCCAATTCAAATGTACAAGTCACGCTCCTGCTAAAATCAGCATTTGCTTTGCAAAATAGCACTTAAAATGGAGTCAAATTCTGACCTTCCTCCAAGTTGCCAGGAACTGGAACCACCACATGGGAAGCATGACTTTTGTCCTCGGTTACAGTACCCTACAGAGGAAACAAGAAATGCTGCTTAACTTGGAGAAAGGAAACACAACACACAACAATGCTCAGTGTAATGATGAATTAAAGTATATATATCCAGCAAAAGAATAAGTGAAAGGTTAAAACTGTTAACTGTAGTGGGGCCGTGACTCTACTATAGGTAATAAGAGGTCAGCTGATAAGCTGAAGCGTTTGCTAGAGAGGTCTGCATAGCACAGGGTAGGTAAGGAAATATATGGCCCTGTGAGTACCGTATTTATCGGCGTATAACACGCACTTTTTTCCCCTTAAAATCAGGGGAAAGTCGCGGGTGCGTGTTATACGCCGATACCATGCGATCCCGAGCTGTCACAATCTTAAAATCGCCGACCGCGATTTGAAAATGGCGCCGCCGGCGCCGAAATACACCGAGCCGATCCTCGGCTCTTTCCGGCGGCTCTCGTTTACTTTCGGCTCCACTCGTAGTCCCGAGCGGAGCTATCCGAACCTACTCGGCTAGGTTCGGATAGCTCCGCTCGGGACTACGAGTGGAGCCGAAAATGAACGAGAGCCGCCGGAAAGAGCCGAGGACCGGCTCGGTGTATTTCGGCGCCGGCGGCGCCATTTTCAAATCACGGTCGGCGATTTTAAAGCTCAGGACAGGGGATCGAAGCGAAGGCTGCACTGGGGAAGGCTGCACTGGGAAAGGCTGCACTGGGAAAGGCTGCACTGGGAAAGGCTGCACTGGGAAAGGCTGCACTGGGAATGGCTGCACTGGGAATGGCTGCACTGGGAATGGCTGCACTGGGAATGGCTGCACTGGGAATGGCTGCACTGGGAATGGCTGCACTGGGAATGGCTGCACTGGGAAAGGCTGCACTGACAAGGCTGCACTGGGGAAGGCTGCACTGACATGGCTGCACTGACATGGCTGTACTGACATGGCTGCACTAACAAGGCTGCACTGGGGAAGGCTGCACTGACATGGCTGCACTGAGAAGGCTGCAATGATGGGCATTTAAATGTAAGTTTTTTTTCCTTCAACTTCCCTCCTAAAAGTTTTTTTTCCTTAAAATTCCCTCCTAAATTGGGGTGCGTGTTATACGCCGGTGCGTGTTATACGCCGATAAATACGGTAATTATAGCCATGTATTATAAGATGATAATACCAAATGTAATTTATAACAACCCTAATAAATGTGTGCAAGGGGGCTGCAAAGGGATCTCATTAGTGAGCTTTTGTAAAATTATCCTTCATAACAGTCAAAGTTCCCCACTACACACTTTACCAATACATCCCGAGAGAAGGCATTCACACTACTAGACAAAGACTCTCCCCACCACTAGGTAAGTTGTGCTTTTTTCACTATTATGATCCACCTTAAAATTGCAATATTTTAGTTAATAGCTAATGGCAAATCACAGTTAGGATATACACATCCTGTACAGATACTGAAACAGCCTACTGGAGAGACAAGGTACGATGATCAAAGATGTCAAGGAAAGCACTTTACCTGATGCAATCATCTTTAAAATGTGTTAAGGGAGATGCCCCAAGCTCCATAGATACTGGATGGGTGTGTTTAACAAGGTTTTCCAAACAAATGTTCCTCTTGATCTGCTATGTTGCCTCTTAGGCATATGGGAGGAGGCAATTCCCGAGGAGATGACAAGGACAGCCTTCTCTTTGTTCCAAGCTAGGAAAACAATACTTACGGGATGGCAATCTGCCACTCCTCTGACTGTTAAGTCCTGGATTCAACACATGGGTAATACCCTTATCCTTGAATGGTACACATATCAACACAGGGGGAGGCCTGGTAAATTTGACAAACTATGGGCCACCTGGCTTGATACACTGGGACACCCAAAGAACTTGTTCAAATGAGGCTGCTCCAAAGCCCATAGGTTCTCATAGGTACTCATAGGCACTGACGGGATGAAGGGTGTTTAACAATGTAGGAAAACTATAGGAAAAGTTTAGTTGTTGGTATACCTGCCTGGGTTAGTAATGTTTCACAATTGATGGTACGCAATGCAATTACAATGATATGAATATTCACTCTTCTCTGGTTATTACGTGATGTGGCTATTTGCTATGCAATTGGTTTCAATATGACAAACTGAAGTATATTGCAGTATTTGTTTTGTTATGCTTTTTATTTTGCAATAAAAACCTTATGATTAAAAAAAAAAAAAAAAAAAAAAAAGTGTGTCAAGGACGAGTAAAGCTACAGAGGACAGAATAAATGCCCGTACCTTTTCTCTTTCATTATTTTTTAACAAAAACAAAGAAACAAGTTTGCTTTAATGCCCAGCAGTACATATGTTTCGCCTTTCCATGCTGCTCAGTTCACCCACTAGGAGCAAAGACCGGTACCCTCATGATTTGGAGAGCATGTGACTCACTCCATGTAACAACACTGGACCAATCACTGGAGCTGTCACACAGGTAGTGATCAGCCCTATATAAGCTACAGATTGAGTGACCTGTAGCTTACACAGGCTACCAGGAGCTGAGCAGAGTGGTGGAAGAGTAGAAAAAGAGGTACAGTATGTGCTTCCAGGGAAGCAGGGGATTAAAATGAACCTGCTGCTTCTGAAGAAAGCACAGGTTCACTTTAAAGAGAGGTCACAATTAGTCAAAACAATAATTAGAGGTAAGAGCTTATATTTGTACTGCCCCATCCCACTATTCCTTTAATGTGATAGGCAGTCTCACTGTCCACAAAGTTATATCTCTGGATATATAGATGGTTTTGACATGCACTTTTCACTAAGGTAACGTTTTAATCCTATGAGCAGTTAGAACTATTGAGGTTTGTGACAGGTTTATTTTAACAGATGACACACTTCAAAATCTTTTTAACTCCTTAATGCCACCTCCCAGCAGTCCTTTGAGTGGGTTTTTATGACCCAGGAGCCAGCATGGCTCACGTATCATGTGACTGCTGTCATTTGTATTCACATAATCGGGAGCCCATCCTGCTGTCATTCCCGGTACAGCTCATTCAATGTGCTGGGAGAGCATTCTCAGCACACAACCTCTTGCTGTGGTGAACAATATGTTCTGGGTGTTCAAGCTAATCCTTTTTGCCATTGCATATATGCATTCAGCAAGTGGTTAAAAAAACGTCATGAGACAATGAAGAAGAATAAGTGTTACATATTTTCTAAATGACCTCCAACTAAAATGAGCTGCACATTTGTTAATTACCATCTGTTTCAGAATATTAAAAATCATACTGAAAAAATAAAAAAACGTTTTACCTGATGTCTTTTTACAATGTCCTTCAGCTTGCTCTGGAGTTTGGAGTCTATGTCTGCATGAAGATATATATTTGGTCGAGACAGACAATTATTCTGTAAAAGGGAAACAAAGAGTAAAAATTCTACACAGTGCTAGTGTGGAATCAATATAATATGTAAGCAGAGAATTACACTGATTGATGTATTATGCTAATAAAAGCAACATTAGAGAAAAGTGTTACCAAACCCAGGACCCTACATTCACTATATCTGGTCTCCCACAGTACACAGAACATGGAAATACAATTATTTTAGTAAATATAAACTGCTAAATATCTTTTCTCATCAACAGTAAATAGCAGTCTTGTGACTTCTATCAGTGTGCGGCCGAGGACTGGTTAAAGTCTGTAGGAGTGGTTTCATTCTCCTCTGACTGTCCTATGAGGCTGCCTGCGCCTTACTTTCTGTCTGGACAGTGCCGATTGGCTCTGTGCTGATCACATGCACGCTTCCAAGAAAAAAAACTCTCTCCCTGTGAATGACTGGCTGGACATGATAGACAACATGCACAAATGTACACGCCCTATATCCATTAAAGAAACGGTACTCAAACTACATACTAGATGGTACTACACTCCAGATCGTCTCCATAGAATATACCCCCTCTGGTTCCTGGCACATGTTTTAGAGGATGCCAGGACAGAGGTACGCTGTTGCACACGTTCTGGAGTTGTAAGGCCTTAGACTCCATTTGGCAAAAAACTACTTCCCTTATAACACTCCTCTCTGGAGTATGGATTACTCTGACCTGTCAAATGTGTTTGCAGAACTCCCAGCTGTTCCCCTCCCCCTACGGAAATTGATTCACACTCTTTTTAGTGCGATTCATTGGGCGATAGCAATGAACTGGAAGCGTTCCCATGTATCCTAGTCGCAGGTGATTTCACGTATGGAGTCCATCAGGCTTATGGAAAGAATACACCATACTCTCCTGGACTCCATGCACATTTTCGACCGTAAATGGAATATTTGGATGGCTCAACTTCTTAGTAACAGACTCGAGGATCCCTCTGATCCAGCAGCTGAAACACAATAGGTCTGATTGTAGTGCTGTTTTTTTGTAAACAAAAAAAAAAAAAAAAACTCTAGCAATACACACCAAACTGAGCATGAGCAGAGTGCCCCCATGGCTCTGTACTATCAGGAGATGGATTGGGGAATGTGAAAGAAGGGGAGGATCAATGAAGATAGGATCAAAACAGCCTTTTTTTTTTACACAATGCGGAGGATAATAATATTTTAGTCTACTAAAATACAACTAAAACCAAAACAATTTAGATGACTAAAATACGACTAAAACTACAATGGCATTTTAGTCAAAATATAGCTGGAACAGAAACTTCAATCGGATACATACAGATATTTAAAGTGTAACAGAAATCCCACATTATATCACAAAATAAGTAAAGGAAGGATGACACTACCTGCACAAGGGACTTTTCAATGGTCATGAACATCTCCACATTGCGGTCCATACGAGATGGGTTTTGAAAGTCAAACCTGCGCCTGAGAAGTTATAAAAAAAATGAGATAACTTAATTACTGTCATTACTGTGAATATGAAACCCCCTACCCAAAACAAATTTTACAGCAACTGCTAATACCATCTAGTGAGCTGAGCAATAATATAACCTCTAGCTACAAAAAAGAAAACTAGTGGGGACTTCCCCAAACATAACTCTAGCCAGCTTGGCTTTCAATAAAACAGCTTAAGACTACAGAGGAACTCAGAGCTGAACAGCCTTATTAAAAAGATGAAAGCAATGGGTTTCTGAGCCTGAACAACATTGTCACAAAAAAAAGAAAACATTTTTAACTCCAAAAAAGATTAGTCACCAAGGGTTCAGAGGTGGCAGCACCCCTCCAGTATACAGCTACACAAAGTGCAGGGGCTTTATAGATGACATCTATAGACACAAATCAATGCATCCATATTCATTAATAAATTATTAATTTAACTTAATTCTGCTAGAGTGGGTACCTGAATTTGACAGCCTCTTGGAACCCACAGTACAGAGGGCTCAGGCTGGGGAAGAGATGGCAGGGCTGGTAGAACAGCTCCCATATACAGGTGCATCTCACAAATTAGAATATCATCAAAAACATAATTTCAGTAATATAATTCAAAAAGTGAAACTCATATTTTATATAGACGCGTTACACACAGAGTAATATATGTAAAGCATTTCTTTCTTTTAATTTTCATGATTATGGCTTAGAGCTAGTAAAAACCCAAAATTCAGTATCTCAGAAAATATGAATATTACTTAAGACCAAAAACAAAAAAGGATTTTTTATACAGAAATGTGGGTTTACTGAAAAGTATGTCCATGTACAGTATAATATGCACTCAATACTTGGTCGGGGCTCCTTTTGCATGAATTACTGCATCAATGCGGCATGGCAAGGAGGCGATCAGCCTGTGGCAGTGCTGAGGCGTTATGGAAGCCCAGGTTGCTTTGATAGCGGCCTTCAGCTCTGCATTGTTGGGTCTGGTGTCTCCTCTTTCTCTTGACAATACCCTACAGATTCTATATGGGGTTTAGGTCAGGTGAGTTTGCTAGCCAATCAAGCACAGTGATACCATGATCATTAAACGTGATGGTATTGGTACTTTTGGCAGTGTGGGCAGGTGCCAAGTCCTGCTGGAAAATGAAATCAGCATCTCCATAAAGCTGGTCAGCGGAGGGATGCATGAAGTGCTCTAGAATTTCCTGGTAGAGGGCTGCACTGACTTTGGACTTGATAAAACACAGTGAACCAGCAGATGATATGGCTCCCCAAATCATCACAGAATGTGGAAAATTTTGCATATCAAAATTTTGGAAATCAAGGTCCCAGAGTCTGGAGGAAAAGTGGAGAGGCACAGAATTTTCCAGCAGGACTTGGCAGCTGCAAAAAGAGTCCCGACCAAGTATTGAGTGCAAACTTTACTGTACATGGACATACTTTTCAGTAAGCCAACATTTCTGTATTAAAAATCCTTTTTTTATTGGTCTTATGAAATATTCAAATTTTCTGAGATACTGGATTTTGGGTTTTCACTAGCTGTAAGCCATAATCATCAAAATAAAAGAAAGAAAAGCTTGAAATATATCACTGTGTGTAACGCATCTATATAAAATATACGAGTTTCACTTTTTCAATTGAATTACTGAAATAAATTAACTTTTTGATGATATTCTAAATTTATTGAGATGCTATATACCTCTTTATTCACTGCCACAGTGACTGTGTATATATATATATATATATATATATATATATATATATATATATATATATATATATATATATATATATATATGGTAATAGGAGGGACAGCTCAAAGCAAACCCAATTTAATCTGACAAATTAAGTCTTCTGTGTTTTACATGAATGATAATGGTAGAATATTCACACATACCAGTAAGAACAAGAAAATGTTATAGCACTTTATCCATAGAATTGTAACAGCAATTGAAAAAAAAACCATATTGTACAAGTATCTGACTCGGCCACTCGAAAATGCACATTTTCTTTCTCCAAAGTCAGTCTTTGGTGGATTTAAGTAAATGATTAGGGTCCCTGTCCTGCTGCATCACCCATCTTCTACTAAGCTTCAGCTGGCAGATAGCCATCTCTTAAAGCTGCCCTCTGAGGCGGTAAATGCAAGGTGGATTTTGCCAACCGTGGGAGGGCATCATTCCAAATAAAGGAACCCACACATTGATTCATCTCCCGGAAGAACGAACCAGGCAACCAGGTGGGGCAATTAGGAAATGCATAATTATATTGGGGGAAACCACATTTTCAGAACGCTGATACGACCTATTAAGTTGAGTGGAAGGTTAGACCAAGCAGCACATTTATCCCAAAGTTGCAAGAGAATTGGATGCAAATTAAGGACAGGAAGGTTGGATAGGTCCTGTCATACCTGAATACCAAAATATTTGAAATTCATCCACCCACCTTAGAGGGAAGGGGATTGCACGTGTTTGGACCAAGGGAAAATTGACTTAAACCAATTGATACGGATCCCCTAAAAACGCCCCAAAAGAATTCAAGATGTCTAGGGCAGCTATAAGAAATGGACAGGATTTTGCAAATATAAGACGGTATCATCAGCGTAGAGAGACAAATTTTCTTCCAGGACACCTACCCTAAGGTGCCTTGAATCACCAGTGAGTAACTCACTAAAATGGCCAAGGGTTCCAAGGTAAAGGTGGATAGGCTAGATGAGAGAGGACACCCTCGAATAGTCCCTCTGAAAATTGAAAATTTACAAAAGACTATTCTGAGTTCAGACCCAGTCTTCGTGAGCCTGATAAAGCATAAACAACCACTGTAAACATTTTGGCCCAAAAGACACATTGATACATCACCTCCCAGAGATAGACCCACCCACCGAGTCAAATGCCTTTTCAGGGAGAAGAGAAGCAATAATTCCAGAACACTATTAGAGTGTTGTATCACCAAATTAAGGTGAGGCATCTAAGATTGATGTTGCATCCTTCCCAGACATAAAACCAGTTTAGGGGTAGAAGCACCCATTAAGAATAAAACCAGTTTAGTCAACCTGAATAAGGATATCCAAAACACGAGAAAAATGGGTGGCTAAGATTTTGGCATCATCGTACAACATATAATCGCGCTAAACATATGAAAAATTTTTTTGCATAGAGTGAGTGTACTCTCATACACCAACCCGACATCTCAATGGCCATATGTCCACATATGTGCAACCATATAAATAGTGAAAGAAACCCTAAATATCAAATTGGCATGACACTTGAAAAAAAAAAATTATATATATATAGTGCCTAAAAGTAATTGTGTGACAAAGACAATGGGCCAAATAAAATTCTGTCCACCCGTGAACTGTATATAATGATATAATAGAATGTCCATCCATAAATAGTGGGATCTTCGGAGTTAAATGAAGAACTAGTGCAAAAGTCCACCACCATTAAGTAGAGGGTTACTGCTTACCGGAAGCCCATGATCCCCCGCTACAGAGGATCAAGGGAAGCCTGTATAGAGAAAAGACCTCCAGGGCATATCAGATACATCTAATATCTTGATAAGTTAGGGATGATAATGCGGTCTCCAGAGACACCAAACGGAACTCATGACACTCCAAATCTCCTCATTTTGTTTCCAACTCTGCACACCCCTCCCAAAGTGATTCTATAGCTCAACTTTGGGAGGGGTGTGCAGAGTTGGAAACGAAATGAGGAGATTTGGAGTGTCATGAGTTCCATTTGCTGCCTCTGGAGACCGCATTATCATCCCTAACTTATCAAGGATATTGGATGTATCTGATATGCCCTGGAGGGCTTTTCTCTATACAGGCTTCCCTTAATCCTCTGTAGCGGGGGATCATGGGCTTCCAGTAAGCAGTAACCCTCTACTTAATGGTGGTGGACTTTTGCACTAGTTCTTCATTTAACTCCGAAGATCCCACTATTTATGGATGGACATTCCATTATATCATTATTTACAGTTCACGGGTGATACTGCTGTGTAGGCTTTTTGGACAGAATTTTATTTGGCCCATTGTCTTTGTCACACAATTACTTTTAGGCAATATATATATATATATATTTTTTTTTTTTTTCAGGTGCCATGCCAATTTGATATTTAGGTTTTCTTTCACTATTTATATGGTTGCACATATGTGGACATATGGCCATTTAGATTTCGGGTTGGCGTATGAGAGTACACTCACTCTATGCAAAAAAAATATTCATATGTTTAGCACGATTCTATGTTTTTACATTTTTGATCACTGTATTTATGTTGTGCAGGAGAATTGCTGCTGTACTAATTTTTCCCATGTTATTCCACTGTTAATCTTTGGGATTGGGTATATGTGTTCAATTTTTACTGACCTTAGCGCAGTTTTCATTTTCTTTTTTCATCATCGTTCAACAGGCTAGGATTTTAGTATCAAAGTTCTGAATGATGCACAGTCCCTCTAGATCCTTGCCTGGATTGGGCAACAGAACAATGACAGCCTCCAACGCAGACCTGGGGAGGGATTCCTGGGAGCTGAACAGTTCAAATATGGCACTAAGCCTAGGAGCCAGAAGTTCAATATATTGAGAGTAAAATTCAGCTGGTATATCATCCACCCTGGGGGTCTTCCCAGTCTGTAGGTGGCAAATGGCTTCTGTATTTCCTCAAGAGTTATATCCAAATATAGGTGGTACCTAGCAGAAGCCTCTAGTGAATTGAATATAATCCCATCCCACATAGCGCAGCTGTACTATAGTTGGCTCTGGAAGTATATAAAGCACAATAATACTCCATGAACTGGAGGTTGATTTGTTCTGGGGAAGTGAGAACCTGTTCCTGTGGATCCCAAACCCTCTGAGTATTAGTAAACTGACCCTTGGCTAGCCAGGCCAACAATTTCCCATATTTGTCTGTGTATTCAAACACCCGCTGAGCAGTGTGGAGAAGAGATTTTTTTAGTCTGCTCAATTCCTAAACGTGCTAGCTCCTGCAGCGCACGCTGCCATGCTGAGTAATGAGCCTGGTCAGGGTCCTACACATAGGGGACCTCCTTCTGCCTCAAATTTACTTCAAGGGACACCAGAGAAGTCATAGCGTTCCATTTTGAAACAGAGATACATGAGATGTACTCAAGAAAAATAAGAAAAATAAATACAATTGCGCTTGGAATAGTGGTGGGAATAACAATGAAGAAAATTGAAATGAATTCAAAATAGTGTAAATAAATTATAAAAATAAAAAATATATAAAAATATTGTTGAAATAAGAAATATATAAATAAAGCTGCGGCTATAGGTGGGGCACACCAATACAAATATAAACCAAAAAAAACGCGCTAAAGATGTTAAACAGTAATGAAAGTATAGAGTCCAATTAAAAGTCCAAAATAAATAACGTAGACTCCTCAATGTGATAATCACCTTTCAACATTATCACATTGAGGAGTCTACGTTATTTATTTTGGACTTTTAATTGGACTCTATACTTTCATTACTGTTTAACATCTTTAGCGCGTTTTTTTTGGTTTATACATGAGATGTACTCACTCCTAATCCAAGTTTTTAAAGGCATCCCAAAGGATCACTGAATTCGCAGAGCCCTCATTAAAAAGCCAGTATTGACAGATTCAGAGATAGGGTACTGAATTGTCTGGTCTGTAATCCAGTATCTGGACAGTCTCCACAGCCCATGCCCAGGGGTAAGAGAGGTTAACAATTAGAGTAATAAAAGGAGCATGATCTGAATTTCCCCTTGGTAGATATTTAACAGAGGTTACTCTCCGCAACAGGACCCCCCTAAAATAGCTGGTGTATGTAGCATGATAGTGGGGGCCTTTCAACACCTTTATGAGGCCCAATATACTGGAGCCTTGAAGGTGGGTTTTTTGAAAAATACAGAAGAGGGGTAAATCGCTTAAGAAAGTTATTTTAATAGGATCATTTATTAGCAGAAATTAGATCTTGGACGTTCCATGGCACAAAGGAAAGAGTAGCCATGAGTTATGCTTGGTAAGTAAGTAATAATGAATACAGTGAACTAGAGATCTCAGCCAAGAAGTGACAAGAAAAATACCAGGGGACCAAGAGAGCAGACCACAATCCAATGAAAGACAAACTATGCAATACTGAAGCTACAACAGTACATGAGGTAAGAGACCATGCCATAAAAGAAAAAACACTTAAACTAAACCTTGAATTGAAAAAACCCTTTAGAGGTTTAGAGGTTGTAACTCCCCAACCCTGCATGTCTGCAAAAACTACGGAATGCATAAGTCACAAGAACAAGCCCAACTTACAGCAACAATGTGGAGCGTGCACACCGCAGTGGAAGTCTTATAAATTGAAGGTAGAAAAAAAAGAGAAATCCCAGGAAGAGATGCTGGAGAAGTCCAGAAGTGTTTAACTGGACTAAGCCCGGGGCATAAGCTTAAACTCAGTTGCCAACTGGGTGTTGTGGAACAGCAACAGACCATGGATGCAGTATATGGCTGAGAAGTCAAAGAATGCCGAGAGAAGTTCAAGGAACGAATCCCAAGGTAAAGGGAAGAGTCTCACCCACAGTCACACAAAATAAAGTCTGCACTATTGGGAAAAAATAGAAAGAAGTAAAACAGTTCACCTCTGGGGAGGAAGTGATTCAAGCCAGGCACCAGCATCTTTCGGTTTCGTACACGGGACGTTTTTACAACCTCTCCTGAACAATTTAACTTGACAGATAGTAACCCACTTTAAAATGTCCGTTTTGCCGCGTTTGCGTTTAGAAGCATTTTTTTTTTTTTAAATAGCCAAAAATTAAAAACACCTGTAATCGAAACGCGGTTAAACGTGAGTTACCGCGTTTAGAAGTGTTTGGTGCTTGAAATGCCTCTAAACTCAGCTTTTGAACCCATTTTTTTGTGTTCCAAAAAAGCCTCTAAATTCAACTGCATAGAAACGACCATGTGTACATGTACTGATAAGATAACATAGAGGAGAGTTCAGGAGCAGTTGAAAAAAGTTCTCCTAAACATCCGTTTAGCAGCAGCAGTGTACATGAGGCCTATGGATTAATGAAAAAGCGAACAGACTCACAGTCCTGCACCAGCAGCTTCGCAGGAAAGCGATTGTACTTGATCCCTCTAGCTCGCATGGCTGCCTTCAACTTCTAGGGATCTGCGCAATTTTTGGGTCTTGACAGAATAATCCGGAAAGAGAAGTAGCTTCCCATTTTGGTAGTGCAAATACCCAGCTAGATCATGCAGCCCTGAGAAGCTCATTCTGGTCCCTGAACTTTAGCAGACGTAGAATTAGGATGTGAAGTGGGGAGCCCACCAAACCAGGTCTGGGTAACATGTAGTGTGCCTGCTCCATTGTGAAGAAAGAAAAGAGCTGGGCAGCGGACAGAAAGGATCTCCTCTACAAACAGGGTCAGGTTCGTCCCCTCGCCCCTTCAGCTAGCCCCACAATTCTGAGATCATTCTTCCTTTTGCGGTTCTCCGCATCCTCAGCTCTATACTCCAGGGTGCTGAGCTTCGTTTGTAGGAAGTGGAGAGCAGTAGTGTGGTCAGCAGAGGTGTCTTCAGCCTGGCTAATGCGCTGTTCAGCAGTAAGCCTGGACTGGATTTTGCACAGTTGCACAGCATCAATCTTGCAAGTCAAGGCAATCTGACAAACAGTAAAAGCTGCCATGACATCCAAGATACCAGGCACCTGAGAGTCAGTGCCGTCCACAGGGTCAGTCTGAAACGCCATATTGGAGACAGTTCCATGGCTGCACGCCACCTGTAGTCACAGACTAGGTGAGTCTTGAATACAAGAGGGGGAAAAACAAAGTTTCTTATCCCACCTTGCATCTCCAAGAAGGTTTGTGACACATCTGGAGCAGGATTCAGGAAGCCAAAAGGCTACGGCAAAGAGTAAATCCAGAACTGGTTCCAGCAGAGCTCAGGGATAAGCGTCCGCTCAGAGCGCCATTCTGGCTATGCCCCCCAAATTGTCTCCATTAATAGATAATTTGTCTGTCAACTGATGGATGCCAAACACTTTGAAATTGCTTTGTATCCCTTTTCAGCCTCATGCAGATCAACTACTCTTGATCGTTTGTTCTCAGAAAACTCCTTTTTGAGAAGCAAAGTTCACATCAGCTGATGCTTCTTATGAACAGCAATCTTAAGCCCCGTTCACAATGGAGCGATTTGACAGGTCAAATCAAATGAGAAGTCGCAGCCTATTGCCAGCAATGGCACCATTCAAATCGGTGCAACGCCGACTTTGCAGCGCCGCACCAATTTGCAAAAGTAGTTCCTGCCCTACTTTTGGCGATTTTGGGTGCAACTCCAATAATCATCTGTGCATGAATCTGCACAGATGTCTTTCAAATGAAGTCGCATGATTTCAAAGCCGCATTCAATGTGAACAAGGGCTAAAATATTTTAGTACCTTTTTTTTTTTTTTTTTTTCTATAAAAGTAGCTCTAAACTACACCTCAAATTAATTTCATTAACTGAACTCCAGGTGTGCAAACTACTAGCTTTTGTTGAAGTAATTAGTCTATGGTGTCACTTACTTTTTCTTCCAGCTCTGTGAATGTTTAATGGGTGTGTTTAAAGACACTAGAAATTAGAATTGTTTGTGTGTTATCAGCTTAAGAATATTATGTTTATCTATTGTTGTAATGGAATTAGATCATATCACATTTTATGGCAAATTACTACAAAAAAACAGTTAAAGCCAAGGGGTTTACATACTTTTTCTTGCCGCTATGTGTCTTGGACATATTGCCTGAAAACAGTCCCAGAACATATTCAACCATCTCTGACTAGAATATTGTTTATTGCCCCGAAAGTATTGTCCAGTAATGGTTGTCTCACATACCTTCCACGCAGTGGCGGTGCGTCCATTAAAGGCGCACGGGCACTGCCCCCTCTCTCCAGCCACCCCCTCTGTGTAAAATGGATAGATTCATGCATTGAACAAATCTCTTAATGGCTGCTGTAGCCACCCCCTATTCAGGTGTCCAACCCCTTTTCGGACGCCGGACGCCTGAATTCCAGTGGGGTTTTTTTTTTTAAGCACCCGATTAGAGCCATAGGCTCTAATAGGCTTCAAAAAAGGTGAACTGCGAGCGCAGAGCATTGCTCTCGCACTTCACCCAGGTGGATTAGCAAAGCAAATTAATATTTGCTTTGCTAACACTGAACCGCCTCTCAGCCAATCAGGAGGCGTGGATCTAATACTCTTCACCTGATTGGACGCCTAATGAAATGGAAGAATGGGAAGACAGAGAGCCATGGAGGACACAGGAGCTCGCCGCCATCACCTGTTGCATGTCCCACAGCTCGCCACCACCAGGATGGGGTAAGTGTGTGCCGGTCAGATGGTGAGCGGGGGGGTCACAGAGGCTGCATATGACGGGGCACACAGGCTACATATAATGGGGCACACAGGCTGCATATGATGGGTACAGAGGCTGCATATCATGGGCCGTAGAGCCTGCATATGATGGGCCGTAGAGCCTGCATATGATGGGGCGCAGAGGCTGCATATGATGGGGCGCAGAGGCTGCATATGATGGGGCACAGAGGCTGCATATGATGGGGCGCAGAGGCTGCATATGATGGGGCGCAGAGGCTGCATATGATGGGGCGCAGAGGCTGCATATAATGGGGCGCAGAGGCTGAAAATGATGGGGCGCAGAGGCTGCATATGATGGGGCGCAGAGGCTGCATATGAGGGGGCGCAGAGGCTGCATATGAGGGGGCGCAGAGGCTGCATATGATGGGGAGCAGAGGCTGCATATGATGGGGAGCAGAGGCTGCATATGATGGGGCGCAGAGGCTGCATATGGTGGGGCGCAGAGGCTGCATATGGTGGGGCGCAGAGGCTGCATATGGTGGGGCGCAGAGGCTGCATATGGTGGGGCGCAGAGGCTGCATATGGTGGGGCGCAGAGGCTGCATATGGTGGGGCGCAGAGGCTGCATATGGTGGGGCGCAGAGGTTGCATATGATGGGGCACAGAGGCTGCATATGATGGGGCGCAGAGGCTGCATATGATGGGGCACAATGGCTGCATATGATGGGGCACAATGGCTGCATATGATGGGCACAGTGGCTGCATATCATGGGCGCAGTGGCTGCATTTGATGGCCACAGTGGCTGCATTTCATGGCACAGTGGCTGCATTTCATGGGCACAGTGGCTGCATTTCATGGGCACAGTGGCTGCATTTCATGGGCACAGTGGCTGCATTTCATGGGCACAGTGGCTGCATTTCATGGGCACAGTGGCTGCATTTCATGGGCACAGTGGCTGCATTTCATGGGCACAGTGGCTGCATTTCATGGGCACAGTGGCTGCATTTCATGGGCACAGTGGCTGCATTTCATGGGGACAGTGGCTGCATTTCATGGGCACAGTGGCTGCATTTCATGGGCACAGTGGCTGCATTTCATGAGCACCATGGCTGCAATTAATGGCAGAGTGAGGCTGCAATTGATGGGGTTTTTTTTCAGTATTTTTCAGTTTGTTTGCATCCCCCCAAAAATTTTGAGCACCAGCCGGCACTGTTCCCACATTTGACCAATGAAAAACTTCAATCAACTCCCTTTTGGAAAGAAAAAACTCATATACCAAAGGTTTGCTCACAAAAATGTAAAAAAACATGGTCAACATCTACAGACTTTCCACCCTTCTGGTCCCTGCTGTACTAACCACTCCTCTCCCCCTTTCTGCAGGGCTTCCAGGACAGATCTGAGCGGTTCTGATAAGTCAGTGCCAGCACAGAGCTAAAATCACTTTCAGATTGTAGAGCATCACCGGCTCTAAGAAAAGATACTGGGATCATGACTGCAGCTGCAGCCATGGCCCTGGTATAACCACTCAAACTGCCACTGTGGTATAACAGCCAAATTCAAGCTCACACTGCAGTTACAAGCAGGGGTGTCAAACTCAATTTAATCGCGGGCTGCACCAGCATAATGGTTGCTCTCTAAGGGCCAGTTATATCTGTAAGACTAGATGGTTATATCTGTAAGACTAGATGCCCAAAGCATCCGACTCCCCCTTACATCAGAAGTCAAGAGTCCCCCACCATCCCTTACATCACAGTTCATCCCCCTTATCTTGTGCTCCTGCTGGGAAGAAACTGAGGGCAGAGCTGGGTAGCAGAATGTGCAGGGTCTGGAAGAGGACCAGAGAATGGCTTGAGTCAGCTGCCTGAGTCTGTTAAATGCTGAGACCAGGGGAGGCAGAGACAAGGGGTTGCTGTGGCTGAACATAGAAGTGCAGAATCTGCTGGAGGCATTCTGTCATCCTCTCTGCTGCCTACTGCTGATACAAGGTGGGGGCAGAGATGATAGAGGTGCAGCAGTGGCAGAGGTGAAGTGCGAGAGGTGCGAGGGCCACATGAAATAGTCTGGCGGCTGGATTCGGGCTGAGGGCCTTGTATTCAGGTTTTACATGAATAAATAAAAGCTGATCATCATAAACACCCCTGCCAATTGTAAATGGTTTGTCTCAACACTCTTAACTGATAAAGCTGTCGGAAAGCTTGTTCTGTTGAAAAACCACAGACCAGCTGTCTGGATCACCAGATGAAAAGAAAGAAAAGAAAGCCTAAAAATGAAAATTAATACAACCATCACATCGAAGAACTGGTAAACTGCAATATAATAAGTGTCTGACTTTGGGTTTAATACCACTTTGATTTAAAAAAGGAAATGTCCTATGAGTACATGTGCAGTATGTCGAGTGTGAATGAAGCCTTAAAAGAGGAGCTTCACCCAAAAAGGGACGTTCCGCTTTAATGTCCCTCCTTACCCTCACACCCCCCCATCTCTCCAGTCTTCTGGAAGATATCACAGGTCCCAGAAGACTATGGGACCATTCACAATGCACAGTGCGGCTGCACAGCCGGGTGCCCACAGCTGAGTTGCTGGTGCTGGGGACAGAACACAGGTAAAAAGAACAGCTCGGGTGACCACATCGCTGGATCCTTGGACAAGCGAGCGTATGTTTTATAAAAGTCAGCAGCTACAGGTTTTGTAGCTGCTGACTTTTAATAAACACAAATATGACTGGAGCTCCTCTTTAAGCAACAAGACAATATATTGAATATTATTATTCTTACCATCCCTGGTCACTCTTGAATTTATAAGCAGCAGCAAGAATATGGCACAGAGAACCTCCCACCTTGAAATCTAGAAAGCATTTCATCTGCAATGCAAAACAGTAAATAGAATAAGAACTCAGTTTAAACTTATTGCATAATAGATTGTAAACTAGATATATGATGTTGCACATACACAATACTTCTGAGTATTCATGTTCAAGAAGCAGTAGCTATCATAACATGGCTTTTTCTGTACCCAATACAAGAAATATTGTCCATAAAAGGTGGTATGTTGTTATTTTAATGCCGACTTAACAGACATCACGATCAGCATCCTACTGCTGTCAAAGCTGAAACCAGCAGAATAATTCAAGGAACCTAGTGGGCTGTGCCTGCTGAGCTGAATAACCTGGTGTATTACAAACAGCTCACCAAGTAATTGCCAACACATAGGAGGCAACTCTTTCCAATATAAGAAACAAGGTATTTAAAATTAAACTTCAAGTAAAATTGAAAAAAAAAAAAACACACTTTCTCTCATTAAAAATTGTTACCTTTCTCCTAAACACACCTAAAACATTTTTATTTAATTACTGGATTTTGGTTAAGGAGGCCTTTACATTGCCATATTTTTCTCACTTTTTAGACATCCATCCAATGTTGCTGCAGCTACAGCAGCATGTACAAACTTTATCAATTTTGGTTAAGAAGGGCATTTCATTACAATGCTTTTCTCACTTTTCGAACACCCATCCAATGTTGCTGCAGCCACAACAGCATGTAGACAGTTTACTCTTCTTAAATACAGCAGAACCACATTAATACCCCACACATGGTTTGTTTTCTCTAAAAGATGATATTAGATTACCAAAATTGGTGGGATTATGGAAGCAGAGAGAGGAGTCCATTATGGCAATTTTTTATACAAATTTAGGCCACATGGCTGCACTTTGCCTCCCCAGATACCATGGTGCCCTCACATGGGTCATAATTCAAACAAACTACTTTTGGTAGAATGGTTAGGCTGTCAGACGATGCAGTTCCTATGTTTTGCCTGCAGACAACTCTAAATTGAATCTGATCTACGTGCTGCCATACATTTTCTTCCCTAAAAATGTTCCCTCCCGAGATACGGACCACGGGCCTAGGGTCTTCTTATCCCCACACCCTTTTTTTTCCTTTTCATTACCCCCCACGGTTGTTATGTTGGGTTTGTTTCTTTCCGAAAACCAAGATGGGGAAAAGAAATAACACTTAGACATGTTTGACATGTAAAAAAAGTATACTTGCCGGCAATTTAGTGAGCGGTGCATTGCTGACATGTTTTCCAAACACCTCTTCTTGAAATTGTAACAGCTGAACTACCAGGCTTGACAGGGACTTGTTAGTAGGAGGCTCAGCCTGAATGTACTGCAATGAAAAACAGGAAAAAATGGTATTAAAATCCTGATTAGTCATGTGATATTACCTAATCATGATACAGTACAAGCCTAGAAATCTTTAGTAGCTGTCTTTCTGTGTTATATAAACCTGCAATGATAAATGGGTGAATACAATGAATACTGAAATTCCTATATTAGGTAGGTAATGATAGGTCACATCATGGACAGACAATGCTAAATCCCAGGTTTATGCATCTGTCCTGGCTTTTTTATGGGTTCTATCCTAACCCGATCCAAGTTTAAATTATTCAGCTATATGAAGAATATAGCTTGAAGAGTGAGACTCCACCATTGCAGGAGGCTGAGTTAGGAACACCCAAGGAAGTGCCTAAAATTGTTTCAGAAAAAAAGTTTGTAAATCAGCCAGCCATAGTCCACCCAAATCTGAAGAGGTCATCAGAGGAAGCCTATTTTAATTGTAGTAATTTTCTTTAAGCCTGGTACACACAGGCCGAATATCAGCCGGTTCAACAGAAACCAGTCAACATTTGTCCCGTGTGTATGGTAGCCTGTCCGACAGAAGCTGGTTGAACGTCCAGCTTTTATAGAATGGGCATGCCAGAAAAACATCTGCTGATCAGCATCCGATCAGCGCTCACAGCCAATGGCTGCAAGTGCTGACCTGTGTGTTCTATCGGTGGACAGAGTTAGTACCGAGACCAACTCGCAAGATCCTCAGTTTATTTTCATTCAGCCCGTTGGGCTGGATGAAAAGAGAACTCAGGGTGTGTACCAGGCATTAGTCTTAAGCTGGCTATATACTGATTGAGGCTGAACGACAAAAAAAAAAATCCAACAAATTCCTTCATCTACACTATACAGCGCAGATGGACAAATTTCCCACTGCGCCTATTGCATTTTGACAGCCAGCCCTGCAAGCTGTTAAAATACCTAAACAGATGCAACCACCTTTTGGCTAACGTTTTTCTACCTGGCTTCTTTGATGTTCATCAGAAACCAGACATTTTTTTTTTTTTTTTTATCACCACCTGATAACACTGTGAATAACACACTTCCTGCCTTAGAGTGGCTACACTCACTTTTTCATTGTATCTATGGAGAAGCTGCGTAGCCACCCTTGGACAGTAGCACTGTCAGCCTGCGGAGAGTTAAATGGCCTAACTGTTAAATGGCCTAACTGTAGCGAACCACATTTTAAGCTGTTACAGAATCAGTTTTTGTTTTCTTTGTAATTGAGTAAAGTGTATGGCTCGCTTTGGACTACTGAGAAATATAACCGTTTAATGGCAGTCACTTTATTCATAAGACATTGATATTATCGATCTGTTAAAGAGATGAATGTCAATATATGGTTAAATCTGTTAGCAGGAAAAAATTTAAACAAAACTACAGACAACCAGCTAAATACACACTTGAAATACAGTGGGGACGGAAAGTATTCAGACCCCCTTAAATTTTTCACTCTGTTGTATTGCAGCCATTTGCTAAAATCATTTAAGTTCATTTTTTTCCTCATTAATGTACACACAGCACCCCATATTGACAGAAAAACACAGAATTGTTGACATTTTTGCAGATTTATTAAAAAAGAAAAATGGAAATATCACATGGTCCTAAGTATTCAGACCCTTTGCTTGGTATTTAGTAGAAGCACCCTTTTGATCTAATACAGCCAGGAGTCTTTTTGGAAAAGATGCAACAAGTTTTTTCACACCTGGATTTGGGGATCCTCTGCCATTCCTCCTTGCAGATCCTCTCCAGTTCTGTCAGGTTGGATGGTAAACGTTGGTGGACAGCCATTTTTAGGTCTTTCCAGAGATGCTCAATTGGGTTTAAGTCAGGGCTCTGGCTGGGCCATTCAAGAACAGTCATGGAGTTGTTGTGAAGCCACTCCTTCGTTATTTTAGCTGTGTGCTTAGGGTCATTGTCTTGTTGGAAGGTAAACCTTCGGCCCAGTCTGAGATCCTGAGCACTCTGGAGAAGGTTTTCGTCCAGGATATCCATGTACTTGGCCGCATTCATCTTTCCCTCAATTGCAACCAGTCGTCCTGTCCCTGCAGCTGAAAAACACCCCCACAGCATGATGCTGCCACCACCATGCTTCACTGTTGGGACTGTATGGGACAGGTGATGAGCAGTGCCTGGTTTTCTCCACACATACCGCTTAGAATTAAGGCCAAAAAAGTTCTATCTTGGTCTCATCAGACCAAAGAATCTTATTTCTCACCATCTTGGAGTCCTGCAGGTGTTTTTTTTAGCAAACTCCATGTAGGCTTTCATGTGTCTTGCACTGAGGAGAGGCTTCCGTCGGGCCACTCTGCCATAAAGCCCCGACTGGTGGAGGGTTGCAGTGATGGTTGACTTTCTACAACTTTCTCCCATCTGCCGACTGCATCTCTGGAGCTCAGCCACAGTGATCTTTGGGTTCTTCTTTACCTCTCACCAAGGCTCTTCTCCCCCGATAGCTCAGTTTGGCCGGACGGCCAGCTCTAGGAAGGGTTCTGGTCGTCCCAAACGTCTTCTATTTAAGGATTATGTAGGCCACTGTGCTCTTATGAACCTTAAGTGCAGCAGAATTTTTTTTAACCTTGACCAGATCTGTGCCTTGCCACAATTCTGTCTCTGAGCTCTTCAGGCAGTTCCTTTGACCTCATGATTCTCATTTTCTCTGACATGCACTGTGAGCTGTAAGGTCTTATATAGGCAGGTGTGTGGCTTTCCTAATAAAGTCCAATCAGTATAATCAAACACAGCTGGACTCAAATGAAGGTGTAGAGCCATCTCATAGATGATCAGAAGAAATGGACAGCACCTGAGTTAAATATATGAGTGTCACAGCAAAGGGTCTGAATACTTAGGACCATGTAATATTTCAGTTTTTCTTTCATTCTGCAAAAATGTCAACAATTCTGTGTTTTTCTGTCAATACGGGGTGCTGTGTGTACATTAATGAGGAAAAAAATGAACTTAAATGATTTTAGCAAATGGCTGCAATATAAAAGAGTGAAAAATTTAAGGGGGTCTGAATACTTTCCGTCCCCACTGTACATATATGTTTTACCTGTCAAAAGATCTGTAATTTTGTACAGCCAATCTGGTAATGTACACACAATCTGTGGAATTACCAAGTTTCCTGCGCCATTACTTGGGGGCCTGCCCCTAATTACCCAGTTAGAATGTGACAGTTTTACAAGGGGGGAGAGGGGTTGGCGGGGGGGGTGAGCATGCATCTTCAGCTCTCCATTCTCTGTGTTGCCTGTTACAGACGTGGCAGAACAGAGAACTGATTGCTCCTAATTAACAAAGGGGCTTGCACCTCTTGTCAATATGGAGCAGCATCTGCTCCATTTTTTATGTTTGGAAGAGTGGCGATAATCCCCCTATTTTCCTTACTCCTCAAACAGGTGACACATGCAGTTCCTGATTAACCTATATGGACACCTAATCACTAAAATTTAGATAAGTGTCAACACATTAAATGAATGTTAAAAATAATTTTCAGTACTTTTAAATGTGCAGCTTTGGTTAAAATATATCTTATGATCCAGTCATGAAGGCACTTCCTGTTATAAGGTGACAACGCTTTGTCCTGGTCTTACAGTTGTGTTCATTTGTTGGCCCTCTGTCACGCAGGCTTCTGATGGAGACAAGTGGCAGTTTCACTGCACATCACACAGGCATATTCCACTCTTGTCACCATCAGGAATCTTGCCCTAAGGAATGCCAAATGGCTATCACTGGAGTGGATGTAAACAGGTTGTGGCAGTGTAGACCCTGTAGGAAATCAGTAGCACTGAAATGCTACAAGAATTAAAAAAACGGATAACTAGAATTACAAACCCTTTAACACTGATCTGCTGTGGTTTCCCTACAGCGTAGGTGCAGCGCAAAGTACCATGCACCAAAGATGCAGCACGCAGGACTTTGTGAACTTTCAGAAAATGCACCAAAACTGCACAATCTAATAGAAGTCTATGGCAAAGTACAGGTAACCCACACAAACACCATGGGTACAATGTGCTTCACCTGCACTGCAAGGAAACTTCAGCAGATCAGTGCAAGAGGGGTTCGCAATGAAATTGCACTGCTGCTGCAACGCAGTTATGTGAATCGGCTCCATAGAAAGCAGTTTTGGCTCACATGCCATACGAATCGGATGAGGTTCAAAACACATCCAATTCGCATATACACTATATTGCCAAAGGTATTGGGACACCTGCCTTTACACGCACACGACAGTCTTAGTCCTTAGGGTTCAATATTGAGTTTATGGACCTTGTTTTGTGCACTGGTCCAAATCATTTGGTGGAGGGGGGATTATGGTGTGGGGTTGTTTTTCAGGGGTGGGGCTTGGCCCCTTAGTTCCAGCTAAGGGAACTCTTAAAGTGGATGTAAAAGCTCACATGTACCGAGTGAAGTAAACAGCCTCAGATGATACAGAGATGAAACAAATTTCCCTACATAAGTTTTACATGTATATCTGCTGTCCTCAGCTTTATATACTTTTTAGAAAGTTAGGATCATGTTAGGAGATTTTCTCTTCCTGTCAAGGCTCGGTTCACACAGGGGCAACCCGACTTACAGCGCGACTTTGCTGGGCGATTTAGAGGTGACTTCAGTGCAACTTCAGCGCGACTTTGAGCAACTTACAACGCAACTTAAAGTTGCCTCCAGGACAGGCGACTTTGGTTGTGGCCAATCACAGAATAATCAGCTCTGTGGGAGTGAGGGGGTTGCCTGGGTAAACGTGGGGAGTACCTGGGTAAATTATTTTCTTTTTCCTGTACAGTTGCTTCAATATAGATGGAGATCCGACTTGGAGGCAACTTCCATTGAAATCTATGGGTACAAGTTGCCTAGAAGTCACCTTGAAGTAGTACAGGAACCTTTTCCAAAGTCGGAGCAACTTCAGTAGTGTACATTAAGACGGCTCTCATTCACTTCAATGGAATTTCTTATGTCCAGTGACTTGGAGCAACTTAAGGTCTGACAAGTCAGATCCCAAGTTGTTGTAGTGTGAACTGGCACTTAGCAATGCTGTGAAGTCTGGGCATACAGCCAAGACAGCTGCTTGGAGGAAAGGCACACACCCCCTCTCCTCATAGGTAGAGACTTTCAGAGCTGATCCTTGAATAGTTCAGCATGCTGTTAATCTATTTATAGCATCCACCCCAACACGAAACTAAGGCTGTTTTTATAATATGTAATGGAGAACTTGTCAGGAGTTATCAGGCTGATAACAGAAGAACAGAGCAGGAGACAGCTATGGGACATAGGGCTTTGAAGTGAGATAAGAAAACATTGCAAATTAATGTGCCCAGCTCAAATTTCATGAATCGGGCTTACATCCACTTTAAGTCGGCAGACATTTTGGACAATTTCATGCTCCCAACTTTGTGGGAACAGTTTGGGGATGGCCCCTTCCTGTTCCAACATGGATGCACACCAGTCCACAAATAAGGTTCATAAAGACACGGATGAGCGAGTTTGGGGCGGAGGAACGTGACTGGCCTGCACAGAGTCCTGACCTCAACCCCATAGAACATCTTTGGGATGAATTAGAGCAGAGACTGCGAGCCAGGCCTTCTCGTCCAACATCAGTGCCTGACCTCACAAATGTGCTTCTGGAAGAATGGTCAAACATTCCCATAGACACACTCCTAAACCTTGTGCACAGCCTTCCCAGAAGAGTTGAAGCTGTTATATCTGCAAAGGGTGGGCCAACTCAATATTGAACCCTACGGTCTAAGACTGGAAAGCCATTAAAGTTCATGTGTTAGTTTCCCACTCTCTATCCACTAACATGCTCCTTATTCTCTTCTCACATTGGTGTCTTCTATCCTCAAATTATCTTTACCCTACCCCTCCTCTCTTCCCTGCAGCATGCACATATCACCCTCACTCCTACCCTCTCCCTACTATGGCACCCATCATCTGCTGCATTTGCTGCACCCACATGCTGACATAAACACCAGGGCCCCTAGACACGTGCGCTCATGCACATCCCACTCCCACCTTGCCTTCCTCGCCCTCCTCCTTCTCTTAGTCTCAGGTGACATTTCTCCTAATCCTGGTCCGCCATTTTCCAAATGCAAGCCACATGTCCAATACCCCTCCCCCTCTGGCAACCACAGCAATCCACTCAGTTTAATTTCTATCCCCCTGCTTCCTCAAAGCACCTCACCAATCTCATGCGCCCTTTGGAACGCCCGCTCCATCTGTAACAAGCTAACATCTGTACATGACCTCTTCATCTCTCATTGCTTGAACATACTCACCATAACAGAAACCTGGCTTCAAAATTTTGACTCAGCTTCTCCTGCTGCCCTCTCCCATGGTGGTCTCCATTGGACTCACTCCCCCAGACCCAACAGACAGAAAGGAGGTGGAGTTGGCTTCCTTCTATCCCCACAAAGCACCTTCCAAGTCCTTCCTGTCCCTCCCTCTCTATCCCTCTCTTCTTCCGAGATGCACTGTCTTCGTCTGTTTTCTCCCATTTCTCTGAGGATTGCAGCAATTTATAGGCCTCCAGGACCGGTATCGCGCTTTCTTGATGACTTTGCTGCCTGGCTACCCTACTTTCTCTCCTCTGAAATACCCACCATTATTCTTGGTGACTTTAACATTCCTGTCAATGTTAACAGCCCAACTACAGCTAAACTTCTCGACTTAACCTCATCTTTTGACCTAACCCAATGGACACATACTTCCACTCACTCCAATGGTAATACCCTTGACCTTGTATTCTCCCATCTCTGCAACCCCGGCAACCTCACAAACACCCCCTTTCCTCTATCTGATCAAAACCTCATTACTTTCACTGTATCCTTGCCTCCAACCACCCATCCCTCCAAGCAGCAAACAATTACTTGTAGAAACCTTCGCCACTTTAACCCTTCTCTTCTCTATTCTGCTACTGACCACCTATATGACATGATCACTCCCCTGTCCTGTCCTGACCTGGCCACCTCTGTCTACAACAGTTCACTCTCATCATCACTAGATGCACTTTCTCCTCTAACCACACGCAGAATCAGGCCCCGACCGTTACAACCCTGGCAAACTGACAACACTAGAAATCTCAAGAGACATTGCCGTGCTCTTGAACGACTGTGGCGTAAAACCAAATGCCTGCAAGACTTCACCCTATATAAATCTGCCCTTCTAAAATACAATTCATGCCTCCATGCTGCCAAACAAGCCTACTTTGTCTCTCTTATTAAATTCCTTGTCATCCAGTCCCAGTCGGCTCTTCTCAACCTTTAACTCTCTGCTTCATCCACCACCCCCTCTACCCACTAACTCACTCACTGCCCAAGAGATTGCCAATCACTTCAAAGACAAGATTGATGCAATTCGTGAGGACATCTCCACTGTGCGTACGTCTTCCCCACCCAACATACCTTGCCTAGCAGCACATTCAACACTCTCCTCTTTGAATTGGCAACTACGGAAGAGGTTACAAAAATTTTCTCGGATGCCCACCTAACCAATTGTCCCTTGGATCCTGTTCCCTCACAACTACTACGGTCACCCTCTTCTTCTATCCTATGCTCCCTCACCCACATCTTCAATCTCTCTGTCTCTAGTGGCATCTTCCCCTCCCCTCTAAAACATGCGCAGATCACTCCCATTCTTAAAAAGCCCTCACTGGACCCTACCGACCTGAACAACTTAAGACCCATCTCATTGCTCCCATTCACCTCTAAACTTCTAGAACGCTTAGTCTACAACCGTCTTAGCTCCTACCTCAATAAAAATAACCTTCATGACCCCTTACAGTCTTGCTTTCGTTCGCAGCACTCCACGGAAACTGCCTTACTAAAACTCACTAACGATTTACTAACTGCTAAAACCAACAGCCAGTACTCCATACTCCTACTACTTGACCTCTCTGCGGCCTTTGATACTGTTGACCACCTGCTCCTTCTCAATAAACTACATTCCCTTGGCCTCCGAGATTCTGCTTTATCCTGGTTCTCTGCCTATTTATCACAGCGCTCCTTCAGTGTCACCTACAACTCTGTCTCCTCTCCATTGCCCCTTTCTGTGGGGGTCCCCCAAGGCTCGGTTCTTGGACCCCTTCTCTTCTCTATCTACACCTCCTCCCTCGGTCACTTAATAACTGCTCACGGCTTCCAATACCACTTATACGCTGATGACACCCAAATCAATCTGTCTACTCCTCACCTCACTCCTTCAGTCTCCTCTCGCATTATTAACTTACTAACTGACATATCAGCATGGATGTCGCACCACTTCCTTAAACTAAATCTCTCTAAAAATGAGCTATTAATATCCCCCCCCGCCCGTGCCCCCCTCCATGACTTTTCCATCAAAATCAACAATGAAACCATCAGTCCCTCCCCTCACGCCAGGGTACTAGGTGTAATCCTAGACTCTGACTTGTCATTTCAGCCTCAAATCCAATCGTCAAAAGTTTGTAGAATTCACCTCCGTAACATCTCTAAAATTCGCCCCTTTTTAACAAATGAAACCACCAAGCTCCTCATTCACTCCCTTGTTATCTCTCGCCTTGACTATTGCAACTCCCTTCTCATTGGCTTACTTCTCCATAGGCCATCCCCTCTTCGGTCTATTATGAATGCTGCTGCCAGACTTATCCACCTTACCAACCGCTCAGTGTCTGCCAACCCTCTACTCCAATCCCTACACTGGCTTCCAATCACCCAGCGAATTAAATTCAAAATACTAACCACAACATACAAAGCCATTCACAACTCTGCCCCGAGCTACATCACTAATCTTGTCTCCAAATATCACCCAAATCGACCTCTCCGCTCCTCTCATCCTCTCAAGACCTCCTGCTTTCAAGCTCTCTCATCTCCTCCTCCCATGCTCGTCTCCAGGATTTCTCCAGAGCCTCTCCCATCCTCTGGAACTCGCTACCTCCATCTATCCGGCTATCCCCTACTCTTGCTACCTTCAGGCGATCCCTGAAAACTCATCTCTTCAGGAAAGCCTATCACGTCTCCAACTAATCTCCTACCACTTCCACCAGCTCATTCCCCACAGTTACAACTTTTTGTACCACCTACCCCACCCTATTAGATTGTAAGCTCTTCTGAGCAGGGCCCTCTTAATCCTCTTGTATTTTATTGTATTATAACTGTATTGTCTCCCTTTTATATTGTAAAGCGCTGCGTAAACTGTTGGCGCTATATAAATCCTGAATAATAATAATAATGTGCGTGTAAAGGCAGGTGTCCCAATACTTTTGGCAATATAGTGTATGTGAACAGAGCCTAAGGCTACCTTCACACTAGCCTTCTGCTTTGGGTTTCCGTTTGCACCATCCCCCTAGCAGTTCAGCACATCTATGCATGGGCAGGATATTTCCCGCAAGTGCACAAGGATGGGGAAGTTTTTAGACTTCCACACCACCTGTCTTCACACATGCGGGAATATCACACAACTGCACTGATGTACAGGGAAAACCCAAGTGTGTGCAGATGTGCCGTAGGGCTTTCGGGACCTGTAGCCCTGCAATATACCTGGATGAGGAATCTCACCCTATCAAAAATTACATGTTAAATACCTAACACTTGTCCCTGTATAAGAAAAAAAAAAAAATTCTTACTAGTCCATGGAGTCTAGCGTGGTAATGCTTATAGGCAAAGTTTCCACTACATCGCTCTCCTCCCGTGTCGCCATCTTTAATTTTGATCTGGCACATGCACAGACACACCATGGGTCCCTGCCTAGTCTATGGAACCTTACAGAGAGACCTGTGGCATGTCTACACATGTGCCGGATATCCCTGTACATACGCAGAACCGGCTTGTGTCTTCACCAGTAACATGGCAGAGCCCCTGTGGAATGTCTACGCATGCGCAAAATCTCACAAACTGCCTCCTGGGATAGCTACATCACACATCCCAGGAGCCAGTTTGCAAAATGTTGAGCATGTGCAGAAATTTTGCAGGGGCTCTGTCATATTACTGGGAAAGACCCAAGCCGTTTCTGTGCATGCAAAGGGCCTGTTTACATCATTCTTGCCTAGGTGAGGATTGCAGATCGAAAGTAAAAAAAAAAAAATGAAAACATAGTATTTCCCTTTTTTTTTTGCAAGTGTGTAAGAATAATGGGTGGGTAGGAGAGAGGATTATAAGGAAGAGCGTGAAGGTAAGCTTTAACATACCGTGGAATTTATTTAAAAATAAATGGGCTGCAATTTAGCATTGATGTACACCTGAATGATGCTGCATCTGGATAACAAACATTCTTATAAGACAGAAAGAGTCTAAAACTTCACATGAGCCGATTCAGCTTTCACTTTTGTTTATGTGATTTCCATGACTTGTTCAGACAAATGAGACACACGGCTTGTGAAGATCAGCGGGGATGCCTGTTGTCTCACTGAATACACTAGGTCAAAGGTAACCGAGGATTATATCCACATAACCACGTGCAGTTACTACCACACACCCGCATGTAAACATTACACTCCAATCTGCTGCATTCATTGTCACTGCAAAAATATTCCCTGCTGCTCCTCCAATCACAACACACAAATGACAAAATACATGGACGGGAAATGATCGATATGCAATGACACCGATCACTACATAGAACTGGTAACTAGGACTACATATATATTATATGTGGATCAGCCTGAATGTTCCATCAATGTGCACAGGAAGAAATCTTTATACAAACTTGTAGATTATAGATAAAGTAGTCATCATATATGTTGGACCACATATCTGGAATGCAGGATTATATATCAGGTATCGTGGATTATAAATCATTCTATGTCATGAGAGGAGGATTCTAGGTCGTGATAGGAAGGTTATATATCATTGATGGTGGATAATATATCATGATAGGAGAATTATTTATCATGAATAGAGGATTTTATATCATGGATGGTGGCTTACATATCATGATATATCATGAACAGACTATTATATATCATGATAGAAGAATTATATATCATGGATGGTGGATTATATAACATGATATGAAGTATATATATATATATATATATATATATATATATATATATATACAATATGATAAGAAGGTTACATATCATATTAGAAGGATTATATCTCATGATATGAGAAATATATACCATGAATGGAAGATTATATATAAAATAGGCTTCATGAACGGTGGAATATATCTCATGACTGTAAGACTATATATCATGAATAGAGGATTATATGTTAAAGAGGCATCATGGATGGTGGCTTATATATTATGATAGCAGGATTATTTATGATGATAGAATTATACATCATGAATGGTGGATTATATATCATAATAGAATTATAGATCATGGATGGTGGAATACATATCATGATTGTATGCTTATATATCATGACAGGAGGATTATAGATTATGAAAAGAGCAGTGTGTATATTCAGGATGACCCCCCCGTCAGTGTAAGTGAGGACAGTGGTCACATGACATGTAAATGTACAGATGTGTGACCTGCTAGATGATTATTTTGGAGATGACAGTTGGTCATGCCATGCTGTGTATGGAGGGTGATTATTTTGGAGATGACAGTTGGTCATGCCATGCTGTGTATGGAGGGTGATTATTTTGGAGATGACAGTTGGTCATGCCATGCTGTGTATGGAGGGTGATTATTTTGGAGATGACAGTTGGTCATGCCATGCTGTGTATGGAGGGTGATTATTTTCGAGATGACAGTTGGTCATGCCATGCTGTGTATGGAGGGTGATTATTTTGGAGATGACAGTTGGTCATGCCATGCTGAGTATGGAGGGTGATGATGGTGGAGATGACAGTTGGTCATGCCATGCTGTGTATAGAGGGTGATGATTTTGGAGATGACAGTTGGTCGTGCCATGCTGTGTATGGAGGGTGATGATGGTGGAGATGACAGTTGGTCATGCCATGCTGTGTATGGAGGGTGATGATGGTGGAGATGACAGTTGGTCATGCCATGCTGTGTATGGAGGGTGATGATGGTGGAGATGACAGTTGGTCATGCCATGCTGTGTATGGAGGGTGATGATTTTGGAGATGACAGTTGGTCATGCCATGCTGTGTATGGAGGGTGATGATTTTGGAGATGACAGTTGGTCATGCCATGCTGTGTATGGAGGGTGATGATTTTGGAGATGACAGTTGGTCATGCCATGCTGTGTATGGAGGGTGATGATGGTGGAGATGACAGTTGGTCATGCCATGCTGTGTATGGAGGGTGATGATTTTGGAGATGACAGTTGGTCATGCCATGCTGTGTATGGAGGGTGATGATGGTGGAGATGACAGTTGGTCGTGCCATGCTGTGTATGGAGGGTGATGATGGTGGTATAGTTCCCCTTGTGTGGTGGTATGGATGGATAAGGAGCGGTTCTGATGATGGTAGAGGGGTGTGTGGGCTCCCATATGGGGTGTCGGGGGGTATGCTGACGTCTGCCATCCTGTAGGCCCCACACATGTCATTCTATAATAGGAGATGGGCCGGGCACTGCCCCCTCCCCCCCAGCACAGCGGGGTGTCAGCTAAGCCCAGGCCATGCCAGCCGGTAGCTCTCCCCGTTCCCGGTGCCGCCGTTCCCCCTCCCCCTAGCCGGGCCCGGCTCTTTGTTCTCGGTGTACAGACAGGGAGGAGACGGCGCGGTTCTCGCCAGGACACCGGGCCGCCCCTGCTGGTACCTTCTTGTAGTTTTTCCCCAGCCATAGCCGCACGTTGTCGAACTGGGAGATAGTGTCTGAGGACTCATAAAATTTCACGTTCGGCCCGCCGTCCTTCTTCCGCACCGCCATCTTCTGCCAGCCTGACCGGCACCTTCAGACTTACAGCCTGGCGACATCTAGCGGCCACATTGCAAACTGCAGGGAGACGGGTTACAGGAACGTTGCAAGAGCGATACCTTCGGCCCCATCTGGTACTACAACACAGCGGGCACTGCCACTGAATTGAGGGTGACAACTAGGGGGGCACATGAGGAAAGAGATGTGGGGGGTGATAAGGCAGCGAGGCGCGGAGGGCACACCGTCTAACCTGTGATTAGAATGTGACAATACCTCATGAATCCTTCAGGCCATACACTCTGTGCAGGCCGCTGTTTGTACAGGAGAGCTTCTAGCAGAGACACCCGGCCACTGCTGAATACTACTAATCCCATCAAGGTCTGCAGAGATTTACAATGAATTGCCGGTGTCACTCCGTATTAGAAAGAATCCGGGTCCCCCACGTGATTCGATCAAACACCGGCATGACTGTGTGACTAGGACAAGATAACCAGCACCGAGCCAATCAGCAGGCAGCAGCCAGGGGGCGGTATGTGCTGTGTATAAGAGCTGTGCGAGGCCGTTGGCTGACAGTCACGGTGGCCGAGTGGTTAAGGCGTTGGACTCGAAATCCAATGGGGTTTCCCCGCACAGGTTCGAATCCTGTTCGTGACGGTTTCGGTTTTTTGCTTAGTGATAGGATTTTAATTCTCCCAACATAACTCACACTGGAAAATGTGACAGATGCACAAAGATTTCTATGCGAAGTTCATTCCCGCGTGGTGTATTTCAATAGTGTTGGTTGCATGATTACCACATCCAAAGGACAAAAAACATAACCAAAGACCGTATGGGGAATTAAAGTAGATCTAAGGGCCCGTCCACATCTAACTGTTTTTTGAGACATGCGTTTTGGGGGGGGGGGGGGCTTTCCAATTTTCCCCCCACAGGCTTAGGGCAGCCCATTCATTTGGATAGGCTTGCGCTACACACATCCATGCGGCAAAGTGACTCATGGAGCATTTTTCTGCGTTACTGTTTTGCTAATTTTTTACTTCGTGTTTTACTGCATTTGTTGCGCGTTTGCGTCCCAAGTTTTCGTTAACAATGAATGTATGATGAAGTATGATGCGTGTTTTTAATTGCTTCTGCGTTCCCAAAATGCACAGATGTGAATGCATACCTCCCAACTTTTTGAGATGGGAACGAGGGACACCTTTTAGCAAACGTATGTAGGCATAGGACACGCCCCTTTAAAGGAGAAATGTACAAAAAAAAAATGATTAGTTAAACCCACAAGTGCTTTTTTTTTACCACTACTATTACTTTATATTGGCTTTTGAAACTTGAAAATGCAGCAATTTAGAAATTGGATGAAAGGTTTAGAACTGGGAAACACTTTTTGAAAGATAAAAACTAATAAAAGTTGCAGTTTGTATAAAACTATATAGATCCGACACAAATGAGGGGGAAAGAGAGACAGAGGAACTTTGTTCCAAATCAGGGACAGTCCCTCGAAATCAAGGACAGTTGGGAGCTATGTGAATGGAGCCTAAACACAGAACTCTTTTTCATTTTGGATAGATCAGGGCCATAGATCTTTTTTTTTTTTCCTGGCGGGGCGGTTCAGGTCTTTTAAACTTAAAGGCATCATTTACACTTTTATGTTGGGGAATGTACGGTAAAAACGTGACAGCAGAGCGGGGCCATGAGGCTGTGCAATCCAGCGCAGCAAAAATGATCCCCATTCAACTAAATAGAACGCAATGCACACAGTTGTGGTGCGATAGTGTACTCATTAGTACAGCGAGCTCCTCCTAAGCTCCCTAGTTTTTTTTCGTTTAGCCCGCTGGGTTGAACTAAAAAAAACTTACCATGTGAACCAGGCTTTAGATATCATTCATATGTTCTAAATGGCCATGGAATGGCAAATATACCATGAATGGCTACAGGCAGGATCCCAGATGTTCCATTTTTTGTCAGCTGTTCACCTGAGTGATGGGCTGAAAAGAGCCACTGCTGTTAACATGTATCTGCACATCCAGTGGTCCCCATGTTTAAGCTCAGGGCGACAAAACAAAACACGGGAACCCAGGCTGAGGTCTCTCCCATCACTACTACATTTCCACAGGACTCCGTGCATGTATGGCACCAGGGATTTTTTTCTCTCTTCCCTTCAGTGACTACAGGAACTGGGATGAGCTCTATCCCTTGCTGGCACTCCTGCAGCACATTCGGTATCATCTACATTCAGGGCCGGATTAACACTGGGGCTATTGGAGCTGCAGCTCCAGGCTCCTTACCTTAACCACTTCAATACAGGGCACTTATACACCTTCCTGCCCAGACCAATTTTCAGCTTTCTGCGCTGTCGCAGTTTGAATGACAATTGCGCAGTCATCCATCACTGTACCCAAACTAAATTTCTATCATTTTGTTCCCACAAATAGAGCTTTCTTTTGGTGGTATTTGATCACCTCTGCGGCTTTTATTTTTTGCTAAACAAATAAAAAAAGACCGAAATTTTTGAAAAAAATAAAAAGTTTTGCTTTTGTTTCTGGGAGAGAGAGATATCACCGCTCTGAAAGAGGTCTGTGAGGAACAAACATTTTCTTCATGCTGGAAGTAACAGGTGCAGGCAATACTGGTAATTAAGAGGTAAACGAAAAAATCCTGGACAGCCGCACTCAAAGAAATCTTCGATCTTTATTTAAATATGGTCATAAAAATACATCCCACAGCATCACAAAGCAGGAACTGACGCGTTTCACACTGTAGTCAGTGCTTAATCATAGCTAAATATCACAAAAAGGAATCCCTTATATATACCAATATTCATTGAACATGTGTCCAGGAAGTTGATTAGTGGTAATCAATCTAAGAAGCTGTGACTGAAATGGAAGTGGGAACCGAAACTGTGAAAAAAGTAGTGCATATGAAATTCCTTTGAATAATATAAGTGAATAAAAATAATAATAATGAATAAAAATGGTAAATGTGCAAAAGATGCAAAAAATGCAAAAAGGAAGTGTAAAAAATTATTTGATTTGGAAAAATATTGACTCAAAAAATTATGCATAGAATGAGTGATAAAAAAAGGAAAAAGAAAAAAGAAAAAAAAGTGAAGCTCAAAAAAGTGTGTGTATATATCCACATGAATAAATATCCTTAATAGATATCAAAGATATAATATAATTATGTCACACTGACCAAACTCCAAAAAGTGGAGAGGTTAGAAAAGAAGAGGATATACAAAAAAGATGTACAAATAACGTGTATGTGTATATGTAAAACAAAGAATAAATGTTGGATAATAGCCTAAACGCACGTAAATGGTGTATATAAATGTAAAAATACATGATCTCTCCATGTGCTTAGATCCAAAAATATAAAAAAAATATATAAAAAATGTATAAAAAACATTTTTCCTCGTGAACACATATACAACGCTATAGACACAATAACATAAACAGATAAAATGCTAATAATATAATATGTATTACAATAAGGGCATGGCCAATGGCTAGAAATCAAGCATTTAGTACAAAAAATGACATATAACGAAGTAGTTAAAATTGTTCATGCTATCTCCAGTTTCATCCAGCTCCACTGTAACTAGTATTGTTGTATCTGACTGAATGGCCAGAAATCAAGCATTCAACGCAACAAAAATTGTCATATGATGAAGTGATTGAAGTTATTCGTTCCAGTTTCATTCAACTCCGCTATCTAAGACGGTAAAAACGAATGTTATTATATCTGACTGAAACATAAATAACCAAAGGTTATCCCGTGTTGTAAGCTGATATATATTACGTTAAGGGTATGACCAATGGCTAGAAATAATACATTCAACACAACAGGAATGGCGTGTAAAAAAGTAGTTGAATTTGTTCATGCTGTGTCCAATATCATCCAGCTCCGCTATATATAAGATGGTAAAAACAACAAATGTTGCTGTATCTAACTGAATGGCTATAAATCAAACATTCAACACAACAAAAATAGCATGTAATGAAGTGATTGGAGCTGGTCATGCTGTCTCCAGTTTCATCCAGCTCTGCTATGTAGAATGATAAATGAACAAAAGTAGTTAAAATTGTTCATGCGGTGTCCAATATCATTCAGCTCCGCTATATATAAGACGGTAAAAACAACAAATGTTGCTGTATCTAACTGAATGGCTAGAAATCAAGCATTCAACACAACAAAAATAGCATATAATGAAGTAATTGGAGCTGTTCATGCTGTCTCCAGTTTCATCCAGCTATGCTATGTAGAACGGTAAAAACTGATCTTACTAGAATCTGACTGAAACATAAATGGCCAAAGGTTATCCCGTATTATTAGCTAGTAACAATATCCCAAAAATGTGTTAAAAGTATGTTATTTATGATTACATGTCTAGTTAAATGTATTCAACCTAAACAACTCTATGAAATAGTTTTAAAAGAGCAACAAAATTTCAAAATGCACTCATGTGCATGTATATTCCCCATATCCCAATCCAAAAAATACGGACAATGAAAAACGAAAGCGTATGGGTAAATCTATATGTCAAAAAGAACAGGGAATAGACAAGGGAATTAATGGGGAATAGAGATGCACATGTTGAATTAGAAAACAAAACCCTCACTGCATAGAACGACAATGTAAAAACTCATCTAAAGACCAGGTGTATATATATGATCTAAGATAGACAAAAGTTGGACAGAAACTAGACAACTGTAGACTATATATGTAGCAAACCGTATATTCACATATCTGTAAATACCCACATTATCCAATTTTATACGTATGCACGTGCATTATAGAGTAAAAACCCATAGGTTAAGATATGTGTATATGTCACGAAGTCAACGATCATGGATAAGGGTGTATGTGAATAATAACGTTACCAAATAAAGCTAAACAAATAAAAAAAAGACGGAACATTTTGAAAAAAATAAAAGTTTTGCTTTTGTTTCTGTTATAAAATTTTGTAAATAAGTAAGTTTTCTCTTTCACTGATGGGCACTGATAAGGCAGCACTGATGAGGTGGCACCAATGAGCGGACACTGACGATGGGCACTGATGGGTGGCAATGATATGCAGCACTGATGGGCATTGATAGGCGGCACTGATGGGCACTCATGGGTGGCACCGGTGGGTACTGACCCCCACTGACCCCCACTGTCAGGAGAGCAGCCGATCGGCTCTCCTCTACTCGCATCTGTCCGACGCAAGTGAGGAAAAGCCGATCATCGGCTCTTCCTATTTACATCGTGATCAGCCGTGATTGGACACGGTTGATCACGTGGTAAAGAATCTCTGTCAGAGACTCTTTACCTAGATCGGAGTTGCGGTGTGTCAGACTGACACACCGCAACAATGATCGCCGCGACGTGTGCCCCTGGGTGCGTGCAATGGCTTAATATCCTGAGGACATCATATGATGCCCAGTCAGGGTATTGAAACCACTTTGCCGCCGTCATTCTGCTATATGGCGGGCGGCAAGTGGTTAAGATAGGCCCATTTAAAAAATTTTTTTTAAAAAATCACAAAAAACTCGGCAAGCAGGGGTCCCATAGAGCCCAAATGGGGGGTAGGTAGCTGAAGGTCTACCCCACTACTGGTCAAAATTTGGGGCTCCTATCAACTATGGTCCTGGAGATACGGGGCTCCTTGTGCAGCCTGTCAGAAGTTACATACAGAGCGGCCAGTTTTTTTTTTTAATTCTTGTACAGTGAAAAGACAGGAAAGTAACCACATGACTTCAGCATGCCAAATCATGGTGAGGTGTGGAACAGCCAATCCTTGCAGAGCTGCTGAAGAAAGGAGTGGGGGAGGGAATTTAAAAATACTGCATGTCTCTTAGGCTAGTGCACGAGATGTAAATCACCTGTCACTCACAGCAGGGGGGAGGATTTGACAAAGTTTTTCTCAGTTTGTCAAGCATTGTCTCACTGAACAATAAAAGGGGATTGCTCAGAGATGGATTAACTCTGTGTGGCAAGACTGGGCTCAAATGATAGAAAATCTTATACTCTACAGTATGATTTAAAAAAAAATTTTCGGGTTTACATTCACTTTAAAAAACTGTCCTAAGAAATTTTATGAAATGTTTGAGAAAAGAGATGGAAAAAAAAACATTGTGCACTGCCTACCACAGGATGGTGCCCTTTGCACCTGGTCAGTATGGTTGGCTTTTATTCAGCCTTAATGTGGTAAACCCACATTACCTACAAGTAAGCCTATAATAACGCTTATCTGTAGGTACAGTGAATATCTCCTAAACTTGTGGTGTTTATTAGATACTCACATGGAAAGCAGCTGGTGATGTCACCAGTGCATGTGCTCTGAAGGGACAGCATACCGCTTAGTTGTACTTTTGGGAAGGAGCGCAGTCTGTTCTGCACTTTTGTGACCCATTTTTAGCCGACGGCCAGCTATAGCCCGCTGTCAGCTGATATCGCTCAGCAGGTCCAGGCTGTGGAAAGATCCCAACTTTAAAGTCAGGATTCACCCAGATGCACGGACCAGCAGCTCGCCCAGCCTCTCAGTGAGCCACAGAGACCCTGAGTCAGCCGCTCCTGCCCTCTCCACAGCCTGGCATTCCAGTGAGGGTGGTGGAGGGGGGCAGAGCCAGGGACTGGCAGTCACCACTCTTTGCTCACTGAAGGCTGAGAACTGAGGAATCAGTGATCACTCTGTTGTTGGTCTTGGAAACAGCTGGGGACAGATGCAACATTGGATCGATGCTCCATCCACCTAGGTAACTATAATTTACAAAAAAAAACAAACAAACAAACATCTTTTAAAGGAAAAAAAATCCCCCTCTCCCTCCTAAGAACCCTCTCTCCCCAAGCAAAGATTCCCACTGTAAAATATCTCCCTCCCTCAAATATCCCTCCCAAAATTAAACCCCCCCGTCTCTAAACCAACCCCCAAAGCAAAAATATCTCCCTCAGTCAACACCCTCTGCCCCAGCAAAGATTCCATAAATATGAAGAAAATCTCCCTTCATCCAATCAAACTCTCTCCCAGAAGCAAATCCCTGCCATTAACCACCCCCTGTAAACTTCTCTACAAGAAACTCCCCCCTTCTCCAAAAGCAAACCCACCCCCTTCCTTTAACCCCCCACCAAAAGAAACACCCCCAAGCTGGAATTCTCACTTCCTCCTTCCTAAAACAGAAAATGAGTGCCTCCCCACATACCAGACCTCAGATTCAGCACAGCACAGAAGGAGGAAAACTCCTGCATTCCCAGTCCTACTTCGGCTGTGTCATATGATACCTCGAGGAGGAGTCTTGGAGTTCCCTCAACCGTGCACTGTCAATTGCTGGCATCTGAGACCTTGCAGTAATTTTATGCTTTTCAGGGGCATAAGCCTTGAGACTGGGGTGGAGGTTCACCTTCCAGGAGGACAACGACCCTAAACATACAGCCAGAGCTACAATGGAATGGTTTAGATCAAAGCATATTCATGTGTTAGAATGGCCCAGTCAAAGTCCAGACCTAAATCCAATTGAGAATCTGTGGCAATACTTGAAAATTGCTGTTCACAGATGCTCTTCATCCAATCTGACAGAGCTTGAGCTATTTTACAAAGAAGAATGGGCAAAAATGTCACTCTCTAGATGTGCAAAGCTGGTAAAGACATCCCCAAAAAGACTTGTGGTTGTAATTGCAGTGAAAGGTGGTTCCAGGGGCATAGATAAAGGGGGGAGGGGTCAGGGGTGTTCAAACCCCCCAGAGCACCCTGGCAAAATGCCCAGTGTTCCTGCTGTTAAGCATCAGCACAGTAAAAGCAATCAGAGTTTCAGAGTGCAGCAGCCAGCCCCCCTTCTATTGTGCCCCATCCCCTCAATTTAATAAGGGGTCCCCCTGAAAAGCATAAAATTACTGCGAAGTCTCAGATGCCAGCAATTGACAGTGCACTGTTGAGGGAACTCCTAGACTCCTCCTCGAGGTATCATATGACACAGCCAAAGTAGGACTGGGGATGCAGAAGTTTTCCTCCTTCTGTGCCATGCTGAATCTGAGGTCTGGTAAGTGGGGAGGCATTCATTTTCTGTTTTGGGAAGGAGGAAGTGAGAATTTCAGCTTGGGGGAGTTTCTTTTGGTGGGGGGTTAAGGGAAGGGGGTGGGTTTGCTTTTGGATAAGCGGGAAGTTTCTTGTAGAGAAGTTTACAGGGGGTGGTTAATGGCAGGGATTTGCTTCTGGGAGGGAGTTTGATTGGTTGAAGGGAGATTTTCTTCATAATTAGGAATCTTTGCTGGGGAAGAGGGTGTTGACTGAGGGAGATATTTTTGCTTTGGGGGTCGGTTTAGAGACAGGGGGGTTTAATTTTGGGGGGGGGGGGGTATTTGAGGGAGGGAGATATTTTACGGTGGGAATCTTTGCTTGGGGAGGAAGGGTTCTTAGGAGGGAGAGGGGGATTTTTTTTCCTTTAAAAGAGATGGTTTTTTTTTTGTAAATTATAGTTACCTAGGTGGATGGAGCATCGATCCAATGTTGCATCTGTCCCCAGCTGTTTCTAAGACCAACAACATAGCGACCAAAGACCGCTGTTCGCTCAGTTCTCAGCCTTTAGTGAGCAAAGAGTGGTGACTGTCAGTCCCTGGCTCTGCCCCCCCTTCACCACGCTTACTGGAATGCCAGGCTGTGGAGGGGGCAGGAGCGGCTGGCTCAGGGTCTCTGCAGCTAACTGAGAGGCTGAGCGAGCTGCTGGTCCAGGCATCTGGGTGAATCTTGACTTTAAAGTTAGGATCTTTCCATAGCCTGGACCTGCTGAACGATGTCAGCTGACAGCGGGCTATAGCTGGCTGTCGGCTAAAAATGGGTCACAACGCGCAGAACGAACTTTACTTCTCCCCAGGAGAAGTACAACCAAGCGGTATGCCGTCCCTTCAGAGCGCATGCACTGGTGACATCACCGGCTTCTTTCCATGTGAATATCTCCTAAACAACACACGTTTAGGATATATTCACTGTACCTACAGATAAGCGTTATTATAGGCTTACTTGTAGGTACAAGTTAAAAAGCTGGGTTTACTACATTAAGACTGAATAAAAGCCATATTGACCAGGTGCAAAGGGCACCATCCTCTGGTAGGCAGTGCACAATATTTTTTTTTCCATCACTTAAAACATTTCATAAAATTTCTTAGGACATAGTTTAAGGTTTAAATAAATCACTGAATTTACTGCCTACCACAATATGTTGCCCCTTGCTCAACTTGGATAGTAAGGTTAGCTAAAATCCAGTCTTTGGTCTCATTCATACATCCTACATGACCATGGTGTAGCAAGTATACTGCAATTACCTGCACCCGGGATCTCAGATGTTCCAATATCTGCTCAGCCTGTACACCTGAGTGATGGGCTGAGAAGAGCCAAGGATATCTGCTGCTGTAAACATGTATCCACCTGTATCTGCACATCCAGTGGTTACTTGCAAGTAGGGATACATTTTTGCCCTTGGATAAAATCTCTCTGCATCCAGGGTCAGAAATGTGTGCCTAACAACAGGTAACCACTGTGACCAGGGCTTTTTTTTCAGCGGGAACACGGGGGGAATGCAGTTCCGGCACCTCCAGCACTGAATGTATGTAATAGCATGGGGTGTGGGGTGTGCTGAAGGGTCTATTGATGTTGGCTGCTGGTGATCTATTGTCACTGATGGGGATCTGATTTTGTGCAAGGGTCTATTGTTGCTAATGGGGAATCTATTGTTGCTGGGGGGGTCTTATGTTGCTGGAAGGGATCTACTGTTGAGGGAGAGGTCTATTTTTACTGGCTGCTGGAGGATCTATTGATGCTGGCTGCTGGGAGATCTGTTTTTGCTGCTGGGGGGAGTCTAAAGCCCCATACACATGATAGGACTTTGTACAAACTTTCCTGTGGCTTTTTGTACAAAGGGCGTTGGCCATAAGTTTGTATTGCTTACAGACGGCAGGACTTTTCCAGCCAACTTTCACCAAATCAGGTGGTTTTTCAGCTCTTTACCACCACCCTTTGGTCAACTTCTGTATTGTTGTCTGATATTGTGTCAATCTCGCCGCTTTTATCGGCGAGATTGACACATTGAGAGCCAGGTTCACACTGGTGTGGGGATCCGACTTGGATCCCCGCCAAAGCCAGGCACTGTGTTTGATATGAATCTTGAGGGGGAACTCCACGCCAAATTTTAAATAAAAAACCGGCATGGGTTCCCCTCCAAGGGCATACCAGGCCCTTAGATCTGGTATGGATTTTAAGGGGAACCCCTACGCCTAAAAAAACGGCATGGGGGTCCCCCCCGAATCCATACCAGGTCCCGGCTCCCCCCAGATCCCGGCCCCCCACCCTATGTGAATGAGTATAGGGTACATCGTAACCCCTACCCATTCACCTGGGGAAAAAAGTGTCAATAAAAAAAAAAACACACTACACAGGTTTTAAAAAAAATTTATTAGGTAGCTCCGAAGGTCTTCTTCCGACTTCGGGGGTTTCTCAGGCCTCTTCTCCCTCTCTCCGGTGTCGTCTCTGCGCTCTCTGGTTCTTCTCCGGTGCCTCCTTCCTTCTGGTCATAGGATGACATGACCATGCCCCCTTATGACCTCACAGTCCCAGCATGCCCCGGGACTGTGATATCATAGGGGGCGGGGTCACCGCCTATATAAGTCATAGCGGAACGCCCAGACAGCATTACAGCCGGAGAGAGCGTCGTGTCAACATCTCTGGAAGAGAAGAGGGAAGAAGACATCTCTGAAGACTGGGCTCCTCCGCTAGCAAAAGAGCAGAAGATAGCGGAGGAGCCCCGCAGAAGAAAGAAGGCACCGGAGAAGAACCGGAGAGCGTGGAGATGACACCGGAGAGAGGGAGAAGAGGCCTGAGAGACCCCCGAAGTCGGAAGAAGACACTTTTTTCCCCAGGTGAATGGGTAGGGGTACGATGTACCCCATACTCATTCACATAGGGTTGGGGGATGGGATCTGGGGGCCTCCTTATTAAAGGGGGCTCCCGGATTCCGATAAGCCCCCCGCCCGCAGACCACGACAACCAACGGCCAGGGTTGTCGGGAAGAGGCCCTTGTCCTTGTCAACATGGGGACAAGGTGCTTTGGGGGGGCCGCAGGGCGCCCCCTCCCCCAAAGCACCCACCCCCCATGTTGAGGGCATGTGGCCTGGTACGGCTCGGGGGGGGTGCGCTCGATCGTCCCCACCCCCTGTCCTGACCAGCCGGGCTACGTGCTCTGATAAGGGTCTGGTATGAATTGGGGGGGACCCCCACGCCATTTTTTCCACGTAGGGGGTATCCCTTAAAATCCATACAACACCTAAGGGCATGGTATGCCCCCAGAGGGGAATTCCCCCCTCGCGCTGGCCGCAATAGGAAAATGTGTTTCTCCTATTTCAGCCAGCGCGAGATGTACAGTACCCTGTCGCCGAGAACCAGCGCGATGGGTTCGCGCTGGAAACATTCTCGCGGCCGTGTACTGTAGTTTGTACAAAAGTCCGATGCTTTTGTGTACACACGATCGGACTTTGTTCCATCGGACTTTTGTTGCAGGAAAGTTTGTGCGTTCGCACAGCCAACAAAAGTCCGATGGAAACAGAAAAAGTTTGTCCGATGGATCATACACACGGTCGGATGTTGCTCCAAAACAGCTAATTTGCATGTTTGTTGTCAAAAAGTTTGATCGTGTGTATGGGCCTTAATGTTGCTTGGGTGGATATTTTGTTACTGGGTGTGAAATTTTTGTTGTGGGTGGTTCACTGTTGCTGCAGGGAATCTATTGCTGTTGGGGTGGAGTCCATTGTTGCTGGGGGAGTCTATTGTTGTGTGGGGATCTATTGCTGGAATTCTATTGTTCCTGGCTGCAGGGGATCTATTTTACTGCTTTTCTTTTTATCATTAACATGTTCCATACAAATGATTTAGCACCACAAAATGATACTTGGTTCTGTATTTTCTAAAACGGGCAGTACTGGTAGGTGGGTAGGGGGTGGAATCAAGGGACGGTGGTCACAGGTGGGTAGGGGCAGAGACAAGGGACTCAGACGGGGGGAGTTCCTGCACCTATTCTACGAGAAAAAAAGCCCTGACTGTGACCAACGGTTTGTTAGTGTGTCGCTCAGGCTCAATCGAAGTGGGGAGTAATGTAGATGATACCGAATGTGCTGCAGGAGTGCCGGCAAGGGATAGAGCTCATCCCAGCTCCTGTAGTCACTGAAGGCAAGATAGAAAAAAAAATCCCTGGTGCCACACATGCACATAGTCCTATGATAATGTAGTAGTGATGGGAGAGACTACCTCAGCCCGGGTTCCCGCCAGGTCACACCCCAATGTGTTTTGCTTTGTCGTCCGGAGCTTAAACATGGGGACCACTGGATGTGCAGATACATGTTAACAGCAGTGGCTCTTTTCAGCCCATCACTCAGGTGAACAGGCTGAGCAGCTGACAAAAATTGGAACATCTGGGATCCTGGCTGTAGGTATTCATAATTATTTGCCATTCCATGGCCATTTAGAACATATGAATGAGATCTAAAGCCTGGTTCACATGGTAAGTTTTTTTTAGTTCAACCCAGCGGGCTAAACGTAAAAAAAACTAGGGAGCTTAGGAGGAGCTCGTTGTACTAATGAGTACACTACTGCACCACAAATGTGTGCATTGCATTCTATTCAGTTGATCATTTTTACTGCACTGCATTGCAAAGCCTCATGGCCCCACTCTGCTGTCATATGTTTTTACTGTACCTCCCCCAACATAAAAGTGTAAATGATGCCTTTAAGTTTGAAAAACCTGAAACCCCCCCACCCAGGAAAAAAAAAATATCTACGGCCCTGGTGAAAGCCTGAGTGCTTTCACACTGAAGCAGTGCGCTTGCAGTACAGGAAAAAAAGTATATACACTGCTCCTCCACTGCCCCTGCCCATTGAAATGAATGGGCGCCGCTTTCAAATCGCCATAAAAGCGATTTGAAAACAGCGCTAAGTGGGCGCTCGTAACGCCTTTTTAACCCCTTCTGGGGGTTAAAAGTGCCCCGCTAGTGGCGCCAAAGCGCCGCTATAACAGCATCGCTTTAACGCTAACGCCCGCACCACCCCAGTTTGGAAGGGGTCTTAGGGGTATCAGTGTAAAAGGGGCTGAATACAATTGCACGCCACACTTTTTAGATATTTATTTGGAAAAAATTTGGAAAACCATTTATCATTTTCCTTCCACTTCACCATTATGTGCCACTTTGTGTTGGTCTATCACATAAAATCCAAATAAAATAAATTTACGTTTTTGGTTGTAACATGACAAAATGTGGAAAATTTCAAAGGGTATGAACACTTTTTCAAGGCACTGTATGTGGAGGATGAAACTCTCCCTAATGGAACGAAAACACTTTCCTGTCGCATCATGGCAGCATACACCTATGGTTGTGGCTCCGCCCCCGCAACCTGATAGGACCGCGTAGCTATTAAACTCTGAGAGAGCCCCTGCCCCAGCATTCTCCTTTTTTTCCTCACCTGTCAAGGACCAAACATGCATCCCTTACCAACATTCGCCCCAGCCAGGTTTTAGCCTCTCCTGGGTGGAAGTCCTATCCTGTACAGCCTCTAAATGAACTTAACGGAAGGAACCCCACTCTGATGGTCTCAGGGGTATGTTATTATGCATTACAAACCTTAAATAGGTTTATGGATGGCAGCGGTCTCCAGCTCCTCTCAGTGCACCTGTGGGTAACTTCCCCTCCTCTCTGTCTGCATAGCTCCAGCTTGTGTCTCCCCTCCGCTCTCTGTGCTTAGCACCGAGCGTCTCAGCTCCTCGCACATGCGCAGACAGCGGTATCTCGTCAGGGCATCCCACTTTCCAGCTTCCAAAATGGCGTTGGATGCCTCAGGGCACTTCTGCACATGCGCGAGCGTGACGTCGGCAAGTTTAAAAACGCTGTAATGTCAGTATTTTCTTGTCTCTTCTCTCCTGAGCCTGTAAGGAGGAATTTTGACTGGATCTCTTTTGCTACACTACCCAGCTGTACTACCCTGTCTCTCTCTTACTATCTCCACGCCCAGGTAAGCTCTCTGGCTTCTTTTTTTTGCTTGCTCACTAACTGCTATCCCATGCATGCTAAGCCACCTATATGTTATAGGTTGATTCATCACCTTTCATGGAGACCGCTACCCCGGTAGACCATGGCCAGCCTACTAGGTAAGAGGGGATGATGGGTAAGTATGAAGAAAGGAAAAAGAGAGCCTTTACTAATGCTGTTTAAATTGAACAGCCCTACCAGGTCTTCCAAATCGTCATATTCAAGACGAGGGGAGCCTTCAAGAAGGAGCCGCTCAAGCCACAGGCAGAGTCGCTCAGATCGCGGCAGAAGTCGCTCAAGTCGCAGAAGCCGCTCAAGTCGCAGGAGGAGCAGATCAAGTCGCAGGAGAAGCCGATCAAGGCATAGTCACTCCCACCCCAAGAAATCCCCTGCGCGCAGGAAATCTCCTGTCACCCAGCCTTCCCGTCCACCCGGGAACTCCTGCTGGATTTGCGGTGCTACAGCACTTCCAGACAAACTAGCCTGTCGCACGTGCTTCATTGAGGCAACTAAAGACAGAGAAACAGAGACAAGGGAACCAAACGAACCATCCCCACAAGTCGCAGAGCCAGAGGCCAGCAGACCCATACAAAATACCTCATCCACTGCTCCTTCATCATCAAAGACGTCAGACCCTCTCTCTGACATAGAAATAAAAAGAGAAAAGGGCGCACCGGCCATGTGCATTATCTTTGCACATGGCCGGTGCGCCCTTTTCTCTTTTTATTTCTTTGTCTGCTAGGATTCCCCATCCTTGAGGGCAGCAAGGCCAGTGTATCCCTTTTATTATTGGGTCGACCACTTGTGCGCAGGAGTCATTTTCTGTTTTCCTCTCTCTGACATTGATGATCTAGAGGCATCCACCGGCTTTGACTTTTCACTAATCGATCCATTCGTGAAGTCAGTAAAGGAGGCGATCGCTGGGTGGAGGAAAAAGAAACTCCTCAAAAAGTGAGGAAATACTTTCCAAATCTTAAAAAAGACCCAGAGAACTTCCCGTTCATTGACGAACTTGAGGATCTAATTAAGGATGAGTGGCAAAAGCCAGAGAAAAAAAACGGCCTCAGCTACAGATTAGCAAAGCTCTATCCACTTAAAGAGCCTAACGTCAACCCACTAATATCTCCTCCAGTGGTCGACTCCTCTCTGATGCGCCTCGCTAGGCACATAACACTCCCAATAGAGGATGCAGTCACATTCAAAGATGTCCTGGATAGAAAGATCGATCTGGATCTTAAGAGAACCTACCTCTCGGTGGGTGGCGCTTGCAGGCCAGCAATAGCACTGGCTGCTGTCGGCAAGGCTATCTCAAGCTGGTCCACGATGGCCGAGAAGCTGGTGTCAGAAGGAGTGGAACAAGAGAAAGTTATCTCAGCCCTCCAAGAACTTAGTCTCGCAGGCGACTTTGTCGCAGAAGCCCCTGTGGATATAATTAAAACCACTTCAAGAGCAATGTTAAGCTCAGTAATGGCCAGAAGGGCGCTTTGGTTAAAACCCTGGTCGGCAGATCCCTCCTCAAATTCCAACTGGTGTAAAATATCCTTTGATGGCGTAAATCTTTTTGGAGAAAAACTGGACTCGGCCATTTCTAAAGTCACCGGAGGGAAATCGGGACTCATTCCTTCAGATAGGAGGCCGAGACAGCAGAGACCACCGGTTTCTAGAAGAAATCTACCAGATTAATACAGGGAGGCAAGATCCTACAGGCCTGAGAAAGAGTATAGGAGGAACTGGAAGAATCCCCAGTCATCATTCCTCAAGCTCCAAAAGTCTAAGACCCCTACCACAGGGGAACAAATGTCTTTTTGAAGGTGCGTCCGCCCAACCAGCTATAGTGGGGGCCGGACTCATGAGATACAAGCAGGTCTGGGCGGATACAATAAAGGACCCATGGACGATAGACACTGTCCAGTTCGGGCACAAATGGAAATTCAAGGCACGGGCTCCAAGAGACCAATTCTCTGTAACCAGATTACCGGCATCTCGGGAAAAAAGGACGCTACTAACAAGATACGTCCAAGACCTGTTACAAAAGGAAGCCATAGTGGAAGTTCCAATATCCCAAAGGTCAACGGGATTCTACTCCCCGTTGTTTCTGGTGAAGAAAAAAACAGGGGATCTCCGCCCTGTTCTAGACCTAAAGAATCTCAATCGCTCAATCTTAGTCGAGACATTCAAAATGGAGAGCCTCCAGTCAATTCTTCGGGCCATGAATATTGGGGATTGGATGCTTTCCGTCGATTTACAAGACGCCTATCTGCACGTCCCCATTCACATCTCATTTCAAAAGTTTCTCCGCTTTGCGGTAGGTCTTCATCATTTTCAATTCCCAAGTCTCCCGTTCGGGATCTCCACCGCTCCAAGGACATTCACAAAAATCTTACTGCCAGTAATAGCCTTACTAAGAGAACAAGGATTGAGAGTCCATCATTACCTGGACAACATCCTTTTGCTAGCAGACAATCAGGATTCCCTTCTACTGCATCGATCCATTCTGATTACCACCCTAAAAAACTTCGGCTGGATCATAAACAGGGGGAAAAGCAATCTGCAGCCCACTCAGAGAATGATATTCCTGGGGGCGGAACTAGACACCCGTCTCAACACGATAGAACTTCCGCGGGAAAAAATTCCCAGTCTCATTCAGAAGGCAAGAAAGTTATTAGCTTCTACCACACTACCAGCCCGGGAGTACCTCAGCATACTGGGGTCATTCTCAGCAACCATCCCGATGGTACAATGGGCCCAATGGAACACCAGACCCCTGCAAGCATCACTGTTAAGACAATGGAACGGGGTGTCATTGTCTCAGCCAATCAAAATCCAGAAAGAAGTAAAACAATCACTCTGGTGGTGGACCAGATTGAACAATCTGAAGAGATGCAGGCATATAGTTCCTCTTCCTCAAGAAGTAATCACTTCAGACGCCAGCCTGAAGGGCTGGGGGGCACATTACCGCCATCACGGAGTCCAGGGCCTTTGGACATTCAGAACACAGAACGTGGTTTCAAATATATTGGAGATGAAAGCAGCATTCCAAGCTCTTTTAGCCTTCAGCCCCCTCCTCAGGGGGAAAGAAGTCCTGCTAAAATTGGACAACAGGGTGGCAGTTGCCTATATCAACAGGCAGGGGGGCACCAGGATTTGCTCCATGATGCAGGTAGTCCGTCCATTCTTCGAGTGGGCACAGCTGAACCTGTCGGGATTAACGGCAACGTATGTCCCAGGAGTCCAAAATCAACTAGCCGACTCTCTAAGTCGGACCTTTGTATCAAACAACGAGTGGGCCTTAAGTCACCAAGCCTTTACCCTCATAACCCAAACCTGGGGGATACCAGATATAGACCTGGCAGCAACACCGGTCAACATGAAATGCCAGAGGTATCTAGCCAGAATTCCTTTCCCATCGGCAGAAGGCACGGATTGCCTACAGCACAAATGGAACTTCCGTTTGGGGTACATCTTTCCGCCAACGCCACTCATTCCAAGATTCTTACTCAGACTCAAGAGGTCGAAAGCCACAGTGTTAGCAGTCCTCACATTTTGGCTGAGACGACCATGGTTTACGACGCTCCTCCAATTGAGCACAGCAGAACCACTGACACTCCCAATGACAGCGGATATACTGTCGCAGGGGCAACTCCTTCACCCATTTCCGGAGAGGTTGCATCTAACAGCATGGAGATTGAAAGGACTAGGTTCTTAGTCCAAGGATGCTCCCAGAAAGTGATAGACATTCTCCTTCAGGCCAGAAAATCCACGACCAATAAAACCTATAAAAGAATCTGGGAGAGTTTTCTCTCAATCGCACAACGGCAATCTTGGAACCCGGCATCTCCATCAGTTGCTCAGATCCTCGAGTTTCTCCAGCTAGGTCTAGATAAAGGTCTTAGGTCTAGTACCCTGAAGGTACATGTGTCAGCCCTGTCCGCCATGACAGGAGTGAAATGGGCTCAAGAACCTCTTATCATCCAATTTCAGAAGGCCTGCCTAAAGTTGAGGCCACCTAGAAAACCTTCCTTCCCGACATGGGATCTTTCAGTAGTGTTGGAAGCCTTATCCCATGAGCCATTTTTTCCGTTAGAGAATGTTTCCCTGTGGGACCTAACTCTCAAGGTCACTTTCCTAATAGCAATTACATCAGCTAAAAGGGTATCGGAAATTCAGGCCTTACAGGCTAAGGAAACATATCTAATGTTCTATCCAGACAAAGTAGTCTTAAAACCATCGGATAGCTTCATCCCAAAGGTGTCATCATCTTTCCACTTTAACCAAGAGCTATGTCTCCCCACCCTCTCCAGAACAGGGTGATCCACATCCGCTTGATATAAAGACTAATATCCAGGCCTACCTCTTGGCAACCAGCGATCTGAGGAAGACAGAGGACCTACTAGTCATTCCTCATGGGTTTAGAGGAGGACAAGCAGCAACCTCTCACACCATCACTCCACAAGGGCAATGGCGACCTCCTGGGCGGCCTACTGCAGGGTATCAGCCGAAACCATCTGCAAAGCAGCCACTTGGTCTTCAAAAACCACCTTTATTTCTCATTATAAAGTGGACTCTGCTAGATTGTCCACGGTAGAATTTGGGAGAGCAATTATTCAGGCTAACTCCTCAATACCTTCTAAATAAAACTTATCTTTTTGCTCATACCCACCCAGTTTGTGAGTTATTCCCCATGGTGTATGCTGCCATGATGCGACAGGAAAACGAAAAATTGTATACTCACCTTTCCGTAATTTTCCTTTCCTGTCGCATCTCATGGCAGTATACAAATGCGCACCCATCTGAGGTGAGGTATATATATACGGAGAATGCTGGGGCAGGGGCTCTCTCAGAGTTTAATAGCTACGCGGTCCTATCAGGTTGCGGGGGCGGAGCCACAACCATAGGTGTATGCTGCCATGAGATGCGACAGGAAAGGAAAATTACGGAAAGGTGAGTATACAATTTTCAGTTTTTCCGTCTGTTTTTCTATGCTAAGAAATGAATAATGCTGCATTGGAAATCCACCATCCTCTCCTCCATATCTTTATGTCTTACTCTTGTTAATAAGCTAATTACCATGTACAAATTGACATATGAGTCAAGAGAGGATGCCCTAAGAAAGTTCTGGTGTCCCTGGCTAGATTCCCAAGATACCGTTACTCCAGAATAGTGTTCTGAGTCTACATGTACACAATTACTTACTCCCATTGGCCCTGAGGTAATTAGATATACCTATGTCTTTGAAATATTTGTAATGATATATTTCCTATGCCATGGTTCTGTCTCGGGACACAGGTATTTGGTCCTTTTCATTCATTATTGCACTAGTATGTTTGGACATACTGTCATTTTACTCTTGTTTTGTAAACTGCTGAGCTATGTCTTGGTTTTGTATTTTTGCTTGGTTTTGTTTTCTTTCTTTTCTTTGTTGATAACATTAGAACATTTCAATAAAATGTACCCTTTAACTACTTACTGACAGCCTTACTGCGGAAAGGTGCCACGGCTGCGTGAATCGACATACCTGTATATCGTTTCGTACACTAGCCTGTGTGGGTGCGCTCGCACAGCGATTGGCCAGAGGGGGATCCAATCAGCGGGTTTGGCAGACATTGCGATCATTCCCCACAGAGGCAGTACGAGGATCTGCCTATGTAAACAAGGCAGATGTCAGTACTAGGATCCCTTTAGGACCCAGCACAACTCACCTAACACAGCCTTTGCCTGGGAAACAACAGTGATTGGCCAGCTCACCTTTAAATCACCTGTATCAGCATTCAGTTAGTGCTCATGATAGAGTTTACCTTTGTACCTTTGTGTGCCACTGTTTGATCCAGCTGATATCTGCTCTGTGAGCAAGCACCAGCTAACATCTATCCTCATCTGCAGCGGTGAACTACAAGGTCCAGGAAACATCTACCTTCATCTGCAGCGGTGAACTACAAGGTCCAGGAAACATCTACCTTCATCTGCAGCGGTGAACTAAAAGTCCCAGCTGACCTGCTCTGCTTAGGCCTGCTCATTGTATGTGCTCTTGTTCTTTGAACTCTTTGCATAATCAGCACACCTGAACTGTTACCTGTTATCTGCTCCTAGCCTGACATTATCACGAGCCATACATAAAAAAGGAAACCTATTATGGATCCTGAGCAGGCTCAGTTGTTCGCACAGGAACTTTGCCGTTTATCCCATCATGTTCATGAAATGGCCACAGAGCTCACCAAGGTGCAATCTCCTTCTACTACCACCGCTACAAAAACTCCACCTGAACCAAAAATTCCTTTGCCTGACTGGTTTTCTGGTGACCGTAAAGGGTTTTGAAACTTTAAAAACAGCTGCAAATAATATTTCAAGTTAAGGCCATCCTCGTCTGGCCCTGAAACTCAGAGGGTTCAAATCATTATCTCTCTACTACAGGGTGACCCCCAGGCTTGGGCCTTTAACCTGGAACCAAACCATCCAGCCCTGCTAACAGTAGATGCCTTCTTTGAAGCCCTCGGGTTGCTATATGATGACCCAGATTGTGCTGCTACTGCAGAATCAACCCTGCGTAACTTAAAGCAAGGAACTACCACAGCTGAAATGTATTGCTCAGAGTTTCACAGGTGGGCCCCAGAATCTGGCTGGAATGATGTAGCTCTCCGCAGCCAGTTTAAAATAGGCCTTTCAGATGCATTTAAGGATGCTCTGGTCAACTACTCCTACCCAGCCTCACTGGAGGAGGCTATGTGTCTAGCCATTAGAATTGACCGCCGCCAGCCAGAGAGGAGGCGAGAACAAACTATGGGTGTGGTATATACCTCCCTTGCCACCTGACTATTTCACCTCCAGTGTCAGATCTGAGGAAGAACCTATGCAGTTAGGCTCCATCCGGTTATCTGCCCTGGAACACACACACCGGCGTAACATAGGACTCTGCTTATATTGTGGCCTCAAGGGTCATATGCACCGTTCGTGCCCCACACGTCCGGGAAACTCCAGGACCTAGGTGATTGCGGAGAGGTCACCTTAGGTTGGCTTTAATCTCCCCAGGGGGACAATTGTATACTTTTAGCCACTGTCATTCACTTTGGGACATGGGCTCATGAACTGCTGGCCTTGGTAGATTCTGGAGCCGCTGAGAATTTTATTGAAAAGACTCTGATTACCTCTTTGTCCCTGGAAACTCATGCTCTAGTTTGCCCAGTCCGCCTGATTTCCATGGATAATCGGCCTCTCTCACAAGATCTAGTGCTCCAATCCACCAACCCTTTCCAGTTACATTTGGGGGCCTTACATTGGGAGAAGATTTCATGTCTTGTCATTGACTCTCCGTCCACTCCTTTGAGAATAGGCCTTCCTTGGCTTCAGAAGCACAATCCCGTAATTGACTGGCGAACAGGAAATATTCTGGCTTGGTCCAATCAGTGTAAAAAAAACTGCATCCAGCACCCTGTTCGACTTGCTACCTGTCAAGTGGGAATGGAACAGATTCCGCTTTGTTATAAGGACTTTCGGGATTTGTTTTCTAAAGGGATTGCTGACTCTTTACCTCCTCATCGCAGTTATGATTGTCCCACGATTGTCTCCTTGAGGGAGTGTCTTTCCACTGTCTGAGCCAGAGAATCTTGCTTTGCAAGAATACATCCAGGAAAACCTAGCTAAGGGTTTCATCCGTCCCTCCACTTCTCCCGCAGGAGCAGGATGCTTCTTTGTCCCGAAGAAGGATGGGGGACTGAGACTTTGTGTTGATTAAAGAGGTCTAAATACAATAACTGTTCCCAATCGGTATCCTCTTCCTCTCATCACAGAGTTGTTCTCCCAAATCCAGGGAGCACAAATCTTTTCCAAACTAGACTTAAGGGGAGCCTATAATCTAGTGCGCATCCGTGCAGGATAGGAATGGAAGACGGCCTTTAATACCAAGGATGGCCATTACGAATGTCTTGTCATGCTTTTCGGTCTCAGGAATGCACCAGCTGTCTCTCAGAACTTTATGAATGACATTTTCCGTGACCTGTTGGGTCGCTTCATGCTTGTATACTTAGATGATATTTTGATATACTCTCCCAATCTTGAAACACATCAGAGGCACCTCTGCTCAGTATTGGCCCGATTAAAGGCTCATTCCCTTTTTGTTAAGCCCGGAAAAAAATGCTTATTCCATGTCAAACAAGTACCTTTCCTGGGCTGCCTAACCATGGATCCAGTCAAGATTCAAGCCATTTTAGACTGGGCACCACCTTCTGACCTGAAAGCAATTCAGAGCTTTCTGGGCTTTGCAAATTTCTTGGAAATTCATTAAGAACTTTGCCACCTTTGCACATCCCATCACCTCTCTCACCAGGAAGACTCAGACTAAGTTTAAATGGACTACTGAAGCCCAGGCAGCCCTCATTAAGTTGAAGAAAGCCTTTACCTCTGCACCAATTCTATGCCATCCTGTTCCTGAGCTTCCTTTTATTGTGGAGGTAGATGCATCTGAAGTAGGGGTGGGGGCGCTTCTGTCACAAAAAGATCCTGTAAATGCTGCCATCCACCCCTGTGCCTTCCTGTCCCATAAATATTCCCCAGCAGAGCGCAATTATGATATAGGCAACAGAGAACTTTTAGCCATAAAGCTAGCTTTGGAAGAAGGGAGACATTGGCTGGAGGGAGCTCGCTATCCATTCATAGATTCTGACTGACCACAAAAACCTTGAATACATCCGTTCTGCTAAAAGACTGAACTCATGCCAAGGCAGGTGGTCATTGTTCTTCTCCAGATTTGACTTCACAATTTCTTTTCTACCAGGGCCAAAAAACATTAAGGCTGACGCCTTGTCTTGCAACTTCTTATGAGAGTCTCCTCCTCCACTTCCTCCACAACCCATTATCTCTGAGGATAGGATTTTGGCTTTCACCCAGACTGACATCTCTGAGGCCTTGTTACCTGCACAGGCTGAAGCCCCTCCCTCCACTCCCTTTGGTATGCTTTTTGTGCCCCTGGCTCTTCGTTTGCAGGTATTGCAGCAGGTACATGCATCAAAACCTGCAGCACATCCAGGGTTTAGACAAACTTTTGAGATTATCTCTCGCAACCTCTGGTGGCCATCGATTAGGCAGGATGTGTTAGCCTTCATCCAGGCATGTGAAGTTTGTGCCAGAAGTAAGAGCAGTACCTCTAAGCCCCCCCCGGTCTCCTACGTCCTCTACCAAATACCTACCCGTCCCTGGACCCATTTATCTATGGACTTTATCACTGACTTGCCTCCATCCCAGGGATGTTCCACGATCTGGGTGGTGGTAGACAGGTTCAGTAAGATGGCCCACTTTGTTCCACTTCCGAAACTTCCATCTGCTAAAGAACTGGCATCTTTATTCATTAAGCATGTTTTCAGGCTCCATGGGGCACCAATTAACATTGTCTCAGACCGTGGCTCTCAGTTTATAGCCCAGTTTTGGAAGGCCCTTTGCTCTCAGCTGGGGATTAAGTTATTATATTCTTCAGCATATAACCCTGAGACAAATGGCCAAACAGAAAGGACTAATCAGACTCTAGAGAAGATGGTACTTTGTCTGGCCAATGATGTAGTGGAGTGGGTCAACATCCTTCCATGGGCAGAGTTTGTCTTTAATAATTGTACCAGCACATCTACAGGGACCTCTCCTTTCTTCTGTGTTTACGGGTTGCATCCTCGTGTGTGCTCCTTTGATCTTCCACCCTCTGATGTTCCAGATGCCAATACCACGATTGAAAATTTCTCCAAAATCTGGTCCGATGTTAATCGTGCTATTTCTCGCTCTGTGCAGGCTTTTAGGAAAATGGCTGACAAGAGGCGCTCAAAGGCACCAGGATATAAAGTTGGTGAAAAAGTGTGGCTATCATTTAGGAATCTGTCCCTGCATGTTCCATCTAAAAAACTTGGCCCAAAATTCATCGGGCCCTATGAAATTTCGGAGATTGTTAATCCTGTGACCTATAGATTAAAACTTCCCCATCCATGCGCATTCCAAATGTCTTTCATGTTTCATTGTTGAAACCTGTTCATTCCAGCCTCCTAGTAAATTAACCAGAACCTGTGGATGTGTTGGACAGTCAGGAGTATGAAGTGGCATTTATTCTTGATTCCAGACAAGTATGCAATTCCTTACAATATCTCGTTCATTGGAAAGGTTTCGGCCCAGAGGATTGATCTTGGGTCCCAGCTTGTGATCTTCATGCTGACCACCTAAAGAAGAAGTTCCATCTTCATTATCCAAGTAAGCCTGGGGGTGCAGGAGCAACCCCTAGAGGAAGGGGGGTTACTGTCAGTACTAGGATCCCATTGGGACCCAGCACAACTCACCTGACACAGCCTTTGCCTGGGAAACAACAGTGCATGGCCAGCTCACCTTTAAATCACCTGTATCAGCATTCAATCAGTGCTCGTGATAGAGTTTACCTTTGTGTGCCACTGTTTGATCCAGCTGATATCTGCTCTGTGTATTTCGTGTATGACCCGGCTCGCTTCTGATTCGCTACCGTTTGGACTCTGATCTACCTGTGTCTGACCCAGCTTGCCTAGACTACGATTTGCCTGATTCTACTGTAGTACCTTCATCTGCAGTGGTGAACTACAGGCACCAGCTAACATCCACCTTCATCTGCAGCGGTGAACTACAAGCACCAGCTAACATCCACCTTCATCTGCAGCGGTGAACTACAAGCACCAGCTAACATCTATCCTCATCTGCAGCGGTGAACTACAAGGTCCAGCAAGCATTTACCTTCATCTGCAGCAGTGAACTACAAGTCCCAGCTGACCTGCTCTGCTTAGACCTGCTCATGGTATGTGCTCTTGTTCTCTGAACTCTTTGCATAATCAGCACACCTGAACTGTTATCTGTTATCTGCTCCTAGCCTGACAGCAGATCGCTGTTCTGACAGGGGAGGACATAGACATCTTGTGTTTCTGCTAAGCAGGAACATGGATCTCTGTGTTTTCCCAGTCAGTCCACCCCCCACACAATTAGAAAACACTCCCAGGGAACACACTTTACCCCTTGATCGCCCTTGGTGTTAACCCCTTCCCTGCCAGTGTCATTAGTACAGTAACAGTGTATATTTTTAGCACTGATCACTGTAATAATGTCACTGGTTCCAAAAAAAGTGTCAGTTAGTGTCCAATTTGTCCAGCGCAATGTCGCAGTCCCGCTAAATATCGCTGATTGCCGCCATTACTAGTAAAAAATAAATTAATACAAAATTCCATAAAAATATCCCATAGTTTGTAGACGCTATAATTTTTGCGCAAACCAATCAATGTACACTTATTGGGATTTTTTTTTTACCAAAAATATGCAGCAGAATACATATTGGCTTAAATTGATTAAGAAATTAGTTTTTTTTTAAATTTCTTTTATTGGACATGTTTTATAGCAGAAAGTAAAAAATAGTTTTTGTTTTTTTTCAAAATTTCGCTCTGTTTTTGTTTATAGTGCAAAAAATAAAGACCGCAGAGGTGATCAAATACCACCAAAAGAAAGCTATTTTTGTAGGGGAAAAAGGGACATCAATTTCATTTGGATACAGTGTTGCCCGACCGCGCAGTTGGCAGTTAAATTAATGCAGTGCCGTATCACAAAAAATGACCTGGTCAGGAAGGGGGTAAAACCTTTTGGTCATTAGGTGGTTAAAAAAAAATCCTTCCCCACTCCTCTTACCTATCCTGCCTACCCTGTATAAAAAATAAGATCTGTATACTTACCTTTTAAAAAAAAAATCTGTTCTGATCACATGATCCTGCAGGTTCGGCTCCCTGGGAAGTGAATTCTGAGAGTGGTGACATCACCTATAGACTCGCATGTCCCAGCCGTTGTTGTCGCTTCCTCATTCCCCCTGCAGCAGCTGCTTACTGACACAGGGGAACTGGAGCTATGTGATCAAGTGACCAAACCGAAGTAGATTAAAATAGGTGAGCACACAAATTTGTTTTATGCGTTGTAGGCAGGATATGTAGGAGGAGGAGCAGCAAACATTTTTAAGAATATTAGGATTTTCTTCCACTTTAATTGAAAAGTAAAGATTTGCTACTGTAGCCCTCTTTTAGGGATGTTCTAAGAAATGACCCTCCCCAATCATGATAATGCACTAAATCTGTAGGTAAATAAGAGAACCAGAACCTTTGCTAAATAGACTTGTGGGTTGATAGTAAAGTTGGCAGTGCCTTCATCCAGCACACGACCTCTGTGAACAGAGGAGGTTCCCTTCCTGGGAAATAATCCAGTAATCTAATCAAAGTAATTGGGAGCAGAGGCACTACTGCAAACAGCATGTAACATTAGCGTCAAGTATATAGATGTACGCCAGTATGGAAATAATACGAGCTTTATATAAGAAATGATTAATAATAGTACATACATCGAATGTATAAACGGGTATTTCTGGCAAGGGGCTCAGTAGGAGGCCTGGTGGAATTGTACACATATACCAGGGTATATATAGTTATTAATAGAGATATTTTACCTCCATATGAATGTCGCAGCAAAGTTCAGTTGCAGGGGCACCTGAGGATGATTGCGATGCAGCCACCCTCTCTTTGTCACCTGAAGACCTGAAGACAAGATCAGTTGTGATGGGCAGATCCTCCAACTGTTTTTCAACCAGCCTGGAATGCGGCTTACCAGAAAGATGCAGAACCAGGGTACGGCACTGGAACTCAGAGTAAGCCTATCTACTTTGCGCTTTAGTCCCTCCCAAGTAGTTTCTAATCTGACATGCAAGCGGACCTCTAACTACCAGAAATGGTTATTGGATGCCTAACCTGGATCTAGCCTATGCTGTTATTGAGCCCTAAACTTGCGCAGCGTTGCTACTGGGAAAATGTAGGAGAAAGTGACACAGGGTTTACTCGGAGACTCCAAATTGCTTCTGGAAGGAAGAAGTCTCCAACCCAGTGTCCAGGTTTTGACAGTAATCAGCAAGCTGAGTGGGTAGATGTTCACAGCCCTTATGGTCTAGAACCTGACAATAGTTCTGGGCTCCACTGAGAGACAGGAGGAGCCCAATTCTTCATCAGGAGTCAGAGAGGCTGAACATGGCAGCCAGAGCATGTATGCGGGAGCAAAGGTACAGAGTGTGTATAGGAGCATTGAGGTGCTGTGTTAAATTGTCTGGAGGACCAAGGCAACAGGCCTGAGCAGCGGTGCTGCCAGAGAGAGCCATGAGGCTAAATTTCGTTTATGTTTGAGTTGATGTGAAAACCCCTGCGTGGTAAACTAATTGTCTGTATGAACTTTTTCTGTTAATAAAAGTGGGCCAACAAGCCCTTAAAGAGGAAGTAAACCCTCTGGAAAAAAATTAATAAACACCCTGCAAGACAAAGGCATAAGGAGCTAGTATGCATAGCATACTAGCTCATTATAAATTACTTACCTGAGATCGAAGCCCCGGAAGTGGTCCTCGTGGTCCTCGTTCCCCTCCACCGTCGCCGCCATATCTCCCGGAGTATCACGGCTCCGACGCTGTGACTGGCCGGAGCCACAATGACGTCACTCTCGCGCATGCGCGTGGGAGCCTCCACTAACGCCACAGCCGCCCTTAGAAACGACACGCTCAGTGCGCTTGCACGCCGTTGTCTATGGCGCATGCGCCGTAGACCTCGGTGCCTGTCTTTTGCAAATATCTCCTAAACCGTGTAGGTTAAGGCTTACCTGTAGGTAAAAGTGGTCTGTAAGGGTTTATAACTACTTTAAACATCACTTCTGGAGTGGACTGAACTCACTGAGAAGTACTACTATTGAGTGAAAACCCCCAAAACAGTGAGTTTGCCTGAAATGGTGTGTGTGCTCTGCAGTGTGTGCACCAGGTGGTGTGTATGCAAAAGAAATGTACATTGCGCATTGCAGTTCTTAACAAGACTAAAAATGTATTTATTTTTATTGTGCAAAGTTCAGGTGGGAACTGTGTAACAAGCCAGTGTGTGTGGCTGGAGAAGATGTCTCCATATGAAGATGTTTTAGATTATTGCATTTGGCACCTGGCAGCATTAGCCCTGAATGAAAGGGAAGTGCGTACTGTTGCCTTGAGCAGCATGGAGTCAAATGTGCTACAATGCGAGAAGATGTCTCCCTCCACCTGTGAGGGCCAGTTCAAGGGGTGGTGGTGTTTGAGACAGTGGAGTATTGATTGAAGTTGAACCCGATTATGGCGTGGGGTACAGCGTGAGGGAAGTATCCCTTAGCAACTGGGGAAAGTACCTCTATGGGAGACCCAAGCTGTGGTCATGAGTGGGAGTCTGCTGTTGCTGAGTGTCTCTGGTCTCAGGATGCTGTACCTGGTAATCCAGAGGAGCAGAAGTCTAGGATTGCTGCACTGATATTTGTGTAAATGGGTGTGTTGTGGCAACAGGAAAAAACTGTTGTACCTGTAGGGGGTGCCAGAGAGCACAGGAAGCCTGTTGAATCACCACGTGGCTGCTTGGGTGAACTGGCCAGTCACAGTGAAGCGGAGCTGCTAGGCCAGTAAGTAAGATCATCTGTGCTGCAGCGCATGCTAAGACTGACTGTGAGACTATCTGTTGTGATGCTGTAATGACTTCTATTGGAAGACCCACTGAATGTCATCTTGCCCCTGTACAATGTGTTTCATGGGAAGGCTAATGCCACTGGTGTAAACATAATGTGGAATACTGACAATAAAAAGACTCATGATGATAATGGGTTAATGCAGCCTCCTAAGGCTGACAATGCAAATGCCTATGTTGGGAGTGGAGCACCACCAGTACACGGTGGTGAGAATGTTGTATTGCAACCGTCTATGTCTAAAAACGTGGTATTGCAATGTCATGTTAAAACTGACAAGTACAATGTGTCTGATGCTGTTGAGCCCATTGGTCCACCTGCATTTCCCTGAGCAGGTAGTGTGGTGCTGCAGAGTGCTAGAGGTTGGAGTACAATTGATTGGGATGATTAGGCCAAGAGGCTAATAGCAATACTGAACAAGGCTTTTGAAGTGGGCACTACTACTATTGCTGTACCAAATAGGGGGGGGGGGGTGCAGAACAGCCTGTAGTCAAGGGTGTGCTGGCTGTTGCAAAGGTTAACCCTCTCAATTCAGAAGTACTGAATGAGGATGAACGCACAGTGGGAGTTTTGCCCACAACCCATAAAGAAGTTACCCTCTTGACTCCATTCGCACACGTATACTGTATGCGGCCCTGTGTAAACCGCTTACCGTGCTGAGAGCGTGCTCCCAGTGTGGCAGCCAGTGGGGATCGGTAAGCTCCTGATGCATACTTGCGATTGGGAGCTTTTAAATCATGTGACCACTGTGACAGCCAATCACTTCGGTCACATGACCCAAATGCCCACCTCTGCCTCCTGGCTTTTAGAACTCTTAAAGGGCCTAGGAGGCAGTCGATGTGAAGGGGTTAACGATATGGTATACTAAACTGACATTGTCTATAAAGGTGACCTGGAAAAGATCATTGTCACAGCTTGAGAGATTTTTGGTGAATCCCACACCTGGCAGCACTCTGGGAGAGCACCATTATTGTATCATGTGCCTCCAGTGGGGAGGAAGCCCATTTAAGAAATGTAACCTCTAGGGCATGAGTAAATAGGTCTCTCGTCCCTCACATCCCCAGTAACATGAATGACCCCAGGGAAGTCCTATGTGTGGAATCAGGGTGCCTTTTTTTTTGACAGACATAGGAGGTGGAATCCTTATGGGTAGAGCTCCAAAGGGATGAAACTAAGAGGAAAATAATATTGGGAGTATGCTATAGGCCCCCTAACCTGAGGGAGGGGGGGGGAGACTAATCTCTTATCACAATTTGGATTAGCAGCAAGGATGGGAAGTGTTATCATAATGGGGGATTTTAATCATCCAGACAAACTGGGCAGAGGGAGCCACGCATTCGTCTAAGGCTCGCCAGTTCCTAAATGTCTAAATGCAGGACAATTTCATGGGTCAGATGGTAGATGCACCAACTAGAAATAAAGCGTTACTGGATCTACTGATTACCAACAATACAGACCCGATCACGGATGTGGAAATACGGAGCAATTTAGGAAACAGCGTTCACAGGTCAATTGGCTTCAGTATAAATGACACCGAATAGGAAACATAAGGGGAATACAAAGACACTGAATTTCAAAAGAGCCAACTTCCCTAAACTACAAACCTTGCTAGAAAGCATAAATTGAGATAAAATCTTAGGAACAAAGACCACGGAGGAGAGATGGGTTTGCTTTAAGAGCATATTAAATAAGGGCATTAGCCAATGCATCCCATTGGGTAATAAATTTAAAAGAGCGAACAAAAGTCCTGGATGGCTTAACTCCAATGGAAAAATACATATTAAAACAAAGGAGAAGGCCTTCAAAAAATACTAGGTTGAGGAATCATCATCAGCATTCAGACTTTATAAAGAATGCAACAGGAAATGTAAGGGTGCAATTAGGGTGGCTAAGATGGAACACGAAAGACACATAGCGTAGATGAGCAAAAAAAAACCCAAGAAATTATTTAAGTATGTAAACAGTACAAAAGGGAGGACAGACCATATTGGCCCCATAAACAATGAGGAAGGACATCTGGTTACAAAGGATGGGGAGATGGCGAAGTTATTGAATTTATTCTTCTTCTCAGTCTTCACAAGGGTTTTGGGGGGCTTCAGTAACCAAAACTGCAGTGTTTATCCTCATGACACATCACAGGAAGCACCTCCATGGTTAACAGAGAACAGAATTAAACTTAGACTTGGGAAACTTAACAATAATAAATCACTGGGATCAGATGGCTTGCACCCGAGGGTACTTAGGGAACTCGGTCAAGTAATTGCCAGACCATTGTTCCTATTTTTTACTAACAGTCTACTGACTGGAATGGTACCAGCTGATTGGAGAAAAGCCAATGTAGCATCAATATTTAAAAAGGGCCCAAAATACATCCCTGGGAATTACAGACCAGTTAGCCTAACATCAATAGTATGCAAGCTCTGGAGGGGATAAGGGACTATATGGCAGTAATCAGCATGGATTCATGAAGAATTGTTTTTGCCAAACCAATCTAGTAACCTTCTACGAGGAGGTGAGTTGCCATCGAGATAAAGGAAGGCCCGTAGACGTGGTGTATCTGGATTTTACAAAAGCATTTGACAGATTTCCCCATAAACGTTTACTGTACAAAATAAGGTCCATTGGCATGGACCATAGGGTGAGTACATGGATTGAAAACTGCCTACAAGGGCGAGTTCAGAGGGTGGTGATAAACGGGGAGTGCTCGGAATGGTCAGGGGTGGGTAGTGAGGTCCCCTAGGGTTCTGTGCTGGGGCCAATCTGTTCATAAACAACCTGGAGGATGGGATAAACAGATCAATCTCTGTATTTGCAGACGACACTAAGCTAAGCAGGGCAATAACTTCTCTGCAGGATGTGGAAACCTTGCAAAAAGATCTGAACAAATTAATGGGGTGGGTAACTCATGGCAAATGAGGTTTAATGTAGAAAAATGTAAAATAATGCATTTGGGTGGCAAAAATATGAATGCAATCTATACACTGGGAGGAGAACCTCTGGGGAAATCTAGGATGGAAAAGGACCTGGGGGTCCTAGTAGATGATAGGCTCAGCAATGGCATGCAATGCCAAGCTGCTGCTAACAAAGCAAACAGAATATTGGCATGCATTAAAAAGGGGATTAAATCCAGAGATAAAATGATAATTCTCCCGCTCTACAAGACTCTGGTCCAACCGCACCTAGAGTATGCTGTCCAGTTCTAGGCACCAGTCCTCAGGAAGGATGTACTGGAAATGGAGCGAGTACAAAGAAGGGCAAAAAAGCTAATAAAGGGTCTGGAGGATATTAGTTATGAGGAAAGGTTGCGAGTACTGAACTTATTCTCTCTGGAGAAGAGACACTTGAGAGGGGATATGATTTAAATTTACAAATACAGTACTGGTGACACCACAATAGGGATAAAAAATTTTCGTGGAACAGAGTTTAACAAGACGCGTGGCCACTCATTAAAATTAGAAGAAAAAAGGTTTAATCTTAAGCTACATAGAAAGTTCTTTACTGTAAGAGTGGCAAGGATGTGGAATTTCCTTCCACAGGCAGTGGTCTCAGCATGGAGCATCGATAGTTTAAAAAAACGATTAGATAAGCACCTGAACGACCACAACATACATACATATACAATGTAATACTGACATATAAGCACACATAGGTTGGACTTGATGGACTTTTTTTGGATGTGTCTTTTTTCAACCTCACCTACTATGTAACTAGCTGAGCGAAAGGTTAGAGTTCTGGAATATACCGCCAGTATATATATCTTGCCGCCTGCTCCTAGGTGGGATGAGCTGGTACTGCAGAGTAGCTCTGATTGGACCTGATTGGGTGTGGACTGGCCAGGCCCCATTTCCCTCCTCGAGACAGATGCTGTCAGCACACCTGTGACAAACAGCTACTCACACATCGCTGTTACATCCTGTGAGTGCTCCCGGTTGGCTTGCCTTCCCATCGTTCTTCTTGTGCATTGCCGAACTTCAATTACAATGTATGCCTTGTCGAGATCTGAGGGGTAAACAGGGGCTGGGAAACACTTCAGTCAACCTAAAGTTCGCTTTATTTAGCAAAATAGGTAAATAATGACAGTCTGTCTTTACGGGCAGCTCAAAACAACACAAGAAACTCTGCTCATCAGCACACCACAATCTTTTTAAATCATGATCAGCATCCCAGCCAAAACATCCACAATATTGCAAAAGTTCCAGTTACAGGCCAGATCACCCAGCAGGTTCAAGACAGTGCAGAGAGGCTTCCATACAGCATTCAGGTCTCCTCACAGCTGATAGCAAAACAGCCATTAACCAGCCTGCCTGACCAGCTGCTTAAAACACAGGGCTGAAGGGAAAGTACCTGCCCTCCTTATTAACCCTCTCTTAACCTACCCCAGGCTGACTCTCTACAACCTGTTACTCTGCACCTGGATGCTATGTGTTTTCTGCCCCAGCACCACGCTGCACCTACCCACAGGCACTTGGCAGCGTTAACCTTGGATGTGAGTACTGTCGTCTCGAACAACATGGATTCGAATGTGCTACAATGCGAGAAGATATCTCCACTTGTAAGGGCCAGTCCAAAGAGTTCCATGGTGTTTGAGAGGCGGAATGGTTCAAGTGGGTGGTCTTTTAAAGACGTATGCTTTATGTAAGAGGACAATATTCTCCCATAGTAAAGATGAACAGTGAACAGTCTACTCCCTCACAGCCGGATCGTGTGTGTGTGTGTGTGTGTGTGTGTGTGTGTGTGTGGGGGGGGGGAATCACTCTGGCATCTGATTACCTTGCTCCAATGTACAGGTGCTGGTATCCAGTGCAATCTTCAGAATGCTATACAGACACAGGAATCACTTTTAGGGTCTTTACTCACAAGTCACCACCTTCCAGCTTCCACTGGACACCACTCAGTGAACAGCCCCCCCATTCAGGGGAAAGCCCTTCCAGTCACCACCTGGGCACACCTCCCCAGAGATTGGCTAGGCCCTGATAATGTTCAGACTAAGCATTTCAATTCTCCCTCCCTAATCTATAGAAACTTCTTCTAGAGACAGGAGGAAGCAATCAAACTTCCAGCCTGTGAAACCCTAAACAGACCAGACCAAGACCAAAACAAACAATCTCTGCTCCTGCTTGATTACAGAAGGAGCCAAAAACTATGCTAGAAGGGTGATAAATTTGCTACATCTTAATGTGGAACTATGAGTAGAACTTTATTTTCCATTTTAGCTATTGTAAGGGGGGGGGGGGGGGGGGGTGATAACTTCTGTCATGTTTTTGTTTTGTTTTTTACCATTTGTGTCCCATTGGGAAGATTTCCCTTCAAGTGGGAGAATCTCTTGGGGCCAGAACTAGTGGAAGACTTCTCATCTATTACTTTTCTGGGGACTGGGTTCTGTCCAATTCAGTAGATTGCTTTAAAAAAGGCCCAGATTCTTTATGTTTTTCACTAGTACCTACAGGTAAGCCTGTAAAAAGGCTTACCTGTAGGTACAGTGAATATCTCTTAAATCTACATGGTTTAAGAGATATTCACACTGCATGTCACCGGCGCATGCACTCTGAAGGGATGGCATAACCGTGCCTTCTTTTCTGAGCTCCATGCTGCGGCCGAGACTGACAGTGAACAGTGAACGGCCGAGACTCCTGCACGCATGCACAGGAGTGCCGTCATTGCAGCTCAGCCAAACGCCCAGAAAAAATCCAGAAGAAAGACCAGGTGAAGATGCAAGCCATGTTCGCGGTGTTACACTAATACAACTAGCATTTTCAGAAGGAATAGTTGTCAGGTTCAGATTTCACTTATGACAAATTTCCGAGAAGCCACCTTGCTTTTTTGCATTCATATAGTTTCCATTAGGGTGTTAATGTTCACTGTCAGTGTCCATTTTATTCTTTTATCCCTTCTATCATCCAGTGTTGCCAACCTACCAGATTGAAATTTACTGACACAACACCCAACATTTACTGGCAAAGTCAAGATTTTACCGGCATATCCAAAAGTTACAAAATGACAATTTTAAGTGCAATTTTCAGTATTTAGGTTACGAACAAGTACAATATGCAATTAGCAATGTGATTTAAGGTAGATATTAAGGCAAAAAAATATTTCTTATTTTATTTTTGATATAGTAAGTAGCTCAGGGACAGGAGGGCAAGAAATTAGAATGGGCGGCACACAAGAAATTGACTCTCAAAATGACACTGACAGCAGTGTGCAGCAGCACAGATGATGATGGCACCTCACCTCACGACGCAGTGGCATCGCCTTTAGGGGGAATTACACAGGGGGAGGGTTACATTAGGGGGATTACACAGAGGGGAGAGCTGTGCTGATGCGCTAGCCTGCTCAGTGCCCCGGATTGCTCAGTGGCCCTGGGGGGTGACACCAAATTTTACCGCACCAGGTGACACCAACCCTAGTGACGCCACTAATGACACGTCCCCTCCTGAGTCACAGTGACCCACTCTCTGCATGCCAGGTGGTCCCTTCAGTCCACTCCCAGCTTGCCTTCCTTCCCGTTCCACAGACCTGCACATAAGGCTCAGGCTGCTGTTTCCTTGCACTATGACGTCACGGGACACACTGCCGGCACAATCCGAACACACTGTAGCAGGCACTCGGATGGTCTTGGCCAAGTGTCACAGCCATATTTTTTACTGGCAACATTTTTCTTTCACTGGCATTTACTGGCAGAAGAAAAGTACCCATTTTTTACTGACTTCAGTAAAAATACTGGCAGTTGGCAACACTGCTATCATCTAGCAGAGCTCTGGACTTTGAGGTATGATATTCCACTCACAATAGTAGTATCTTCTGGTGTACTATAGTGACATGGGTTCAGGTTTCCTTATGAGAGTAACTGCTATTTATAGCCCTCTTCTGAAAATGCTAGTTGCCTATGTCTGTACATATAAGACCTGGAATAAGGATACCAAAGCTAAAAGTCAGGATTTTATAGAGGTATTCCTTTTAAGAAAGTAAAGTTTTCTTATTATTGTTTTTGTATATATTTTTTTATATATTCAGAACATTAAAACAATTTGGGAAACATATTTAACTTTTTTTTTTTTTAAGTATTATATATATAGGATTTTCAGCCAGCAGATGGAGCTCTCGGCTCCTTTCACTTTTTTCCAAGTTAAAAGGAAGAGAATGTACAGTGATTTTTTTTTCTTTGTAATTGTCCAGAATAAAATACATTTTCTTCTCTTATTTTGGACATTAAAAAAAAGTTTACACTGCTCAATAGTTCAAGTGGGTGAGTCACAGCAAGTACTTGTCCTTTGTCAGTGGAACTATAAGTTGGAACTCTGGCATGCCCCCACTGCATCCTTTATGGGAGAACGTGGCACCGATTTATATTCAGTGCAGTTTTCCAACTCTGCTCTGAACATTCTCCTGACTAGCTGGAGAGGGGGTCAGCAGGAGCAACCATGTAAGCAAATGTGTATTTTAATTTGTCCTTGTGAAAGGTGAGGAATGGCTCCAAGAAAGAGACACTTCTGATAAGCATGAGAGCCATCAAAAATCTACCTTGCCTGGGAAGTCATCCAAAGGGAGTTCCTGGATTCAAAGGGTAGGTTCTGCAGGGCAGAGAGAACCAAACCAAGGTTCCAAGGAAGCACAGGGTGCTATAAGGGTGATTTATCTATGGAACACCTTGAATAAAGTTCTTTATAAGGGAAAGCAAAGCCAGAGGTTTTTGGAAAAGAATGGACAAAGCTGAAACCTGCTCCATAAAAATACTTAAGTACTTAAGAGTTCTGGCCAAACCCTGCTTGTTGGAATGCCAGAATCTAATGGGGCGTACACACGGTCGGACTTTTCGTCTACAAAAGTCCAACGGACGCCGACGGACTAAAGCTGGCTGGTAATCCGATCGTGTGTGGGCTTCTTCGGACTTTCAGCGGACTTTTTCAGCCTCAAATCCGACGGACTTTAGATTTGAAACATGCTTCAAATCTTTACGTCGTAACTACGACGGACCCCGAAGTCCGCTCGTCTGTATGCTAGTCCGACGGACAAAAAAACGACGCATGCTCATAAGCAAAAACTAAACGGAAGCACTCGGTCTAGTAAAACTAGTGTTCGTATTGTAGGTAGCACATTCCTCACGCTGCAAAATCTGTGATCGTTGAATGCAGCGCATTTAATGTCTTCTTTACGAATGCTATAAAGAACGAAGATGTTTTGCTGTTCATATTCAAACAGAGTTCTCCCAAACAGATTTCTGGATTCTTTTTCTGTTTGATCTCATGAATGACATGGTATGCTTTTTCAAAACAATGTTTCCATAGTAATAATACTTTTAATTTTTTATTTTTTTGGTGGAGTCTTCTTTTCTTGTAATTTTTATCCAGATATTTATTTTATGATTGTTGTGGAACTTTTTTTCTGTTTATCTCTAATTTTTTTTGTAAAGTTACCACAGGGAACCCATTTTTATATATATTTGTTCAATTTTTTTTAATGTTTGTAAAGTTACCACAAAGAACCCTTTATATTTTTTGTTTTTATAGTGATTTTTTTTTTGTTTTTATATAAAGTTAACCCAAAGCACCGTTTTTGGTTATGTATCTTTTTTTTTTTAAATACTTACCACTCGAACATTATTAACATTTTTTTATTCTATTTTTGGTGTGTTTTTGCAAAATCAATGAGATTGTTGTCCCTTGTTAATTTAAAACATTGTGTCTAAAATCTATGATTTAAAATAAAAAACCTAAACTCAAAAAAGATCCATTTATTTATGGTCTAAATAAAATAAAGAGGAAGTCAACGCTGGAAAAAGTATGTGTACAAGAAAATGGGGATCTTGAGGAGTCCATATAAGAGGGAGCACAATCTGGTCCAAGAATCCCAGAGATCAACAGCACCAGCAGATGATATAGATGTCCCCAGACTGTGGTACTACAACAGCCTGCGTCTTCTGTCAGACCAGACTGAACCCAAGTCATCACTTTCTTCTCTTCCCTGCAGCCTTTCCTCCACGCTGCCCTGCAGCCTTCCCTGCAGCCTTCCCTGTAGCCTTCTTTCGAGGCTGTGGCTCTGGTGTTTCAGTTGTGGCAGGAGGAGGAGGAGGAGGGGGGGCTGCCTCATGTAGTTGGGTGTTTCGTGTTAGCGTGCCCTGCAGCCCCTTCTGGATTGTTTCCCCAAATAGTCGCTCACAAATGAGGCGCTGCTCCCAATCCATTTGAAGAAGCCTGCTGGCTAAGTAGCAGCCATAGGACTCTTCCGCTTCGGGGGGGGGCTCCTTAAAAAACGGGTGGCCTCTTGCATGAGGCGCAGGGATGCCTCCTGTGTGACCGTCCCCTTCCTGGCCCTTTTTTTGGGAAGGTGGAGGGGAGGCACTTGGGATTTGGTCAGGCTCCTACTGGGCCCAGCCACCTCACTTGGCCCAGCCACCTCACTTGGCCCAGCCACCTCACTGGGAGCAGCCACCTCCTGCCTGACACTGGGCCCAGCCTCCTCCAGGGTGATGGTGAATCCGGCCTCCTCCAGGCTGTCCATGGGCCCGGTCTCCTCCTGCCTGCCACTTTCCCCACATTCCTCCTGGATGGACTCATCCTGTGTATAAAAAAAGGACAATAGTTTTAGTATATTTTTTTTGGTTCATCAATGACACACAGTTTGCTTCTCATGACTAGCAAATTCAATGTGAATACATCTCTTTAATAAAAGAGTCTAATCAGACACCCTAATTATTTCAAGCAGGTGCCAAACATATTTAGCCACTACTGTCAATTGATATGTATACACAATTTTGAGTGCAAAATTATTTTAGACAATTATAACATCCAGTTAACATCATTAATATTATTAGTACAGTAAATATTTGTTAAAATAATTTACCTGACTCCAGATGGTCATATCCGGTTCATCCAGGATGGAAGACCCAGCTTGCTCCTCATGAGCCTCTGCTGGGGTGGAGGGAAGGGTGGAGGGAAGGGTGGAGGGAAGGGTTGAAAGTGATGCCCTGGCTTCAGTCTGGTCATCAAGAAAACGGAGTTGATTGTAGTACCACAGCCTGGGTACATAAACATCATCTGCTGATGCTCCTGATCTCATTGATTCCTGGATCTTCTTATGTTCCCTCTTATACATGTTCCTCAAGACCCCAATTTTCTTGAGCAATGTCTCCATTGTTGCTTCCGGGATGGTCGCCTGGACAAAGGACAGAAGTCTCTCCAGCGTTGACTTCCTCACATGCTTTGCATAATACTGTGGGTGTTTCACCTCCCACAAATTCCTCATCTCTCTATATTTAGAAATAAAAGCAGTAAGGAACTCTGGATCCTTAAATAGGGGATTCATAATGTCTGTCTAAAAGATAAAGTCACAAGACAAAAAACACTTATTAGGTTTCTGCTAAACCCTCATCATCTTATCCCTATGTAGGCCTCATCAATCTGTCAAGCCATATAGGCCGCTTGCTACAAAGTCTTGACCAAAAGTATAAATGTTAAATTACCTTCGTTTAGTAGCGTCCCGGTCCACTATCACCTACGCACAGAACGTACGTACGACACAATACGTAACAGCGCTTTATACACTGCACATGCGTAATACTACGCCTATTTGGCCCGCCCCTGACGTTCTTTTTGTTTACGCATATAACCCGCCCTTGACTCTACGCACAGAACGTATGTACGACACGTGCACAAGGCCCCTCTTTATACACTACGCATGTGTGAAACTCCGCCTGCGTCGCCCGCCCCTGACGTTCAATTTTAACTCATGTTCTCCGCCCCTTAATTCTACGCACAGAACGTACGTACGACACGTGCGCAAGGCCCCTCTTTATACACTACGCATGTGTGAAACTCCGCCTGCGTCGCCCGCCCCTGACGTTCGATTTTAACTCATGTTCTCCGCCCATTTTTAGTGACGGCGCGTAGTGGGGTGAATAATGGCGGAGACACATGACATGTTAACTACCTCAGGTAACGAAAAAAGCCCGGAGGCTGGAACGTCAACACGATCTGTGAGGCCTAGATTTAAGGCCTCCAATATGAGTTTTGAAGAGATGGTGGAGATGGTGGCCATTCTTCAAAAAAAGGACTATGATGGGAAGTATGGGCCGTACGCCCGGCCAAATTTGCGCAAGGCCCAAATAATGGCGAAGGTGGTGGACACTTTACAGGCTTCTTTTGGGGTACAGCGCTCCAAGGATCAACTTCGAAAAAGATGGTCTGACCTGAAACTCAGGGAGCCGGATCAGTTCAGACGGATCCGTAAACTGTTGCAAAAAAGTAAGTACCTGTGTTTTCATCTTGTGTTGATTACCTCGTATACCGCTCCATGTGCTTTTCATTCCTATACGATTGTTTGCATCGTTTGAAACGATTGTTTGCATAGTTTGAAACGATCTTTTAATAAACATCGTCACATATCTATATATAATATATACATATATCTCTCTCTATATATATACACATAGACATATATATATATATATAATATATACATATAATATATATATACATATATATATATATATATATATATATATGTATATATATATTATATGTATATATTATATATAGATATGTATGTATGTATATATGTATGTATATAGATATATAGGTAGATATATAGATAAATCTATAATTTTTTTAATTTTTTTTTTTATTAAATTAATATCTATTTGTAGATTTGTAGTTTTTGTTTGAGATTGAAGATTTATATTTAGTTATAGATATATAGAGAGAGAGAGATCCCAAGATTTTTTGATATATTTTGATATTGATATCTAGATATTGAGATATCTATCCATCTTGATATGTCTTTAGAAATTAAAATCTTGAAGTCTACTAGGAACTCTACACAAACAGACAATTTGTACACCACTTCACTACAAATGTTTGAAGATTAGTATGTACTAAAATATCTGTGTGCTAAGTATCTTAATTTTTTGCTTCACATAGGGGAAAAATCACTCAGCCAACAAGAGGAACCCAGTCCCCCCCCAGCAAAAGAACATACTTGGGAAATCAGCCCAAGCCCCACTGAGGATGTGGAGGAAGGAGAGGTGGGCGACATGGGCACCCCACCAGGTGAGTGTCTAACACACGCTTACGGTAATCTATGCATGGCTGCCTTTTATTTTATGTAATTTTTCTACTCTATTTTAGGTGATCTGGTTGTGCTTGAGTCAAGCAACAGCGCCACCCCCGAGGATGTTGAGGAAGTATGTGACATGGGCACCCCACCAGGTCAGTGTCTGAGACACCAGCTTTATGGTAAGGTAAACTATGTGTGCATATTTCTAAACATATTTTTTTTTTCATTCCACTTTAGGTCCAAGTGACTATTTCACCACAGACAGTGCCCAACGGCTAATTGCTCAAATAATGGCCTGGAATGGGGAGATCGATCAAATGCGGAATCGGCTGGATCGTATGCAGCAGGAAATGAAGGACATGATTGATGTTTTGGGTCGAATCTAAATGCCCTTTTTTAAACCCCAAAACATCGATCATGTCCTTCATTTCCTGGTTTGATGACCCCATTCTGGGCCTTCTCTTTATTATTTTTTGGTAAATTATATGCCTGTTTAACAAAATTTTAAAAAGGAGGCCTATTTTTCAAAATACAAAAAAAAATAAAAAAAGGATTAGAAAAAAGACAAAAAAAATAGAAAAAAAAGGATTTGAAAAAAGACCAAAAAAAAAAAAAGGATTTTAAAAAAGACCAAAAAAAAAAAAAAAAGGATTTTAAAAAAGACAAAAAAAATAAAAAAAGGATTAGAAAAAAGACAAAAAAAATAAAAAAAGGATTTGAAAAAAGACAAAAAAAAAAGGATTTGAAAAAAGACCAAAAAAAAAAAAAAAGGATTTGAAAAAAGACCAAAAAAAAAAAGGATTTGAAAAAAGACCAAAAAAAAAAAAAAAAAAGGATTTTAAAAAAGACCAAAAAAAAAAAGGCCTGTTTGCTAAAATCAAAATGCCCAACAAATTTTATTTTTGATTATCTAAAAATATTTAACTCTAATTATATTATTCTAAATTTATTTTATATATCTTTATATTTTTGGCTAGGAACATTTTATACTAAATGCATAACTGAATGGATACCAAAGATTAAAAACATCTGCTTTGAATTAAATAAATGTGTGGATTGTTATTTCAATGCTCAGTATCAGTTTGTTTATAAATTTCAAAAAAGTGGTTTACAGTGGCAATGGAGCTTATTTAGAAATTTACAAGGAAAATACAGTTGGCACTACAACTGCTCGACCATAACCTAGGAGAAAGCCCAAAAGAAAGACAAGCAATAAATATAATTCAAGATTTCATCAAGATTGTTTTTATTTTAAATCTTTAGATATCCTGGCCCATTGCAATGGCCCCCCTACCCATAAAATAATTAACATATTGCTGTCTAACTTGACGGGCACTTTGGGGGGCCAAGCCAGTATGGACAGTATCCAGGCCCGTAAGATTATCAACGATAAGTCCGGCCTCAGACCCAACTGGCACCATATAATTTTGAGAATGTTTGTTTAAAAAGTTGTGCAGGATGCAGCACGATAAAATGATAAAATTAAGTTTGTATTCCGCCAAATTAATGGAGGTTTGAAATAGGCGGAACCGGCTGGCCAGAATCCCAAACGCATTCTCAACCACTCTTCTAGCTCTGGCCAGCCGGAAATTAAAAACCCTCCTCTCCGGGGTGAGGGTTCTTTGGGGGAATGGCCTCATGAGGTGCTTGCTCAGAGCGAAGGCTTCTTCGGCAATGAAGACAAAGGGGAGTCCTTCCACGTTATCCGCATCAGGTGGCAATCCCAGGCCACCACTCTGGAGACGCTGGCAGAACTCCGTCTGGGCAAATACTCCTCCATCCGACATCCGGCCATTCTTCCCCACGTCCACATATAGAAATTCATAGTGTGCCGACACCACCGCCATTAAAACTATACTGTGGAACCCCTTATAATTAAAATAGTATGACCCCGAATGGGGTGGTGGCACAATGTGGACATGTTTCCCATCTATAGCCCCTCCACAATTGGGAAAGTCCCAACGGGTGGCAAAATGGGATGCCACAGTCTGCCATTCCTGTGGCGTTGAAGGAAACTGGGGAATCAAACAAGAAAACAAAAATCAGTAATTTAGAATCGAACATGGCAAGAAAATTATACAATTAAAAACATTATTCCACAGCATCAGTATAACATTAAATAATGTATATCTTCTGGAAGAAATAATATTGAAAGGCACACTTATCAGATTGCTCACCCCCTCTGATGGAACATTGATTACATTTTAGGGGGTGGTGAAATTACCAAAAAATATTAATTTTAGGACACACAGGGATTTAGGGACTAAAAAGGCTACAAGACTGCAGTTGTTCCACTCTGCAAGTGCAGTTGCTCCCCAGCTTTAAGTAAATGAGGTAAGGTAAAAAGGCTTTCATGTTGCAAGGAGTACACAACCACATGCAAGGGCAATTAATGAAAACACTTTGTGGCTTGTATATGATTTGATGATGGAAATCAGCAGAGCTTCTGCTCATTTACTAAAGCACTGGAGCAAATACACTTGTAGAGTGCACATGCATTTTGCAAAGTGCAACATATATTTGCTTTTTAAAAATCAACACCAGAGAAGATTCTAGCAAATTATTAGGGGGGGGGGGGTTGAAATCAAGCTAATTATAAGCACACTATTTGGATAGAGTTTAGGGGAAACAAAATACAATGCAGCTGACTAAATACATTCAAACTGAGAAGACAAGGTGAATATGTGACCAGCATTGTATGCTGGAGAGGTTATTGAAGGCAAATATACATGCATGACAAAAAAGAACATGAAACAAATCAAGCATGCATGAGAAGAAAAAGGGGACATTCACACTATATTATAATGATGGTAAGTAGTGTTTGAGCTAAGAAATACATTACATTATCAAAGAATAAATAAAAGAACATGTGATGCTAATAAAAGAAAACATTCTTACCTTAATATAGTCCTTCTGCAGGACCTGGATGATGGCAGAACAGGTCTCTGGGATAATGATCCCCAGAGCCTGGGGGGAGATGCCTGTCGAGAACTTGAGGTCCTGCAGGCTTCTCCCCGTCGCCAAGTATCGCAACGTGGCAACTAGCCTCTGCTCCGGAGTGATGGCTTGCCTCATGCAGGTATCCTACCTGCTGATATAGGGGGTCAGCAAAGCCACCAAACGATCAAAAACGGGGTCCGTCATCCGGAGAAAGTTCCTGAAATCCTCAGGATTATTCTCACGGATCTCACGGAGCAATGGCATGTGACAGAACTGGTCACGCTGGAGCAACCAATTCTTGGTCCATGAACTCCTCCTCGCCCTGTTCATGGACTGATCTTGGTCTGAAGAATAAACTACAGCACCAAGCACATACAATGCACGAGCTCGACGACGAGTACGTACAGGTAACATGGCTTCAAAACGGTCGGCTGGTCAGAACGCACTTAACAGAATGCACTGAAGAACAGCAAGGCCTGTGAAGAACGACCTGAAAATCAGGAACGAGCGGCCAATAAAACAAAGATTTCTCAATGCCAACTGACCAAACGCACTGAAAAGCAGATACAAACCTCACAAGCACAGACTGAACAACAGTTAAAACGAACTGAAAAATACGAGTCTCACAAGCGCGAATCGTCTCTCACCAAACTTCTACTAACACGAGATAAACACGAGATTAGCAGAAGGAGCCCAAAGGGTGTCGTACGGGCTATTGAACTTCCGTTTTATAGTCTCGCCGGACTTGATGTACGTCACCGCGTACTAGGCTGTCAAACTTTTGTGTGGTCATGTGTAGGCAAGTCCGTTCGTTAGAAAGTCTGCCGCAAGTCCGCCGAAAGTCCGCAGGAAGTCTGTCGGACCGGCTGTCGGACTTTTGTAGATGAAAAGTCCGACCGTGTGTACGCGGCATAAGGCACAGAGTAATCTCTAGGATTCAAGTGTCTCTGTTCACACCAGCAAAGAAGGATTTCCAGGTACAATAGTAGATCTTTCCGAAACGGACTTTCCTTGCATTTAGCAATGTGGGAATGATAAAATCAGAGATCTTTCTGTTTCTCAACACGTGGGTTTTTAATAGCCATTTTATTATAGTCAGTTAATATAGATATATCTATAATATAATATAGAGTTGAGAAGCTGGGTGGAATGGGGGCCTTGAGTTAGCAGGTTTAACCTGTTTAGAAGCAAAGGTTAGCCTGAACTGAGTCCAGGGAAATATCAGAGCACCTAATGCCAGTTCCTTGAGGATCCTTGGTGCTGGCCACAAACAGGGTAACTTGGTGTTGAATCTGGTGGTCATGATTAGTGAGTGATTAGTCATGATTGGTGTTGAATCTGGTGGTAATGATTAGAAATTTCGGCTGCCGAAAATGGTGTTTTTGTCATTCGGCCGAATGACAAAAACAGCCGATACCGAAAAGGGGACGTGGTCCGCCCTGGGTGCCGCCTATTGTGGGAGTGTCCCTCTGGCACGCCCAGTCCTCCACTCCCTCCTCCTCTCCTCGATCTCCGTGTGTGTGACAGGGCGGGCACTCTATTCCTCCCTGGGGTAGAAGTCGGGGCTTTCCGCGGTGAGAGTCGGGCGGGAGGAGGCCGCGGTGCATTGTGGGCAGTGTAGTCCGGAGGTGAGAAATGTTTGCCTGAATCTCACACCTCAGATGCCACGAGAAGGATAAATAACATTCTTAACCACAAGGTGAGGGTGGTATATAGTAAGAAAAGAGCAAGCTTTTGACAAGGATCAATGATATGCATAGCTGTCTGTCCAGTAAGCCAAAAAGAGCTATGTGCAAAGTGTAGTAATCCATAGCAAATAAGCAGAACTAAGTTTTCACTGATCTGACTTCAGTAAGCTGAAATCTGATCTTGCTATTATTGCTGCTCTTTGCATTTTCCAATTGTCCTTTGTGTTGTCTTACTGAAAAGGTCCTTTTGTTCCACTTTGTAACTTACAGCAGACAAATTACACCTGGAATCAAGTAGGTTAGTGAAAGCATCTTCACTTTCCTGTGAAGTTATACTGTATACTGCTGATTACCTGGTACTTTCACACACACAGCCATATATGTATGAGTGTCCAATGGATAGTCTCTGACCATCTCCTGTACCACGTCTGCAGCCTCTGATCATCTCCTGTACCATGTCTGCAGTCTGTGACCGTCTCCTGTACCATGTCTGCAATCTGTGACCGTCTCCTGTACCATGTCTGCAGTCTGTGACCGTCTCCTGCACCATGTCTGCAGTCTCTGACCGTCTCCTGTATCATGTCTGCAGCCTCTGACCGTCTCCTGTACAATGTCTGCAGTCTCTGACCATCTCCTGTACCACGTCTGCAGCCTCTGACCATCTCCTGTACCATGTCTGCAGTCTCTGACCGTCTCCTTTACCATGTCTGCAGTCTCTGACCGTCTCCTGTACCATGTCTGCAGTCTCTGACCCTCTCCTGTACCATGTCTGCAGTCTCTGACCGCCTCCTGTACCATGTCTGCAGTCTCTGACCGTCTCCTGTACCATGTCTGCAGTCTCTGACCGTCTCCTGTACCATGTCTGCAGTCTCTGACCGTCTCCTGCATCATATCTGCTAGAGGTGCACCGCATGGAAATTTTGCTAAAAATGTATACGTTTTATTTAAAATATTAATTTTTTTTATATAAAATATAAAAATTGTTTCTTTTTTTTTTAGTTAAAATATAAAAATACATTTATTTAAAGTATATAAAAATAACAATATTTTTTAAAAAGTCATTTTTGGTATCGATTCGGTTTTCGGCCTAGTGTATTTTTCATTTTCGGTATCGGTTTCGGCACCAAAAAACCCATTCAGTGCACCTCTAGTCATGATGTCCATGTCTGAAGCCCCCATCTCTGACATTTCAGGCTGAAGATGTCAGGATGAAGGGCCCATTCTTCTTGGTCAAGGCAGTAACGGCAGAGGTAATCTGCCTTCCAGTTGTCCACTCCTGGGATTTGGACAGCAGAGATCGCTGGACTTTTATCCTCTATTCATAAAATAATCTGGCTTGCTTCCTTCAAGATTGCAGGAGTCCTGGCACCCCTTGATTACTGCTATAAGTCACAGCTGTAGTGCTGTCCAATTACACTGATTGGATGTCCCTGAAGAAGAGAGGCTCAAGTGGTGCAAAGCCATTTTGATAGCTTTGAGCTCCAAGATGTTCATAGGGAGCTTGGCTTCTTCTGGTGACCTTGTTCCCTGAGCATGAGACTGGCATCTGTTTTACTTTCCACTGGTATGGTGAAAAAGATTTTTCCGTTGCCAAGGCTGGGTTGGAAATCAGCAAAATTTCTTGCTTGGCTGGATAGGAACATAGGCAGGCCAAGAGACGGAGCATCTTTGTTTCATGCCAACAAGATATTGTGATGGAGAGGCCTTCAATGGAATCGGGCAAGTGTAGCAGACTCGAAAGAGGACAACCTGAGACACAGAAATCTCACAGAGTAATGCTTATTTGATCTTAAGGTCTGAGCGTGGGATCTGAGAGAGACCAGTTTGTTTTCTGGAAGACTTTTGCTTGGGCTGTGTCTAGAATGAGACCTATTAACTCCAGATGAAGGGAAGGTTGGAGACAGGACCTTTGGAAGTTGATTACCCAACCTAAAGCCTGAAATATCTGACTAGCCACTTCAAGACCGCATTACGTATATATACATTACGGTTTTGAAGTGGTTTACCGGGGTTATGGCTGAAGCTATTAGCCATATCTCCAGTATTTTTATTTTTCAGCCTGCAATTCTCTCGCTCATAAAAGTGATCAGAGGGGCTGATTAGCCGCTGGATCGCTAATAGAAGCAGTGGGACGCGGGAAGCATCCTCCCAAGTGTTTCTCGTGCTTACCGTTCTTACTGGCGAGCTCGGGAAACGATCCAACGGTTAGCGCGACTGGCCATAGAGGTGAAAAGAGACCAGATTGTCTCTGATCACCTCTATGGTCTAAGAGGTCATGACATCACTTCCGATCTACGGCGGAAGTAAACAATAAATATTTTAATACTTTTAAAGCATAAGATTAGTGTTTTTTGTTTTTTTTGGATCTTTTGCTTTCAAGAGTAGAGGAGAGATTTCAGAGATTTCCATAAAGAGGACCTTGTCATGCCTTATTTCTATTACAAGGGATGTTTACATTCCTTGTAATAGGAAAAAGTGATCAAAAAAAAAAAATTTAAGGGACAGTGTAAAAAAAAAAAGAGTGCATATGTAAACGTGTTCGCACCACACATGTGAGGTATCGCCGCAAATATTATAGCCAGAGCAATAATTCTAGTGCTAGACCTCTGTTACTCTAAACAGGTAACCTGTAAACATTTTTAAAGTGTCCCCTTTGGAGATTTTTAAGTATCGTAGTTTGTCACAATTTCACGAGCGTGCGCAATTTTAAAGCGTGACATGTTAGGTATCTATTTACTCGCCGTAACATCATCTTTTATATTTTACTAAAATATTGAGTTACATATTGTGTTTTTTTGCATAAAAATTAAAGTGTATTTTTTCCCAAAAAATTGCATTTGAAAAACCACTGCGCAAATACCGTGTGACACAAAAATTAGCAACGATCGCCATTTTATTCTCTAGGGTCTCCGCTAAAAAAAAAAAAAAATATATATATATATATATATATATATATATATATATATGTATACTCTATAATGTTTGGGGATTCTAAGTAATTGTCTAGCAAAATTACTTGTAAACAAAAATTGCCAGAAAAGGCCTGGTCCTTAAGTGGATAGTCTTGTGGATGTTTGCAGATAGCTGGATGGTGGATGAGTTCTACAGAGGAAGGCCACCTATATGCTCAGTGACCTGAATGCGCTGAGTTCTGCAAGTGGCTCTGTCAATACTCTGGGAGCAGAGGATAGGCCAAATGGTTGTACAACAAACTGGATATGTTTGTCTCGTACTGCAAAGTTGATAAAGTGCTGGTGAGGTGGGTATATAGGGATGTGCAAATAAAAATAGAAGAATCCACGGTGCGGCCTGATAAACAGACATAACCCACATAGATAAAAAACAGATAATGTGTAGTGCCACTTTAAGAAATTCTCAATAGTGCAAATAAAATAAACCAGTGTGCAAAATAATTCAATCAGCATATACATTTAAACAGATGAAGAAACAAAATCCCAATTAGCTGTATAAAGTCCAAAGTAATAAAGTATATCAAGCAAAAAAAAATAAGCAACACCTTCACATGTGCAAAAAATTCTTCTGAGTGTATTCAGAGGCCAATCACCATCTCCCTATAGAGTCAAAACTCACAGGAACCGATGGCTGCCATTACAACAGCATATGCACCCACTATTTGTGTTAAAGCATTCACAGCATTCATATAGAACTTAGAACTACAGATTTGCATCAGGTGGCACCTCTCAATGGGATGTAGGCCAGATGTAGCTAAGATAAATTGAGCTCAACGGGAGCCAGAAAATAATCTCAAATAGTGCAGTATTTTAATGGAAAATTGATGTATGACACAATCAATGACGAAAAAGCAAAAGCACTTACGTGAACAGCAGCTGCCGATCTGGAATCTTGCAGCGGCGTGACGTCAGCAGAAGACCTCGAAGTTTCTTGTGGGCACATACAGTATCTCACAAAAGTGAGTACACCCCTCACATGTTTGTAAATATTTTACTATATCTTTTCATGTGACAACACTGAAGAAATTACATTTTGCTACAATGTAAAGTAGAGAGTGTACAGCTTATATAACAGTGTAAATTTGCTGTCCTCTCAAAATAACTCAACACATAGCCCTTAATGTCTAAATCGCTGGCAACAAAAGTGAGCAAACCCCTAAGTGAAAATGTCCAAATTGGGTCTCAAGTGTGAATGGGGAGCAGGTGTGTTAAATTTGCTCCCCATTCGCTCTCACTCTCTCATACTGATCACTGGAAGTTCAACATGGCACTTAATGGCAAATAACTCTCTGAGGATCTGAAAAAAAGAATTGTTGCTCTACATCAGGGATATGCAATTAGCGGACCTCTAGCTGTTGCAAAACTATAAGTCCCATCATGTCTCTGCCTCTGGGTGTCATGCGTGCGGCTGTCAGAGTCTTGCTATGCCTCATGGGACTTGTAAATTCTGCAACAGCTGGAGGGCCTGCTAATTGCATATTCCTGCTCTACATAAAGAGGGACTAGGCCAGGGGTAGGCAACCCCCAGCACTGGTGCCACAAGCAGCACGTGAAGCCTCTTTTGCCGGTGTTCTATCGCATAGTGCCCGCCATCAAAAAGTGCCTGCGCATGCGCAGTATGGAATTGCACTCCATCTGATTTGCCGATCAGCTAGTTTGACGTAAACCATGGCACATGCGCACATCATAGGAGGTATCTCTCGACGGGAGATACCATTTCACGGGCATAATTGAAACCTATAAAAACAGCGAAAGGAGACCATAGTTGTCAGATTGTTCATCGCTGCTGCTGTAGGCCGGCTTGTGGCTGTGTTGAAGGGCTGGTTTTGTCTGTGTTATAACCCGCCCTTTCACACAGGCAAAACCAGCCGTTCAACACACCAAACCCGCCCTGCAACACACACAAAACCAGACCATCAGCACACTGTAAAGCTGCCCCGCAACAGCGAGGCACAATCTGAAAACTACGATCTCCCCCCGCTGTTTGTATTGGTTTTAATTGTGCCCGTGAAATGGTATCTCCCATCGAGAGATACCTCCTATGATGTGCGCATGCTCATGGTTACGTCAGGCCAGCTGATCGGCAAACCAGCTGGAGTGCCCTTCAATACTGCGCATGCGTGGGCTCTTTTCAATGGCGGGCACTATCCAGTAGAACACTGGCACTTGACTCCCTCCCCATTAGCAGAGCAGCACAGGGAAGTGTCAGTGAGACACTAATGCATTCCAATTTCAGAATTCCCCACGCTGCACTGAGAGGGAGGCACTGTTCCCCCACACATTGTAAAAGATGGGAAACATTGTTTGGTTCTCTAGCTTTGCTGTAGCTGCGATCAACAGCTTTTGTGATGGGGAAGAGATTGGGTGAAGTTCTGCCAGGGGGGGGCGGTCCCTGTTTCCAGGAGGAGTAGGACTGTCATTGGCCACTGCTAAAGCCAATCACAATCCTGCTAGCCCTGTCCACTATCTGGAGGAAGATGAGTCGCTTGGTTGCCACTACCAATCTCAGAAAGAAAGCATTTTACTGACTGAGAAAACCACAATCAGGTGACAGTTTGTGGAATTACTGTTGAGCTTCTAGGAACTTTGTTGACAATATTCCTGAACCTTTGCATCACTTACTACGTACCCCTGCACTCTGTGTCCCTTTAAGCCACAGCCAGTATTCAGCGCAATGAAAACCACACCCAACGTTTGCTGCAGCGCAAAGCGCCGCACTTTTTCTCAGCTGCAGGGGCCCAACTTATGATCCTGCACACAGGCCCACAGCTTTCAGAAAATGCCCCTGACTTGAGCTCATCATTGCGCATTTATTCCAGATGCTTGTATGTGACATCACATACATCACATACAAGCACGTGGGGTGGATGCGAGAGATGGATCAGCAGGATGAGTGTGCCAGGACAGGTAGATGTGTCTAATTTCTGCTTCCTTTCACCACTCTGCATATCACGCATATCATAGATGAGAAGAGGGTACATCAGTGGAGCAGATGAGCAGGAGGGTACAGCGGTGGGGAAAATCAGCAGGAGGGGTTCAGAGGTGGGACAGAAGAGCAGGAGGGGAGGCTACAGTGATGGGGGCAGATGAGCAGGGGGGTTCAGTGTTGGGGAAAATGAAAAGGGGGTTACAGTGGTGGGACAGATGAGCAGGGGGGTTCAGTGATGGGGCAGATGAGAAGGGGATTCAGTAGTGGGACAGAAAAGCAGAGGGGTAGAGCAGTGGGGCAGATGTGAAAGGTGTATTGGTGTGACAGATGAGCAGGGGGTTACAGTGGTGGGGCAGGAGAGCAGGGGGAACAGAGGTTGTGTAAGGAGGACTCCGCTGATGGGGACACAGATGTAAGGAGGGGCTCCACTGATGGGGACACAGATGTAAGGAGGGGCTCCGTTGATGGGGACACAGATGTGAGGAGGGACTCCGCTGATGGGGACACAGATGTAAGGAGGGACTCCGCTGATGGGGACACAGATGTAAGAAGGGACTCCGCTGATGGGGACACAGATGTAAGGAGGGACTCCGCTGATGGGGACACATATGTAAGGAGGGCTCCGCTGCTGGGGGCACCTTATGTAAAGAGGGACTCCGCTGGGGACACTGATGTAAGGAGGGACTCTTCTGGGGGCACCTGATGTAAGGAGGGACTCTGCTGGGGGCACCTGATGTAAGGTCAGACTCTGCTGGGGGTACCTGATGTAAGGACAGACTCTGCTGGGGGCACCTGATGTAAGGACGGACTCTGCTGGCGGCACCTGATGTAATGATGGACTCTGCTGGGGGCACCTGATGTAATGATGGACTCTGCTGGGGGCACCTGATGGAAGGACGGACTCTGCTGGGGGCACCTGATGGAAGGACGGACTCTGCTGGGGGCACCTGATGGAAGGACGGACTCCGCTGTGGGCACCTGATGTAAGGACGGACTCTGCTGGGGGCTCCTGATGGCATCTGGTGGCAGGTGACACTCTCAGGGCTCCCACTGATTCTGCATTATGGTGAGTTGAATAACTTCATTTTATATTACAATGTAATAATAAAAATAATGCGCTTCAATCATCCTGACACCATAACAACTATGGTGCCGGGATGATTGAAGCGCTAACACCAGGTGTTTGGAGTATCTTTATCTGCTGATTGTTAAACTTTCTGGAATACACATATTTCTATTGTTGTGTACGATCTGGGCCTACTGTCCCTCCATCCCTCTCTCCCTCCCTCTCCCTCCATCGCTCGTTCATCTAAGATGAAAACCACACCCCCTCAGAACTACACCCCTTTAAGCCACGACCACTATTTTGCTGAAACCACGCCCATTTTCGCCAAGTGGGAGAGGTCAAAAAGGAAGGGCGGGTCTGGCACCCCATCATAAAACTTTACCAGCCGCCACTGGTGGTGGGTCTGATGAAAAAGGGGGTTACAGTTGTGGGGCAGATGAGCAGATAAGTTCAGTGTTAAGACACATGAAAAGATTACATTGGTGGTACAGATGAGCAGGGGGTTACAGGGGTGGGACAGATTAGCAGGGGGTTACAACAGGGGGAAAGGGGAGCAGGGGGGTACAGAGGTGGGACAGCTGTGCAGAGGAGAAAGGAGGTACATCAGTGGAACACATGAGCAGGGGGTTACAGCGGTGAGACAATAGAGCATGGGGGTATGGTGGTGGAACTGATGTGCAGGGAGGTACAGTGGTGGGGCAGATGAAAAAAGGGGAACATTGGTGGGGCAGATGAAAAAGGGGGAACCTTGGTGGGGCAGATGAGCAGGGGGGGTTACAGTGGTGGGACAGAAGAGCAGGGTGGTACAGTGGTGGGGCAGATGTACAGGGGGTTACAGTGGTGGGGCAGATAAGCAGGGGGGTACAGTGGTGGGGCAGATTTGAAGGGTAGTACAGTGGTAGGGCAGATGTGCAGGGGGTTACAGTGGTGGGGCAGATGTTCAAGGGTTACAGTGGTGGGGCAGATGTGCAGGGGTTACAGTGGTAGGGCAGATGAACAGGGGGTTACAGTGGTGGGACAGAAGAGCAGGGGATTACAGTGGTGGGACAGAAGAGCAGGGGGGTACAGTGGTGGGGCAGATGAGCAGGGGGGTACAGTGGTGGGGCAGATGAGCAGGGGGGTACAGTGGTGGGGCAGATGAGAAGGGGGATACAGTGGTGGGGCAGATGTGCAGGGGGGTACAGTGGTGGGGCAGATGTGCAGGGGGTACAGTGGCGGGACAGATGAGCAGGGGGGTACAGTGGTGAAACAGATTTGCAGGGGGGACAGAGATCTGAGGTGTGAAGGTGCATGAATTAGGGCTGATCTGAAGTGTGGAGTTGCAGGTATTGGGGCTGATCTAAAGCATGAGAATGCAGGATGTTAATTTGTCACTACTACTCAAGTAGTTTACAGCATATACTTTATAAAAAATCCTTTTCGTGATTGAGAGTGTGAAGTTGACATTTTTTTTATAAAATCAGCACGATCAATTTCTTTGAAAACATTTTTCGGTACAATGTGCTCAAAAGGTTGCCTCCCCCTGGACTAGGCTATAAGAAGGTTACCAAGACCCTGAAACTGAACTGCAGCACGGTGGCCAAGACCATACAGTGGTTTAACAGGACAGGTTCCACTCAGAACAGGCCTCGCCATGGTCGACCAAAGAAGTTGAGTGCATGTGCTCAGCTTCATATCCAGAGGTTGTCTTTGGGAAATAGACGTATGAGTGCTGTCACCATTGCTGCAGAGATTGAAGGGGTTGGGGGTCAGCCTGTCAGTGCTCAGACTATACGTTGCACATTGCATCAAATTGGTCTGCATGGCTGTCGTCCCAGAAGGAAGCCTCTTCTAAAGATGATGCACAACAAAACGCCCGCAAACAGTTTGCTGAAGACAAGCAGACTAGGGACATGGATTACTGGAACCATTTCCTGTGGTCTGATGAGACCAAGATAAACTTATTTGGTTCAGATGGTGTCAAGCATGTGTTGCAGCAACCAGTTGAGGAGTACAAAGACGAGTGTATCTTGCTTACAGTCAAGCATGGTGGTGGGAGTGTCATGGTCTGGGGCTGCATGAGTGCTACCAGCACTGGGGAGCTACAGTTCATTAAGGGATCCATGAATGCCATCATGTACTGTGACATATTGAAGCAGAGCATGATCCCTTCCCTTCGGAAACTGGGCCGCAGCCTTGCAGGGCAGTATTCCAACATGATAACAACTCCAAACACACTTCCAAGAAGACCACTGCATTGCTAAAGGAGCTGAGGATAAAGGTGATGTACTGGCCAAGCATGTCTCCTGACCTAAACCCTATTGAGCATCTGTGGGGCATCCTTAAATGGAAGGTGGAGAAGTGCAAGGTCACATCCACCAGCTCCATGATGTCATCATGGAGGAATGGAAGAGGACTCCAGTAGCAATCTGTGAAGCTCTGGTGAACTCCATTCCCAAGAGGTTTAAGGCAGTGCTGTAAAATAATGGTGGACACACAAAATATTGACACCCAATTTGGACATTTTCACTTAGGGGTGTACTCACTTTTGTTGCCAGCGGTTTAGACATTAATGGGTGTGTGTTGAGTTATTTTAAGGGGACAGCAAATTTACACTGTTATACAAGCTGTACACTCACTACTTTACATTGCAGCAAAGTGTAATTTCTTCAGTGTTGTCACATGAAAAGATATAATAAAATATTTACAAAAATGTGAGGGGTGTACTCACTTTTGTGAGATACTGTATGCTGTTGTAATAGCAGCCATCAGTTCTTGTGAGTGTTGACTCTATAGGGAGCTGGTGATTGGCCCCTGAACATACTCACAGAAGAATTGTTTGCACATGTGAAGGTGTTGCGTTTTCTTTGCTTGATATAATCTATTACTTTGGACTTTATACAGATAATTGGGATTTTGTTTCTTCATCTGTGTAACTTTATATGCTGATTGAACTCTTTTGCACATTGGGTTATTTTATTTCCACTATTGAGAATTTCTAAAAGTGGCGTCACACATCATCTGTTTTTTATCCATATGGGGATATGCAGATAACCATCTTGGATGTCAACAGATACCAGGTATTCCCTTTGTCTCAGCAACAACTGACCTTGGGGATTCCAAATGAAACTTTGGAACTAGGAGGTACTGGTTTATGGATTTTAGGTCCAGGATAGGATGAATAACCCCGATTGTGTTTTGGAATCCGTGAACAGGTTTCAATAGAATCCTTTATTCCAGAGATACTGGAACGATTACTCCCTAGGACAAAAGATGGTCCAGTGTGTTCTGCAAAGCGGATTGTCCTTGAGCAGATTTTGTTTGGTTTGAGAGAAGAAAACAGTGGTGAGTGAAGAGTTTGGAACTCTAATTATGTACCCCTTTGAAACTACTGATTGAACAGGTCTATGACACAGTTTCAGACTGTAACAGATGTCCCCCAAAAGTGAGGGTGCCACTTCATTGGGAAGAGGGCTTTGGTGAAGACTTGGGGATTTTGTGTTCCAAGTCTTGTGCCAAAAAGGAAGGGCTGAATTTTGGCTTACCAATTGAAGCCTGGGTAGGGTTTCAAGGCGCTCTGCATTTTGAGGAGGTAGAAGCCCGTGGAGAAGAAGATTTTGGAACCTTCTGCTGTGGAAGAAGGACCTTTCTTTCCATGATATCTTTGATGAATTCGGCCAGTGCCTCACCAAGGAGATGTCCTCCTTCAAAGAACATACATGTGAGGTGTCTTTTACAGAGCGCTTCAACTATCCAGGCTTTGCGCCACAAGAGTCTGTGCATGTGAACAGAAATCACAGCAATTCTGGAGATTTGTGTCATTACTTGTTCCAGGCCAGCCACACAAAAGAACAAGGAAGAAGGTAATTGCTGGGCCATGGTATGGTCCTGGAATACAGGATCATTTTGGTTGTTCATTGCCCTACTCCAATTCACTACAGTTTGACAAAACAAAAAATTGCAGCAATTGCTGGTTACAGAGCTGGGACTGTGAGGATAAAGAGAACCTTCAAGAGAATCCCAAACTTTCAGTCAGCAGAGTCTTTGAATGAAGAAACATCTTCTATAGATACAGTAAGATGTTTGTTAAAGACTGAGATGATAGGGTCTACTACAGAATAAGACCTATTTTTTTGTGAACCATTTTTCTGCTGGATAAAGCTCAGCAATGATTCACGGAGGGGTGATTATCCGTTTTGGATTAACCCAATCCTCAAAGATTGCTCATTCTCTTTGTTCTTGAACAAGGGATGTCTTTTTAGACTTAGCAGGTGCCTTAGTACCAAAAATGGCATGGTGAGATATAGGAGAATCAAGTGCAGCAATGTCAAATTTTTTGCACACTGCAGACATTACATTAGCATGCATCTTGAAGCCATAACATATGGTATGTGTGTGGGAGGTTGGGGGTGAGAAATCTTCTGTGGCTTTCGCTTGCAGTGGGACTACAGTAACAGTCAGCGATACATGATTCCTTACCTATCCATGTCGCTGGTCCATATAGAAAGTTCAGGTTTAACCCATAATGTTGAGCATACCCCTGTAGGGGTCTTACGGGCCTGGGTTCCAAAAAAGTGATAAAAGTAAACATCTACAGTGTCAAAGTAGTAATACAGTTTTATGCATGAGAGGCAGCACACGCACATCTATTGTATACTAGGAAGTGGTGCAGTCCTCTGAATCTAACACAAGCTGTATTATTCTTCTGCTGATGAAAAGCACAAGGATATGTGAGTGTGTTTTTACGTGTTTGTTTTGCCGATTTGAAATAAGGGTTTTTGCAAACAATATCTATTTTTTGTCCCTTTTCATTACACTTGGGATGGAGTAGTTTTAGATGCTCCTTAGGGCTCAATGTATCTGTTCATGGAGCAGTAGGATTTATGTAATTTTGCTGTTTTTGACCGCATTATCTTATTGAGGGTTAATGCTATCCGGTGAGCATATCACCATCAGAGATATGTATGTCTTTCCCAAGGGCAAAGACTTAGAAAACATCTACTAAATCTAAAATATAAAACTGTACCTAGTTAATAACAACTATTAATAAAGTTAAAATTGTGCCTTTTTCCAAAACTGAAAATCAAAGCTATGCAAAACTGTAAATAGCAACTTATGCTAAAAAATTTAAAGGTTGGCTTCACACCTATGCCTTGGGGTAACACCCAATTCCCCATTGCCATGTGTGGGCTGCCTTGGTGTACTTTGTGATAAGATGATCCAGACATACAGTGAGGGAAAAAAGTATTTGATCCCAACCACAATCCCCCAGGTCAGCCGGTGGCACCCCCATGCACCCCACCCTCCCCGGCTTGGTCGGGTCACCCCCCATCTCCATATCAGTGTGAGAATAGCAAATATTCATTCGCTATTGTCACACAACTGGGTGGGCTTGGAGCGCAGTACTGTAGATTACAATGGACGGTTTGATCCCCTGCTGATTTTTTGACAAAGAAATTATCAGTCTATAATTTTAATGGTAGGTTTATTTTAACAGTGAGAGACAGCATAACACAAATATCCAGATAAACGCATTTCAAAAAAGTTATAAATTGATTTTCATTTTAACCCTTTCACTGCCAAGTCCGTACGCCTGTACAGAAATGCCTGCAGGTGGTAATGTCCGTACGGCATAAGGACCTAATTTCCTCCTCTTCTATAAGCTTATGGTAACTTCAGTGACCATAAACTTATATCAGAATTGTTCAGAACAAGTTTTTACCTCTGATCAGTGAATTACAACCCGCTGATCAGAGTTATTAACCCTAAATGTGACCCCCCCCCGCGCCCGTGCCGCAGCTTCCCTGTCGCCTGCCACTCCACCTCCTGCCACTCCCTTTCATCTTAAACTGCCCCCCTCCTCTCCTATCCCCTTCACCCCCCTCCTTCCCCCCAGCACTGATCCTACCCCCCCTGCGCCCGATCCCGGCAGCCACCGTCATTAGCTGGCATTCCTCCTCTGCCGCTCCTGCCGGCATCAGGTGCTGCATGGGGCTTGGGGGGGATCCAGGTGTGTCCCCCCCTGCCGGTCAGATCACCCCCCAACTGCCCCCGCACCCCTGATCCATGGCCGCTCAGAGCGGAATCTCTCCTTTCCCTTCCGCCACCTGCAGGTTCTCCCTGCACTGATCTCCGTGATCTGTCAGGCTGGGGAGCGCGGCGGGGGGGAGGGAGCGGTGCAGTTGGGGGTGAAGTTGGGGCTTGGGGGGGCTTAGTAAACATGTGTTTACTAAGCTCCCCCCTGTAGTCCAGTGGTATGATATCTCACCAAAGACCCCCCCCCCCTCCCCAATAATAATAATAATAAAAAACTGTAAAAAATAAATAAATACATGTAAAAAGTAAAAAATGCTTTTTTAAAAACACAAACATAGTAAGACTGCCCAGGTCCACCCGCACTCACCCCTCCACGGTGATGGCCCCCCGCACTCACTCCTCCACGGCTTTCTCAGCTTCTCCTCCAGGCCAACCATATCCATCCTGATTAGCCAGGAGAAAAAGCCAGAAGACAATAGCGAATATTAATTTGCTATTGTCACAAGTGAGTGGGTTCAGGGTGCAATGCTCTGCGCCCAAAGCCCAACCTTTTTCAAGCCAATTAGAGCCTCAGGCTCTAATCATGCGGCTTGAAAAATAAAAACTCATACAAACATATAAGTCCGGCACCCTGCAGGGGGGCAGCACCCCACTGCCCCTAATGGACCGGCAGGTCCTGGTAAGACCCCTTTCAAATGGAGCGGACTCTGTCAAGCAGAGTTGCCTGCTCAGCGGGGGATCTGTCTGCTGATCCCTGCTGAGCAGGCGGATGACAGGTCCGCGTCTGCTCCGCTGATGCACTCAGCTCGCTATTCTCTACGGGGTGGTCGGATGGAAACCGACCTCCTGTCCAGTTCCATCAGATACCATCTGATCTGATTTGCTAGATGGATGGGTAATGGGATCCCCATCCCTCTGTTTTTAGCGGACTGGACTTGATCGGATGCAGGCGGGTGTAAACGGACACATGTCCATTTACATCAGCCTCTCCATAGAGAACAATGGGTGGTCTGATTGGACCCGTCTAAAAAACTGACAGGCAGATCCAATCGTTGTGCTTGTCTGAAAGGGGCCTAAGGCCTTGTTCACACAGGTCATAAACACAGTTGCGTACCTTTACAGGGATGTACTTCTGTGCATCTCTGTGCAGGCAGTCTAATTGATTTCATTTGGGATGTAGCACTTGCATGAACAGAGCCATTGCTCCCAATTTTACATCCATGTAGGTCCACATGCATGTCCCTGAGCTTGCACTGTCTGCCTTCGGGGTCCTGTACCCACACGGATGTCAGATTGGGAACAGCAGCTATGCCTGTTCAGCCGTTGCTTCCCTAATGACATAAATGGGACTGCTTGTACAGGGATGCATGGAACAACTGTGCATTCCTGTGTGGATAAACATTGCCCTCAGTGGGCATAAACATTAGTATGCCACATGTGATCGAGGCTTTAGTAGCAATTTAGCAGGAATTTTCAAAGTTTTGTTGTGTTTATTAAATGATTTTAGTGTATTTTTTAGTGAAAAAATTGTTTTGATTTGCGCAAATATCGTGCTGCCTTAAAAATTAGTAGCATCCTCTTTTTATTCCACTGGCCGTGTGCTTTCAGAAAATATATGGTTTTGGGGGTCTTTTACAAATTCTGAAAACTGTAAGTGAAAAAGAAAAACCTCCAGATTTTCTAAAACTTTTTCACTATTTCTCAAAAAGGCGCAATTTTAAATTTACAAATATTTGTTATTTATTAACTTAATACAGGTTAAGCTTTTATATTTAGTAGGAATTTAGCAGGAATTTTGTAAAATTTGCTGTGTTTGTATCTGCTAAAAATAATTATATGTGTATTTTTAGCGAAAATATTGCTTTGGTAAAAATTTATGCAAATATCGTGGGGTCTTTAAAATCAATAGCACCTTCTTTTTATTCTACTGGTCCTATGCTCTCAGAAAATATATGGTTTGGGGGGTCTTTCACAAATTCTGAATACTGTAAGGGAAAAATGAAAACCTTCAGATTTTTTGAGAAATTTGTAGAAATTTGTAGATTTACATTTTTGCGCATTTTAACCGCTTTAGACCCGGAAGATTTTACCCCTTTCCTGACCAAAGCACTTTTTGCGATTTAGCACTGCGTCGCATTAACTAACGATTGCGCGGTCGTGCGACGTTGCACCCAAAGAAAATTGACGTCCTTTTTTTTCTACAAATAGAGCTTTCTTTTAGTGGTATTTGATCACCTCTGCAGTTTTGAAAAAAAAGCGATATTTTTTACTTTTTGCTATAATAAATATCCCCCAAAAATATATAAAAAACATTTTTTTCCTCAGTTTAGGCCAATATATATTCTATGGCAGTGATCTGCAATTTTTATTGTGACTGCGACATTATAGCGGACACATCGGACACTTTTGACACTATTTTGGGACCATTGTCATTTATACAGCAAAAAGTGCTATACAAATGCACTGATTACTGTGTAATTGACACTGGCAGGGAAAGGGTTAACCACTAGGGGGCGATGAAGGGATTAAATCTGTCCTAGGGAGTGATTCTAACTGTGGGGGGATGGGCTACAACTCACATGACAGCGATCACTGCTCCCGATGACAGGGAGCAGTGATCTCTGTCATGACACAAGGCAAAACGGGGAAATGCCTTGTTTACATAAGCACTTCCCCGTTCTGCAGCTCCGTGACATGAATGCCGGGAAACCGGCGGACATAGAGTCCGCGGGTCCCGCTGTCCCGCTACCCCTGGCAATTAAAGGGGACGTACAGGTACTTCCATTTGCCCACCGCTGCCATTGTGCCGACGTATATCTGCGTGCAGCGATCGGCAAGTGGTTAAAATTTACAAATATTTGTTATTTATTAACTCTATACAGGTAAAGCTTTTATATTTAGTTGGAATTTAGCAGGAATTTTGTAAAATTAGCTGTGTTTTTAGCTGCTAATAATGGTTTTAGCCCGAGTTCACACTATACCGGGCTGCGGATCGCACTGGAGCGCTGTGCGTCCCTGTTCCCCGTTTCAGGGACGAATCAGGGCCGATTCTATGCCTGAATTCGGCCCTGAAACTGAGCCAAAGACGCACAGCGTTTTTGTGCAGTGCGCTCCGCAGCCGCCCCGGAGATATGTGAACCGGCTCCATAGGGAGCCGGTCACATTCTCCTACTATGCGAATTAGATGCGGGGAAACGAACATCTAATTCGCATAGGTGTGAACCTGGGCTGAGTGTATTTTTAGCAAAAATATTGCCTAAAAAAATCAGTAGCACCTTTTTTTTATTATTATTCTACTGATCATGTGCTTTCAGAAAATATAAATGGCTTGGGGGGATCCTTCACAAATTTTGAATACTTTAAGGGAAAAATTAAAGCCTTCAGATTTTTAGAGAAATTTGTAGGGGTGCACCGAATAGGTTTTTTGGTGCCGAAACCAATACCGAAAATGAAACATAGCCTAGGCCGAAAACCGAAACCGATACCGAAAATGACTTTTTAAAAAATATTGTTATTTTTATATACTTTAAATAAAATGTATTTTTATATTTTAAATAAAACGTATACATTTTTATACAACACATTGCTAAAATATTAGCAACATTTCCATGCGGTGCACCTCTAGCAGATATGATGCAGGAGACGGTCAGAGACTGCAGACATGGTTCAGGAGACGGTCAGAGACTGCAGACATGGTACAGGAGACGATCAGAGACTGCAGACACGGTACAGGAGACGGTCAGAGAATGCAGACATGGTACAGGAGACAGTCAGAGACTGCAGACATAGTACAGGAGACGGTCAGAGACTGCAGACATAGTACAGGAGACGGTCAGAGACTGCAGACATGGTACAGGAGACGGTCAGAGACTGCAGACATGGTACAGGAGACAGTCAGAGGCTGCAGTCATGATACAGGAGACGGTCAGAGACTGCAGACAAGCTACAAGTGACAATCAGAGGCTGCAGACATGGTACAGGAGACGGTCAGAGGCTGCAGACATGAAACAGGAGACAGTCAGAGATTGCAGTCAAGCTACAGGAGATGATCAGAGGCTGCAGACGTAGTACAGGAGATGGTCAGAGACTATCCATTGGGCACTCATACATACATATATGGCTGTGTGTGTGAAAGTGCCAGGTAATCAGCAGTATACAGTATAACTTCCCAGGAAAATGAAGATGCTTTCACTAACCTACTAGATTCCAGGTGTAATTTTTCTGCTGTAAGTTACAAAATGGAACAAAAGGACCTTTTCAGTAAGACAACACAAAGGACAATTGGAAAATGCAAAGAGCAGCAATAACAGCAAGATCAGATTTCAGCTTACTGAAGTCATATCAGTGAAAACTTAATTCTGCTTATTTGCTATGGATTACTACACTTTGCACATAGCTCTTTTTGGTTTACTGGACAGACAGGTATGTAGATCATTGATCCTTGTCAAAAGCTTGCTCTTTTCTTACTATATACCACCCTCACCTTGTGGTTAAGAACGTTATTTATACCGCTCTCACGTGCACGGGACGTACTCTAGAATAGATTTTTTCCTTATAGAACATAGACTGCTGGAGGGGGTACCTGAGTCGAGCATTGGTAGCATCACATTCTCTGACCATGCCCCGGTGAGTCTCCAATGGACAACAGAGATGCCCCAAGTACAGAGTAGCGGCTGGAGGTTAAACGAGGAGCTCCTACATGATAAAGAGGTAGAAAAAAGAATCAAAGAAGAATTAGATTTGTATTTTAAAATTAATGTACCAGGAGAGACATCTGAAGCCACAACTTGGGAGGCGCATAAAGCCTACATTAGGGGCATACTTATGATGGTGGGATCTGAAAAAAAAAGGAGCAGGGCCAAGGAGAAGAATATCTTATTAAAGAATATCCATGGCTTAGAGCAACAACACAAGATAACGGGAGACGGGGAGACACTGGCCAGATTAATGAGGAGAAGAGAAGAGTTGAGGGATTTAATGGAGCAGGAAACACGCAAGACATTCAATCTAGTGAAAAAAGACAGATATATCAATGGGAACAAACCGGGGAAGTTATTAGCAAGGGCCCTAAAAAAAAAGAAAAATAATAACTATATAGAGAAAATAAGGACAAAGTCTGGGGAAATTAGATTTAGAACAGGGGATATAGCAGATACCTTCCAAGAATTCTACGGAGGGCTTTATGCCATCAATATTAAAAACACTCAAGAGAACAAAAGTAGCAAAAGGGCAAGAACCAAAAAGTTTTTAAAGGAAGCAATGCTACCCAGGATAACAGAAAGCGACAAATGCATACTAGAGGCCCCCATTTCGGAGTTAGAGATCAAGAAAGCTATTCAGGAAATCCCAAATGGTAAAAGCCCCGGGCCTGATGGCCTGACTGCTCTTTACTACAAAAAATTTCAGGAACTCTTGACTCCCAGGTTGTGTTCGTATATGAACGAAATAGGGGAGAAATGGGAGATGAGGAATGAAGCACTGGAGGCCAGCATTACTGTAATCTGGAAAGAAGGAAAAGATAATACGCTTTGCTCGAGCTACAGGCCCATTTCTCTCCTGAACGTCGATACAAAGTTATTCGCTAAAATCCTAGCTGACAGGCTGAAAAGAATAACTAATGGGGTCATCCACCCAGACCAGGTGGGCTTCGTGCCAGGCAGGGAGGGGAGGGATAATGCCATCAAGACGCTACTGGCAGTCCAGGGTGTCCAAAATAGTGGGGCCCCAGGTCTTCTCCTGTCAATTGACGCTGAGAAAGCCTTTGACAGGGTTGACTGGGGCTTCATATGGGACACCCTGGAGGAGATTGGCCTAGGAGACAGACTGATTAGCTGGATAAAAGCTTTATACTCACACCCTTCAGCGCGAGTGAAAATTAATGGAACCCTATCGAAACCATTCAGAATGTACAATGGTACGAGACAGGGGTGCCCCCTCTCCCCATTGTTGTTTGTGATTGCTTTAGAACCCCTCCTGGCAAAGATAAGGACCAACCCTGATATTAGAGGGGTAAAGGTGGGTGAAGAGGAGTATAAACTTGCCGCCTTTGCGGACGACGTACTGTTCTATATCACGCACCCGAGGATCTCACTCCCGATCTTGGTAGCGACCCTTAAAGAGTACGGCAGATTGTCCAATTTCCGAGTGAACCAGGCCAAATCAGAAATGCTCGAGATAATAAAGGGTAGTGCGAGCGATACGGCGTATCAATCGTCATTCCCATTCAAATGGGGGGCAAAAGAACTCAATTACCTAGGTATTAAAATAACCACCTCCAAGGAGTCTCTATTCCTCGCAAACTTCATACCACTTCTTAACGAAGTTAAAACTGACCTTAACAGAATTTCACACACCCAACTATCATGGGGAGGGAGAATCAACCTATTCAAGATGTCAATCTTGCCAAAAATCATCTACAAAATGCAAATGTTACCAATCCCAATCCCCCAGATTTATTTCAATAAGCTACGCACTGTCTTCTTAAGATTTATATGGAGAGGGAGAAAACCTAGATTAAAATTAGCACAATTAATAAGGGACAGGAAGAAGGGGGGGTGGGGGGCACCAGACATTAGAAAATATTATTTTGCGATTGCTTTATCACGTTTGTTAGACTGGGTAAAAAATAATGAAGAAAAATCATGGGTGAAAATGGAAAAAAGTATGAGTGGAGCGGATTTCAGCAAGATGGTCTGGATCCCACCACAGTATAGAAAATTGGGCACAGAAACAACGTATATAACAAAGCATACACTTAATATTTGGGATAACGTACACAAAAAAGAGCACTGGGAGTTCAATTCACCATTAATTCCTTTAAAAAACACAGATTATTTTGCACCAGGGAAAGAAGAGGTGTTTGGGAGGTGGATTATGAAGGAGGATCTGCAATTAAAAGATGTCATGAAACAGGGGAAGATGTGTACTGAGGCAGAAATAAAAGCCAAAAATGAATGGTTGACAATAGACCCCTGGCGATACTACCAACTGAAACACTTTGTTGATTCACTCCCGCAACCAATCAGACCGATAGAGAAACTACTCCCTCTGGAGAAACTATGTGTTGAGAAAAAAGGGAAAGGAGGTATAGCCAAGACCTACAGAGCGCTTAATGAGTTAGAGGGAGTAGGAGACCTGAGATTCATGGAGAAGTGGGAGGAAGAGCTGGGTACTAAGATTGACAGACAGGAGGTGGGGAGGATTATGAATAGGGTGAACGCTACTTCAGTAAATTACAAGCTTTCAGAAATGAATTACAAGATCCTCACAAGGATGTACATAACCCCAGATAGAGCACATAGAATTACGGAGGGACGGTCACAACTATGCTGGAGAGGTTGCGGAGGAATAGGGACTATGGCGCACATATGGTGGCAGTGCCCGGTAATCATGGAATTCTGGGGGGAGATTAGGCAAATCATCAATAAGATCTTAAAGACAGACATCCCCTTAGACCCCTGGGTGTTTTTGCACCACGGGAGGAAAGTTCCCACGAAGGCATATCTGAAGTCGTTACTTCCCCACCTCTTAAACGCTGCAAAAAGCCTCATCCCCAGATACTGGCAAGATAAAAGGAGACCTACGGTACGGGAGTGGCTAGGCAAGATAAACGAGATTTATAGTCTTGAATACTTGAAGTATAGTGAAGGAGTAGAGATGAAAACCTTCGAGGAGATATGGAAGGACTGGGCGAATTTTAGGTACTCACTTCAAGCGGCAGAACTGTGGGGAATTTAATGTTAAAAAAAAAATTAAAAAAAACTACCTAGTAACTTGCTAAACTTGGAATAGCATATCGACTTTGAACTTGCATCTGAGATTCGGGTGCAGGAGCTGGAGTCGGGAACGGGTAGGGTTACACGGGAGCAAGGGGGGGGGGTAGGGGGAGGGCAGGCTAAGGTGGGTTACGGGGGAAGGGACTATGTTTCTTCTTTATTTCTTTTTTTTCCTTGCTCTATAGGAGATGTCTTTTCTAGAATTCTTCTTTCGAATTTTTTTTGAATCAAAGAAGGAAAAATAGCCACAGTGATGTGAATGCTTATTGGGATAGACTTGAACTGAAAAGTTGAAAACATAATCCCTGAAAATACTTCGCTGAAGTGGCAAAAAAAAAAAAAAAAAAAAAAAAAAAGAACGTTATTTATCCTTCTCGTGGCCTCTGAGGTGTGAGATTCAGGAAAACATTTCTCACCTCCAGACTACACTACCCACAATGCACCTCCCGCCCGACTCTCACCGCGGACAGCCCCGACTTCCACCGCAGGGAGGAATAGAGTGCCCGCCTTGTTACACACACAGAGATCGAGGAGAGGAGGAGGGAGGCGAGGAGGAGGGAGTGGATGACTGGGTGCGCCAGAGGGACACTCCCACAATGGGCGGCACCTGGGGCGGACCACGCCCCCTTTTCTGTATCGGCTGTTTTTGTCATTCGGCCGAATGACAAAAACACCGTTTTCGGCCGATAATTTTCGGCAGCCGAAATTTCGGTGCACCACTAGAAATTTGTATATTTACATTTTTTTTTCCCAAAAAAAGTTTTTATTGAGCAAATATTTTGTCATAACAAAGTAAGTAAAATATTCATTACATTCTTATAGGGCATCATACATTACAGCCATTTTGTTCTACGTTTAATACAAGTTCAAATAACATTACATTAATTTCTGTTTGTGTATACAACACTTATTACCATTTAAACTGTTATAACTGTTGATGAAACTATTAAAACTGTGAATATTATGAAAACCCCTTGCGTTTTGCGTATCATTATAATTCAAGATCAGGGGTTATGTTTTTGTGAGTGTCTTGAGAGTAAAGGGAATAGATACTATCAAAATAAAATAAAATAGAAAAAATATATATATATATATATATATATATATATACACACACACACGTTAAAAAGGGAAAAAAGAAAAGGGGTGGAAAAAGAGGAGTGGGAAGTGGGTAAGGGGGAGGTAGAGGGTTTTTAGATTATTTGCTTCTATTGTACCTAAATGATTTTTATGTTAGTCAGACAGGTTCAAGAGTGATCTACATTAGTTCCTATAGGGGAGTTTGAATTAAGTGTATCTGGGCAAAGTTTCTATCTTGTGTAGTCAGCCATTTTGCATCTTGGCAAAGGCCTCTGAGTACAGTAGGGAGAAGAACTTTTTAGGTAGTCTATTGGGCAGAGTATGGAATGGGTATAACACTACGGGCAATACTGTCATCTTTACTGCCGCCTCTCTCCCAAACCAAGATAATGGCTTGAGATTCCAGAGTTGTAGGTCCCATCGCAGGTTGTGTAGGATGGGATGAAAGTTGTGTATAAAGACTATCCAGTTCTGGTGTAAGCCATATTCCTAAGCATTTGAGCTTGAAATCTACCCATTTGAATGGACAATTGGATTTAGCGTCCTGGAGTTGCTTGGGGTTTAGGGAGATGTTAAGGGCGTCTGACTTTTAATAATTGATCTTAAAGTTGGAAATGTATCCAAACAATTCAATTTAACAGGGGTTTCGCTAGTAAATGCGAAAAAGTCTTATAATAGATGGCTTTTTCCCGATTTTAGAGATTTGATCGCCTGTAGGAGTTACGTTATCTTTACGGGTTTGTCAGTTTCCTCCGCATCAGAGGCTGACATACGTGGTAGGCCGCTTTGCGCTAAGTATTGTTCTATAATCTGGGGTCTAGATCCTTCTACTGTTGCGGGTTTGTGTGAGGGTGGGAGATTATACAGTTTTGTGTAAAACCCATGGAACTCCGATGCAATCTGATCCGTGGCATGTACTAATTTGTTTTCTCTATTTTTGATCTGGGTAATGGTAGTATGAACGGATATCTCTTAATGCCCTAGCCAAGAATTTACTATTTTTGTTCCCATATTCATAAAAGAAACCTCGGTGAAAGAATAATATTCACTTTACTTGTAAGTCTAATTCCTCATGCAATTCTTTGCGTGCAATTAAAAGGTCTTCGGCTTAGTTAATTGCCGTCGATCTTTTATGTTGGGTCTCTAATTTCTGCACTTTTTCAAGTATTTCTTTCAGTTCCTTCTCTGTGGCCTTCTTTTTCTGTGAAGCTAGGTTAATGAGTCGGCCTATAAGCACACATTTATGGGCTTCCCAAAAGGTGAGGTGTAAAACATCATCATAGTGTTTTATCTAAAATATGTCTTTATGGCTTCTTTGATTGGTTCCAAAGTCACTGGGTCTGTCAATAAGGTTGAGTTAAGTCGCCAACTACCAGGCCTCTTATGTACATTCTGCAATTGTAGAGTCAATGAGATGGGTGCGTGATCTGATACAGTCCTCGTCCCTATGTGAGCTTCTATCAGGCTGTTTAAGTCCCTTTGCTTTACAAACACAAAATCTATGCGGGAATATTTGTTGTGAACAGTGAAAAAGTAGGTATAGTCTCTCTCCTGTGGGTGTGTTACCTGCCAGGAGTCTGTCAGCGTCAATGTGTTCAACATTGTTCTAATTTTCTTGAGTTTGCTGTATGTTATTGTTGTTTTGCCATTGGAAGTGTCCTGAAGGGGGTCCAATGGGACATTGAAGTCCCCTCCAAGAACTTTACAGCCAGAGGTAAACCAAGAAAGGTGGTCGACCAGTTTTTGGCAGAAAGTCACATGTGCAGTATTTGGGAAATATACACTTGCTAGAGTGATTGGGAGTTTCCCATGAGGAGGAGAAACCGTCCCTTCGGGTCTGCCAGTTGTTGAGAGAGCTTGAAACCCGAGTTCTTCCCAATCAATATGGAGACACCTTTCGCCTTGGATTCATTTTTCGCCATCGGTCATTTTAGGGATGGAGTTTGCTTTAAAATATGTTTCCTGTAGAAACACAAAGGCCGGATTCCCCTTCCCCAGGTGATGTAATAACCGTGTTCTCTTTTGAGGAACATTAAGGCCTCTTACATTGTGTGATATCACCGTAGGATTTTTGCCCAATGAGGAGTAGATCATAGTGGATGAGGGTGTAGTAGGGGGAGGGAAAAAGATCCCACTATCTGACACTAAGAAAGTGGGGTCGAAGTATTTGGTAATTAGCCTCTAGGTAGTGACCCTTAGAGGTATCTATTTAAATTGGGACTGTGAACTAGCGCACCAGCGAGAGCCCTGCGGAAGAGGGGTGTCACTGAAGCGCCTGCGTCACAGCGCCCACTTTGGGGGAGGTGGGAGGTTCAATCAGCGTCAGCAGCCAATCTCTCAACAAAGCTGAGAAAATCTGGTTGATTTACCACTATCAATAATCTCCTTCCAACCCCCAGCTCCTATATATAATGCTTTAAGTTATACAGTGCTTGTTGTGAACGGCAATCGTAACCCCCAAGGGGGGTGTAAATAAACAAAACAAATAGACTCAGTTACATAAGCTTACTTTCTACCTTATGTGCCATCAACAGGTAAACAAAGTATGCAAACATTAAGGTGGTCGCAGGCCAACCTTTTTTTTGGATATGGTAGTTCATAAGAGTGAATGCAAAATGAAGACCCATGGATTGCACTTGAGGTGTTCACGTCTTTTGTGTACCAAGCCCCATATTGTTGGTATCCAGTTCAGTTGTGGGGTAGTCGCCTCTGTATTGTGGATGTAAATGGCAATCTGCCTTATGGGGGCGGGTGAGATGATGTGGGACCCTGGTATAAGGGAGAAATCCCAGGTGTAAAGTTTCTCCTCTGTCAAGGTAAATTAAAGTTCATACCTTAAGTGTGTGAAGTTCGATGAAGATCCCGCCTGTAAATCTCTGTTTGGGGGGGCCTATACATCTGTCTTCTGTCTACCTAAGACAGCCTGCGTGAGAAATTACCTGTCAATTTCCAATGGGAAAAAACAAAAATGAAAGTAAGAAAAAGGTTTCGCCCCCGCAACTGGGCTATCGTTTAAAAAAGGCCAACCGGGCCTAGTGTACCCGAGTCAGTGCGGTAGTCCTGTCCCGCAATGTTTCAGTTTATAATAGTGAAATTAGGCTCAAGGGCCTGTAAGTGAGTGAATCAGCGTCCTTGTTTCTCTCCTTCCCTCTTGGCCTGAATCTGGCTGCAGTGCTCTGGAAGCGTTGGAGTGCTTAGGGGTAGAGAGCTGGGACCTGAGTTATGTTGTTTGTGGTATCTTTTGTTTGGAGGTTTAGTAGGTGTGGAGTGAGGCGAGACCTGGACACCATGTGCTTTCGGTGGGTTGCAAAATTCCTGGTACCAATCAGGTAGATCAACAGGTGGAATTTGCGGGTCCTGTCAAAAGTCCTGCAGGTCATTAGGTATGTGTAGGTATAGTTGCCTGCCCTGGAAGGTCACATTTAGGGCAAAAGGGAATTTCCATTTGTAAGGAATACTTTGTCTGCGTAATATCTCCAGCAGGGGGTGCAGTGATCGCCTGTTGTTCAGAGTTATAGGGGAAAGGTCCTGAAATATGGATATCTCTGTGTCATTGAATGTGATGCAATCATTGCACCTTGCTTTCGCCATGGCTTCCTCCTTTAGTTTAAAGTTTGGCAAACAACAGAATATATCCCTGGGGGGAGCCGTGTCAGCCGGCCTGGCTCTCAGAGCTCTGTGTGCTCTTTCAAAGTCAATCTGTGTGTCTGTTTGGCGTTCCAGTAGTTCATTAAACACACATTGCAAAGCAAATGGTATGTTGCCTGGTTCAACTGACTCAGGGATGCCTCTCATCCTTATATTGTGCCTTCTCCCCCTGTTGTCTAAGTCCTCTAACTAGCGATTCATTTCAATGAGATGTGCTGAGTGAGAGTCTGTTACTTTTTCCAGGCGTGTGATGGCTTTGTCCCTTCTAGAGCCTGCTTTCTCCACCCCCTCCAGCTTCTCAGATAGCGATAGTATGTCTGTCTTAAGTTCTGTGATGGCAGATGAAAAAGTGCCTTTAATGTCTGCCGTTATCTGCATCATAGCGGTGAGAGTGAGGGGGTGTTCGGATGAGGGGGTATCCCTTACCTCGTCCTCATATGTCGATTGTGAGTCTTCACTGAACTCCTCTTCCCCACGAGGCTGCGCCATCTTGGATTGGGCCTTGAGGCCGCGGGGCTGTGTTTTAAAGATGTCCGGGATACTTCTTGAGCCAAAAAGGGGTGCGGAACGACGGGAGCGGTTGCTGGAGTTGTGCCGGGTGAGTCTGCTCATTTTAGCCGTTGTTTACGGTGCCATTTGTGCTAAAGGAACCAAGGGTTTAGCGGAGCGCTTATAGTCTGCTGCCATCTGCTCTGCATGCCAAGCCACGCCCCCGTATATTTACATTTTTTGCGTACATTCGAATTTAACCATTTTGCAAAAAGGCGCAATTTAAAATTTACAAATATTTGTTATTTATTAACGCCATACAGGAAAAGCTTTTATATGTATAGTTGGAATTTAGCAGGAATTTTGTAAAATTAGCTGTGTTTTTATCGGCTAATAATGGTTTTAGTGTATTTTTAGCAAAAATATTGTTTTGATAAACATTTGTGCAAATACCGCGGGCCTAAAAAATCAGTAGCACTTTATTTTAATTGTACTGATCATGTGCTTTCAGAAAATATATGGTTTGGGGGATCTTTTACAAACTCTGAAAGCTATAAATGAAAAATAAAAAAGCAAAGGAAAAATTGCAAAAATGGTCTGGCCACCTGAGTGTACAAAATGGAGCACAGGGCCTGGCAGTGAAAGAGTTAATGAGTGAAATAATTATTTGATCTCCTATCACTCAGCAAGATTTCTTGCTCCAAGGTGTCTTCTATACAGTTAAGGAGCTGAGATTAAAAGCACTCTCTTAAAGTGAGTCCTCCTAATCTCAGCTTGCTACCTGTATAAAAGACACCTGTCAATAGAAGCAATCAATCAGATTACACTCTCTCCACCATGGCCAAGAGCAAAGAGCTGTCCAAGGATGTCAGAGACAAGACTGAAGACCTACACAAGGCTGGAATGGGTTACAAGACCATCGCCAAGCAGCTTGGTGAGAGAGTGACAACAGTTGGTACGATTATTTGTAAATGGAAGAAGCACAAAATAACTGTCAATCTCTCTCGGTCTGTGGCTCCATGCAAGATCTCACCTCGTGGAGTTTCAATGATCATGAGAATGGTGAGGAATCAGCCCAGAACTACACAGGAGAATCTTGTCAATGATCTCAAGGCAGCTGGGACCATAGTCACCAAGACAACAATTGGTAACTATACCGTGAAGGACTGAAATCCGGCCTGCAAGGTCCCCCTGCTCAAGAAAGCACATGTAAAGGCCCATCTGAAATTTGCTAATGAACATCTGAATGATTCAGAGGAAAACTGGGTGAAAGTATTGTGGTCAGAGTGTTGTCGTCTTTGGAGGAGGAATGTTGCCTTTTGACCCCAAGAACACCCACCCCACCCTCAAACAGGGAGGTGGAAACATTATGCTTTGGGGGTGTTTTTCTGCTAAGGGAAAGGGACAACTTCACCACATCAAAGGGACGATGGATGGGGCTATGTGCCATCAACTCTTGGGTGAGAACCTCCTTTCCTCAGCCTGTACATTGAAAATGGGTCAGATAATGAAAACACTTAAAAAACATAAAAAGTCATAGTGTTGAACATAACCAGTCCAATAAACAGTATAAAATATAACTTGATAGTTGAAATAAGTGGAAAAGTCTCGAATGACACTACAACAAACGTGTGCATCTCCACCACACAGAGTGCGTGCTTACCAGAAGGCAAGCAATATGCGCTTGCGGCTATCAACCCAGCCAGGGCCTTTATTCTGGAAATGTGGGAATGTCAGCTCACAGGGAAGTACTTGAATGTTGCAAACAGGATATACACCAGGAACCAGTACACCTCGATCTCTCCAATGCTCATGAGCATGCATCAGACACGTGTACCCGGAAATAAAAAAGCTCTCCATAGTGTAAATCAGGTAAAGTACTAATAGTTTTAATAAAGAATTACAAATACATAGAAAGTTTAAACAAAGCATTGTATAAAAAAAGCCGGCCGGATCAGGAACACCCGTCCACTCAGGACCACTCTGCGATGATGTCAGTGTACCACTCCTCCCGACGCACATTTCATCACAATCTGACTTCGTCCAGGGACAAATTTGTTATTTGAGGTGGGTATTCTACCTAGCGTTTGCAGCTTTTTTGTCACTGTTGAGTGGCGCGTTTTTTTTTCTATATATTGAAAATGGGTCGTGGATGGGTACTCCAGCATGACAATGACCCAAAACACACAGCCAAGGCAACAAAGGAGAGGCTCAAGAAGAAGAACATTAAGGTTCTGGAGTGGCCTAGCCAGTCTCCAGACCATTATCGAATAGAAAATATGTGGAGGGAGCTGAAAGTTTGAGTTACCAAACGTCAGCCTTGAAACCTCAATGACTTGGAGAGGATCTGCAACGGGTAGGAGTGGGAAAAAATCCCTCCTGAGATTTGGGCAAACCTGGTGGCCAACTACAAGAAACGTCTGACCTCTGTGATTACCAACAAGGGTTTTGCCACCAGGTACTAAGTCATGTTTTGAGAAGGGGTCAAATACTTATTTCACTCATTAAAATGCAAATTAAGTTATACGTTTTTTGAAATGCGTTTTTCTGGATTTTTTTGCTGTTATTCTGCCTCTCACTGTTAAAATAAACCTACCATTAAAATTATAGCGTGATCATTTCTGTCAGTGGCCAAACGTACAAAATCAGCAGGGTATCAAATACTTTTTTCCATCTCACTGTACATTTTGTTGCAACACACTACTAAACAGAGTTAAATTAATGTATTTTTAAAGCACTGAAATACATTGTAACAAGGCAAACTAGTGCATGTGGTATGTACACTGCTGTGTGCAACTACTGGCGTAAACCTATTAAGTGCACAAACTCACAAAATGTACATTACCATAATGTGTGTAGTGCACATAAGTATGTTATGTGTACAGCTGTTTAACCTTTTCTCGATAAGCGTATATACATATGCAGCCATATTGAAGTGGGTCCTTATCTGTGGGGCTGCATGGGAGCGCTGCTGTTTGTGCCGAAAGTGTGCTGCACAGTACGAGACAGAGCAGTCAGTGACCACGCTGGGCTGCATAGATGACATAGAGCAGGAAGGATAGTGACAGGCCAACCTCAGTTCGAGTGGTGATGTAGGCGGCAGTGGCGGGTGCTATTTTTTCTGATTTGCTACATTAATGAGAACGGTTCTTCTGTTATAAGCTTATGGTTGCTGTCAAATCCAACAAATTTAAAGATGGATGACAGATTGACCTTGCAACAGGAAGTTGGCTCAATCCAGAAGGGTTCATGGTTTGTCCACCAGCAAGTTTATAAATACTTACCTTAAAACAAAGCCCCCGGTCACCGCTGAGGGGGCTGACATGTTCCCCTGGCGTTTCTTTTGGGTTCTCGGCACTGTGAGTGACCGGAGCTGAGATGACGTCACTCCCACACATGCGCGAGGAAAAACCTCTGCTCCGGCAAGGAGCTCTGAAGTTCCTGCACTGTCAGGGCTGGGCTCTCAGTCTTTCCTTCCCTGTGCTCAGGTTGCTCAGCTGTCGGTTAATTACCAGAACTCATCGTTCCACAGTGCCTCACCTGTTGTTCATCTCCTGCTCGTCAGTCAAGCCCACAGCCAGCCCCTCCTGGCTATTTAAACTGCCTGGTTCGTTTCAGCTATTGCCTTCGCCTTGGTCAAACATATCTAGAGACTCTCTGCTGTGTTCCTGTTGAAGACTTGCCTGGCTGATGTCTCTTCTGGTTCCTGATCCTGTCTGCTGCCTCTGACTATGCTGATCTCTGGCTCCCCGATTTCCTGGCTTGTTCTGACTACCCGATTTGGCTACCAAATCCTGGCTATGTTTTGACTACGTTTACCAGTTGTACTATTTTTACCATTTTATTAAAAGGTGTGATTTTTACTGCATTTTCTGTCTCCGTCTGTCTCATGGTTCCCGACAGCCATGATACGCCGGACCTCCAGATCGCATGCGCCGCTGACGCCAGCGGCTGCATTCCAGATGAATATCTCCTAAAACACGCAGGTTTAGGAGAATTTCATTTTACCTACAGGTAAGCCTTATTATAGGCTTACCTGTAGGTAAAAAGCACCAAGCGGGGAATACAACCACTTTAAAGGCCCGGAAGGCATCGGCACCAACGGGTTAAAAAGTGGCATGCACTACTTAAGTGTGTTTTCCATGCATAGAGCAGCCTACTGAAAATAACTGGCTTCCCTAAACATGCGCACTCCATTGCACCTGCATGGGTCTGTGAACATAGTTTAAATTGCTAAAGCTTCTAAAGCATCCTTCTTTGTTTAATCCCCCTGTACCTGTGCCTCAGTCCATAAATGTCTTCAAGGATCTTGAAAACACAGGTCCCAGAAGATTGCCTGGCCATTCCCAGCGCGCAGTGTGCACCCGGCTGTGAAGTCACAGCTGGGCGCCCACAGTTAGAATGCCGGCACCTCGCAGAGGAGGGAGAGAGAAGCGAGGCTTCCTGTACCCACATCGCTGGACCGTGAGACAGGTGAGCGTCTATTAAAAGTCAGCAGCTACACTTTTTTGTAGCTTCTGACTTTTAAACGGGTGGAACTCCCCTTTAAACAGGGTTTTTGTGATTCCATTCTGAATAAAAAAAGAGAATGCATTTTTGGTACCGTTAGCTCCCCGTATCCCTAACATTTACTATCTTCCAAAGATACACAAGCATACTACCAATCCCCCTGGCCATCCCATCAACAGTGGGATAGATTCAGTTATGTCTAGAATAGGTAGGTACATGGATTTTTATTTACAGCCTTTAGTTAAACAAATGCCCTCATACTTGAAAGATACTAAAGACACCATTCAATGTTTAGCTAATATTAATTTCTCAGAGGGCTACCTATTGGTTACTGCCTATGTGGCATCCCTCTATAGTGCAGGAACTACTTTCAAGATCAGTGCGACTCCGATAAAGTCTGAGTCGCAACAATTTGACCACTTACATTGCGGACAATACGGTGTGACTTATGTGATTTGAAACAAACAAATCGCATGACAAGTCGGTGTGACTGGGGACTTCATGTCTCTGCACAGCGGCAGCATGTCTCCCGGGTGCAGAAATACACCTGCCATCCACATGCCATGCCTGGAAGTGTCCATGTACACGAGGCCTGCACATGGGTACAGCTCAGAGTTCAACTACAAGACCAATTCTGTAATAAAAGCCCCATCGCCTGTACTGCATCACCTCCCTCCCCCACACTGTGCGGTCTCCCCCCCCCCCATACTATGTTGCCTGCCCATACTGTGCTACCGCCCCCCCCTCCATACTGTGTTGTACTCTTGCACATGTTCAGTGTGGGTGTTGGGGAAGGGAAGGCTACGCTGGGGATGTACAGATGAGGACCCACTTCCTGGAAGTATATTATCCAAAGTATGAAGAGAGACGCTCCAGTTCCCAGTGATCAAACATTTTTTTTTCTTGCTTGTGCATTACTTGACGGTCCATTTCTATAAATTGTCACCCATCTGAATCGATCACCACTGGAGTTCTTCCTTCCACTGAGCTCCTCGTTCAGGAGCAGCAGCAACGTTAGGCCCAGCTTACACTTCTGAAAATCCGCATCCTAAGCCAAAATGGCGGTAAAATGAGAGATCTACATCACTCACCATGCGCCCCATGAAGAAAGCCCCTGCTGCACTCTTTATTATATCTTAAAGAGGAACCTTCCCCTTGATTTCAAAACACTCTGCTAAAATTACAAATCGCACAATGCGAATATCAGATGTAGTTCACTTTATTGGCACCTTAAAATGCGGTGTGGTTCTGCTGCGATTGTCACATGATTAATAGGGCTGTAATCGCTACAAACCACATCACACGAAGCCTGTCGCCCAAAAGAAGCTCCTGATCCTATTTTTGGGGACAAGCTTTGCGCAATTCGGTTTGCCGTGGTTGCAGTGCGATTTATTTCAAGACAATCGCAGCAGAATCGCACCGTGTTTTTAGGTGTCATTGAAATGCATTGCATTTGAAATGAATAAAGCGGACAGGTGAGGAGAGCGCTGGATCCCAGTCCAGGGATCCAGCGCTCTCCTCACCTGTCCTCCTCTCTCCTCTTATGACAGCCTGCTCTCCTCAGGGAGATATTTATATTCCAATAAAGATTTGTACAAACTCTGTGTTTCATCTCACATCTCCTGTTTATTTCCAGTCACACACATTTCACTCTACACACACACACAAATATCAATGTATTCATTACATTTCTATTCATTCATTATTAAATTATTATGAATTCATTAAGTGGCATGAAGAGGCTGTGTCTTGCTAATTTAGGCTTTGCAGACAATATTGGGTTTGATTCACAAAGCTTCAACCTCAAGCAGGCAGATCCTTACTTCTGGTCATGTGCTTTCAGTTTCGAAAAAAAATGTAGCATGACCCCCTTGGGGACTGCATGGATTTACCTGCTCATCTGCACAGCCATGACCTTGTGAACATTGCAACCCAACTGACACTCTAGGTTCAGACATATTTGCACCACCTTGAAGTAATAAGTCAAAGTGTGTTTATAGTCTATTAACGTTTACTGGAACAATTTAAAGAAGATGTTGTTACACAAATGAGGCAACAGATCTACTGAGCTTTGGGTAACGTCCTAGCTCAGTAGAGAAATCCCTCTAGAGTAACATAAGCCAATGGACATTGGGCATGGCTGTTTACCACGTTATTGGCCGTGATGAAGTCACGGCCGATGACAGATGGTACCGCCCCCATTGTGCACGGCGCGTGATCGGGAGCACGCCGGTGGCAGCGAGTTCCCGGGAACACTGCTCGTCAACGACAATGGAAAACAGCCATTGGCCAGAGGCTGTTTACCACGTGATCGGCTGTAATCCTTTCACAGCTGATCACTAAGTGTAAACACAGAGCGGTAACTAGCTGTTACCAGCTTTTCTCTCCTCTCACACCGTTTCCAGTGTGAGGAGAGAAGAGCCAGGAGCAGTGAGTTACCGATCTGTGTCTGTATTGTACTGCACCAAGCACAACACTTGTCCCATCGCCCCCCATTGTCATCTGTCACCCAACAGTCACCACAGTCACCCCATAAAGTGCACCTGTCACATAAGAGACTGCCATTAGTGACCGTCAGCGGTGCACCTGTCACCCATCACCTGTCACCCATCAGTGACCGTCAGCCATAACCCGTAACCCATCAGTGACCGTCAGCCATCACCTGTCAGTCATCACTCATCAGTGACCATCAGCTATCACCCATCAGTGACCGTCAGCCGTCACCCATCACCCGTCACCCATCAGTGACGTCAGCCATTACCTGTCACCCATCAGTGACCGTCAGCCATTACCCATCACCCATTAGTAGCTGTCACCCATCAGTGACCGCCAGCCGTCAGCCATCACCCATCAGTGACCGTGAGCCATTACCCGTCACCCATCAGTGACCATTAGTGGTGCACCCATCACCCATCAGTGACTGTGGCCTGTCACCCGTCTGTGACCATCACCATCAGTGACCATCACCTGTCACCGTCCGTGGCCTGTCACACCGTCATCTCCTATCAGTTAACGACACCTGCCACCCATCTCACAGCCCATCCGTGACCGTCACCTGCCACCTGTCACACAGCCATCAGAGTCATGTCCAAAAGAGTTTACAACAGTGAGGAGGCGTTCCAGATCCTCTCCATGACTGATGAGAGCAACGGGGAGTTCTCATCAGATTCCAATTCTGATTCCGAATCAAATTCGGCATTTGAACCGAATAGTGAATCTGCAAATGATTCGGAGGAAGAATGGGTCACTCCTAAAAGGGCACGTCCCTCTGGAAACCGGGATTATATTCCCAGGCCCAGTACCAGCACTGCCGCCAGCAATAGGCCCCAAGAACAAATTCCCAGGCCCAGTACCAGCGCTGCCAACAGCAATAGGCCCCGGGAACAAATGCCCAGTACCAGCGCTGGCGATAGGCCCCAGGAACAAATGCCCAGACCCAGTACAAGTGCTCCCCAACTACTGGAGTGTCACGTCCCCCAAGAGTCAGGGCCTCTACATATATGCCAGATGGCCTTGCCAACCCAACATGGCTGCCATCCGACTTGGGATCACCAATTATTCCCCCTTTCACAGCACAGCAAGGTGTGCAGGCCAACACCCAAAATTTCTCACAGATTGATTGCTTTCATCTGTTTTTGCCTGACACTTTGCTGCAATTTATGTGGACCAGACAAATTTGTATGCCCAGCAGTATATTGCCAACAACCCCCAATCATCCTATGCCCGTACGTTTGAGTTGAGAGATCTGAATTTGGAGGAGTTCAAATTGTTTATGGGCCTCACCCTAAACATGGGGCTTACAAAAATAATGAAGGACATGCCTATTGGTCCACCAACCCCATCCACAACACCAGCCCATTTATTCTGCCGTAATGGCCAGGTCCCGATACGAAATGATAATGCGCTTTCTTCATTTTAGCGACAACACCCAGTGCCCTCCCCGCAATCATCCAAATTACGACAAATTATATAAACTTTTCCCACTGATAAATTTCTTTTCCCAACAATTTGCAGAACTCTATGTCCCCGATTAGAATATATGTGTTGATGAGTCCCTGGTACCCTTTTCAGGCCAGCTAAGAATAAAGCAATATATTCCTAGCAAAAGGGCCAGATACGGAGTAAAATTATACAAGCTCTGTGAGAGAGCCACGGGATATTTGTATGCATTCCGCATATATAAAATAAAAGATTCCCAGCTCCAGCCCCCTGAGTGCCCGGCCTACATGGGCCCAACTGGAAAGATTGTATGGGACTTGGCATACCCACTTCTGAACAAAGGATATCACATATACCTTGACAATTTCTACACTGGCCTGCCCCTTTTCAAACACCTATACATTGCAAAAACCCTGGCCTGCGGAACCTCCAGAAAAAATAGGAAGGGCTTCCCACAATCTCTAGCAAACAAAAAAATGCGAAGGGGGGAAAGAGCAGCATTGAGATGCAACAAAGTGCTGGCCTTGAGGTGGAAGGATAAAAGGGACGTGCGCATGATGTCCACCATCCATGACAACACTACAATTGAGGTTCAAAGAAGACGAGGTCCTATTGAAAAGCCAGTATGTGTCCAAGATTATAATCTCTACATGGGGGGTGGGGGGGGGGTGGATTTCAATGATCAAATGATTCAGCCCTATTTTTCGATAAGGAGGTCCCGATTCTGGTACAAGAAGGTAGCAATTTATCTCATCCATTTGGCCGTTTATAATTCCTACGTAGTCTACACCAAATCCACAGAAAGCCCCGCCCCCTTCCTTCAATTCATAGAAGAAGTTGTTACATCCCTCATCTATCACCAAAGACCCCCCCAGAAGACCTTTGCTCAGAGGCTGTTTGCCGACTTCATGAGCGCCACTTCCCCTTCAACATTCCACCATCTGAGGCAGGCCGAAGATGGCAAAAAAAATGTTGCGTGTGCACCAAAAGAGGATTTCCAAAAGATACCAGCTACCATTGTCCTCAGTGTCCCTCTCAACCTGGCCTTTGCATTGGTGAATGCTTCCAACTTTATCATACATCCCTAAAATATTAGCCCATATTTTTAACCATTTACTCATTTTCATCATCTGTGCTGACCTTTTTCCATGCTTCCCCAAATAACCATGCCACTGCCTTCTACGTGAACTGACCCTGGCCTGTTTTTTTGACTATGCCTCTGCCTACCGTTTGGACTGCTTCCACGTGAACTGACCCTGGCCTGTTTTTTGACTATGCCTCTGCCTACCGTTTGGACTGCTGCCACGTGAACTGACCCTGGCCTGTTTTTGTGACTATGCCTCTGCCTACCACTTGGACTGCCTCCACGTGAACTGACCCTGGCTTGTTTTAGGGACTATGCTTTTGCCTACCGCTTGGACTGATCTGTTGCCCTGCTACTGTATTACACAGGGGTCTCACATATGTGAGGGGCTCCAGAATTGTTTTTCCGGATGGAGAAAACAATTTTTTTTTGTTTTCTCTGGGTTTCGGAATTTCCGGAATAGAGTCTGGAGTCCGGAGGCTTCATAGAGATCTGGGTGGGTCGAGGCCTCTACCCCTGTGCTCCTGTGCACAGGTCTTACCTGATTGCGGCCCTCAGCCTGCTGCTGACTTACTGCCATCATGCCTCTGCCTGCTGCATGAACGGACCACACCTGCAAATAATTAGCTGTAGCAAGAGGCAGTATATTTATGAAGGGCTGGAGAGCAGTACAATGAGTGTCTGCAGGTAACAGTGTACCAGGACCAATATTATGGCTGTGCTGGCTGTCTCTGCCTGGACAATTTCTATGGACTGTGCTGTACTGACAATATCCTTGTGCTGACTATAGACAATATTCCTGCTTGCTGCCTGGATAATTACTATTGCTGTCGCTAAGCACATCCCTGCCTGCTGCCCGGACCAGTGCTCTCCTCTGTGGATACTACTAAAAGCACAGGTAATGCTTTTTTTTTTAGCCTTTCCACAATAGAATTTATTTTGGATTGTAATTCTTGGTATGTACATGCTATGTGTTAGAAATATGAAGGGCCATCAAAAATGATAGGTTGCCAGGAAATTATATATGTAATTTATGTTCCTAGAATGCCTGATGCTGCTACTTGGATGTTGGGCTTCTGTATGTGGCCAGGCTGTGTAAAAGTCTCACACATGTGGTATCACCATACTCAGGAGGAGTAGCAGAATGTATTTTGGGGTGTCATCTTTGCTATGTACATGCTATGTGTTGGAAATATCTGATAAATGGACAACTTTGTGTAAAAAAAAAAAAAAGCGTTTTCATTTTTTTTCCACGTTTTTCAAAAACTTCTGAAAAAAAAGAACCGTTCAAAAGACTCATTATGCCTCATACATTATACATTGGGATGTTTGCTTTCCAAAATGGGGTCGTTTTGGGGGCAATTCCATTGTCCTGGTGCTCCAGGGCCTTCAAAATTGTAATAGGTGGTTGAGAAATGAGATGTGTCATTTATGCTTGTAGAACGCCTGAAGATGCTACTTCAATGTGGGGCCTTTGTATGTGGCCAGGCTGTGTAAAAGTCTCACACATGTGGTATTACCATATTCAGGAGGAGTAGCAGAATGTATTTTGGGGTGTAATTTGTTGTATGCATATGCTATGTAATAGAAATAACCTGTTAATATGACAATTTTGTAAAAAAAAAAAAAAAATCAATCTTAATTTTCCAAAGAATTGTGGGAAAAAAATACAACTTAAAAAACTCACCATGCTACTTACTTAATACCTTGGAATGTCTACTTTCTAAAAAGGGGTCATTGGGGGGTATTTGTACTTTCCTAAATTGTTCGCCTCGATTCACACATGGGCAACACGACTTTAGTGCGACTTTGCAAGGCGACTTCAACACGACTTGTAGCGATTTACAACACGAATTTAAGTTGCCCCCAGTATAGGCAACTTTGCCTGTGGCCAGAGCTAATCATCTCTCGTGACGTAATTCTTGTTCCTGTTCTCTTCCTGGTTCCAAGTCCCCTGTGTACTGTGACGACAATGTTGTCTTTGCATTCTTTAATGACAGCTGTCATAACAGCTGGTGTAGCAGTATTGATGGAAGAGGAAGAGGATGAGAAGAAGACGTCGCTACTGGATACATCCAATCATTGTAAATAGAGATACCAGTTCTGGGCCATGTTCAATAATCTGCGTGCTTATGATGACAAGTTTTTCAATTATACCAGGATGTCTATTGCAAGGTAAGTAAATATGCTATATGTGGATATGCATATATTAAAAAAAAAAAACACGTTTCATAGTTCGTTATATAATTTTGCAAAAGGTTAATTTTTATCATTCAAAAAGATTCACTGATGAGGCTGCACTGATGGGCACAGATAAGGTGAGACTGAAGGGCACAGATAAGGCGACACTGATAGGAACAGATAAGGCAGCACTGATAAGACGGCACTGATGGTTGGCACTCATGAGTGGCACTGATGGTGGGATTAATGGGTGTCACTGATGGGCAATGATAGGTGGCACTGATAGGCGGCACTGTGAGGTGACACTGTAAGCACTGTATGGGTGGAACTGTGGGCACTGGTAGGTGGCGCTGGTGGGCACTGGTATTTGCATTCACGATCTTGACCGATGTCCCTCTCGCCCCCGCCGGTGATCGGCTTTTTTCCCCCCTCACGCTATCAGCGTGAGGAGGAAAAAGAGCCGATTACCGGCTTAGTGTAAATCACATGATCTGCTGTTATTGGCTGATAGCTGATCAGGTGGTAAGGGGTCCGATCTGTGATCAGCTGAGTCTCATAGACTCGCTGATGACAGAGTGCGGCGTGTGCGCCCTGCAGGGGGCATGCAGGCTGCTCGAGCATGGGAGGATGTCCTCCCGGCAATTGGCGACTGCGCTGTAGCCGTCTTTTGCTATAGCGCGGGCGGCCAGGAAGTGGTTAACTACACTTTTATTTATATATTTGTTTTTTACTCCGTATATTTTAATATATAAAGTCTTTCTGAGCCTCAAATCTTAGATATCTGTTTTTTTATCATTGACCCTAGAGAATAGGGGTTAATGTTTGTGTTTCAATATAGTAAATTACCTCCTTTTTTGTTAACAGTTTTGACGAATTGCTTGGTCTGCTTTCCATCCATCTGGAGCGACAGAACACATCATTTCGGAGGAGTATCTCACATACTGAAAGACTGATTATTACACTAAGGTAATCTATATTTTATTGGATGCACAACAGTAGCTGTGCTTCTCCAATGGGTCACATGAGTGCAATTCTTTTGCACTCCTGTGACCCCTTTTCAGCATACAGTGGTCAGAAGTCGGCTCTACGCTGACATCACCAAGATCATTTCAGGCAGCGCATCATCTTGACTTCCAAACTTCTTTATCCACCAGCTGCCTGAACTCCAATGGTGTCCCTAGGGGGGGCCAGAGGGGGCCCTGACCCCCCCCAACATTATGCTGTGGCTCACCATGTGCCCCCCCAATAAAAAAACATTTTTTTTTTTTTTTTTACAAAAAATCAATGTCTAATGCCCCGTACACACGGTCAGATTTTCCAACGGAAAATGTGTGATAGGACCTTGTTGTCGGAAATTCCGACCGTGTGTGGGCTCCATCACACATTTTCCATCGGATTTTCCGACACACAAAGTTTGAGAGCTTGCTATAAAATTTTCCGACAACAAAATCCGTTGTCGGAATTTCCGATCGTGTGTACACAAATCCGACGCACAAAGTGCCATGCATGCTCAGAATAAATAAAGAGATGAAAGCTATTGGCTACTACCCCGTTTATAGTCCCGACGTACGTGTTTTACGTCACCACATTCAGAATGATCAGATTTTCCGACAACTTTGTGTGACCGTGTGTATGCAAGACAAGTTTGAGCCAACATCCGTAGGAAAAAATCCATGGATTTTGTTGTCGGAATGTCCGATCAATGTCCAACCGTGTGTACGGGGCATAAGAGGGAGAGAGTCCCCAGTCAGATCCTGCGGGTGATTCCTCCCCCCTCCCTCTGCTTGCCGACACTGCATAATGCGAGCGCTCACACAACCACGGCCGCCCGAGCTGCTCCTTCCCCTGCATCCTCATTGGCAGGGAGAAGAGCGAGTTGCAGGAAGGACTCCACCAGGACTCTCAGTTACTGAAAAAACAGACTGATTTCTCCCAACCTTAGGACAAGAGATGCCAGACCAGAGCAGTCAATAGCAGGGGCAGGGCAGCAAGAGGAGGCTGGGAAACCCCACAGTGGCAGAACACCAGGGCCCGGAAGCAAGACAACCTTTGCAACCCTGATAGTTCTCCCACTGCTTTGGATCCTTATATTTTCTTGGTATGCTGGTGACATATATCTCTTGTTTTCTGCCACCCTGGGGGACCCCAATACAGTAGGAAGGGAGCTCACTGCAGAACATGTGAAAGGGCCGTTGTGGGGACGTAGTAAAATGCCCCAGGATATATATAAGTTTTGTGGTTGCCCCCCTACTTTTGTCCCTGTCCCCCCATGTGCCCCCCCTAAATATGAAAGCTGGAGACGCCACTGCTGAACTCCTCTTAGCAAGCTGCCTAATGCTACTCCACAGTTCAGCGCTCCTAGGAGTGTGGAGGAGCAGAGCAGGAGACCTGCTGACTGAAATCAGCTCCTGCTAAGGGAGAGTAGAGAACAGAGCCATCGACAATGTTTGTTGACTCAATTCTGTGTGAAGAAGCGGCAGTGGACAGATGCAACATCGGTGCGATGCTGCCTCCACCTAGCTAATTATCATTCTTCCAAAAAACAAAAATGAACATATATTGTACAATGTAGCACACAAACATCCATAAAATTTAGTAAAACCTTTTAATATAACAATAATCAAAGAATAATAAACTTTTTACAATAATCAAAAAATAAACCTTTTTTAATTTTTACATATCTTCAAAGAATAATAAACTTATTATTATTTTATTATATTATCTGTATAATCAAAAAATAAGAACCATTTTATAAATTGTAATAATAACTCATGATTGCTGATACGAGGGTTGATACTCAGAATGGGAGGTCGCACTGCTGGTGGAAGGGCTTTGGGATTGTGTTCCTTGGAAACATGGTGCACCAATGGTGGAGGGAATCGGGGACGGGGATGGATACGGGATCGGTGGACGGGAATAATTTTGCATATTGCCATACTCGGCCTGAAGTGAGAGGAATAGTAGTGTTGGGTTCTGGGTGGTGGGGGGTTTGAGTAAGGATAATAAGGACCGGATGGTGGTGGCGGTCCAAAAATTGGTGAGGAGCAAATAGATTGCTCATTTCGAACACTAGAATCAAGTAGATCCATCACCGCTTTCTTGACCTGGTTTCTTCTGTCCTCTGGAATTTTTTTTTAACATTCCAGCCACCATAATCCCGAAACCATGCTCCTCAGACTCAAGTTCATCCAACTTTTGATTGAGACGATCCATGAGGTCTGCAAACCTTTCCATGTTGTCAACACGCCTTCCACGTGGTCTATTAGTAAGCGCTGATCTTGCTTGAGTAGGCTCAGGCCTTTGCACCCGACTAGGGCCAGCTGTCTTCTGCGTATTAAATGAATTGTCAGCGGGGTTCATCTCCTGAGTCGTACTTTCTTCCAAGGAACACTGGTCCTGCGACCCTTGAGGTTCCGGAGGTGCCTCGTGACCTTCCTCACCCACTTCCCAACTGGATTGTGTTCTGTAATAAAGATATAATACTGTCAGGCACAACCTTTATATAACTGTATAGTAGCTTTTTTCTAATATGAAAGATGTTATCTCACTCTCTCAGCTCCATGTACGGTCTCAGAAAGTCCAGCTCATTTGCGTGGACATAGGGTACCACCCTTTTAGAGCCCGATCCACTTCTGGCCTCCAAAATCTTGTGTAAATATCTTTTATAACAGACTCTTAGGCCCTTCCATCTAATTTGTATTGCAGACACTGCAAAAAAGAAATAGAAAAATAATCAATTATGTATTTTGTCTTTCAGGTACCTGGCAACCGGTCATTCTCTAGTTAGCCTACATTATCAGTTCTTGGTGGGCAGGTCAACAAATAGCTACATCATCCGAGAAACCTGCCAAATCATATGGGACGTGCTTAACCCCATCGTTATGAAGAGACCGACACAAGATAAATGGCAGGATATTGCAAGACTATTTTGGAGTCGTTGCAATCTCCCAAATTGCCGGAGTCCGCCGGACTAAGTCTGCCGGAAAGTCCGCTCATGTGTATGCGGCATTAGAATAATAACAACGAATTCCAGTAACCATGAAATAATACGACAGACAATTGGTAAACATTACCACCTTCTAAAAAGGGAATCGTATCATTAACAAATACATTAATAATTTCCCACAAATCACCTATAGGAAGTGTCAATCTTTGAAGGACAGGCTTGTTCATAGCCATTTTCAGAGACCTGAAGATACACCAGAAGAGAGAATAGGAATGTTCAGATGTAATAGCTGCGATTATTGTAATTGGATGCTAGAAGGCTCCTCATATATCTTGCCAAACCGAGAGATATATAATATGAAATTTTATGTGGACTGCCAGACCAAGGGGATTGTTTATATTGCCTTTTGTAAATGTGGTTCGTTTTACGTCGGTAAAACTTTCAGGAACTTCTGGAGACGAGTATACGACCACATATTACATTAGGAAGAATTTACTTTATAAGCCTGTAGGTCGGCATGTCGCGCTGAATCACAAAAATGTTTCACAGGCCTTAAAAGGGTTAGAGAAGACCCACGGGGTGGAAACATAGATCAGAAGCTGCTTCAACGTGAAGCAAAATGGATCTTCAATTTAAATGCCACTCGAGCACCCTGTCTCAATGATTCGTTAAGCTATAGGCCATTCCTCTGACAATGTAATGGGTAATTATCCTTTTTCTATGATCTGTACCCGTGATATTATGTCTGTTTTTTCTCAGATTTCCCTTGGATATGTAGATCAACCGGAATTCTATAAATATACTGTTAATGTTTTTTTCTATCATCAGGAATAGATGGGAGATGATTGAGAACATGTTCTGGCCTAATACAAGCAAGAAATTGCTATAAAAAGTTATTTACTACAAGAACTAATTTGGTTAGTCTATAATATTCCCTTTGGATGAGACTAGGGATGTAAGTTGGACAGGTAGTAATCTCCTCAGCATGATGGGAGATCAAATCCCACCTGGCATGGTATAAATCTGGGGGTGAGAGAGAGTCAGTTGACTCCCTTTAGCCTGCCTTTGGTGGTGGAGTTGAGGTGGTGGCGTCAGGGGGATTCTCCCCTCCCTGTTTCTTTTTTTTTCCTTGTTTAGATGGATCCCCCCCACCTCCCTCAAAGGTTAGGATCTGGATGAGGCTAATACAGGCTTGGATTGATTTTCACTAATGTGCAACGCACAGCCTGCTCTCTGCTTGTGACCGGTGTCTTGCCGAGAAAGTTCCCCCGGTGGATAAGGACCCCCCTGTACTGCGCAGCGCTTGCGCAGTACCAACTAAGGAGCCGCCGAAAATAGCCGAAGCTGAAAACCTTCAATTAGCTGTACACGGCGCCTGCGAAGCGAGGCCGTGCCTGAAGCGTGGCGAGCAAAGCAAGCCCGCGAGGAGCCCTCTTACAGGCGCCGTGTACAGCTGATTTACAACTATTCGGCTTCAGCTATTTCCGCCGGCTCGTACTGCGCAAGCACTGCGCCTGCGCAGTACAGGGGGGTCCTTATCCGCCGAGGGGAACTTTCTCGGCAGAACACCGGCCGTGATAGGAACATAGGACCATCCGAAAACGCTTGTGCGGGGTTTCGTTTTCGGCCGGCGGAGGTATGGCGCTTGCGCTGTGGTATCCGCCTGTCACTGTATGCATCCCGGGGGTTAAACATCTTCCCTTATGCTGCCCCAGCTGGTGCTATGCTGGGTGCTGATTGGAGATTTGTCTTGGCGCCAAACTGACTATATAAACAGTGTGGGTTTGTTGGTCTGATAAGTGGTGTGTTGTCTAGGAGTGAGGCACATATATGGTAAGCTATGCCTGAGCTGCTTTTCATCTATATGAGGCTATTTGGTTTCCTGTCCCTATTGGGACAGTGTTATGCTTTATTTATTTTTCTATTATGGATTGTTTTTTTATTTCAGTGATGCTTTCTGGCTCAGCTGGAGCTTGCTTATCTGCCATACCAAGCACATTGAATTTAAAGCAGCGTCTGTTTGGACCTCAGATCGGCCAGCATCCTGTGTATCAGTAGCCATCATTTCTTCCCCCCTTTCACTGTGTGGAGCATATGGGCTCCCGGATGTGTTTTACACAGGTATTTTACTTGTATTGTTATCTCATCCCTCTTCCTATTTGAGTTTAGAATTTGGTCTTTTCTAATGGATTTGTCTATTGACTATTTAGGTAGCGCCTGAATAATATTAGGAAGGGACAGCTTTCTTCTGATTGGGAACCTCTAGTTGGTCCTGGCTATGACTATATTATTCTATTTTTAGTGAGTATATTATTATTATTTTTTTTTCAACATTGATACCCTAGGATTGTACATTTTCGGGTTATGTTTATATTGGTATAAATATTCTATCAATCCTCTGCTGGGCAGATTCCTGTGTTTTATTTGATCCTACTCACTCCTCCCAAATTTGGGGCACACCATTTTCCATCTATAGATTGAACCGTCTTGGGTTCAACACGTAAGTTACAGGGATGTATGTAAATGGTTCTGAGGAAGCGATTATATGAAACGCGTCAACCATCTTTACAGACAGAAATTTGAGAAACATGTATTTATGAACTTCAAGAGAACATCTATATGCTTTTATCAATTTTTTTTTAATGTATATTCAATTTTGTATAAATAAAATGATTTAAAATTACTATGTATAACTCCTCATTCGGTGATAGTCCGTTATGCTGGTTTGGTTTTGTGAATTCTATATAGGATGAGGTACCCCCATAGCCTTTTTATATTTATCCCAATCTGGGCTGTGGATGACCACATCGTCCAAATAAGCAGCTGCATATGGGCGATGTGGTCTCAAAGTTTTGTCCATCATTCGCTGGAACGATGCAGGGGCTCCATGCAGACCAAAAGGCATCCGCTTGTACTGCAACAAGTCCTCAGGAGTGGAAAAGGCAGTCTTCTCCTTTGCCGATTCAGTTAGTGGTATTTGCCAATAGCCTGTGACCGAGCCTGTCCCAACCTGTCCACGAGTTTGTTGACCCGAGGCATCGGGTACACATCGAACTTAGACACACTGTTTCCTAAAGTCGTGGGGCACTGTGGGACTCAACCACTCACTGTGGGACTCTATCACGTCAAACTGTAACATATTTTTGATTTTCCTCAATACTGCCTCTCGCCTGGCCTCTGGGATTCTATATGGCTTTACATTTACACAAACGCCTGGTTCCGTCACTATGTCATGCTGGATCACGTTGGTTAGTCCGGGTAAGGGGGAGAAAAAGTCTCTATTTTTGTACACAAACGCCCTAACGTCACTTTGTTGTGCTACAAACAGGGAATCCGTTATGGGGACATCAGATGTCACCGGTGCCCGGTCTGTTGGAGGCAGGGATGTACCTAGTAAAGTCTCTGTCCTTCCAGGGCTTTAAGAGATTTACATGATACATTTGGTGTGGTTTCCTTTTCCCTGGCTGGTAGACTTTATAGTTTACCTCCCCCACCCTTTCGACAACCTCAAACCCTGGACCCTGCCACTTGGTTAGGAACTTATTTTCCACCATGGGAACCAGTATCAACACTCTGTCCCTGGGGCTGAAAGTACAGACCTTGGCACCCCGATCATAGACCCTCCTCTGGGCCACCTGGGCTTGCTCCATATGTTCTCGTACCAGGAGCAGGACAGCTGCGATTCAATCCTACATCAAGGAGACATGCTTTATGATGCTTCTATATGGGGTGGCCTCCTCTTCCCACATTTCTTTGGCGACATCTAGTAGCCCATTGGGATGTCTACCATACAAGAGCTCAAAGGGGAAATAGCCTGTGGAGGCCCATGGAACCTCACGTATGGCAAACATGAGATTATGGTAGTAAAAACCACCTTTTTCAGCATGCTTTTCAAAGTTTTATTAAATATTTCGGCCAGACCATTCGTTTGGGAGTGGTAGACAGAGGTACGGAGATGGGAGATTTTGTATAACTTACAAAGTTCCTTGGTAACCCTGGACATAAATGGGGTGCGCTGATCGGTTAAGATCTCTTTTGGGATCCCCACTCCACTAAACACCTGGACTAACTCCTTGGTGATAGCCTTAGCCAAGGTGTTACGCAAGGGAATAGCCTCAGGATAGCGTGTCGCATAGTCCAAGATTACCAAAATATGCTGGTGACCCCGGGCAGACTTCACTACCGGCCCCACCAGGTCCTTGCCAATCCTCTCAAATCGGGACCTTGATTATTAGTAGAGGAACAAGGGGACTGCGGAAATGTGGCGATGGTGCCGACATTTGGCAATCGAGGCACGATTCACAGTACTACCTGACATCTGCATACAATCCAGGCCAAAAAAATCTCTGGGTGATTCTCTCCCTGGTCTTTTCGATACCGAGATGTCCCCCCCATTACATGACCATGGGCCAGGTCTAGCACCACCCTACCGAAGGATTTGGGAACCAGTAGCTGTTCTACCGCGTCCTCTCCCTATTTTACCACTTGATACAGTAAGTTGTTTTTAAGGGCCATGTAGGGGGAGACACCCCCCTCCAGTTAGGATCCACCATCTTAATGTTTTTTCTGGCTCTAATGAGAATGGCATCTCAGAGTTGCTTGGTACAGAAATCCTCTCTCCTGACCTCTAAGTTGGTTACCACATTCTGGCTACTCCCACTGTCAGGGTCAGAGGTGCTCTCCTGTTCATTACCCTCGGGCTGGGAGCTAGCTTCCAGGTCATCCGGCTCCCCAGCCATGACAGGGAAAGGAAGAGGATCTCCGGCTTCCTCGATCCCACCAACAGCATCCCCTTCCCTTTGGCAAAAAGGGTCTGGTGAGAGTTCCGGTGCTTCCCCAGCAGGGGGAGCTCTACCAGCCTCCCTTTGCTCTCCCATAAATTCCAAAAATGGGGAAAATCTCTCCCCACTAAAGTTTCATGAAGCAGTGAAGTTACCACCCCCACTGAATGTGTTACACTGCCCCAGGGGTATCAACCTCAACCACGGCTGTCTGGTAGTTCCGAGTGTCCCCATGGATGCAAATTACCCCAATAGTACTGGGGTGTAGTTTTGTGGGGTTTACACAATCATTCCTGACTAGGGTCACCACACTACCAGAGTCTAGCAGGGCTGTGAGTGGCTTCCCTTCCACTGAAATAACACACATTTGTTTTTCAATGCGAGTCTGACAGAGAAATGCGTCTTTCCATATAAGCATAATCGTATTGCATAGGTTCATCATTTAAAGGACAGCTTGCAGCAATATGCCCTAATGCATAGCAACAAAAACACAGTATATGCTCTACCCCCAGTCCTCTTAAAAGGTCCCAAAGACCTTCCTGGCTTCTTTGGCCAGTCTCCGGCTCTAGGACCGACAGTCACATCAGCTGTAACAACAGTCTTATCTAACTTCCCCGTGCTCTTGAACCTGGAACAGTCTTACCAGAACCGCTGGGCGATCTTGCACCCCTAGACACACCGAAGTGGGGCGTAGATGGGTTCACCAAGTACTCAGTAGCACTGTACCTATCCACTAGGTCCACCAATTGGGCTGCAGTTTAGGGGTCCCCCTGTCCGACCCACTTCCTCAGAGCAGCAGGGAGCACGGGCAGGTACCGGTCCATTACCACACGCTCCGTAATCTGAGGGCCTGTCAAGGTCTCTGGCTGCAACCACCTTGAGGTGGACCAGGTCGAACATTTGAGAACGGGGTGGCTTGTTGCTGGAGTAGGTCCACTGATGCACGCGCTGGGCCCGGACTGCCATGGTGACACCCAAGCGTGAGAGTATCTCTGTCTTCAGAGTCTCATAATCCTGGGCCTTATCTGGTTTCAGGTCAAGGCTTTTTGAGGTTCTCCCGACAGAAATGGGGCCAACAGAACCGGCCAATGTTCTTTTGGCCATCCTTCGCGGACAGCGTCTCTCTCGAAAGTCGCAAGGTATGCCTCAACATCATCGGCAGGTGTCATCTTCTGCAGGTGGTAGGAGGCACATACCATCTTTGGTTCCACTGGCACAGGAGGTGTGAATCCCTTTTTCAATTCCAGCAGAGCCTCTGCAAACTGCCGGTTCATCTCCTGCTGAGCCTCCCGCTGTGCTGCAGTGTCCACCACGTGAGGGAGATTAGCTCGTGGGGATCACCTTTTTTCGAAGGCCAGCGCCGCGCAGGCAGTTTCTTAAAAATCCGGCGGGTTGCCAGCTTTATTTACAAGTGGTTTGCAAAGTCATAAAAATAAACAAAAATAGTAAAGTAAATCCTTGCCGCCCGGTGCTAAACTAAACAGTAGACTGTTTTCTATACGGTGTGGGGCTGGTCCCCGTCACCCACAAAACATAAGGTAAAATCCAAACGGATTCCCTTCTGAGTCTCAGGCCAGAGCCCTGCTGTGCTCTCTTCCTGGTCATTTAAAGTCCACCTGAGCATGGACTCAAGTGGACCACAACACCCGGACCGGAACCAAGCCTGCCACAGAGGCTGGAAAAACTTGGGCCGGGTTCCGGTTCAGTCTCCTACAATAGAAGGAATGCGAGGTGAAATATACCGATTATCGATGAGCTAACCTTGCATACCGTCACAATACACATACAGTTGTGCTCATAAGTTTACATACCCTGGCAGAATTTATGAGTATCAAAAAATCATTTCATAAAATCATAAATTCTGCCAGGGTATGTAAACTTATGAGCACAACTGTGTATGTATGTATATATATATATATATATATATATATATATATATATATATATATATATATATATATATATATATATATATATATATATATATATATATATATATATATATTACACATACACACACACACACACACACACACACCATAGTTTGTAGATGCTATAACTTTCACACAAACCAATTAATATACACTTATTGGGATTTTTTTTTCCCCTAAAGACATGTAGCAGGATACAGTTTGGCCTAAATATATGACAAAATTTATTTTTTTTTCATTTTTTTTATTGGATATGTTTTATAACAGAAAGTAAAAAATATTGTTTTTTTTCATTTACATAATAACAAAATCCCAGTGGTGATCAAATACCACTAAAAGAAAGCTCTATTTGTGTGAAAATAAATTATATGAATTTCAATTGTGTACAGCGTTGCATGACCATGCAATTACCAGGTAAAATAGCTTAAGTGCTGAATATCAAAAAATGGCCTGCCGTGAAGGGGGTGAAACCTTTTGGAGGTCAGGTGGTTAAGTAAATTTAAAACAGTAAAATAATCATGTTTTTTCTTCTCTTTCCAGATTGTTGATTATTTCTGAGTTTTCAGAGGTTTTCATCCCAAGCAACTCCTAAATACTATTCCAGTTTTCAGGCTTATTGCAGATCGACAGTCTTCAATTCATCTTTGCATACGTTGTGTCTGGAAATGTATATCATTTTCTAATACACAAATCACAAAGATGCTGTTACTTACGGTTTTAGCAAGAGAAGTGGCGGCAAGTCTTTGGAACAATTATGTACCAGTAAGTATCTATTTTTATTTTTTTTATTTACTCTTGTAATATGTATAGCACTACCCCTGCAAGGGCTGCTGATTTTAACCGGTTCAGACCCAATAAGTACAGAGGCTGCCTGTTCACACAAGCAACACTCCATTCACACTGGCTCCAGTACACATCTAGGGCAGGGTACATCAACCAGGGTTCAATGAGACTCTAGGTTTCCTCCAGAGGTTGCTAGGGGTTCTATGAGCAATGAGCAATTTCTGCCTCTCAGGTAAGTTCCCATGGACACTATTGATATTTTTAGCTATCTGTAAGGGGCAATTCTTCCCAATGCCAACCACAAGTTTAAAGAGCATTCTTCCCAGTGACTATCACACTAATGTCTAGCATTTTTGCCAACCAAACTACGGTAGAAGGGTGCTACATATTACTCACATATTGTAAGTAGAGTTCCACTTTAAATTCTTTACTTTCACTTACTCGCTATTTTTTTTCTTTTTAGGCTGAAATACTTGCTGAGCAAAACAAGGGGGGGAGGCGGAGAGCAGGAGGATGGTAGAGGATGACAGCACGAAGAGCGAGGAGGAGATGACAGAGGAGGACGACGACGGCAGGAAGAGCAGATGACAGAGGAGAAGTTGATGAAGAGAAAGGTGGATGAGAAAATGATAGAGAAAGAGGAGGACAGCAGGAAGAGGAAGGAGGAGTTGATGAGGAGAGAGGTGGAGGAGAAAAGGATAGAGGAGGAGAAGCACAGGAGGAGGAGGAGATGACAGAAGAGGAGGAGTTGATGAAGAGAGAGGTGGAGGAGAAAAGGATAGAGGAGGACAGCAGGAAGAGCGAGGACAGAAAAAAAAAGAAAAGAAAAGAGGACAGAAAGAAGGTGAAGAACAGAAAGGAAAAGAAGGCAGGAGTTAAAACAGAAGATTGAGGATGACAGAAAGAAGAAGCTGGAGCAGTGCTCAGAAAAGAGAGAGGAGGGGGACAGAAAGAAGATGAGGAAAGAGGACTGAAAGAAAAAGGAGAACAGAAAGGAAATGAAGGCAGAGGAAATAAAAGAGAGAATGGAAGAGCAGGGGAGAAAGAAGAAGGAAGAGGCAGACAGAATGAAGGAGGAGGAGCAGAGCAGAAAGCAGGAGGAGCAGTGCAGAAAGAAGTCAGAGGAAAAGGACAGAAAGCGGAGGGAGGACAGTAACAGGGGGGAGAAGTTCAGGAAGAGGAAGGATGAAGAGCACAGGAAGATGGAGGCTTACATAAAGAGGATGTTGGAGGACAGAAATAATGAGGAAGAGCACAGAAAGGAGATGGAGGAGTACTCAGAGATGATAGAGGAGTGCAGAAACAAGGAGGAGTATTGCAGAAACAAAGGGGAGGAGGTGCAGGGAAAATGCATTGAGGAGTACACAAAGTAGCTGGAGTACAAGGAGCAGAGGGAAGTGCAGCACAAAAAGGAGATGGAGAAGTACTCCAAGAGGTTTGAGGAGTAAAGAAAGAAGCCGGTGGATGTGCACAGAAAGAAGAGGGAGGAGAAGATTGGGGAGGTGGGCTTAATCCCGGTACACACTGCAAATTATTTAACGTTCAACCCAGGGGGGGCCGCGACCTTGTTCCAGCTTGCTGCAAGTCCATTCCCACCCTCAGAGGCCCTGGTGAAGAAGCAGGCTAGGGCTTAAACTCCACACCCAGGGGAACCCAGAGTTGGCAATTCACAAGGGCCTACTACCATTGAAATCCAACAATCTGATCTAGAGTTGAGCATTGGGGGGGTAGAGCAACAACAGCATCTGATAAGGGGGGTTAGGAATTGGGGGGGGGGGGGGGGGAGGGCAGTAGAGGATACATTTTTGCTGTTTTCCCCCCATTCCTTACCCCTATCAGATGCTTCTACTCCCCAATCCTTAGCTCCCTTTAAATAATTTTGTCCTTACCTCCCACTGTAGCTAGGACATGTTCTGGCGGAGGACAGAAAGAAAAAGGAGGAGGAACACAGAAAGGAGATGGAGGAATACTCCAAGAGACTTGAAGAGTGCAGAAAGAAGTTGGTGGACATGCACAGAAAGGAGGTGGGGGAGTTCTCAGACCAGAAGATAGAAGAATGCAGAAAGGGGAGGGAGAAGATGGGGGAAGGGGGCTTGATCCCGGTACACACTGCAAGTTATTTATCATTCAACCCGGGGGGGGACACCTGGTTACAGCTTGCTGCATGTCCATCCCCACCATCAGGGGCCCCGGTGAAGAAGCAGGCTGGGGCTTAGATTTTGCACCCTGGGGAACCCCGATTTGGCAATCTACAAGTGCTCACTACCATTGAAATCTGATCTAGAGTTGAGTGGGGGAGGGGGGGGGGTGGACAACTTCTGATGAGGGGGTTAGAAATGGAGCGGGGGTGGGGGCAGCAGAGGAAATACTTTAATACTTTTGCTGCTTTTCCATTTCTTACCCTTATCAGATGCCTCTACCCCCCCCCCCCCCCCCAATCCTTAGCTCCATACAACTAATCCCTTCTTCATGCTCAGTCTACATTTTAATTCTCTACATGTACTGTATCCTGCTGGAGCTATACACACCAGGATTGTTTTGACCTATCTGATGTTCATCCATATAATCTTCACAAGTTTTGAAGTAGAAACTTTCTACGGATGCTGCATTTCTCAAATAAAGAGTTTTGGAAAAAAAAAAAAAACAAAAAAAAAAAAAAAAAAAAAAACTTTCATCACCCCTTATCAGGGGGTAAATAGAAGGTAGTGCCCCCTTCCTCACATTTAGGAGCCTTGCTAACGGGTGTCATCATTTACTGATGTTTACTCAAACTTGTGACGCCCGTGTGCAGTGGGCCAGAAACTATATTAGGAAGTAATGGCAGTCTTCATTGCCAGTATTTTATACATTTTATATTATACTTATATATTTTATATTATACTTACTTTTACTCACTTATACTTGCATAAACATTAAACATGAGAGTAAAATACTGCACTCAAATGTACAATTTTCCATATTTGTTTTATTGCTCTGTACTTAACTCTGGGTTACTGATCTTTACTCAGCTGTGTGCAATGTGCCATAAACAATGCATCTCACGTCATATCAGTAAAAAAAGCATTTTTTACTCCTGTGTGCAACAGTCCAAATAGAGCACAAGATCGGGTATTTGAAGTAAGCTACTGTATATAACCAAGCTGTTGACAGCGAGACCCTGTTCAACATACTGCAGTGACCTACGCTTTACCAAACAGGAAGAATGCAGGTCACAAGGACTTAGCGATCACAGAACGTGATCAGGGAGGACATCCATGTACACCCTCCCGGCAAAGACCGCGCTGTAGCCATCTTTCAGATATAGCACCAGCGGAAAGCGGCAGTAAACCGCTGGAAAAAAAAAAAAAAAAACCTGCAAGACAATGGCATAATATTTTAGTACAACATTGTCCTAGGCCGGGCCAGGCCAGGGTAACCAGAATCATCAGAATACAATCCCCACAAATCCGACAAGGTAGAAAAAATTTAATGGTGGAAAAAAAAAGAATTAGGGAGAACTGATCCCACGGCATCAGAGAATCCACCGTAAACGCTTGGGGGTCCTGCATATGAATATCTAGTTTTGCATTGAACCTGTACACAAAAAGATGCACATACAGAGTTCCTCCACCTACTGCGGAGTTACTCCAACACTTCTAAGTGGAGGGAACACTCCCCTGGAGTCAGTAGTTGTCGGCCAAGAAAAGCCACCTGCAATTACCATGCCAAGAATGTGGACAACGGATAGGGCAGGGACATGTAGTTGCCCCTCCCCAATGATTCGTATACCACTGCCATGGCGTGGTCTAACTGAACCCTTACTGGGAGCAGGGGCGGATCCAGGGGGGGCGCAACAGGGCAATTGCCCCCCCCCCCGAAATAGTAGCACTGACATGTCATTGAACTTGAAGCCAGTGCCAATGCGGCTGCCGCTGCCTCTACCCAAGTCTCTCTCTCACATCAGTCGATCAGCAGCGCCGAGAGAGAGACTCGCACTGACATGCCAGGATACCAGGAGGAGGAGGAGGTGGATGGAGCCTCTTCTCTGCACTCGTTGCTAACGCCAGGGCCGCCTGGCGTCTAGCAACGAGTGATGTGAGTCACGCCGGACTCGGGTCTGAAAGCCGACGTGACTGACAGGTCAGACGCAGCTGCCTGCTGGAGCCTCAAAACAGTCGTGTAAGTACGGCGCTCATACAGTCACACTGGGGGGGGGGACGGACGGGGGGGGATGGACGGGAAGCTGCCGGGTGGCTTGGCGGGGGGGGGGGGGGGGGGATGGACGGGAAGGCGCGGTGGGTGGACTGGCCAATCAGTGGGTAGCGGAGCAGAGATGACATCTCTCACCGCCCGGCGCCCGCCCTGCATCCTGGCAGTTCTGCCCTCACTCACTGTGCAGGCAGCAGAGAGATTACATCATCTCTCTGCTGCCTGACTCAGACTGGGACGCACGAATTGACAATCCCCATTCCCCACTTTAGCAGGAAAGTGACTATCTGCAACTTGTGGCAGGTGATGTGGCAAGTGGACAATCTGCAATGTGTGGCAGGTGACGTGGTAAGTGGACAATCCGCAACTTGTGGCAAGTGACAATCCGCAATGGGTGGCAGGTGGACAATTTGCAACATGTGGCAAGTGACAATCCACAGCTTGTGGCAGGTGACGTGGCAAGTGGACAATCCGCAACTTGTGGCAGGTGAGGTGGCAAGTGAACAATCTGCAATGTGTGACAGGTGACGTGGCAAGTGACAATCCACAACTTGTGGCAGGTGACGTGGCAAGTGGAGAATCAGCAATGTGTGGCAGGTGATAGTGGACAATTTGCAACGTGTGGCAGGTGACGTGGCAAGTGGTAATCTGCATCTGGTGGCAGGCGATGTGGCAAGTGACACACTCGGGGCTCCCACTGATTCTGCATTATGGTGAGTTGAACTATTTCATTTTCTATAACAATGTAATAATAGAAATAATGTGTTTCAAACATCCTGACACTATAATAACCATGGTGCCGTGATGATTGAAGCGCCAACATCAGCCATTTCCCTGATAAATTGCCCCCAAAAAAAGTATTTTCTGGCAGTGCCCCTCCCGAGACTAAACTCTGGATCCACCCCTGACTGGGAAGCTGCCCTCCAGCTGACCAATGCAGCAGTGGAAGAAGAAGAGCCCCCTCAATTCAGGGATGGTAATGTGCAAAAACTTCCTGGGGTGAAAAAGTCCCCTACGCTCAGAGGTTGTCCTGAACTCCACCCCAGCCATCAGGCTGACGTCCATCTTCAGGACATTCCAAGACAGAGGAGGGAATGATTTTCCCATCTCCATCATTCACAAAGAGATCCACCAGTGAAGAGACAGTCTTGTTCTGAAGTATAATTGCATGGGGGAATCAGAATAACGGTGTCCTTTCCCATGCCGATAAGACATTCAGTTGGAAGGGCCTGGAATGAAAATGGGCAAAGGAAACTGCCTCAAAAGGATGCTATCATCTTTCCCAGAATCAAGGCATTTGCCCTGGGGTAGAATCAATCTTCATGTCCAGCACCAGGCCTACATAGTCCCACCCCAAAGGTTGGAATAAGGCAGACTTCTGAAAATTAACCACTTCAATACCTTAGGGCATCATATGACGTCCTTGACTTTGTGTGGGGATATCTGAATGATGCCTGCAGCTACAGGCATCATTCAAATATCATTCTTTCCAGCTGGCGATTATGTGCAAGATGAGAACAATCATAACGTCAATTCCCCTCCTCCTGCCGCCATCTGGTGCTTCTCCGTGCCCTCCCGTGCCATCGGGGGCCCGGAGAAAGAATCAGCCAGCGCCGAGAGATTTCCGGTGACCAGATGGTCACCAGTCATCTCTATGACCGTCAGAGGTCATGCCCGGGTTCCCGGAAGTAAACAAAGCCGAGATCACGGCTGTCAGCATGAGATCGGTGAATTTTTTTTCTCGATCTCATGCTTTCCAGCCTGGAGGGGAGATGTGGGGTCTTATTGACCTCAGTATAGACCCCCCCCCCACTTAGTACAGACCCCTCTCCCTCAGTATAGAACCCCCACTAAGTATAAACCCCCTCCATCAGTACAGACCCCCCCTCAGTATAAACCACCCCCTCCTCCATTAGTACAGACCCCTCCCCCAGGACAAACTACCCCCCTTCATCAGTACAGCCCCCCAGGACAAATTACCCCCTCCATCAGTACAGCCCCCGCAGGAAAAACGACCCCCTTTATCAGTAGCACAGCCCCCCATCTGTCACAACATCGCAGAGGACATCCCCCCTCATCGCAAGCCGACACCCCCTCCCCGTTACCGCACTAGCTCGGGCGGCTCAGATACATGGAATATCCGGGCGGCAGCTGGAGAGGAGAGGACAGCATGCAGCTGCGCTGCCCGGGTGGAGAATGGACAGCAGCGCCGTAGTGAGAGACAGAGAAGGAGAACACCCACGGTCGCGGTGCTGGAAGTGGGTTTCCAGCTGAAAGCAAAAAAACTTCCAGAGTCAGCCAGGGCTTTCCTCACCCTTGGGATGGTGTCACCCCTGTAACAGGTGGCACCCGGGTGCGGACCGCACCCCCTTAGCAATGCCACTGCGTAAATATACAATCCGCCTGGCAATCCACGGGCCATCCTGCTAAGTACGCACCTTCCTGCTGTCTGGGGGGCTACTCCAGCCCTCCCCATGACTGGAAAGCGCAAATCTACTAAGAAGGCAGCTGCTCCAAACTCATGGCCTTCACCGCCGAACATTCGCATGACGGCCATCTGGTCACTGTCCTGCCTCTGTAGCGGTGCAGACGGATTCCTTGATGGTGGCGCTCGTGGCATCGAATCCGGAGGGATCCTCTGCAGTATCCTGGGCTGAACCAGAGCTACTGGGAGAGCAGTCGACCGCAATGATCCTGGCAGCCATTGCAGACAGTAAATCATCTGTGGAGGTGAAGACAGACACACTAATGATTGAATGTGGGCTGATAAGTTAGGATATGGACAAATTCAGGGGCCACTTTACTGAAGCAGAGCAACGCATCTCAGCGGTGGCAGATACTGCTGCCTCCGCTGCACAAACTGTGGTGGAACTGTAACAACAGGTCAAGATCCTTATGGCCCGTTCGGAGGACACCAAGAACTGTCTCCGGCACAACAATGTCCGGGTGGTTGTGTTTCCGGAAGGTGAGGAGGGCCCCAACCCTGTGGTGTTTGCTGAGGCCTTTTTTAAACAGCTCCTGGGCCTGCAACACTTGTCACCAGTGTACATTGTGGAGTGTGCACACAGGGTGCTCACTGGTCGGAGGCCTGCTGGTGCATCGCCATGTGACTTTCTGGTCCTCCTGCTAAACTTCAGGGACAGAGACTTGATCCTAACAGAGGCCCACAAACATCCTGAGCTTAAATATGAGAATGCTGTCATACACCTGTATCCGGATTTCTCTTCAGAAAAAAACGGCGCTCCTTTACTGATGTCTACAGGCGCCTGAGGGAGAAGGACCTGGTCTACAACATGCTATACCCTAGCCGTTTAAAAGTCAACCACCATGGCTCTGTAAAGTTTTTTGATCCCCCTGAGGATGCAGTCGACTGGCTGGATTCCATTGCCTAGCCTTGCGGTCAAGTTGCCTGTTCTCCATGTTTGGTGCCTGAGGGCTGGCGGGCGCATGATTACTTATCTTCTTGCTGTGATGGTGTTGGGAGTTGTGGTTCTCCATTAGAGCCCTGTTCTCCTACTGTGACTGCCTTCCCGGATAAGTGGATTGTGCTGAAGAATCCAAGCTTATCTTTCCGGAGTGGATGAACTCTCGGAACAATCCACTAATGTCTACTATGTTTTTGGGACTAAGGTTTCTCCGGCGTTTTTTTTCCCTTTTTGGTTTTGTTCGCCTGAAGCAAAAACAGTTGGGTTCTTAAACTGTTATTTTTTTTTTTGTTCTCCCAATATTTTTTTCTTTTGGGATCTTTTTCTTTCCAGTTTGTGTCTTGCCTTCAGAGCTTACACGAATGGGGGGACTTTTGTTTGCCTAGTACAGTATATGATGTGTAAATGCTGTAATGTGATGCTCAGTGGCTCTCTGTGTCCAGGTTCTTCCCCCTCAGTCCCCCGTATAAATTGGATTTCTCCTGTCCCTGTTATGTACATTACCCTAATTAATGAGTGATCCCAAACTCCTTTCATGGAATGTCCATGGATTAAACTCCAAATTCAAATGCTCGTTGGTCCTTCAATACCTTAAATCCCTGACCCACCTAACGGGCAACAAACCATTATCCCCAAACGGGAACTGGATACAGAAAGCTATACATTCCACTCATTCCTCATATGCCAACTCTTAATTCATAAGAAGTTATGTTCTATTGAGCATGTGGTAACTGATCCCCATGGGACATATATAGTAGTGGTCCTTACAATTGAATCTCAGCTACTAGCACTAGCAAACGTATATGTTCCACCCCCTTTCAAGCATGAAGTGCTATATCAGGTCCTGTCAAAGGTTGCCACTTTTGGCCCACTGAAGTTGCTTGTAGTTGGTGATTTTCATAACATCCTGAATAATGCTCTGGACACCTCTAACCCAACCTGGGTGCAGAACATGGAGCGTGGACATTGGGCGGACTCGGCAGGTCTAGAGGAGGTGTGGCAGTGCAAACATCCTTGCGAGAGAGGTTATTTCTATCTTTCCCATGTTAGTACCTCCTCCTCCTGCATTGATTTGGAGACTGCATTCGGGCTGGGTGACGGAGTCCTCCGTGGAGGCACTGGTCTCACCCCATTGAAAGGAACATTGGGATCACAATGAGGGCTCAGCCCGTAGTATGGGATGCGTTTAAGGCATCCACTCTATATGTATCGGCCATTAAAGCGGCCAGGGCTGAGCAAAATTCAGAATCTGAGGTGCTTCAGGCTCAGGAAATACAATGTGCAAAGACCCATGCTGAGGCCCCCTCCTCCCTAACGGAGTTACAAATGGCCAGAAAGGCCTTATTGGTTCACTTCCAAAACGTTACCCAGTGTACCTTTAAACATAGAGCTGAAGAATTGTTCGAGAAAGGGGACAAGAGCGGGAAACTGCTGGCCTGTCTGACTGAAGATGCTCGGGCGCATACAGCGTTCCCCTGCGTCTATTCACCAGAGGGTACTCTTGTGAGGAACAGGGAGAGTATCATGCAAGCTTTTGTTTCCTATTATTCAGAATTGTACTCTGCTATCCCAACATATGATCACCAGGTTCTGATTGAACTGCTGGATCCCCTTCAGATACCAATGTTGCCAGATGAGGTGGCAGCCAGTCTTGAGGCACCTTTCACTGACAAAGAATTGGCGACTGCTATTTCCTCCTTTCCTAATAAGTCACCGGGCCCTGACGGGATCCCCGCAGAATGGTACAAACAATATCTAGACCTTTTATCCCCCAGACTTCTACAACTCTATGGGAATTGTTTTGAAACAGGGATCTTACCAAATTCCTTTTATGAGGCTCATGTGGTATTACTCCCCAAACCTGACAAGGACCATCTCTTCTGTTCTTCTTAGCATAGCATTGTTAAATATGGATCTAAAAAGACTTACCAAAATAATTGCCAATAGGTTATTGAAAATTCTACACCATTTAATAACACCTGACCAGACTGGGTTTATGCCAAAGAAGGCTACTGCTATAAAATATCCAGGGGGTGTATACACATACTTAGTTGGATACGGAGACGTCATCTGGTGGGGCTCTGGTGTTTTTTGATCCCATCAATTGGGGGATTCATGACTCATGTATTGCAACGCATTGGGTGTGGTCCTACGTTCCTTAAATGGATATCATTGTTGTATGACCATCTGGTGGCGGCCCTCCTTTTTAATGGAGGGGTGTCGGGCGCCTTTCCAGTGTCTAGGGGCACCAGACAGGGGTGTCACCTTTTAGCAGGACTATGCACACTGGTTATGGAACCCCTGGCAATTGAACTGTGCTTCTCCCCCCAAAAATCAAGGAAATTGGTGTGGGCACCCTAACCGAGAATATAGCTCTTTATGCAGGTGACCTAGTTTTATTCATCAGGGACACTGGACCCTCTTTGCAAGCTGCACTGTCACTTCGAGGTAGATTTACAGTGGTCTCTGGTCTCAAGGTTAACTGGACTAAGTCCAAAATACTTCCCTTGCGTTCTCAGACCATACCTGGACAGGCTTACCTCAATAACCCCCTTTAATGGGTAACGCAAATTAAGTACCTAGGACTCCATATTTCAAACTCAGTGACTGACATCATTAGCCTTAATGTTTCCCCTTTGCTTGCCATCCTAAGAAACTCCACACCCGGAAAAATTTCCCCCTTTCTCTCATTGGGAAGATAAACATAATTAAAATGAAAATCCTGCCCTTACTACTATACACCCTCAGGAGCTCTCCAGTGTGGATTCCAAGGTCGATTTTCAAATCAATTGACAGCATGAGCTCGTCCTTTTTGTGGCAGGGAGGCATCCCCCACCTTAGATTAGCCACAGCAGCCATGGGGGAAAGGGGGCCTTGCGGTACCCAACTTTCATAAATACTTCCTTGCTGGCCAATTGACTGTGGCTCACCGCTGGCTGACCACTCCTCTGGATGATGCCTCAGTATCTCTAGAGGCTGCCTGTGTGGGTTCAATATGAGGCGGTTTCTCACCTTGTTTACAGGGGTCTGAGGGCTCCCTATCCACTGACAACCTCCATGCGCTCAGTGATAAGGGCATGGTCTTTGACTCAGGGACTGAGGCCATCTAGCCCTAGCAGGTTTTCCCCAAATCTCCCTCTATGGGAAAATCCTAATTTAAACACACCTTTTTGACTACCCAGACCCGATAATCTGGACTAAATATGGAATAAAGATTTTACATCACATTGTATTGAATGGTACCCTAATGCCATTCAGTGAATTGAAACTCTAGTACGATTTACCCAACTCACACTTTATTTACATTCAATTACATGCTTTTTGTTCCCGATTTGGCAGAGAGCCTCTTGACCATGAGCCCAGTGACTTAGAACTACTGACATGCAGCGACTCTTTACCTAAACCAGTCTCTAGCCTATACAAGGACCTCTTTCAGGAAACTGACAAATTGCTAGAGCCCTGCAGATGGGCTTGGGAAGCTGTAGTCCCGGGGTTGGACAGGGATGACTGGGGCGACATGTGGGGGGGACTGCATTTCAGTAACTAGTTTCTACCAGAGACAGACTGGTCCATTATAAATTCCTATATAGAATTTATCTCACCCCAGCTAGACTAGCCAAGATGTTTGGAAAACAACAATCTTTATGCTGGAGGTACTCTGCCCCCCCCCCCCCAGCAAACTTTATGCACATATTTTGCTATCGTCCTCAGGTTAAACCCTATTGGCAAGCTGTTGCATGCTGTATCAGGTCAGTCACTTCTATCTTGATTCCCATATCGATTGAAGTGTGTCTATTGCATCTGGTGGAACCTCTGGCCACTGCCAGGGCTATATGGACTCTTCTTACCCTATTGTTGTATTATGCTAAAAAGCGGCTTATTCTATGGTGGGAGTGCTCCTCGACTCAAACTTTGGAGTCCTGGAAGGCATTAGTCAACATGGCAGTTTCCTTTTACAAAGCTACCTAAGTGGGGAATTGACTAAATTCGACAAGGTTGGAGGGGGCTGGATGGCTTCCATGGACACGGCCTCAGATTAATTCCAGGAAAGTCATAGCTACTAATCCTTGGTATAGAATGTAAGACTGTAGTGAATGTGAAGGGGGTATTGATGATTACAGATTGACTAAAACGGATGTGTTGAGCGTTCTAAAGTGGGACATTGTTCTCTCCTCATTGGATCTTCATTGTTCCGGGGGGGATTGCAGTACTGGCAATATCTGGTAGGATTGCGCGGGGTGTCATGGAGCTATATCACGGTGTCACTATGTGGCTACCTCCGGCTGAAGGTTAAAACAATGAATGCATCTGTCTAGGCAAAGTTCTGTTGGTCTGGGGAGGGGTGGTTGTAGTCTTTTGTCCCTTTTTTTGCCGGTGGTTGATTTCCACAATCTGTGGCTTGTGTTGTCTGTATGTTATAAAATTTAATAAAGATAGATTTGCAAAAAAAATAGAAAGGAAAAGAGCAGTGCCAAGTGCAGCAGTTAAAGAGGTTGTAAAGCGCGGGGGGGGGGGGGGGGGATGGGGGCCCATTTCTTCAGTGCGCATGTGCCCATGACATCAGCAGCAGCGCATATACTGAAAATCTCCTAAACTGTGTAAGTCTAGGAGATATTTAGGGTACCTACGGGTAAGCCTTGGTATAGGCTTACCTGTAGGTAAAAGTGATGTTACAGAGTTAACAACCACTTTAAGTACATTTATTTCAATGTGAAGAATTAAACTCCGTGTGGCACGTGTTCACACATGCATTGCATTCATTACATTGAAATAAACGGATTTAAAGTGGTTGTAAACGCTGTTATTTTTTATAGGGGGAAAAAAAACAAACAAACAAAAAAAAAAAACGAAACATGTTATACTTACGGTACTTGCTCTGTTTCAGTGGATTTGCACAGCGGAGCCTGAATCCTCTTCTAGGGTAACTCTTCTGTGATCCTGGCCCCTCCCTCCTGTTCAGTGCTCCCACAGCAAGCAGCTTGCTATGGGGGCACCTAAGCTGAGTCACAGCACCCTGTGTCCATTCTGACATGGAGCCCCACCCCCTCTCTCCCCTGATTGGCTAGCTGACTTTAATCGCAGCTGGAGCCAATGGCGCTACTGCTGTGTCTCAGCCAATCAGGAAGGAGAAGCTCAGACAGCTGAGACACTCGTGGACCTCGCTGGACAGAGAGGGACCACAGGTAGTGTTAGGGGAGCTGCTGCACATAGGTTTTTTTATTTTAATGCATTCAGAGAAAAAGCCTTCTGCCTTTAAACCCACTTTAACTTCTGCTGCTCTCTCCCTTATATCCTTGCAGAGTAACTTCTAGCTCCTATTAGAGCCAGCAGCCATTTAGCTTTAGCACCTATACCAGAGACTATCATTTCACTCTGAAACTTATTTAACAGACTCTATAAATCAGCCTATTCCCTTTCCATCCAGCTTACAGTGTGCCATGTGTTATTGCTTGTCTTTATCAGACACATGCACTGATGATCTGCCACATTGTGAGTTGCATTCTTCACACTGAAAAAAGTAATTAATTGCGGCACTTAGAAGGCCATATGGCAGCGCCACAAATTGATAGTGGTGGTCTTCCCTATAAAGCAAAAATAGCTATAACTTACCTTTTCTAAAGCAGATCCAGTCCAGTGTGCAGGAGAGAACTGACAACAGCTGTGACATGCCTGGGAAGTGATGTCACCCATAGAGTTACTATGGAGCTGCCTTTGTCGGCTGCCTATTCTGCACACTCCCACACACTAAAGCTGCCACTGACAGCTCAGCGTGGGTATGGACCAGAGCAGCTGCGGAACAGGTAATTACAGCGTGCTCAGAACAGCTGTCGACTAATTGGTACACAAATACGCGATCGCTCGGCCCCAAAGCCCACCCGCCGAGAGGCCGCCTATTTGCGTATTTTCAGTGCCTAGTGGTTAAAGTAGTTGTAAACCCTTACATATACCAAGTGAAGTGACTGGTCTTGGGTGATACACCGCTGAAACAAATCTTTCAACATAAGTACCACCAATTTATCTGCAGTCCACTAAACATCAGTCCAGAAATTATAAAGTTCATGTTCATTGTTAGAAAAAAAAAAAAAAGAAGGGAAAAAAAAGGGGGGGCGCGTAGAGCTGTTAGTCTGCAGAGCTCAGTGAGGAAAGCTCTGAGAGCTGATTGAAGGGAATGGACACGCTCCCTGCACAGAGAAACAGAGCTGAGGCTGGCAACCAGCTGGCGCTCTCTTACAGCCCCCTTTTTTCGCTTGGTGTCAGGAAAACTTATCAGAAGTGACTTTTAGTTTAGTGCTTTTCATTGAGACAAGTACACACTATAGAGGGATATGTTTTGTGCATATTTAATTTCTGAGGTTTACAACCACTTTAAAATTAGGCTTCTAGCCAATTAGCTTTAAAGTGCCACTAAACCCACATCATAAAAAACGATCAATACTGTATTACATGCTAATCATACTCACCCAGTCACAATGAGATTTTTCTGTATTCTGCAAAAAAAACACAACAAGCATGTCCCCAATTCAGTTAGGGATTTTGCAGTTGTGGTGGCAACTCTGCACATGCTCAGTTTTCAGTGAGTTTTTTTATGCTGAGCATTGCCTCGCCATCACATCTGAGCAGCCCTTGTAACTATGGAGTCACACATGTGGGTGTATATACGGTGGTAGATGACAGCCCACTCCTTCCCTCCTCCATGCCCACTAACCAGCTAAAAAAAAAAAATGGGGGCAGGATATGAAATGTAGATTTATGGAGGCTTCACCTCCCTCTTATTCCAAGACACAGGTTGGAAGGGTGTGACACAGTCTGTGACTGGCAGAAATCTACTCACACCATGTTATTTCCACAAAATAAAGATTTGATTTCATACATATACACATTTGTATACAAATTAAAAACAATTTTACTCTGTATTCCAATTTTTTTTTTAAAAAAGCTAACGTGACCAGCAGCAGAGGACTAGAAGCTCCTTCTGCTTATGTTTCCCTGCAGACAGGATAGGAAAGATCTGGGTCATGTGACATCTGTATATCAATTAGGAAAATGGTACTTTATTTTAATTAAAAAAAAAATTTCAGTGCCATCATCCACAGAAACAGAAGGGACAATGTAAATTAAACAGTGTGCATTTTTAGTATTCACTTTAATACCAGGACTTTGTGCATTAGAACCCCAAGGGTCTTATTATTTAAAAAAAAACTGCTGGATCCACCAGAGGCCTATTCAATTTCTTAGTAAACTCGCTTTCCATAGTATATTGTGCAAATCATTTTGGTGGAGCAAACACCTTTAGGTGAACCCAGTCCATATATAAAAACACACCCTTTAAATAGGGATGTACAGGGAAGGATTGGAGGAATGCTGTGGCAGCTGCCAGGACCCAAACGCGTAACCTTAGGGACAGGGGATTCTGGAAGAGGTGATTTTTAATTGGTATGGACCTCTTTCACAAAATAATCCACCAAGGCCTTTGGTGTCTGAGATAGGACCGGACCCTGGGATCCCTCAGGAGGAATTAGCCTCGTGTCCATCCTCTGAAAAATGTATTCCTTTCCACCTCCTCATTCTGCAAAAAGGGAAGAGGAGCATTTGTTTGCAACCCAGACCGCAAAGGATACTGTGGGATCACAACCCTCAGGAACAGACCTCCAGGGGAGGTATTGCAAGTCAAGCTTCAGCCACATTCCTCTCTGCCTAATAAAAAAAGGTATCTGGGACCCTGTATTTTGGCAGCAGAATGTACCGCTCCGCCCCTAAACACAACCCAATAGTGCTCGGGGCAACCAGACCATGTGAACAGACTACAGCAAGCACACTTAAAATATATAGTATACTCAACAGGCTCTAAACTTACCCTTACTACTCATTGACCCTACCACTGCACCAAAACTAAACATCTTCTACAGCTGCCACTTTAAATAAATATTAGGGCTGCGACTAACGATTATTTTCATAATCGATTAGTTGGCCAATTATTGTTTTGATTAATCGGTTAATAACCTTAAAAAAAAAAAAAAGTGTGGTGTATAATTTAGTTAATATGTAAAGTTTTAAAAAAGGCAATTCATTCTTAAATATCTCTATGCAGTGGTAAATAAAAAAAGGCCAACTATATGGTTAGGGAGCAAAATATCTAATCCAGAATAACAGACAGAAGAGATATACTGTATATACTATAAGAGGAGATATACTGTATATACTATTAGAGGAGAGATAAGAACGTTTGTTCGATTTTCTAATCGTTAGTGGGGTCAAATCGACGTTCATTTTCAACCACAGTAATGGGAAAATTTGGAAATAAAAAACTTCTTGGTGAAAGGAATTATCAGACAGTGTATGTGGTTTTTCGTTCAGAAATTACAATTATTTTAAAAACAGAATGTTAAAAACAAGTGAAAATTTCAAACATTCTTTCATCGATTGTACAAAGATTTTTCGTCTGAATATTCTCATCTGAAAATTGATCGGTGTGGCCAGAATAAGGCTCGGTGCACACCTATGCAGTTTGCTTTTTAATCTGTTTCTGCAGTGCTCTTTGTTGTGCGTTTTGATTTTTGCACATGTGATTTTGCAGCGATTTGCGGTTTTGCATTTTTTTTGGCCAATTTGTTGGGCAGATTAAAAAACACAAATTGCTGCAAAATGCATTACACGCTTTTCTGCAGCTTCTCCATTGAAGTATGTTGAACCAAAAAAGCACTGTTTTGCGTAAAAAAAAAAAAAGTCACTGACGCTTTCCAAATACGCAGCGGCTGAAAAAGCATAGATGTGAACATGTCCCATAGGAAACCATGTAAATGAACTGTAGTCCGTTTCTGCAAAAAGCAACAAAAAACACAGATGTGAACCAGGTGTAAGACGTTTAGTAACATAACGGGGTTAAAAAAAAACGAATATTAGCCCTTTATATCCGTGATGAAAATCTCCACTCTACAGGTATCTCCCCTAGCTAAGACCCCATGTCAACAGGTACAACTGACACTCCCCCTATTCAAATCTGCTACTACAGACAAAGTTGCTAAACTCCTTTCTATCGCCCACCTAACCACCTGTCCCCTGGACCCTCTCCCTCTCCCTCTCAAATGCTACGGTCACCCCCTGACTCCATCCTACACTCTTACCCACATCTTCAATCTCTCCCTCACATATCTGGCATCTTCCCCAATGCTCTAAAACATGCACTGGTCACTCCCATACTTAAAAAGCCGACCTTGGAGCCTACCAATCTCAACAGCCTACGCCCTATCTCCTTGCTCCCTTTTTCCTCTAAACTACTTGAGCGCCTGGTTTAAAACCAACTGAGTGACCACCTCATTAAAAACAACCTTCTTGATCCCCTTCAATCTGGATTTCGCCATCAACACTCCACAGAAACTGCTCTTTTAAAACTCACAAATGACCTACTAACTGCAAAAACCAACGGACACTATTCTGTACTCCTACTTCTGGATCTTTCAGCTGCCTTTGACACGGTTGCCCACCCCCTCCTCAAAAAAAATTTACTCCCTCGGTCTCCGTGACTGTGCTCTTCAGTGGCTCTCATCCTACCTATCCCAACACACATTCAGTGTCACAATTCTACTTCCTCCACTCCTCTTCCCTTCTCTGTTGGGGTCCCCCAAGGTTCTGTTCTTGGACCTCTTTTATTTTCAATCTACACCTCTTCCCTGGGGCAGCTGATAGCCTCTCATGGCTTTCAATATCATTTCTACGCCGACGACACACAAATCTATCTCTTCACCCCTCAACTCACTCCATCAGTCTCCTCACGCATCACTAACTTACTAACCGACATATCTGTATGGATGTCACACCACTTCCTCAAACTCAACTTGTCCAAAACCGAGCTTATAACATTTCCTCCCCCACGTGCCTCTTCCCCTGACTTCTCTGTCAAGAGCAATGGCAAAATCATCCACCCCGTCCCCACATGTCAGGGTGCTAGGTGTTATCCTGGATTCTGAACTCTCCTTTCGGCCCCACATCCAATCGCTTTCCAAAGCTTGACGCCTCAACCTCCGCAACATCTCTAAACTACGTCCCTTTCTAACCAATGAAACCACAAAGCTCCTGATTCACTCCCTGGTTATCTCTCGCCTTGACTATTGCAACTCCCTCCTCATTGGCTTACCTTTAAATAGACTATCCCCCCCTTCAGTCCATCATGAATGCTGCTGCCAGACTCATCCACCTTACAAATCGCTCAGTGTCTGCTACCCCTCTCTGCCAATCCCTCCACTGGCTACCACTCACCCAACGAATTAAATTCAAAATACTAACAATAAGTTACAAAGCCATCCACAACTCTGCCCCCAGCTACATCACTAGCCTAGTCTCAAAATACCAACCTAATCGCCACCTCCGTTCCTCCCAAGACCTTCTGCTCTCTAGCCATATCCGCCTCCAGAACTTCTCCCGAGCCTCGCCCATCCTCTGGAATTCGCTACCCCAATCTGTCAGACTGTCTCCAAATTTATCCACCTTTAGGCGATCCCTGAAAAAACTTTCCTCTTCAGAGAAGCCTATCCTGCCTCCATCTAACAACTGCACTATTTTCTCCATTAGCTCATCCCCCACAGCTATTACCCTTTTGTATAACTTGACCCTCCCTCCTAGATTGTAAGCTCTAACGAGCAGGGTCCTCGGATTCCTCCTGTATTGAATTGTATTGTACTTGTATTGTCTGCCCTAATGTTGTAAAGCGCTGCGTAAACTGTCGGCGCTATATAAATCCTGTATAATAATAATCATAATAATAATAATATAGTACAAAAAAAAAGCAAATAATCACTACTGTAAGGGGTTCATTTTTTTACTGTAGAACTGTGAAAGAAATATCTACAGTAGTGATTTGCTCTTTTTGTACTATAAAGGGCTAATTTTAGTATTTTTTTTAACCACATTGTTACTGGACGATTAATCGATTATGAAAATAGTAATCGATTTCATAATCGATTCGTTGTCCATTAATCGATTAGTTGTTTCAGCCCTAATAGATATGAAATAAAAGTCAGAAAATCTACCACAATCTATACAGCAGAGGTAAATCGTGGTGCTGGCATTTCTTAATCCACTAAACACCCAGTGATAAGAAAGGTGTAAAATAGTCCAAAATAAAGGCGTCCACAGCTGGAACAGTAGAGCAATGAGTCCATGCAGGAACACAGATGAAAAAGATGTCACCTCTCCCTGTACACTCACCAGAGATAATTGCCTCACACGCTCATGTTTTGGCAAGCAGACATTGTACCCCTCAGGGTTATGGACAATCCCAACGTCTCCTCCACTCTAATGGGGCAATGGAAAACTCCCATCCCTCTGTTGCGAGATCTCCCTTCTAAGGCCTGGTTTTAGAGAGAAGCAGCAAAAGAATTTTCATACAATATGGGGAGCAAAAACATCTATTGAAAAGGTCTAGGAGCACCTTTTCAATCCAGAGAACACCAAGCAATATTCTCTTTTGGATTGAAAAGGTGCTCCTGGACCCTTTTTAATAGATGTTTTTGTCTCTGGTCCTTCAGGAGATACAACACTAGGGATACGACTAGGTTCATCAGGAACTGCTGACGACATAAATGTTCCCTTCCCTACAGCGTTAGTCCCGCTCCTCTTTGAAGACATTTACAAGCCACAAAAAGAGTACCTGGGTGTAGTATTAACACACCTCAGAAGGGAGACCCTTTAATAGGGCTCATCAAGCCCCTATGCAACTATCCTGCCAAAGCACCTTTAGCCTGCCAAGCAACACCTGGTGACTCACGTGACCCAGGTAAGGAGAAATGAACCGCTGCAAATGCCTGGTTCAGAGCCTGCTTTGTGTCCCACAGCTGCCCTCTGGAAGCACCGCATGCTTGGCATACACAAGCTTGAATAACCTGACTGTGTGCCAGAATGTTCTGCGAATGCACGCGCACATGCACGGTCCCAAAAGGGCACGGCAGTATTCGCATATGACGCAAATCTTTATGTGCCCAGATAAAGGCTATGGCGCATATGCGGCTTGCGAGCACCATTTCCGCCAAACTGCCGACCACAGCAGCGCTCTTGCAAATGCACTTGCGCTATGGTGAACAAAGGCAAAAAGGCGCACAGTCGTGCCGCCACTAAACAGGTAAAAAACAGCCAGACACAAGAAAAAAAAAAAAATAAAAAAAAAAAAAAGGAAAAAAGGGTACACTTTTCAGACACCCACAGCTAGCCCAAAACTATGGTCACCACACATAGGTGTCCAGCCTCTAGCTAGCTTGACTGATTGTAACAATCACTGGGACACCTCACAATAAGTAAATAAGGTAGTTTTTACTTACCCGTCCAGGCGCAGGGCAGCTTAGAAACTAGAAACTAAGAGCCTAATCTTCACCCATCACAGCGGATCCCTGTCACTTGAGGACCTTCAAAGATTGGGTACCCTTTTCATGTTTAGGGTCCACTCCCTTGGACCTGTACAGCACCCTGCAGGAATACCTTAGCGCTGTGGTGTCCAGGATCCCACTTCACAGGGTCCAGCAACTGGAAGTCGCATTACAGACAAAATCTTGCAGGATCTTGAGTTGTCTTTGCAAGACTAGGGTACCATTTATCTAAGCATATAGCCTGTGTCAAATGGATCCGATCGGTCAAACCCTTGATTCATTTAAGAACCATTTGTGGGACTAGAGACCTGGAGCTCAGAGAGCTCAAACAAATGTGCCCAGCCACCTCGCAGACACTGGTAAAAAAACTGAAGTACTTCCTGTATACAGTAGTGTATTTAGGTTTTGTGCTGCCCTAGGCCTGACTAAACTTGTGCACCCCCCAATTTAAATATGACCCACCCCTTCCTGTCAAGGCCACACCCCTTGCTGTTTAAGACCCACCCTGAAAATTGAGTGGTGACACTAGTTCTGAGGGCAGGGGGGGGGGGTGAGGATTCCCTTGATTTGCATAGATTTCCTCAAACGTCCTGTTTGGCTATGGGGCAGAAAGTAAAGGTAAATCTCTGCAATGGGATGGGGATGGTAAAAAATAAACTGACAGCGGATATAACACTTCCTTACTCTATCCAAAATGGATAAAAAAAAAGTGTTGCCTATAGTTCTACTTTAAGCACAAATTTCTGATAATTTTTTGGAGAGGACTAAGAAGATATAGATATAACCATGCCAATGGTGCAGCAGAAAAAATATAGCACAGGGAGGAAGGTTTGTGGTCCAGGATGAGAGGACAGTCAAATTAGAAGTGGCACCCCCCCACAGTTGCGGAATGCCAGCTGCCTGCATACCGGAAGCAGTGAGGCCGATTTATGGGGGCGCTAGACTAATTTGCCTCTCAGCCCAGTCCACCCCATAAGACTGATGCTACACTAACAGGGTAACGCAAGCCAGTGGGGACTCTTTCCCTGCTGCCGCCCTGCAAAGTGCTGCTCTAGGCCTGGGCCTTGTCGGCCTAGGCCAGGATTTAGCGTTGCCTGTATAGGAGGGGTTATATAGGGGCATAATTTCCTGTCTAAAAACCTTTGGTCTACCAGTGTCCATTCACCTGGAGATGAACTATAACCCAGTAGGTAATGAATATTAGCCCAACTCTGTGTCCCATGATGTATGAAAAAAAATTTCTTTTTTGGATATTACAGCAAAAAGTAAAAAATATTGTTTTTTCAAAATAGTCGCTCTTTTGTTTATAGTGCAAAAAAATAAAACCACCACAGGAGGTGATCAAATATCACCAAAAAAGCTCTATTTGTGGGGAAAAAAAAGGTCAATTTTTTTTGGGTACAACATCGCACGACCGCGCAATTGTCAGTTAAAGTGACGCAGTGCCGTATGGCAAAAAATGGCCTGGTCATTAAGGGGAATATCTTCCGGTCTGTAAGTGGTTAAAGGGTAATATTGCCCCCCCCCCCCCCCCCCAGGGTTCTGCCACCTGGGGAATACACTACCAGGGATCTCACCAGTACATGCAGCAGTAGCTTCACGGGTTCAAAACTTCATCTTGGCAGGCACAGGCTTTTAGCCTTCAGGGAAACATTTTAGGGACTCACCACCCTGGACTTGTAAAGCACCCTACCAGTCCACCAGACAATAGAAAAATCCCACAACGCTGGGTCCAGGGCCAAGTGTCAAAAGATCATATTGCAGGTCATCCCTGCATGACCAAAGCAGGGTGTGGGTACCATTTTCCTTGGCAATTTTAGCCATAGGCAAGAGATAAATTAATTATATGCATCTAGTGCAGAGACTGCATGGGCATGATCATCACCTAAGACACTAGCCAAAAAAAAAACAAAAAAAAAACGAAGCTATGCCTAGCTGTGAGGGGGTTTTGCCTTCGTGGGGATTTCCTGTCTTTTAGTGCCAGTATCCAATTACCTGAAGGTGGTAGCATAACCTTATAGTAATGAATACGAAGATACCTCATGTCCTGTTATATACAATAAGGAAAATAGGTCCTTGTAACACTGACAAACATTTTAATACAAATGTTGGAGTGGAGGTCTAAAATGGTATTCCAACGTGTGTAACCCTTGTACAGCAGTATAAAACTGCATATGATTAGCAAACCTTCAACTGGGAGGAAAGAGAACAAGGCCCACCAAAAAAAAAAAAGCACATGAAAGAAAAAAAATTGCAGAGAATCACATGCATTAAAAGGTTTTCCATGTTTTATAATAATTTTGTACAAAAAGATTAAAGCTGACCAAACATACAATTTTCTTATTCAATTTCCTTTAGATTTACCTTCAACTATGTAGTGCAAGGGCCTGACTGATTGCATACAAATTGAAAGTATTTAGGTTTGACCTCTTGTTATATGGTTTTGGTAAATCCAAATAAAAAAAAAAATTGTACAAGAAAAATATATAAAGCATGGCCAGCCTTAGGAGTGGTCAGGATAAAATGTCCCATCTCAGAGACTGAGTTTCAATAGCTAGATCATCAAACCAACCACCAAGCAGCAGGACAGGAGATCAGTCCATAAGAAGCATATGCAGATTAGTCTTGCATCAAGTTGAACTGACACACCAAGTGCACTTGCGGCGTTCCCCAAAACAGACATGTTTCAGAACACTTCCGGATGATGGAGCCATTTCCCCCTCTGGGTGCAGATATTAACTTCTGAAAAAGTCTACCAGCCAGATTTTTTATTCCCCCTGGAATCACTGACACAGCAAGCTCCACCTAGAACAAGAACTCTACCCAACACTCCAGGTAGCCGCCAGATGATTGATTAGAACCACAAATGTGCCACTGCCAACTGAACCCAGTCCAGACCATTCAGAAGGGGAAGGCCAGCAAAGTAACAAAAAAAATATTTAATAACCGTACATTTATGAATAAAAAGTTATACTGTTGATATTTGCTTATGCTATCACCTGACTATTGGCAACCAAAAACTGTTAGACAACATAGGATAAACCCACCCACAATCGGAATATTTCAGCTTTTTGCTGTATCCTCAGTAGAGTGAATGTTTTCAAAGAAAGGAAGACCTCCATTCTAAAGAGACACTAAGCGCAAATGGACAGGTCTCTTATTGGATTCAATCTGAAATTTTATGCCAACATACAAAGCCTCAAAGGAGTTGGTGTCTTCAGCTAACCCATAGCCATCTGTCCTTTGTCGTATATTAAATGTTTCATATAGAAACAGTATAGATATATACTTGACACTCATTCATTATATATTTCCCCTTTAAACATGACAGATGTTACAACTTGTCTAAAAATTTAAGAACATCAAGCAAAAGACTGTTAGCTCCGTATGTATATTTATTGAACAATTTTTTTTTTGTATGAATTATTGCGCTATTGGTAATTTTCAGCACCCTTCTAAAAAATCCCCATTATCACGTGCATGCCAGCTGAAACTAATACTCACAACCTGGGAAATCTGGAATTTTGAAGCTGGAGAGAAGAGTTTAACAGACACGAATAACTCCTGTCACTTTGGTGCCATATTACATGCACTGGTGGCAGTGACCACTGCAGTTAGCATTTTTTTTGTTTCTTTGGTTGCTGTGTTCAAGGTTTTCACCTGCTGTTATAATGGCTTTTACACATTATAGCAACCCTTTACAGTAGGTGCTGTGACATTAACTATTGCTTTATATAGGTATACATTTTAATATTAGTAAACAAAAAGAGCAGCGAACCCTTTGCACTTTACAAATAGCAGCATAATACACATATCTGCACACAAACAAGAATCTGTATCTACAACTGCTCTTGTCTTAATACATAAAAAAACCCAAGAACTGAAAAATTATTAATATCCAATGTTTATCCGACTTCAAAAAGGATGCCTAAGAGGATTAAGAGTACAGTTTCGCCACAAGGTCTTTGAAGCTTGTATGAAAATGAGGTCTACTCTGTCTACCAAGAAACAGCACAAACCAGCATGTAGTAAAGCTGCAGTGTATGCTCTGGGCATTTTGTAGAACCATCTTAGCACAAAATACACATAATAGGGAGGTCTTTTGAAGGGCATTTTCAGCACACATCACAGGTGAAGCATTTTTAACCATTTAAATTGTGCACCAACAATTGCTTTAGGTTGGTAGTAAAATATAAGGTGACTTAAGGTAACACACAAAAAAACATGTACTTTATGTTTTATGTATATTAAAATAGACAAAGGAACCATACATACAAAAATCAAAAGACACAAATAATTAAAAAAAAAAAATACTGAAGCACAAATATTGAACAGAACTGGGAAAAAAATACATATAAAGCTTTTGCAAGATCAACAAGAAAATAAAGACAGGTGGTACTGGAACACAGAACAAGCAGTGCTCTGCATGACCTTCAAGTTTTTTTTTCTTTACACACAAGAAAAGGCACCACTGAGGAGTAAATCTCTGCAACAATTTGTTGAAAAAAAATTTACATGCTAAACCTCAAATGTGGTCAGAATGCAGATATGAACTGTAGTATTGAAAGTATAACTAAAATACTGCAGTCTTTCTTCCACTGTCAAATCAACATCGAAACCTTTTCAACTCTTGCAGAATATGGTAAATTTAACATGCACGCTTGACATAAAAAAAAAGTGACATTAAAGTTATGAAGAAAAAAAAAAAAAAGATAAAAGCTTTGAAGCCAAGAATGCTGCACCAAAGTCCACTGCCTGAATAAATGCTTGGTGCACAGATAAGTAAAACAAATCATTACATTTCTGTACAAGCACCTCAAAATAAGTGCATGATCCCTTGCGTAGAAAAAAAAACAAAAAAACAATGTTCACAACATAACTCACAACATACATGTCCAGAGCTATATTGTTTGCCATTCATCCAATGAAGACTGAATATGGAAGATTGGAGCGTTGTGTCTGATCACATCGAATCATGAAAACGGCTTGAACACAACAAACGCTTGGAGTGTAGTATGATTGCTGCATTGTCTGCTGCTTATTCATATTTTATTGTGACACTGGCCACACCAGAACAGTAATGAACATCTAACAGTGCCAAGTAATAAAGGGATTAATAAAAAAATATTTCATTTTTCTTCTAGCCTGCTTGCACAAAATATCCCTGCCAGAGCAGGTTCTAGTGGGTCTGCGCAAGTCCAAATTCAAGTTGTAGATGCCAGTGATTTAAGAGGGTGCTTCGGCACCCTAACTTACAAATGCCCATAAACCTTGCACAATGCCCCTTCTTTGTAGTGTCTTCCGTTAGTCTTTTCTCTCTAGTTTTTGCCACATTGTCCCTTCTCCTGAGGAACTAGTGATAGCACATCCAGCCAACATGAAGCAGAAGGAAAGAAATTAGCATGACTTTGGACTGGGTTTGCTTGTGCTGGAAGCTTGGCCATAGTGCACGATAAGGGAAACTAAAAGCTTAGCTCGAGTCTTTATTTACCAAAAAAAAAAAAAAAAACACAACAATGGCAAGTCATCACACAGTACTCAACTAGTAGGCACCAGTGGCAAGAGCAGGGTCTGGAGACTTAGCATTTCAAAATGTTATCTCAGGTAACATGATGGAGCATATGGAGAAGCAAAACAAGTGTGTATACAGTTGCCAAAGTGCATTTATATTTCCTCCACGCCATGAGCAAAGATCATAACCAGGCCAGGCTCCAGCACCATGTCCTCTCCCATATGTTGGTTCTCACAGGCCATAACCACAACAGCCTGCTTTCCTGGAATCCGCTTTGCCACATAGTTCTCGTAATACCTCCGGTTCATCTGTCGTGTCTCAAGTGTAGCTAGGCCCTGCGGCCAGTTGCGCTCATGGGCATTTTCTATGAGCTCATTCACTATGGATGCTGGGCAGCCACTTTCTACTAGTGAGCGTTTGATGACAGCTTGTAACACAGCGTCTGGCGTTGAGATCATTCCACCCCACCGAGTCACACGTGCAGGTTGTAAAGAGTTTACCCACCTGTGTGGGAGAATGTAATCATTACACAAGTCAGACAATCATTTCAAATCCTTACATTCCCTAACACATAAAAGTCATGTGACAGATTCAAGCACTACTTGCAATGAAACAATGAAGGAGCTTACTAGAGACAACTATCAAGTGCTTCATAAGAACCACATATAACTGCTGGTTCTGATTTAGAAACCTGCCTATCTATGCTTACCATTATATGCTGTAGTCTTGAGGATTTGACCAAATTAAAACAAAATCTGCGGCGCAAGATCAACACCTGGGGTGGTTCCCTTCCTGATCAGGTCTTAGGCTGGATTCACACCTATGCAGTTTTAGTGCTTTTTGCATATTTGCACTACAGAACGTGTTCCATAGGAAACCATGTTAAATGGACTGTAGTGCAAATCTGCAAAATGCAAAAAGCACTAAAACTGCATAGGTGTGAATCCAGCCTTACACTCGCCTACCTCTGAGTCCATCCAGATCCAGGGGAAAAAAAAACCCAAAAACAGAAAAAAGGACCGTTTCCATACAGCCATCCCAGGTCCACCCCTGACTGCTGTGTAAATGTGGACCCAAATTGAACCAGCAGCAGAGATGTATTTAAAAAAAAATAAAACGCTGACATCTGCTCACAGGTCCCCCCTGCTGAATGGAGCAGGCCATCACCATGTCAAAAGGCCCTAAAAGAGATTTGGCCTCATAGGAGCTCTATCATATAGGCATTATCAAGCCAATGTACCCAATGTCAAAACAGAAATATTCAACAGTCTTCCTAAGTCAGTGATAGTGAACCTTGGCACCCCAGATGTTTTGGAACTATATTTCCCATGATGCTCATGCACTCTGCAGTATAGTTGGGCATCATGGGAAATCTAGTTCCAACACATCTGGGGTGCCAACATCACCATCACTGTCCTAAGTGAACAAAAGGGGTCACGGCAATAAAACAGGATGACTGGCTTTGAGAGAACGTTACTAGGAGAGGACCAACTTTGGCTTTGTGTACATAATATTCACTACCTGTACCCAAATCTAGTTTATAACCTTTTCCATGTCATTCAAATGTGTTTTATACCTTTCGTAAATGTAACCTTTTTTGCATTTCCTTATGATTCCAGATTAGGACCTCTTTACCATAAAAATTAGCCAGGTCAATGAGCTGAACCCAAAAATGACCAGCCAGTTAATAACTTCTAATCTATTTCAGTGGCAACAGATGCACCCAATTTCAAACGAAAATGTAAAATTTTTATCAATACCACTACTTACTCAAGAATTTCATTATACTCTATTGTTTCCTCCAAGTTCTGAAGATTAGGGTTGGCACTGCGGATTGCTCTCATATATGCCTTCAGTAGCTGGATGTCCCGTTTCTGTTAGAAGGTTAAAAAAATAAATAAAAAAGAAAAGAAAGGAAGAAGAGCTAGCTGTAGTTTACACACTCCTATATACCATGAAGCTTTGCAATTTTAAAGAATGACAAGCAAAATGCAGCACTACACATAATATCTTAAAATCAAATACATTTATTCACACACCCCCCCCCCCAATTGCCAGTGAAAAGAATCAAAAATATTCTATATAAAGAGGTTTCAAAATGTGTATTTCCAACTTAATTATTAAATACTATGAAGGACATCACAGGCAATTAGAAGTGAGCACAGTCTCTGAATACCACCTCTTAAATGCCAACCCCTGGCGCTCTAATAGCCACAGCATAAGGTGGCTTAGAATGCATTTACCACTGATGTGTTGTAATGTAATGTCAGCAACCTTTAAACAGCTTGACAGTTTTTACCAGATACTACAGCTCCTTTTGTACTTGTGGTCCCTGCTTATTTCAGTGCAATTTGTAAATGGCCAGGAGTAGAAATAAAAAAAAAAAAAAAAGAGAAAAAAAGAAGAAACCTCATTTATAACCCCTTGCCACCGCCTGGCATTCTTTAACATGGTCTTAACATCGGTAGGTAGAGGTGGACGCCCTGATTAATTGTCTGCTGTGATTGGCTGTCACAGTGCACACATGATCAGGAGTTGCCAATTGTAAGTAATGACCAGGAGCTGACCTCAGCATGATCACTGTGCTGGGAGTGTGCTATGAGTGCACTTTGCATAGAATTATTATATTTTTACTAATATACAGGGTTTTTATAGCGCCAACAGTTAGCACAGTGCTTCTCAAAATGAAGGCAGACTGTACAGTTACAATACAATCCAAGAGGAAATCGGAAGGCCCTGCTCTTCCTAAAAGAGTCAAGTGATACAAAACAGTGACTATAAGATGAGCAGGTGGAGAAAATACATTTGTACTTGTTAGGTGGGGGCTGAATAGGCTTCTCTAAACAGATGAGTTTTCAGGATTGCCTAAAGGTGGCTAGAGTAGAATGATGGTTTCCTGTGGACATGTGTGCAGTGGCTGGGTGGCTGGTTAAACAGTTACTACACAGCAACTTTGAATACATTTTAAAACCCCTTAAGCTATGGAAATTATGGTAACTGGATTTGGGCTTTAAACAAAGTGGTGTTCATTTAGCTACATTGAGAATTCCAGTAAAAAATAAATTAAAACTAAAACACAGTAGACTATTAAAACTTATACAATTACGACACTGGATATCCCCCCCCCCCCCCGCCCACAGTAGTTGTCCTATCCAACTCGAAACAATCCAATTTTTAGTTGTCAAAAGATTAGGGCGTCAGAAGCTCTGTCACGTTTTTGTTGCTATCCGTGTCCTTATTAGGGAGTTAATCAACAAATCATCACAAGATGTAGCAAAACTGAATATTCAGATTCCTGCCCATGCACATTATTGATCTTCTCAAGTCAAGCTACTAATGGAATCAAACAATGTTCTCGCCGTGATCCGTAATATAGGAGGACTCCCAAAACAAACTGAGAAAAATATTAATCCATATTCTGGGTTCGGAAAAGCATATTCGGCCAATTAATTTTGCGCTCCCCTATTGTAAAAAGGAAAACAAGCTCACTGGTCGGACAATACAGACACTCAGAACATTCTTTAGATGCTGAGAAAGGATGACATACGCGGAGAAAAGTATAAAGTATACTTTGAGTATAATGTAAACTCAAAATGACCATGAGGCTGCATTCACACCTGAGCGTTTCAAAGTCGCGTGTTTTTTGCTGCGATTTTGTACAATTGTTCATCAATGTAAAAAAGCAGAAAAACGCCTGTAATCTGTCCCAAAGAAGCTCATGTTCTTTTTTGAGCTTAAGGCATTTTGCTTCAGGTGACAACACACTAAGATGTGAACAAGTGCTATTGAAATGAATGGGATTTTGCTTATCGGGAGTTTCAGGCGTTTTACGAGCATTTTATGAGCTGAAACTGCTCAGGTGTGAATGCAGCCTAAGGGAGGGCTGGTTACTATTCTGCTAAAACCTCAATATAGGGCCAGAAATGGCCCATTATTTTTAATGAGGTATTTAAAAGGCATGTACGTGGTTTAAAATGTTTCTGCTGTTCTAACATTAGTATTCGTATAGTTATAATCCCTGTGCTGTTTATTTCCTCACCTTCTAATGATGGGCTCACGTTAGGGAAGTCAGTTAGCCATGATACTACAAACTGCATGTATCTTCTGCATGTATGTTCATGTATCTATTCACCCAACTTGTCTATTCGCTGAAGGGACAGGCAACCCTTTTGTTCTGGGATGCGTAGGGGTTGATTTACTAAAACTGGAAAGTGCAAAATCTGGTGCAGCTTTACATAGAAACCAGTCAGCTACCATTTTTTTTTTTTTAAGTTTAATTGAATAAGCTGAAATTAGGAGCCAACTTGCTACCATGCACAGCTGCACCAGATTTTGCGCACTCCAGTTTTAGTATATAATGCCACACAATTTCCTCTGTTTCATCGCAAATGTGGCAGCACTGATGTGATGTGCACATCTTTCAGCGTGGTAATCTTTCTGTAATTTCCCTGCCTGTTTGTTGCTGTGTCAGATCTAATTACTATTTACCAACACCTGCACCAATGCTAGACAGAGACCCAGGGATTGTGGGATATATAGTTTCTTCACAAGAAGCGGCGGTTCTTCGACCTTCAGGAAAAAGGTCATGCATTAATCTTCCCATGCCACAAGCCTCATGTTTGAATGCAAACAAACTTCTGACACCGGAACGTAAAGAAGTACTCTACTATAGGCTGTACATACAGGGAAGAGACGACATGATCAATGCATATCTTGAACAAGTGAAAAACACAAGGTGCGCGTAGAAAGGTTTAGAAAACCTTTAACCATTTCAAACCAGGTCAATTCTAGTATTTTCTCACATGGATGTAAAATTCATGTGTTGCGGGTATTTAAAGTGGCTGTTAACCCACTTATATAAAAACATCCCATCTGCACTGTAATAAACCAATAGATGTCCCTGTGTTAGGTAAAAAATATGCTTATCTGTATGTATAACAGTGCGGCTCCCAGCCCTCAGCTGCCTCTTCAGGTCTCTCTTTCCGACTTACAGCTCCAGTGGGCGGGGCCAAGAGGAAAGTGTGAAAGGCGAGTCAGCTGAGCGCTGGGAGCCGCGCTGTTATACATACAGATAAGCATATTATTTTTACCCAACACAGGCACATTTGGAGGCACGAAAGAACGGACCACGATGTCAGGGGCTCAGCAGCCATGATTATCGTGGTCTGTTTGCAGAGGGAACGGGATAGCCAGGCGTTACAGGGCACTGTACTGTGTAACATGCTTTAAAGGAACAGAATCTGTGTTTTGTTTTTTGGTCAAATGCTTTAAACAAACTTTTTATCATTGTCCTACCCGTTTCTGTTCTTAACCACTTGAAGACTTTGTTTACAATGCAACAATCAGTATTTTTTCCTAGAAAATTTCTTAGAACCACCATTTTGTTTAACCACTTAAGGACCAAGCCTATTTCTGACATTTGTTGTAAATTTCCCATTTATGTAACAAGTGTAGAGAGTACTCTGCTCACTCAGCTGTAAAAAAAAAACAAAAACAAAAAAACAGTAATGTTAGCCCAATTGTTTTGTATAATGTAAAAGATGTTAAGCCGAGTAAATTGATACTCAACATGTCATGCTTTAAAATTGTGCACGCTCGTGGAATGACGAGAAACTACGTCTCCATAGACTCCATTAACGCTTTAAAAATGTTTAAAAAAAGTTACCCGTTTAGAGTTAAAGGAGATCTAGTGCTAGAATTATTGCTCTTGCTCTAATGATCGCAGTGATACCTCACGTGTGGTTTGAGCACAGTTTACATATGTGGCTGCGCAAGCTCAGAGGGACGGGGCACTTTAAAATTATTATATTTTTTCGCTCCGGTCCTCCAAGGGAATAGAGTCGAGTGAGGGCCATCTTGCTCATACTCAACTTCCTGCCCATCAGTCCACCTGATTAGATAGTTTCCGCCACTGCTGATCTCTCTGGTAAGCGACAGAAACGACTAGGAAGCGAGGGGGGGTGGGGTGCTGGCGGATGGTCACCTCTCCTGCTGCCCAAAAAAGTGATCCTGTGGCGAATCCGCTGCTGGGACCACTTTTATCTGGTAAAGATAGAGGATCGCCCACTGTATTTAAAAAAAAAAAAAAAAAAAGTAATTGAGCGTGCTGATTTTATAACAAACAAATGTCCACTTCACACTCTCAATCACGAAAAGGATTTTTCATAAAGTAAATGCTGTAAACTAGTAGTGAGAAATTAACATCCTGCACTCTCACGCCTCAGATCAGCTCCGATTCCTGCAACTTAACACCTCAGATCACTGTCCCCCCCCCCCCCCGCTCATCTGCTCCACCACTGTAAGCCCCTGCTCATCTGCCCCACCACTGTAAGCCTGTAAGCCCCTGCTCATCTGTCCCACCACTGCTGTACCTCCTGCACATCTGTTCCCCCTGCACTTCTGCCCCACCACTGTAACCACCTGCTCATGTGTTCCACCAATGTACCTCCTTTCTCCTCTACCAACACCCCCCACTCATCTTTCCCACCACTGTAACCCCCTTTTCATTTGACCCAACACTGAACCCCCCCTGCTCATCTGCCCCATCACTGTACCCCCGTCTTTCTGTCCCACTGCATCTCCCCCTGCTCATCTGCCCCATCACTGTACCCCCCCTGCACATCTGCTCCACCGCTGTATTCCCATGCTCTTCTGTCTAACTTCTCGTCTGTCCTAACACTGAAATCATCTGCCGCACTCTTTTTGAGAGTGAAAATGAGTTATGTAGCCCAATGCAAGTTTCATCCATTGATTCTAATGGTACAATTGTAAATTCCCCAAATACCGTATTTATCGGCGTATAACACGCACCCCAAGTTTAGGAGGGAATTTTAAGGGAAAAAAAAAAAAAAACTTACATTTAAATGCCCATCAATGCAGCCTCATCAGTGTTCATCTGCAGCCTTTCCCCAGTGTCCAGTGCAGCCTTGTCCCCAGTGCAGCCTTGTCCCCAGTGCAGCCTTGTCGCCGCCGACATACAAACGTTTAGTTTGTATTTTTAAACATGGCGTCGCGGAGTTCGGAGGGACTCGGCGGCGCTCGTTCAGCTGAACGAGCGCCGCCGAGGACACAGTGACTGTGATGGACATAACACAGGTCCAATGGCGGGACTGGGCGTGACTGAACGGCGCCGAGAACCCTCGGCTATGTGTATCTCGGCTCCGCCAAGTCACTGTGTCCTCGGCGGCGCTCGTTCAGCTGAACGAGCGCCCCCGAGTCCCTCCGAACTCCGCAGCGCCATGTTTAAAAATACAAACTAAACGTTTGTATGTCGGCGGGGACAAGGCTGCACTGGGGACAAGGCTGCACTGGGGACAAGGCTGCACTGGGGCAAAGCTGCACTGGGGCAAAGCTGCACTGACAAGGCTGCACTGGGGCAAAGCTGCACTGACAAGGCCGAACTCCGCGGCGCCATGTTTAAAAATACAAGCTATGTGAATGTCGGCGGCGATCGCTCCGACAGATCACAAAATAGCGGGGATCGGCGTATAACACGCACCCACGATTTTCCCCTTATTTTAAGGGGAAAAAAGTGCGTGTTATACGCCGATAAATACGGTACTTTTCATGTTGAGATGAAATTAATCTCTCAAATTATCCATGCAACAAAGTTGCTGCTTCCTAATCTACTTTGTTTTTAAGAATGTGTAGTGTTTTTATGTTTTGGTAAAACATAATTTTTCTCTGTATCTCTTGTTGCTGTTCATCTCACAATAATCTTTACCGAAACTCACACAGGTGTCTTTACAAACCACAAATAATACCATTGCCGATGCTAGGGCTTCAACTAAGGATTACTTTCATAATCAATTAGTTGGCCAATTGGTTTGATTAATCGAATAACCTTAAAAAAAAGTGGTGTATAATTTAAGTTAAAAAAAAGCCAATTATTAAATATGGTTAGGGAGTAAAATCTCTAATCCACTCTGAGAATAACAGACAGAAGAGATATACTGTAAATACTATTAGGAGGTTGAATCTGGAAAATATAATCAGAGATTAAATTTTTTATTTAAAAAAAAAAAGTCAAGACTGTTTTGCTTTTCAGACAAAACTGTAATATATTTTATGCTGGCCATACAAAAACCAATATCTTTCTTCAAAAAAAAAAAAAAAAAAAAAAAAAAAAGGAATTTTAAGAGCGTTCATTCAATTTTCTAACCGTTAGCGCGGTCAAATCAATGTTCGTTTTTGACCACAGTGACAGGAAAATTCGAAGGAGCAGAATAGAACTTCTTGCTCAAAGGAATTTTCAAACAGTGTATGTGGTTTTCGTTCAGAAATTACATTAGGTTTTAAAACTGAATGTTAAAAGCAAGTGAAAATTTACAAAACGACATTCTTTCATTCATCGAATGTACAAAGATTTTTTGTATGAATATTCTTGTTCGAAAAGCGATACGTGTGTGGCCAGCATAAGGCTCGGTTCACACCTATGCAGTTTGCTATTGATCCGTGTCAGTGCTTTTTGCTGTGCAATTTGCATTTTTGAACATGCGATTTTAGTTTTGCATTTTTATGCTTTTTTTTGGCCAATTTGTTGGGCAGAATTAAAAAAAAAAAAAAAATCTGTCATGGGTTTAAAAAAGATAAAATTAGCCCTTTATAGTACAAAAAGTTTAGATAATCAGCACTATAAGGGGTTAATTTATACTGTGAAACAGTGAAAGAATATAGATATTAAAAATTAACCAGAAGGGTTTACCCCCTTCCTGACCATAGTATTTTATGCCATACGGCACTGCGTCATTTTAACTGAAAATTGCGGAGAGAGTTTGTGACCGGAACAAATGTTCTGGAACAGAACAAAATGGACATCCGCACACTGCACTTTGCAAAACGTTTTCATGATGGAACAGGCCGCTTGTACTGTGATTAAAGAACTGCAAGTAAGCACAAAGTTTATGGATGTAGTAAAAAGGTCAATCCACCCAAAAGGGATATATCACTTTATAATAGATGCTCGACTGTTAAAGTAGAACTTGACCATGAATTAAAAAAAACTGCAAGCCGATGGGTTTTTATTGCAAAAGACATTTAGGGGGATTGAGCCTGGAGAGTGCAAAATCTGGTGCAGGTCCGCATAAAAACCAATCAGCTTCCAGGTTTTACTGTGAAAGCTTAACCACTTACAGACCGGAAGATCCCCCCCCCCCCCAATGACCAGGCCATTTTTTGCGATACGGCACTGCGTCGCTTAACTGACAACTGCGCGGTCTTGCGACGTTGCACCCAAACAAAATTGATGTCTTTTTTTCCCCCACAAATAGAGCTTTCTTTTGATGGTATTTGATTGCAATAAATCACAATAAGTGTATATTGATTGGTTTGCGCAAAAGTTATAGCGTGTACAAAAAAGGGGATACATTTGTGGCATTTTTATTATCGTTTTCATTTTTTATCAGTAATGGCGACAATCAGCGTTTATCGTGACAGTAACATTGCGGAGGACAGAGCAGACACTTTTTACATCGTTTTGGGACCACTGACATTTATATAGCGATCAGTGCTATAAAAATGCACTAATGTGTGTAGATGTCACTGGCAGGGAAGGGGATGAACACTAGGGGGCGATTAAGGGGTTAAATGTATTCCCTCAGTGTGTTTTAACTGTAGGGGGGATGGGCTCACTAGAACATGACAGATCACTGCTCCCGATCACTGGGAGCAGTAGATCCCTGTCATGTTGCTAGGCAGAACAGGGAAATGCTTGTTTAGATGGGCATCTCCCCGTTCTGCCTCTGTCACGATCGCGGGCCACTGGTGGACAGAGTCCACGGGCACGCTCTGCCAGCCATTTAACGTGCAGGTACGCCTATTTGCGCTGCTGTGCCATTCTGCCGACGTATATTGTCCTGCGCTGGACATCAAGCAGTTAAAGTCTTAGGGACACGAACATGAAAAAGCAAAAGTGCTCATTTTAAAGGCTTTTATGCAAGTTTTTGCCATAAAAAGTATACGGAGACCTGGGTCCTGCCACAGGGGACATGTATCAATGCAAAATTTTTTTTTTTTTTTTTTTTTTAGGCTCGATTCACACAGGGGCAACGCGACTTCAACACGACTTGTGGATCCGACTTTGCCCTGCGACATGTGTCCGACTTTCAATGAACGGGGATCCGACTTGGATCCCCGCCACTAAGTTTGGTATGAATCTTTAGGGGGAACTCTGCGCCAAATTTTAAATAAAAAACCGGCATGGGTTCCCCCTCCAGGAGCATACCAGGCCCTTGGGTCTGGTATGGACCTTGAGGGGAACCCCCTACGCCGAAAAAACGGCGTGGGGGGTCCCCCCCAATCCATACCAGACCCTTATCCGAGCACGCAGCCCGGCCGGACAGGAATGGAGGTGGGGACGAGCGAGCGCCCCCCCCCTCCTGAACCGTACCAGGCCGCATGCCCTCAACATGGGGGGTTAGTGCCTTGGGAGAGGGGGCGCGTTGCGGCCCCCCCCCCCAAAGCACCTTGTCCCCATGTTGATGAGGACAAGGGCCTCTTCCCGACAACCCTGGCCGTTGGTTGTCGGGGTCTGCGGGCGGAGGGCTTATCGGAATCCGGGAGCCCCCTTTAATAAGGGGGCCCCCAGATCCCGGCCCCCCACCCTATGTGAATGAGTATGGGGTACATCGTACCCCTACCCATTCACCTAGGGAAAAAGTGTCAATTAAAAAAAAAAACTACACAGATTTTTAAAGTATTTTATTAGACAGCTCCGGGGGTCTTCTTCCGACTTCGGGGGTCTCTCCGGTTCTTCTCCGTGCTCTCCGGGTCTTCTGCCGGGCTCCTCCGCTCTCTTCTGCTCTTTTGCTAAAGCGGAGGAGCCCGGTCTTCAATCTTCTGCCCTCTTCTCTTCTTCTGATGTTGACACGACGCTCTCTCCGGCTAGAATGCTCTCTGTGCGCTCTGCTCTGACTTATATAGGCGGTGACCCCGCCCCCTTATGCCGTCACAGTCCCTGGGCATGCTGGGACTATGACGACATAAGGGGGCGTGGTCATCGGGTGATGACCACGCCTCCTAAAACGTCACAGTCCGGGACTGTGATGGCATAAGGGGGCGTGGTCACCACCTATATAAGTCAGAGCGGAGCGCTCAGAGTGCATTCTAGCCCCAGAGAGCGTTGTGTCAACATCAGGAGAAGAGGGCAGAAGGCAGAAGATTGAAGACCGGGCTCCTTCGCTATAGCAAAAGAGCGGCAAAAGAGCAGAAAATAGCGGAGGAGCCCGGCAGAGAAGAACCGGAGAGACCCCCGAAGTCGGAAGAAGACCCCCGGAGCTGTCTAATAAAATACTTTAAAAATCTGTGTAGTGTTTTTTTTTTTAATTGACACTTTTTCCCTAGGTGAATGGGTAGGGGTACGATGTACCTCATACTCATTCATATAGGGTGGGGGGCCGGAATCTGGGGGCCCCCTTATTAAAGGGGGCTCCCGGATTCCGATAAGCCCTCCGCCCGCAGACCCCGACAACCAACGGCCAGGGTTGTCGGGAAGAGGCCCTTGTCCTCATCAACATGGGGACAAGGTGCTTTGGGGTGGGGGGGCCGCAGCGCGCCCCCCTCCCCCAAGGCACCAACCCCCCCATGTTGAGGGCATGCGGCCTGGTACAGTTCAGGATGGGGGTGGGGCGCCCGCTCGTCCCCCACCCCTATTCCTGTCCGGCCGGGCTGCGTGCTCGGATAAGGGTCTGGTATGGATTGGGGGACCCCCCACGCCGTTTTTTTTGGCGTAGGGGGTTCCCCTCAAGATCCATACCAGACCCAAGGGCCTGGTATGCTCTTGGAGGGGGAACCCATGCTGGATTTTTATTTAAAATTTGGCGCGGAGTTCCCCCTCAAGATCATCTGAGCACAAGTCGCATGCCGAAGTCGGATCATGCGAGACGGCGATCCGACTTTGATCCGACTTCAATGATAGTCAATGGGCTGAAGTCGGATCAAAGTCGGATCAAAGTAGTACAGGGAGTACGCTCTGAAGTCGGAGCGACTTCAGTAGCGTCTATTAAGAAGCTAGCGTTCACTCCCATTGAGACTATTTCTGGGGCGACTTGAGGGCGTACAAGTCGGATCCCAAGTCGCCCCAGTGTAAACCGAGCCTTAGGAGCAGTGATCTTAACCACTTCAAATACCCAGCTATAGTCATATGATGTCCTGGGATTCCCGGCCGTCTAGGGGGCGCGCGCGCCGCCGCGTTGCTCGGGACCCGGTGCGTGTGCCCGGCGGCCGCGATGTCCGCTGGGCACACGCGATTGCCCGTTAACTGGGCCGGACCGTGGATCTGTGTGTTTAAACACACAGATCCACAGCCTGTCAGCTCTGAGGAGAGCGATCTGTGTTCCCAGAACGGAGAAACACTGATCGGTCTCCTCCCCTTGTGCGTCCCCTCCCCCTACAGTTAGAATCATTCCCTAGGAAACATACTTAACCCCTCCCCGCCCCCTAGTGGTTAACCCCTTCACTGCCTGTCACATTTACACAGTAATCAATGCAATTTTATAGCATTGATCGCTGTATAAATGTGAATGGTCCCAAAAATGTGTCAAAAGTGTACGATGTGTCCGCCATAATGTCGCAGTCACAAAAAAAAAAAAAAAAAAAAAAAAAAAAAAAAAAAAAATCGCAATCGCCGCTAAAAAAAAAAAAAAAAATATTTTTTTTTTAAAAATGCCATAAATCTATCCCGTATTTTGTAGACGCTATAACTTTTGCGCAAACCAATCAATATACGCTTATTGCGATTTTTTTTACCACAAATATGTAGAAGAATACGTATCGGCCGAAACTGAGGAAAAATTAAAAAAAAAAAAAAAATTGGGATATTCATTATAGCAAAAAGTAAAAAATAGTGTTTTTTCAAAATTGTCGCTCTTTTGTTTATAGCGCAAAAAATAAAAACCGCAGAGGTGATCAAATACCACCAAAAGAAAGCTCTGTTTGTGGGTAAAAGAAGGACGTCAATTTTTTTTGGGTACAACGTCGCAAGACCGCGCAATTGTCGTTTAAAGTGCGACAGCGCTGAAAACTAAAAATTGGCCTGGGAAGGAAGGGGGTGAAAATGCCCTGTATTGAACCGGTTAATAATGCATCAACATGGGGACAAGGTGCTTTGGGGGGGACCCCAAATCACACTTCCCCATGTTGAGGGCATGTGGCCTGATATGGTTCAGGAGGGAGCGCTCTCACCCCCCCCCCACTTTCCTGCTGCCTGCCAGGTTGCGTGCTTGGATAAGGGTCTGGTATGGATTTTGGGGGGACCCCTAAGCGATTTTTTTTTTAAATTTTGGTGTGGGGTTCCCCTTGATATTCATACCAGACCCGAAGGGCCTGGTAATGAACTGGGGGGGTAACCTATTCCGTTTTTTTCAATGGATTTTTATATCTTATAGTGCCGGGATCCGACAATTCATTACAGCCGCGAGTAGTTTTAAATGACTTTTTTCCCCCCTTTAGAAATGTCATTTTGCCGTGGTATTGTTCTAAACACGGGAAAGATGCGCTACTTTACAGGCATACTAAGGACACCCCCCATGAACAATATTTAAAGGAATATTTCATTTTATTGTTTCACTTTAAGCATTAATAAAATCACTGCGCCTGAAAAAAAATCATCCATTTTAAAAACTTTTTTTTTGCATTGATGCATGTCCCCTGGGGCAGGACCCGGCTCCCCATACACTTTTTATGGCAATAACTTGCAGATAAGCTTTTAAAATGAACACTTTTGGGTTTTCATGTTAGTGTCCCATGGCTTTCGAGTTTGCCGCGAACACTGCATAATGTTCGCTGTTCGGCGAACATCGGGCTCATCTCTATTTGGAAACACATAACGCATTCTGTATGCAGGCCAACTAATCGATTATGAAAATAGTTGTCAACCATTTTCATAATCGATTAGTTGTTTCAGCCCTAGCTGATGCAAATTTAAATGTCCCAAGTTTGTGTGTTTACTATTTCCAAATGATCATAATTTGAGCCCAAAAAATGTGATGTGTACCATCAGAAATCAAAAAGTCATTCCCATAAATCAGAGGGTAACATCACTATTCTACACTCACACAGCAACCACCACCAAATATTACAGAATAAATCAAGAAGAATAACTCCTGACTATTGTAAATCCACCACCTTTATGTCCAAATAAATGCAGTATTTATGTTTAAGAGGGTTTCACATGTGGCAGCACAGTGGCCAACAGGTTAGCACTTCTGCCTAGCAGCACTAAGGTTTTTGGTTCGAATCCCAAACATGCCACTTCATGTAGAAGTAGTCTGTTCTCCCTATGATGTTAAACAGAACTTCTGACTCAGATCCTTCCATAAATGATATCTAAATGTAGTATTTATGTGTAGGAGGGTTCCACCACCATTGCAAATCGTGTCATATGTTTTCAATGGGCAAGTACTCTAATCGGCCTTAACATTTCTCCACCAGCACTAATTGCAGCCTCTTACCAAGCCAAAACCCACAAAATGACAGCCGTTTATCTCTCAGCATGCTGACAGTAATCAGCCATAACCATCCTTCAAAACAGATGACATATGCCAGAAAAAGGTTGTTCAGTGTCTCTCTGGCCTTCCACAGTACATCTGCATTGATTAACTTCTTGCACCCCTGGGACTTGGGACTGTTATACACCACAGAGATGCAGCCTACAAACATGTGGCAGCACAGTGGCTAACGAGTTAGCACTTCTGCCCAGCAGCACTGAGGTTCTTGGTTTGAACCCCAATCCTGCTCCCTGACTAGAGGTTTCTATGTTCCTCCTCTGTTGTGTTGTAAGTTTTTCACCAGTGATGACATTTTTGATGGGTTTCACATAATGAAACCCCAAAAAAATCACATTATGAATCAAGCAAGTGTGGGTTTGCGACAAATCTAGAACTGGGGTGTTTTGGCCCAGATATTGCTGTATAAGTCTGATGTGATCCTGCACACATATTTTAATGTTGTATGCCGATGATGACTTATTAATGCGCTTTGTCACCAATTTGTGTGAAGCAGCCCTCACAAAGTTGTAATTTCCTGTTTTGGTCCTTGCACATGCCCAACCTACAAGTTTGATTTGGAGATTTTTTGGGATCACTGATCATGGTCAGAGCCTTGGACATTTGTTATTTTTAGGTTTATCCTGCACAGATATCTATGCTGATGCATTTTTTTCATTTGTAAAGAGTGTTTATTCCTAATGAACAGGTGTGAGCACTTGAGGCCTACATGAAGAGACAAAATAAATTATGCTGGTGGGTGTGCCCTTTACTGGGTGTGTCCGCCAGCCACCCGCGGTCGTGGGCACGAGCCAGAACGGAGATGTGTGTATGTAAACACACAAATCCTTGTTCTAACAAGAGGGCAGAGACAGATCTGCTGTTCCTAGTAATCAGGCACAGCCATCTGTCTACTCCTCCAGTCACTCTCATCCCCCATAGTTAGAAACACACAGGGAACACACTTAACCCCTTGATCGCCCCTAGTGTTAACCCCTTCCCTACCAGTGACATTTACACAATAATCAGTGCATTTTTATAGCACTGATCACTGTATAAAAATGTCAATGGTCCCAAAAAAAGGGTCAAGTTTCCGATCTGTTAGCCAGTCCCGCTAAAAATTTCAGATCACCACCATTACTAGTTAAAAATTAATAAAGCCATAAATCTATCACCTATTTTGTAGACGCTATAACTTTTGCTCAAACCAATTAATATACGCTTATTGCGATGTAGAAAAATATAGATCTGCCTAAACTGATGAAGAATTTTTTTTTTTTTGTATATTATAGCAAAAAGTAAGTTTTTTTTCCAAAATCGTCGCATTTTTTGTTTATAGTGCAAAAATAGGATTTTTGTACTCACCGTAAAATCCTTTTCTCTGGAGTTTGACGGACACAGCTCTATTCTCTTGACCGTAGGGTTATATCTTCCTCCTTTCAGGAGAGACTAGGCCGAACATGCATTGCATGTGAAAAAACCAGAATACAGTTCCGCCCAGGGGGCGGTCCCTCTGATATAACCTCTCAGCCTGCCTCCTGCAGCTCAGTACGGCAACATGTATGTCCAACAAAAGAAAAGAATGTAAAGTGCAACATTACACGGCCGCCTGCAGAACTTTGCAGCCAAAGCTTACATCAACCTGGTAGAACTTGGTAAATGTGTGAATGGACGACAAAGTCGTCGCCTTACACACTTGGGAAACTGACGCTTGATGTTGGAAAGCCCAAGAAGTCCCAATTGCCCCAGTGGAATGGGCTGTGACAGGAAAGGGGGGTATCTGCCCCTTCAAGGCGTAAGCCTGGACCACGATCTGTCTGATCCACCTGGAAATGGTAGTCGACGAGACCGCTAGCCCTTTTTTCGGACCAGCCACCGAAACAAACAGTGAATCTGACCTTCAGAAGGGAGCCGGGGCAGACAAATATACTCTTAGAGCCTGGACCACGTCCAGGGAATGGAGGGCCACCTCTGTAGGATGTGTCGGCTTAGGACACAGATGGTAACACAATGTCTTCATTGAGGTGGGAGGCCGAAACCTCCTTTGGCAAAAAAGAAGGTTGCGGACACAACACCACCTTATCCCTGTGGATAATCAGATAGGGTGACTTGCAAGACCAGGCCGCCAGCTCTGAAACCCTCCTGGCAGATGTATTAGCCAATAAGAAGACCACTTTCTGAGACAGGGTCAACAAGGGCATTTCCCTGATGTTCTTAAACGGCGGTTTCTGAAGCGCCGACAGCAACAGGTTCGGATCCCACGGAGGTAGAGGTGGACACACTGGAACTACATGCTGAACCCCCTCCACAAAAGTGCGTAACAACGAGTGAGACGCCAGGGGTCATTGGAAAAAAACAGCCAAAGCTGAAATCTGTCCCTTAACGGTGCTCAAGGCCAACTTCTGGTCCACTCCTCGCTGTAAGAACAGCAGGACTCTAGCCGCCGAATAAATACGTGGGCGCCACCCAATCTCCTCACACATGAAGATATAAGCCTTCCATGTACGATGATATATCTTCCGGGAAGATTTCCTTGCCCTCAGCATAGTGGAAATGACCGAGTCGACAGACCTCGGTTCCTTAGCACCTGGCTTTCAAAAGCCACGCGGTTAAAGCCAGCGACGGTAAATCAGGATGAAGTATCAGACCTTGTGAAAGGAGGTCCTCCTGCACCAGCAACTGCCAAGGAGCATCTACCACCAGGCGTATCAGGTCGGCGTACCGAGGACGCCGAGGCCAATCTGGGGCAATCAGTATGACTGGGATCCCCTCAGCCTCCACTCTGCGGAGCAGACGTGGTAACAGTTTGAGCGGAGGAAAAGCGTAAATCAGCCGGTACTGCTCCCATGGAGCCACCAACGCGTCTCCCCAAGGATCTTTTGTCCTGGACACGAACCTCCGCACCTTTCAAATGAGCCGAGAGGCCAGAAGGTCCACATCTGGTGTGCCCCACCGCAGGCAAAGAAGCCTGAACACCTCCGGATGCAGAGCCTATTCTCCTGGGTCCAGCATCTGACGACTTAGATAGTCCGCCTGCCTGTTTTCTACTCCCGGGATGTATATAGCCGACAGGGCCGGTACATGTCGCTCTGCCCATCGAAGGCAATGAGCGACCTCCCGTGCTGCAGCTGAGCTGCTCGTTCCTCCTTGATGGTTGACATATGCCACCGCCGTGGCGTTGTCTGACTGGATCCTGATCAGACGTCCTTGTAATCTCAAATCGACCATGTGGAGAGGCATAACCTGATCGCTCGAAGCTCGAGCACATTGATCGGTAACGGATTCCTCCCTCGACCAGAAGCCCTGTGTCGATTGTATTCCCAATACTCCACCCCAGCCGGTCAGGCTGGCGTCCGTCGTGATCACCGTCCAATGCAGTGGTAGGAATGATTTCCCGGACCGAAGGGCCGGAGATCTAAGGCACCAGAGAAGAGAGTCCCTGACTAACTAGCACACCCGAATCTGTCGATCCAGGGATAACGGAGATTTGTCCCATTTCGACAATATCTCCCTCTGCAAGACTCTGGTGTGAAATTGGGCTTACTGTACTGCCTCGAAGGAAGCCACCATAAGGCCCAGAACTCGTATGCAGAAACGCAGCGACGACCACCTGCGGCTCCTCAACCGCTTCAGAGGTCCTGAGAGTCTGCAGCTTGTCTGAAGGGAGAAACACTCTCGCTTCCACTGAGTCCAGCAGAAAGCCTAGGTATTCCAGACGTTGAGTTGGCACTAGCACAGACTTCTTGAGGTTCAACACCCACCCAAACTCTTGTAGAGTGTGCATGGTGATCACCACATCCTCCCTTAATTCTGAGGCGGAAGCTGCTCTCAGAAGGAGATAGTCTAGGTAACCCACGATTGCAATCCCACGCTGTTGCAACAACGCCAAAATTGGAGCCAATACCTTGTTAAAGACTCGGGGTGAGACCAAAAGGGAGAGCCACAAACTGGTAGTGATCTTCCCCTACCGCAAATCGCAGAAACCTGCTGCCTGAGGCATATGGGTATGTGCAAGTATGCGTCCTGGATATCCAGAGACGCCAGAGAGTCCCCCTGATGGAGTGCAGCGACTACGAACTGATTCCATTCTGAACCTCTCTGCTTTCGCAAAGCAATTGAGGGCTTTGAGGGCCAGGATTTGGACGTACCTCTTCTTTTATGGGACTACAACCAGATTGGAATAAAATCCCTGGAACCTTTCCATTTCTGGAACAGAAACTATCACCCCACGGCTGAGCATGTCACTTACTGCCCCAAGCAGGGCCTCCTGGCGAGCCGGGAGTAAGGGTATGCTGGAGGGAAAAAATCTGTTTGGTGGCCAAGAGAGAAACTATCCTGTAGCCCGATGAAATCAGTTCGCAGACTCATTTGTCGGACAGCCGAGAGGCCCATCGAACTGCAAACTCCCGAAGGCGACCCCCCCACCCGTGTTGGACGGGGGCAAACCTTCATGCGGTAGCACTTTTGCTTGCGGACTTGCGAAGCCAGGGACGCTTCTGTCCCTCAGTAGTCGCTCTGAGGTCCCGGGCGGACGAAAAAGCCTCTTTTGAGCGGAAAAGGAGGGTCCTTGCCTGCGGTGTGGCTCCTTACCCTTCCTGGACTGTGGGAGTAAAGTGCTCTTCCCACCCGTGGCATTCTTAATAATGTCATCTAGCGAGGCTCCAAAAAGCCGTTCACCAAGGAAAGGCAAATCCATCAGAGCTTTTTTTAGATGCCTGGTCCGCAGACCAGCATTTCAGCCATATCAGGCGCCGCAGCACCACTGCTGATACTGATGCTCTGGAGAGCAAAGGAAGTGTATCCAGGGCCGCATCACAGACATACTTAAGGCCTTGCACCAATTGGTCTGCTAGTTCCATGCAGACAGGAGGAGACTGCCATTTCTCCAATTCACGGTGCAATAGTTTCGCCCATTCAGTAAGGGTCTGCGACACTAATGCCGTGGCCAGTACCGGTCGTAGCGCTGACCCCGCTACCGTAAAGATAGATCGGGCCACTGCCTCGGCCCCCCTGTCGGTAGGATCCTTAAATGTAGGAGTCCCTTCTACCTGGATCGTGGTTACTTTGTTTAACCTGGACACTGGGGGGTCCATGACCGGGGGAGCCAACCATTTCTTAAGAAGGCTCTCGTCAAGGGGGTAACACACCGCCATTCGTTTTGGGACCGAAAAGGTCTGTTGTGGGCTACCCCATTCCTTGTATATGAGCTTATCAAAGTAAGTCAGATACGGAAACACCTTAGGTGTATGGGCTGGCTTACGGGACCCAAAAGGGACCGCCACCTCGGCAGAGGATCCTGCCGCATCCTGTATTTTCAGGGTATCACGTGCAGCAGTAATAAGTGCTCCAACTAGCGCTTTTTCCTGCGCGGACCCGGAATCATCCTCACTGTCCGATCGGTCCTGGTCAGCGTCCTCTGACACATCAGAACAGGGGCCGCCAGTCACTGTGGGGCCCGAGTCTGAATCAGAGCTCTCCCCGGAGGACGGGGGCAGGGGCAGTTTCATACCCCCCTTGCGCTCGCACGTCATCTCCACCCTGGCAACGAACGATTCAAGGACCGCCGACAAAGCGTCCAAAGGCACCGCACTATTTGCAGGTGAGCTGGTTGCAATTGCAGGGAGATCTGGGGAAGAAATACCAGGTTCTGACGCCATGCTGACCATTCCTGTCTGCCACCCTTCGGGACTTAGGACAAGGTGTATATTCCCACCCTCCTAGCTGCTACAGACTGAGGGATTCCCACCACAGGACTCACCACCCTGACCGAGAGCTGTGCCGTGCTGCTGGCTGTACAGAAAATGACCTTCTTCACAACTGTACACAGAGATGTACCTAGATAATGGCGCCGAACAGCGCTATGGCGGCAGCACACAGAAGCCCACAGACACGCAGAAACACAGTATCAGGGACACAGACAGCCAGCACAGCCCCCCTATCAAGGATAAGAGCCCTCCTGGAGGACCCCTGCCTAGGTACACACACCGCTAGTCTGCAGCATCCCCCATGGGGAGGGGGGGTTGGGGGAGAGAAAAGCAGGGACAGGGAGAGAAGAAAGGGACTAATCGACCTCCCAGGGAATGCCCAGCTGCTCAGTCCTGCCGAGACAGGAAGATCTGTACTTACCCTCCGGACGAGCTGGGGACATCCCATCACAGACCCACACCTGAGCAGTACGGAGTGGCTGCGGGCCATGGCACACTGTGACAAAGACATCCATAGTCCGGTCATATGTGTGCCCCGGAGCTTGGAGCTCACTGGCCGCCCCTGGAGCCTGAGGGGCATGTCATGACAAACCCAGCACGTAGCTAGGGCCTGCACACACTCAGTGGCCAGGCTGGGGAGACTACAAGGATCTATATTTATCCAGCCTGTCACCCAGCCGGCTGTTGATAGAAGATCACAGGATCTTAAAATCTTGCGCAAAAAGGCAAAATCCAGAAAAAACCCCGAGGACCAATGGTCCAGCTAGGTAGCCTAGGTCCTTCTCCTTTGCTAGGCAGAAAAAAAACTGAGCTGCAGGAGGCAGGCTGAGGGGTTATATCAGAGGGACCTCCCCCTGGGCGGAACTGTATAGTTCTGGTTTTTTCACATGCAATGCATGTTCTGAAAGGAGGAAGATATAACCCTACGGTCAAGAGAATGGAGCCGTGTCCGTCAATGAACGAAAGAGAGATAAAAACCGCAGAGGGGATCAAATACCACCAAAAGAAAGCTCTATTTGTGGGGGTGGGGGGGGAAGGATCCAAATTGTTGGGTACAGCGTCGCATGACTGCGCAATTGTCAGTTAAAGCAATGCAGTGCCGTATCGCAAAAAATGGCCTGGTTGTTAAGGGGGAAAATCTTCCGGTCTGTAAGTGGTTAATGTGTCTAGTCTTTAGTGTCCTATCCTTGTAGGATTGTAAGCCCTTTTGAGCAGGGCCCTTCTAACTATATTGTCAAATTCTGGAGCATCATTTCCATGCCTTTTATTTATTTTTAGGTCCAAGAACATTAATGTAACAAAAGTTTAACCCAAAGTTGAAATAAAAAGTTGATTGTTTTTTTTCTTTGTTTGACTTCTGCAGACTCTAAATACATATCTTATAAGTGCAAACTTTTCATACTCCTTCAAATCTGTAATAAATCTAGTTGCATACAAAAGAATTTGGTTGTGCACACACGCTTGTCCGTGATTAGAAAAAAATAAATAAAAAATCCCTGCTCCAAAGCTGAATTTCAGGGCTCTACCAATTTAATTTTGTGGACTAGGTAAGCCATAAAACGTCAACTAAATGTGCATTATCTCTAAGCACCAAATTAGGGAGAATACCACAAAAATAGTTCAAACAAAATTTGGCGTGGGGGTCCCCCCAAAAAGCGATACCAGCAGGTTCTTTGGGTATAGTATAGATTTTAAGGGAAACAACGCCAAATTTTTCCCAAAAAATTGGCGTGGATTCCCTCCCAAAATCCAAGCCAGGCCCTTCGGGCCAGGCATAGTTTTTGAGGGGAACTCTATGCTGAAAAAATAAACAAATACCCATACCAGGCCACATCATGCCCTCAACATATTGGGGGGGGGGGGGGGTGCCTGTCCCCATGTTGATAGGGACAAGGGCCTCAGCCAGACAACCCTGGCCAGTGGTTGTCGGGGTCTGTGAGCGGAGGGCTTATCAGAATCTGGATGTCCCCTTTAATGAGGGTGCCCCCAGATCCCGCCCCCCTCAAATACAGTTTGACAATATTTCAACGACCGACATTTTAAAGATTATATTTTAAGTTGTAAGCAACAATTGGTAGAAAAAGGCTTAGTCTTTAAGTGGTTAAACTGACCTAATTTACAGACCGAAGTTCATCCCTTTGATCTAAAAGAACCAAATGATACATGGTTTATTTTTATCTCTTAGCGCTTAGCAATGTTGTGATAAACTTTGCTGGCTTTTCTTCTTTTGACAGCTCTGAGCAGAGAACTGCTCTGCACTTGTTACATAAATCCTGGAAATGCCAGATTAAGAGCGTGAAGAGGGTTGAATCGCAATTTAACAATCAACCACGCAGCCCCATTCTATTGTGGTGCAGACATCTGGGAAAAATCAGCCAGCCAATTGTATAAGCAGAAAACCCCCCCGTTAGACTTACCGGTAACAGTATTTCCAGGAACCTTCCAGGACAGCTACAGGAAACACAAATCAGATAGAATTTAAAAGGCCCTCCCTTTCCTCTGACCCTCAGTTGTTTAGAAGATCAAGTAACCTCCACCGAAGGTGCACTCGGCAGAGGAAAAAAATAGAAAACATAAAACACACCATCACCAGGAAAACATGGTTGACCAGTGAAAAAATAGAATAGGGTGGGAATATAGACGCTGTCCTGGAAGGTTCCTGGAAAACTGGAGTTAGACTTACCGGTAACTCCTTTTCCAGTGGTCTTCCAGGACAGCCCTTGAGAGATGGAGTCCCTCCCATCGACCCAGGAAACACATTGCCAAAACAGTTCAAAAGGCGGTCCCTCAGGTCCCTGGTCAGTCATTCACCAAGAACCGAAGGATGGAACTGCAAAAAACATAACCATAACAGGTAATAATGTTAGTACATTCACATAATCAAAAAAGGGTGGGATCGTGCTGTCCTGGAAGACCACTGGAAAAGGAGTTACTGGTAAGTCTAACTCCAGTTTTCCCCAGTTGTCTTCCAGGACAGCCCTTGAGAGGATCCCCAAGTACTCACCAGATTAGGGGGGGACCACGGCTTGGAGAACTTTTCTCCCAAAAGCCTGATCCTGACTGGACATTAAGTCTAGTCGATAATGCCTTGTAAAGGTGGAAAAGCTTGACCACGTGGCTGCTTTACATATTTGCTCCGGGGTGGCACCAGCTCTTTCTGCCCAGGATGCTGATAATGCCCTTGTGGAGTGGGCTTTAATACCCCCAGGAGGATCTTTGTTTACTGTCTTATAGCCCTCTGCTATAGCTAGCCTAATCCACCTAGCTATGGTGACTTTAGAAGCTTTTTGCCCCTTACGTTGTCCGGAAAAAAAGAACAAAAAGTGAATCTGAGATTCTAAATGGATTGGTTACCCTAAGATACTCTAGGATACACCTCCTCACATCCAATAAATGAAAACGCCTTTCTGTCTCGTTTGAAGCCTTTTGACAGAAAGAAGGGAGGACAATATCTTGTGACCTATGGAAATTAGATGCCACCTTTGGTAAGAACCCAGGGTCTGTCTTTAGGATGACTCTGTCTTCCAGAATTTGGAGGAATGGCTCTCTGACAGAGAGAGCTTGGATCTCACTAACTCTGCGTGCTGAAGTGATTGCCACAAGCAGTACTGTCTTGAAAGTGACCAGTCTTAGAGAGGCCTCTGAGATAGGTTCAAAAGGTGACCCCAAAAATGCCCTTAGAAAAACTGATAGATCCCAGGATGGGGCGATGTTAAGTCTAACTGGTTTGCGTCTGGAGATTGTTTACAGAACCTAGCAATAAAAGGATCTTCCTGCAACCTTTTCTCTAAGTACACACTTAAGGCCGCTATCTGGACCTTAATAGTACTAGGAGTTAGCCCTTTGTCTATCCCCTCCTGGAGAAACTGCAGGATATTTGCTGTATCCGTATTTACCTCCCCTCGGCTGTTCAACCAGCTGTTAAATTTTCTCCAGACCTTCCTGTAAATGGCCTGAGTGACAGGTTTTCTACTTTGTAGCAGGGTCTGAATCACTCTGTCAGACAGGCCCTTGCTCCTCAAAATTTCCTCCTCAGTAACCACGCTGAGAGGTTCAGCATGGATACTTGTGGATGAAAGAGAGGTCCCTGCGACAGAAGGTCTGGTCTGTAGGGAAGCCTCAGAGGAGGTTGGTCTGTCAACTGTAGCAACGTTGTGAACCATGGTCTCTTGGGCCAAAACGGTGCCACTAAGATTAGACACGTTTCCTCTACTAGAAACTTCGCTAAAACTCTTGGGATGAGGTGAAGCGGAGGAAACGCATACGCTAAACTGAAGCTCCATGGGGTCTGTAAGGCGTCTACTGCCCAGGGCTGATCTCCTGGGTGTAGCGAGCAAAAATTTGGAACTTTTGCATTCTCCTTGCTTGCAAACAGGTCCACTACTGGTTTTCCCCAGTAAGCTGCTATATATTTGAACACCTCTGGGTGTAGAGACCATTCTTGATTCGACACTTGTTGAAATCTGCCGTGTTGTTGAGCTCCCCTTTCAGGTGAACTGCAGAGATGGAAGTCAGATTGGATTCTGCCCATAGAAATATGCAAAAAGTCGCACTAAACTGAGGGTAACAACAAAAAGTGTCAAAAAACCTCATACAAATATGAGAGTGGGTAGTGATCACTGAGTGAATAAAATATAATAAAAAATAATAAAAAATTAGTGTTTATCAATTTGGTTAGGCACTGTGAAAATAAACAAACAAAAAATGCAAATGACAATTAATTGATGGGACACAGATATTGATTGCTGTGTCCGAAAAAGAATAGTCAACAATAAGTGACACAATTACTGACAGATGAATTCTCAAATAACGTGACAAATCTATGAAAACTAAACACTAATAAAAAGAAAATTAAACCCAAAAAAAGTCCATAGCTCAAACAAAAAAGTAATGTTTAAAGTCCATTCATGCTAAATGACATGCATGAAACAAAGTTTGTCTCCAAGTGCTCTGTGAATAATGAAACAAAAACTTGCTGTGATGACAATAGAGTGCGCAGATAAACCTCCACCTCTTGATAAAAATGCTGCCTCTTACCAGATGGAATTGGTCTCTTAATTACAGGAGACCTAAAGGGCGAATGGCTGCAACCCCAGCCAGGGATCTTTAGACAGGCACTTAGCGTCCAATTCCAGGGGCTCTCTCCAGCTCACGTCAACATAAATGGAAATATCCCCATGTAAAAAACAAAGTGCTCCACATAGTATAAAATCCAACGTTTTATTGAGTGTAAAAACAAAGGTTGCACTTACAAGACCATTGAAGTTAGAAAGCGTATATGCAAAAGCCGGCCGGCTCCAAGGTAACCCGTGTCTTCCGGGTGTGTGAATAGCGGTGTCGTCAGGACGTAGCTCCTCCTCCCCGGGAGGAGGAGCTACGTCCTGACGACACCGCTATTCACACAGGTTACCTTGGAGCCGGCCGGCTTTTGCATATACGCTTTCTAACTTCAATGGTCTTGTAAGTGCAACCTTTGTTTTTACACTCAATAAAACGTTGGATTTTATACTATGTGGAGCACTTTGTTTTTTACATGGGGATATTTCCATTTATGTTGACGTGAGCTGGAGAGAGCCCCTGGAATTGGACGCTAAGTGCCTGTCTAAAGATCCCTGGCTGGGGTTGCAGCCATTCGCCCTTTAGGTCTCCTGTAATTAAGAGACCAATTCCATCTGGTAAGAGGCAGCATTTTTATCAAGAGGTGGAGGTTTATCTGCGCACTCTATTGTCATCACAGCAAGTTTTTGTTTCATTATTCACAGAGCACTTGGAGACAAACTTTGTTTCATGCATGTCATTTAGCATGAATGGACTTTAAACATTACTTTTTTGTTTGAGCTATGGACTTTTTTTGGGTTTAATTTTCTTTTTATTAGTGTTTAGTTTTCATAGATTTGTCACGTTATTTGAGAATTCATCTGTCAGTAATTGTGTCACTTATTGTTGACTATTCTTTTTCGGACACAGCAATCAATATCTGTGTCCCATCAATTAATTGTCATTTGCATTTTTTGTTTGTTTATTTTCACAGTGCCTAACCAAATTGATAAACACAAATTTTTTATTATTTTTTATTATATTTTATTCACTCAGTGATCACTACCCACTCTCATATTTGTATGAGGTTTTTTGACACTTTTTGTTGTCACCCTCAGTTTAGCGCGACTTTTTGATTTTTATATGGTGTATGGTTTACTACCTTTTAGTCGCAGCTTTTATTTATTAGTGTAAGCGCAATATTTATTTTCACCATAGAAATATGCGATTGGCCACCAGCATTAGTCGACGACTTCTGGTGCCCCCTTGCTTGTTTATGTACGCTACAGCCGTCATATTGTCTGAACGGACCTGTAGATGATGACCTTGTATTGCATTCTGAAAGAATAACAGAGCCCTGAGGACCGCTGTTAGCTCTTTCCAATTGGACGAGAGGAGCTTCTCCTCTGCCGTCCACCTGCCTTGTGCCCAATCTGAGTTGAGGTGGGCTCCCCACCCCCAGCTGCTCGCATCCGTAGTTAGTATGGACGTGATGGGAGAGATCCAGAGAACCCCTTTGTTCAAATTCTCTGAGCCTTTCCACCACCAGAGGGAGCGTTTTACTCTGGTGGGGATTGAAACCTCTTCTTCCAGATCCCTGTCTTTTAATTGTTCCAACAGAAAACTCTGAAGGTCTCTTTGGTGGAACCTGGCCCATTGTACAGCTGGAATGGCTGCTGTCATCAGTCCTAAGACCGACATCACCTCCCTCACTGTAACCCTGGCGCTGCTTTGAAGAAAGGTCATTCTGTGGCGTAAATTCAATATCTTCTCCTCTGGCAGGACTATCCTCTCTGCTCTACTGACAGGATCTTGTACCCCAAATACAAAATTTCCTGTGTTGGGGTAGTCTTGGACTTTTCCAGACTGACTATCCACCCCAACTGCCTCAGGTTGAGCTGTGTCAACTCTAGGTCCGACGAAGTTGTTTCTCCGAATGGGCCGTGAGGAGTAAGTCGTCTAGATATGGAATAATCGTGACTGACTGTAGTCTTAACGGAACTAATGCCTCCCCGAGAACCTTGGTAAAGATTCTCGGGGAGGACGACAGTCCGAAAGGGAGTGCTCTGCACTGGAAATGATAAACCTTGGTGTCCATCTGAATCGCCATCCGAAGAAATTTCTGGCATTCCTTCCTTATTGGGATATGCAGATAGGCGTCCCTTAAATCCAGGGTAGCCATGAACACCTCTTTTTGGAGTAGATTCCTTATTGAGTAGATAGACTCCATCCGGAATTTTTTGTATCGGATGGAGCGGTTCAGAGGTCGGAGGTTCATGATTAGTCTGAATCTCCCGGACGGCTTTTTTACCACAAAAATGTGCGAGTAAAAACCGTCCCCCTGTTCCTGAATAGGGACTGGTGTCAATACCTCTTGATCCACCATTTCCCCTATTAACAGAGGCAAGGCCTTGGCCTTTTCTGAGTCTCTTGGAAGCTTTGTCACAAGAAACTTTGAGGGTGGGTCGCTGTGAAACTCCAGCGCATACCCCCTTTTTATAATGTTCAAGACAAACTCGTTTGAGGTTGTCTTTTCCCACTGTGGGAGAAAGTTCATTAATCTTCCTCCCACCGGGACCCTGATGTCACTGGGGTTTGGGGTTTGAATTGGGGCAGTTAAAAAGTATGCCCCCTTTTCCTTTCCCTTTTTGTCCTGTCCAATGCTTTTTGGGCTTGAACTCCTTCTCTGACTTAGAGGGTTCCTTTGAGGGACGAAAAAATTTTCTTTGAAAATTTTTCTTTTTAATGGGAAAGGTTTTCTTTTTATCCGCCGTTCTTTCCAAGGCGGTATCTAGTTCAGGCCCGAAGACTAAGTCTCCTGTAAAGGGGACAATGCACAAACGTGTTTTAGACGCCGTGTCTCCCCCCCAAGTTTTCATCCAGACTGACCTCCTAGCTGCGACCGAAAGCGCTGCTGTTTTAGCCGTAAATTTAATAGCATCAGTGGAGGCGTCAGAGATTAAACTTGTTGCCTTAAAAAGCATAGGGAAGGTTTTTAAGATCTCCCCCCTAGGCGTGCCTGCCTTTAGATGCTCTTCTAGTTAGGCTAACCAGAACTCTAGGTTCCTGGCTACACAAGAAGTGGCCAGAGCTGGTTTTAAACCTGCCATAGAAGCATCCCAAGCCCTCTTTAAGACTATGTCTGTTTTCCTGTCCATGGGGTCCTTTAAATGACCCATATAATCAAAGGCAAGGTCAGACTGCTTTGAGACTTTGGACAGAGGGGCGTCTAGTTTAGGATTTTTATTCCAGACCGCCTCTGGGCTCTCATCAAAGGGGAATCTCCTTTTTAGGGAATTTGGGAAGAAGACTTTATCTGGCTCGGCCCATTCCTTGCGGACAAGGTCAGAAAGCACATTATGTATAGGGAATACCTTAGCCTTCTTTTTCCCCAGAGCCTCATACATTTTATCATGTCTGGTCAATTGAGTTTCTTCCTCATCAATTTCCAGCGTATCATAAATGGCGCTCAACAGCTCGTCTACATCCTCCAGAGACAGCTTGTATTTTGCGACTTTGTTAGCTACAGCCTGATCCTCATCTGAATGTGCGTCAGTGGATTCAGGGCTAACTAACACGGGGCTATGCTCCCTGATTGTACGGGGCTCCCCAGAGCTGGGTGTTGTAAGGCATGGTGAGGAGGGAATCGCAGCTGCTTTACTGGTGGAAGCAGACGTGCCTACATCTGCGATTAACTCGGAGAGATTTAAAGGTTGATGCCATCTCATCTTTAAAGGAGCCAAGGAATTTTGCCAAAGGAGAGTCTGCCTCTGTTTTAAGTAAGCCTGCAATACATTGCTTGCATAAAGCTTTGTTAGAGCCTGAGGACAACTTATTTCCACAGTTAGGGCATTTTTTGCGGCCTGACTTGTCTTCCCTTGGAGCTTCCTTCCCCTAAAATAAAGAATAGACTTTTTTAGCATCAGGAAACCTTTTAACTCTCAAAACACCTGTGCTGCAACCACCACTGCATCCACCCGGGACTGTGAGGTAACCACCACCATGGGGTACTACAAATCCCAGCCTTACAACAAAAACCCCAGAAAGAAACCACAGTAAGGGCTTGCCCAGCAGCTTACCTGGGTTTGGCTGGTGCCTGCCTCCACCGGAGTGTCCTGGGAAGTAGCCTCCATGGTCCCCCTCACGCTCCGGGTCCCGCCGCTAGTCCGGTATAGCTGGACGCTGGTCGGAACTTGCAGGCCTCAGCGTGGGCCTTCCCCTCCTCCTTGTGCCTGTAGAGACCCGGAACCGGAAGTCTCGGCACACAGGATGACGCGGTTCCGCCGGAAATGACGCTCGGCGTCTCCGACCCCCACCGCTGTGTATAGCAAGGAGCTGTGATGGGAGAATCCATCTGCACTGCTCCTGGGAGAACCTGCGCCGACCTGTCCCTGGCACACCTCAGCACTGGAAGGAGGGGGGTAACAGGTCGGCTCCTAGTCAGCTGGACGGTACCCGAGCCCCAATTTGAAAAGGTAGGACTAGATTGGAGCCGCTGGATAGGACCCGGTCCCCCTGTGCGGCTCCGCTCCCCTCAGGCAGCCCCTGAGAGATAGAGTCCTTCTCTGGTTCCTGGCAACATGTTCCTCCGACGGAGGAAACACAAATGACTGACCAGGGACCTGAGGGACCGCCTTTTGAACTGTTTTGGCAATGTGTTTCCTGGGTCGATGGGAGGGACTCCATCTCTCAAGGGCTGTCCTGGAAGACAACTGGGGAAATACCGTTACCGCTAAGTCTAACGGGGGTTTTCCCCCCTCACCTTCCAGGACAGCTACTTGAGAGGATAAGCAAGATTTAATACCTTAGGGAGGGATGACAGCCTGAAGCACTTTCCTACCAAAGGAAAGGTCCTGGCTGGAAAGCATCTGAACTCTATAATGCTTGACAAATGCATGAGAGGAGGACCAGACGGCAGCTTTAGAGATATCTTCCCATGAAGCTCCAGCTCTTTCTGCCCATGATGTGGCCATGGAGCTCATTGAATAGGCCCTAATTCTAGAAGGAGGGGTGCGACCTGACGCTTTATATGCCTCACAGATAGCTCCCCTAATCCACCTAGCAATAGAACTTTTAGATGCTTTGGACCCCTTCTTGGGGCCACTGAACAAAACTAACAGTTGGGAGGAACTCCTAAACCCACTGGTCTTTTCTAGATAAAGCAGAAGACATCTCTTTAAAAGACCAAACCTTTCCTCTTCCGCATTTTTGGGAGAGGTGTAGAAAATAGGGAGGACTACCTCCTGGGACCTATGAAAGTTGGAAGAAACTTTGGGTGAATAGAGTGGATCGGGTTTAATCACCACCCTGTCCTCTAAAATCCTCAGAAAGAGATCTTTACAGGAAAGAGACTCTAGATCAGAAATCCTTCGCCCTGACGTAATAGCCAAAAGGAAGGAACTTCAAAAGAAATCATTTTCAGGGAAGCCTCATGCAAAGGCTCAAAAGGAGCCCTTGTTAGTGCATTTAATACCAATGACAGATCCCAGGGAGGAACATGTTTGAAGATCCTGGGAGTATGTCGAGATCTGGCTAAAAGGAACCTCCTGACTAAGGGATCTTCCGCTAGTCTTCTCTCTGAAAATAAAGATAGGACAGCAACTGAACCCTAAGGGTGCTAACAGAGAGCCCCTTTTCCACTCCCTCCTGCAGAAAATCTAAAATACAGGGAGTGGAAAAAGAATCTAAACCAGATTTCCTTTGCCAGGAAATAAGTTTTCCAAACTTTCCCATAGATTCTTCTTGTGACCAACTTACGGCTGTCCAGGACAGTATGAATAACCCTCTCTGAACACCCATTTAACTGTAGGATGCGCCGCTCAGCCTCTAGACCGTCAAATGGAAGGTCTGAGGGTTTGGATGCAATACCGGTCCCTGATGGAGTAGATCCTTCCGAACTGGTAGGGGCCAGCGAGGATACACAGATAGGGCCTTCAGAGAGGAGAACCAACTCCTCCTGGGCCACCAGGGGGCAATCAGAACAACTTCTGCTCTGTCCTGAATAATTTTTTGAACCACTAGGGGCAAAAGGGGAAAAGGAGGGAAGGCATAGGCCAGGCTGAAATCCCACGGGAAGGACAGTGCATCCGTCCCCAAGGACTCGGTTTCTCTCTCCAGAGAGAACGCCGGTAGTTTCTTGTTGAGACTGGAGGCAAAAAGATCCACTGTGGGGAGACCCCATCTTAGCACCACCTCCTGGAACATGCCTTGATGTAGTTCCCAACCGCTGGAACTGATGCTCACCCTGCTCAGAAAGTCCGCCAGCACATTTGCTGACCCCTTGATGTGGACTGCCCTTAGTGAAGCGACATAGATCTCTGCCCAGGACAGAATCTGCTGCGTTAATGACAGAAGCGATTCCGAGCGAGTGCCCCCACTGTTGTGGCATTGTCTGAAAATATTCAAAAGGTCCTTTGAATAGACCCTCTCTCCCAGAGACATAAGTGCTTTCCTCACCGCCAGAAGCTCTCTGAAATTTGAGGAGCAACCTGCTTCCTCTGGCAACCAGGCTCCTTAAGCTTGCCAGCCCTGTGAGTGAGCACCCCAACCCCACAGACTGGCGTCTGTGGTAATCTTGACCGGGCAATGTTGTGTCCAATCCTTCCCTCTCTGCAGATGTTCTCGCTGCTCCCACCAGGCGAGAACTAGAAAATTTCCTTCTGGTAGTTTTACCAGCTGATCCAGAGAATTTTTCCTGCGATCCCAATGGAGCAAAAGAAAAGCCTGAAGGGGTCTGTAGTGCAATTGGGCCCAAGGCACCCCTGGAATGGCCGCAGTCATTAGGCCCAGCAACTGCATGATCTGCCGAAGGGAGGTCTGAGGGAGCAGTTTGAAGGCCTGCACAGAGAGAAGAATTTTCACAATTTTCTCTTCGGGAAGAAAAATCTTTAGGGCAACAGTCTATTAGATAACCCAGGAAAAGTATGCTCTGTGAGGGTACTAGGCAAGACTTCTGCTGGTTGACCTTCCACCCTAATTTTTGAAAGGTCCGCAAAACCAACTGTAGGTCTTAAATAAAGGGACTTCTTGCCCTGAGAAAAAAAAAAATGTATAAAAAAAATCGTCTAGATATGGGACGATTGATACGAAAAAAGGCCACGACTTCGGCCATGATTTCTGTAAAAATCCTCGGTGCTGTGGAGAGACCAAATAGAAGGGCATTGAACTGCCAGCAAGACGGCTCGTTTCCCACATGCACTGCAAACCTGAGGAACCTTCGGTGGCTCTGGCAGATTGGTACATGAAGATAAGCGTCCTGAAGGTCCAGGGTCACCATGAAGACCTTTGGTAACAACAGATTTTTTACCGAAAAAATATTCTCCATACGGAAACTTCTGTAAACTATGTATTGGTTCAGGACGCTTAAATTTATGACCATACGAAAGCCGCCGGAAGCTTTCTTGAGCAGAAAGACGTGAGAATAAAATCCCTGGAACTTCTGAATTTCTGGGACAGGAGAAATAACTCCCTCTGTTTCCAACACAGAGATCAAATTTAACATGGCTTGCTGTCTCTCGGCAGGTGGGTAAGAAAAAACTTCGGGGGGGGGGGGGGGGGGAAGAGAGATTTTTGAATTCCAATCTGTAACCCTTTTCCAGAGTTTGAAGGATAAAGGAATTGGTGGAAATCTCTGCCCATTCCTTGATGAAATGGCACAATCTTCCCCCTACCCCTAACCTGGCGTCACTGGGTATTTTTGGAAGGGGCTGAAGGAGCAAAGGGAGTTCCCCCTTTTTGTTTGTCTTTGTTAAAGGACCATTTCTTTTTAGTCTGTTGCCTGTTGACTTTAAAATTAGCCTTGTATTGGAAGCCACGAAAAGGCCTCTTATTCTGGGGCTTATTCCTTTGGGCTGAAGGGAATCGTTTACCTTTCTCAGAGGAACAAGATAAGACTTCTTCTAAGGAAGAACCAAACAATTTGCCTTCGAAAGGAATGCCACAGAGCTTATTTTTGGAAGATCACCTTCCCAAGATTTAAGCCAGATAGCTCGCCTAGCTGAATTAACGAGAGCAGAAGCCCTGGCTGCGGATTTCACTGAATATGCTGCCGTTAGCTAAGAAGGTGACTGATTTGGCAATGAGTGGGAGGGATTTTCTGATCACTTCCTTGGGGGTGTCAGATGCCAGAAGATCATCTAGATGCTGAACCCATACGTCTAAATTTCTAGCCACACAGGTGGATGCTATCGCTGGGCCTAAAGAAAAAGCTGGAGCATCCCAGGCCCTATGCAGCAATAAGTCGGCCTTCCTAACCATTTGATCCTTAACCACTTCATTACCCAGCCATAGTCATATGACGGCCTGAGATGGGATCTTCCCTCCTGGGTGGTCGTCATATGACGTCCTGGGCTTCCCGGCCGTCTCGGGGGCGCGCGCACGCCCGCCGCGTTGCTCTGGACCCTGTGCGTGTGCCCGGCGGCTGCGATGTCCGCCGGGCACCCGCGATTTCCCGTTAACCGGGCAGGACCGTGGATCTATGTGTGTAAACACACAGATCCACGTCCTGTCAGTTGAGAGGGGACCGATCTGTGTTCCCAGTACAGAGGAACACTGATCGGTCTCCTCCTTGTATGTCCCCTCCCCCTACAGTTAGAATCATTCCCTAGGAAACATAATTAACCCCTTGTCTCCCCCTAGTGGTTAACCCCTTCCCTGCCTGTCACATTTACACAGTAATCAATGCAATTTTATAGCATTGATCGCTGTTTAAATGTGAATGGTCCCAAAAATGTGTCAAAAGTGTCCGATGTGTGCGCCATAATGTTGCAGTCACGAAAAAAAAAATTGCAGATAGCGGCCATTACTAGTAAAAATAAAAATAAAAACATTTTTTAAAAATGCCATAAATCTATCCCGTATTTTGTAGACGCTATAACTTTTGCGCAAACCAATCAATATACGCCTATTGCGATTTTTTTCCCAAACACATGTAGAAGAATACGTATCAGCCGAAACTGAGTAAAAAATTCGTTTTTGTTTTTTTTTTAAATTGGGATTTTTTTTATAGCAAAAAGTATAAAATATTGTGTTTTTTTCAAAATTGTCGCTCTTTTGTTTATAGCGCAAAAAATAAAAACCGCAGAGATGATCAAATACCACCAAAAGAAAGCTCTATTTGTGGGGAAAAAAACAATTTTGTTTGGGTACAGCGTCGCACGACCGCGTAATTGTCGTTCAAAGTGCGACAGCGCTGAAAACTAAAAATTGGTCTGGGAAGGAAGTGGGTGAAAATGCCCTGTATTGAACCGGTTAAGGACCCCAGAATCCTCAAAAGAAAGATCTGATCCTTTGGACACCTGCGACATAGGGGCATCTAATCTAGGACACCTAAAGAAAACCTCCTCAAAATTAAGCTGAAAAGGAAATCTTCTTTTGTGTCCTCTAGATTGGAACAACCTTTTTTCAGGTTCTTTCCATTTAGACAGAATCATGTCTCTAAGAGACTGATGTACCGGAAAGGTTTTAGATTTCCGTCCCTGAAGGCCCCTATACATTTTATCCTGTACAGATTGGGCTTGTGGTGGCATCTCAATCTGCTCTGAGGTATAAATTGCTTTTAATAGTTCATCAATATCCTCAACTGGAAAAAGATAATTAGATGAGCTACCTGTATCTTCCTCTGATGCAGACTTTTCATCAGATGAAGAGACTGGATTCTCACCTTCTTCCAGATCAGAGGTATCGCGTGAACTAATAGTCTCAGATACTAACAAGGGAAGGGACTTGGCAGAGGTTGAAGGATCTTGAGCTATGGGCCTAGAAGAGGGAGGGCCTATACTAGTAACCCTGTCAGTGACCGAAAAGAGTCCACAACTTTCTTCATAGAAGTCATTAACTCTCTAGAAGAAGACTCTGAATTAGCTCTGGGTGGGAAACAATCCTCACAAAATAGCTTTTTATAACTATCAGAGAGCCTGGCCCTACAGTTCCCGCATTTCTTCTTCACCGGTTTGGCCTAGAAAAGAGCAGAAACAAGGACCATAAATTAAAAGGATCCATACAAAAGAAGTCCCTTGCTGTAGCTATCCACAGACAAGGGCTTACCTTGGGGGCAGTATGGGACACAGATGCTGCCGCTGGTTCAATACGAGCGGACGTTCCATCCTCAGACCTGTCCTCAAGCTCCATGAAGCAAGCGGAGAACGGTCGCAGAGAAGACTGCTGCTGTACCGCAAAAACTGCACCTAAAATGGCGTTTTTAGCAGGCCATTCCCCTGCAGCATGTCCTCAGTGTCTCCACACCATGCTCCTTATAAAAACTCGGCGTCCGGAAGTGCGTCATGTGACTTCCGGTTCCGGCGCCATCTTGCTGCATCACCGGAAGTCCTCCTGACGCCATCTTGGTACACCGAAATGAAACATTTAGGAGGACACAGTTCCACACAGCAGCGCTGGGAAAAAAAGGAAGGGAGTTGCCACCATTTACACAGGCAAGTAACATTTAGAAATAGGAAACCCTTCTGGTACAGATCATCCATGACTTGGTCACAACCAGTCCTGGATGAAACCAGAGAAGGGGAGTCCACCAACCACAGTTACCAGACCTTAAGAGAACAAAAAACGTGTCGGTGCTCCTGGAGGGTCTGGAAACACAGAACTACTGAGGGTCAGAGGAAAGGGAGGGGCCTTTTAAATTCTGATTTGTGTTTTTTGTAGAGGGCGGAGCCGATCATCTCTCAAGTAGCTGTTCTTGAAGGTGAGGGGGGAAATAACATTTCTGGGGAAGTTCTGCACACCAACTGTGTACAGAAGGCTTGCAGCTTGCAATATTGCATTGAATTTTACAGACAATTACCGCAGCTGTGAAGTGACAAGGAAAGGTAATGTTTAACAACATTAACCACTTGACGACCGCCTCACGCTGATATATGTCAGCAGAATGGCACGGGCAGGCAAAGTCACGTACCCCCCCGCGGTGCCAGAGGCGGACGGCTTTAGTTCGCAGGCGATGAGAGGTGAGGTTCGCAGCCATCCATTCGTGGCCACCCCCTCCCGATCGCTCCCGGCGAATGAAAATCCTTCCTCTCCCTCTGTAATGTAAACAGAGGGAGAGGTGGTGATGTCATCCCTCCTCGAGCCGGTCTTTACGTTCTGGCGCCGAAGAGAGAAGACATCAAGTAAGTGCACCAACACTACACTTTCAGTAGAACATGCAGGCACACTTTTCACCCCCCAGTCACCCCCCTGTACCCCCTGTCACAGTGACACCAATAGCAGTTTTTTTGTTTTTTTTTTGCATTCGTGTCAGTTTGTGACAGTTAAGTGTTAGGGCAGTTAGGGTTAGCCCCCTTTAGGTCTGGGGTACTCCCCTAACCCCCCCTAATAAAAGTTAACCCCTTGATCACCGCCCGTCGCCAGTGTCGCTAAGCGATCGTTTTACTGATCGCTGTATTAGTGACACAGGTGACGCTAGTTAGGGAGGTAAGTATATAGGTTCGCTGTCAGTGTTTTATAGTGACAGGGACCCCCATATACTACCTACTAAATGTAGTAACCCCCTGATTGCCCCCTAGTTAACCCTTTCACCAGCGATCACCGTATAAGTGTTACGGGTGACGCTGGTTAGTTTGTTTTTTATAGTTTGGTATAGTTTTAGGGCACCCGCCGTTTATTACCTTATAAAGGTTTAACCCCCCAATTGCCTAAAAATTACGTTTTTAGGATCAGAAAAGGTCTGCGTCACCCCAGGCAGCGTCAGGTTAGCGCCAGTACCGCTAACACCCACGCAGCATACACCTCCCTTAGTGCTATAGTATCTGAACGGATCGATATCTGACCCGATCAGATCTATACTAGTGTCCCCAGCAGTTTAGTGTCCCCAAAAACGCAGTGTTAGCGGGATCAGCCTAGACACCTGCTAGCACCTGCGTTTTGCCCCTCGCCCCAGCCCAGCCCACCCAAGTGCAGTATCGATCGATAAGTGTCACTTACAAAACACTAAGCACACTTAACTGCAGCGTTCGCAGAGTCAGGCCTGATCCCTGCGATCGCTAACAGTTTTTTGGTAGCGTTTTGATACAGTCGCTAACAGTAACGAGCTTTTTTGCCTGTGAGTCTCACTAGTGTACCCCTAAATTTAGAGCCCAAAATGGCAAATCGAAGGTACACTAGTGAAGAGGCCTACACTTTTCTGAGCATGACAGATAGCGAAGAGGAAGTCACTCATCTGTCAGATTCAGGCTCAGAATACGATCCTGTAGAGGACAGCGGCTCCATGACAGATAGCTCTGACGACAGAGTTGTGGTCCCTGCTAAGGTCAGGCGTACCCAGACCCCAATCTTCTTCTGTCCTTGAAGTGCAAGAACCGCAGGGCTCTCGTATGGAGCAGAGAAGTACTAGTGCCGCTATTCCTTCTGGGGAACTGGCAAGCACCAGCGGCCTAGTACACCCTGTTCGTACACCGGCCTAGTACACCCACGTGGTGACGTGGCGAGTCCCATAAGTGCAGTTCAAGCTGGCGAGGTGGCAAGCACAAGTAGTGTCCTGCTGCCACCAAGAAGACGAACACAGGCCCGTCGTGCCCAAAGTGCCCTTCCTGCTGCATTCGCTAATCCGAATTGGGAACCCACCACTTCTGCAGCACCCGTACTTCCCCCATTCACTGGCCAACCCGGAATTCAGATGGAAACAGTTGATTTTACGCCACTGGATTTTTATTCGCTGTTTTTCACCGAAGATCTCTATAGATCTATTGTGAACCAAAGCAATTTGTACGCTGGTCAACACATCGCCACTATTCCCCAGTCCTCCCTTGCCAGAGATTGGAAACCAATTAAGGTTTCCGAATTTAAGCTCTTTCTGGGCCTTTCCCTCAACATGGGCATAAATAAAATGAGCAAGTTGCGGGCATATTGGTCCACTGACCCAATTTACCATATGCCCGTGTTCTCTGCCTCCATGACCAGGGCACGATATGAGCAGATTTTGGGGTTCATGCACTTCAACGACAATGAACTCTGTCGTCCTCGTGGAGACCCTGGATACGATCGGCTCTACAACATTCGGCCCCTCGTAAACCACTTCAACCAACGTTTTGCAGACTTGTTTACTCCCCATCAAGTTGTCTGCGTTGATGAGTCCCTTATTAAATTTTCTGGCCGCTTGTCATTCAAACAGTACCTTCCCAGCAAGCGTGCCAGATACGGGGTCAAGATGTATAAGCTCTGTGACAGGGCCACAGGCTATACATGTAGTTTTATGGTTTACGAGGGCAAAGATAGTCACGTAGAGCCGACAAACTGCCCTGACTACATAGGAAGTGCTGGCAAGATAGTGTGTGACTTGGTGTCACCCTTATTCGGAGAGGGGTACCACTTGTACGTGTACAATTATTACACGAGCATGCCACTTTTTAGCCACCTTTTTGATCATCAGATTGGAGCATGTGGCACCGTGCGACCTAATCGCTGGGGCTTTCCCCAGCGGCTTGTAGATTCCCGTCTTAGGCTGGGGGAGAAAGCCTGCTTGCAGTGTAATAACTTGCTCGCTATGAAGTGGAGGGACAATAAGAATGTTTTTGTTCTTACCTCCCTTCATGCAGACACGACAGTCCAAATTACTACGGCGACTGGTGTTGTGGAGAAACCCCTCTGTGTCCACGAATATAACCAAAATATGGGAGGGGTGGACCTCAACGACCAGTTGTTGGCGCCGTACCTAGTCGCCCGTAAGGCCAGACGCTGGAATAAAAAAGTGTCTGTTTATTTCAATTGGCTTTGCTGAATGCTTATGTGCTATACAGAGCTTCAGGACGGATTGGATCCTTCCTTAAATTCCAGGAAGAGATCGTCAGAGCCCTTTGTATCCAGACGGTGCTCCACCTCACCATCCCCAACCAAATGCAGTAAGCCGGCTGCATGAGAGGCATTTTCAATATGTCCTCCCGAGTACCCCTACCCAACGAGCCCCCCAAAAAAGATGTTGTGGGGGGCGTGGCCTGGACATGGCGGAGTGAAGTCGTGGTTTGCTTGAGCTCCCGACTCCAGACCCAACACCTACGGCTGTTATGCTATTTTATCAACCTCTGGTTACCCGGTCATGAGCTACCGAAGGAAAGGCATATAAGTGATCTGCTAAGACGTCCCCAGCGGCCCAGATTGACCGATACCTCAAGGCAAAGCTCAGGACAGATTCGGAGGCCCACAGTGTGATTCCACGTGGCGAGGCTCGAATGCTATCTTCTTCCCCAGGAGGTATGGCGTCCTCCCAGAGAACGAGCTCCCAGCCCTTAACGGGAATACCAGCTCTTTTAAACCCATCGCCCGGCAGTCGGTCAGGAGCCAGTATTTCCATGCAGCTACTGGGCGACGATGCCGACATACGAGCGCTGTTGAGAGCACTCCCCACAAGGCGGACATGGAAGCTCTTCCCACCAAGGCGGACATGGAGGCGCTGGTGTTACGGGTGGAGGAACAACACCGCCGTGACCTCCAATAGATCCGCACGGAGGTGCAGGAATTGGATGAGCGGCTGACCAGAGAGGAAGCCTCGGTGGGGGCACTGGAGACAAGAATGGCACAGTTAGAAAGAACGCAACAGGACCAACTAGCAGAAGTGCAGTTGCATGCCGAGGATTTAGAGAACCGGAGCAGGCGCCAAAACATACGGCTCCGGGGAATACCTGAAGCGACGGGCCAGGAAAATCTAACTGAAACGGTACGAGCTATCATACAGATAATCTTAGATGGAGACCTCCCGGCTTCCCTGGAATTAGACAGGGTGCACAGAGCCCTCGGTCCTAGGCATGCAGATGCTGACCGGCCCCCTGATGTTCTGTTGCCTGCACAGATATACCCACAAAGACCAGATCTTACGGGCGGCTAGGCTTAAGGGTACTGTGGATTTCGATGGGGCACAAATCTCAATATACCCAGATGTGTCCCGAGCGACCCTCTTGCGGAGAGCGATGCTAAAGCCCTTGCTGGAGAGACTGAATCGAGCGGACCTAACTTATAGATGGGGATTTCCTATTCAGCTGACCACTCGGAAAGGGAGCGCCTCATTTACTTTGCGGCGCCATGCCGAGCTCCTGGATTTGTTTGCTTTCCTAGGTATGGAACCGTTTCAGTTGAGGGATTGGCTGGGCCCCCTACCAAGCAGAGAGTTCCGTCTGGCCCCGCTGAGTGTCCCGACCGGTCTCCCCCGCCGATCCTCCAGGCGCAGGCAGAGAGAGCCCACTCCTCTGGGAAGGGGAGACCCGGAGCCGTAAGTCCTAAAGTTGAACACACGTAAGTGACAGACTACTCGGGTTGAATGTGATAAGGGACTGTTTTACATCCTCCAGAAAGCTCAATGTGTCCGGCCCCAGTCCCCCCCGCCTGACTGATCCACCTTGAGCCTTATTTGGGACCATGGGATTTTCCCCCTCCACCCCCCCGTTGCCCTCCATGTTGCTTATTGTTAGTACAGAGTACACAGCACTTTGGACTGCCCCTATCTCCGGACACATTGCCTCATTAGGAAGGGTTTCACCCCATGCATTCCAGGACTTACTAAAGGACGCCCCCTTCTAGAGGGGTTTTATCATATTTGACATCCTGGGACGGGTGGACCTCGAAAGAGACTGGGTGGATATAATCTAGAACTGCCTACCTATATATGTCTAGCGTGCATTCTGAACTTCTGTAACTAAACCGGAGCCTATAGCACGCGATGCAAGGCAACCCACCCACAGACTGTGATCCAGCAATTGAGAGGGGTTACAATCCAGTCGGGGCACTAAGGAATACGTTTGCAGCATGTTGTTAGCACATTGTGTCCTTAGGGGTGTCCTTAGGGCATCGCTAATTTGGCGGTGAGATAAAAGAGCTCTGGAGGGTGAGCAATGATACTGTTTTAACTGCTTTTCTGGTTTCCCTTAAAAGCTGATCTACCCGAAGGTTCTTCTTCGCTTTTTTTTGTTTTTTTTTCTGTTTGCCTGTTGCAGTAGTAATTTGCAACACAGTTGCTCTAATGGGAGCCCACTCCCGCCTGCTGCTCGCCCATTTCTTGGACAGATCCTAGGGGTCTCTTGAATTCTTCCCCTGAACTTAATTATCTGTCCGCGGGATGGGGGTCGGGCGGGGGAAGTGGACCCGCCACGAATATCCCAGTTAGCAATTATTAAATATCATTACAGTTCTTATTGTTTTTGGTTTAGGTTGTTTGTACTTTTATTTTTCAGGTTTGGGTCTGGATAGGGAGCTCCAGACCCCGTTGTGTTTAGTCACTACCCCAACTAGGAATACACCCCTCTGGGGCTCTTTGTGGGAGCTCTAAGGGTGTACTGAGACTTAGTCTCTCAAACGCCATAGGCGTTTTAGCTACACGGGTTTCCTGGTAACCAGTGACCCGATATCCCACCTTTCACCTTACAATCCGTGTCCCAATTCTATCCCCCCTTTATATCCTTTTCCACTTTTTGCCCTCTCCCTTTTGTCTATTACCCCTTGTCTAACCCCCCCCCCCCCTTTTTTCCTCTCCACTCCACCCCCTCCCTCCAGCCTGGTTTTAGCCATGAGCCCGACAGAATCTATCAGGCTCATGTCCATTAATGTGAAGGGACTTAACACCCTGGAGAAGTGTTCCATGGTGCTATCAAACCTGAGACATGCCAAAGCCCACATTTGCTTCCTCCAGGAGACCCATTTTCGAGCCGATAGGATACCGCGACTCCATGACCGCTGCTTTCCGGTTGCTTATCATGGGTGCTCCTCTGACTCCAGGTCTAAAGTGCTGATACGATCCACGACGCAGTGGACGCTGTGCGACCAGTGGAGCGATGGTGAGGGGAGGGCTCCGTTTGTGAAAGGAAACCTGGGTAGCTCTTTGGTTACCCTGGTGAACCTGTACCTCCCCAACACTGGGCAGATTGGCTTCCTTGAGTCCACTTTGACTAAATTGCAGGATTTTGCAGAGGGGGCAGTGCTCCTTGGAGGTGATCTAAATTTTCCCATGGACCCATCCTTAGACACATCCAGAAACACTTCCCAGATCTCGTATGCAACGCTTAAACGATTAAAGAAAAATCTTTACGCTTTCCATCTAGTAGACGTGTGGAGGATTCTGAACCCAACCCAGAGGGATTATACGTTCTATTCACACCCTCATGATTAGTACACTAGAATTGATCTTTTCTTGGTGCCCCAGTTTCTTCTTTCCAGGGTGAGATCAGCCTCTATAGGGTCCATCACTTTTTCGGATCATGCTCCGGTTTTCGTGGACATTGATCTCCTGCCCCCAGCGCCCAGACAGTGGCAATGGAAACTTAATGACACCTTGATTCAGGCTCCCGAGGTTGTAGATAAGGTGACTAGGGAATTAAGGAACTTTTTCTCCTCTAATGTGGTTCCGGACAGCGCTCCCATGATGGTTTGGGAAGCTCACAAATGTACCATCAGGGGAATATTAATAAAAATTGGTACTCGTCTTAAGAGGGCCAGGGCTCAGCAAACCCTTGACCTTCTAGAGAAGATAAGGGCCTTGGAATCCACTCAAACGATCTCTAGCCAACCAGGCACTACAGGACCTTACCACCCTGAGAAACCAACTAAGATCCCTGGCATTAACTAGGGCCAAAGAAGTTATAGCAAAGTGTAAACGTACCTTCTATGAGCACAGTAACAAATGTGGTAAACTGTTGGCACGGGCCTTGAGAACCCAAAGGGCGAAACCTTTATGCCGGAGCTTAGGGGGGAGGGTGGCGCTAAGGTACATACTACTGAAGAAATTGCAAATCAATTTTGTAAGTACTATACCTCACGGGACGATCCCACCAGAAGATTGCCTACGAGCTTTCATCTCTGTGATACCAAAGGAAGATAAGGACCCCTTGCTAAGTCAAACCTACAGGCCAATATCGCTCCTCAACGTGGACCTAAAGATCTTTACAAAGGTCCTCTCCATGAGGTTGTCGGAGTGGATTCCCTCGCTCATACACTCAGACCAGGTGGGCTTTGTACCCTTAAGGGAGGCGAGGGACAACACCACGAAGGCTATTAACCTAATTCATGCCGCCAAAACACAGAGAACCCCGATGTTGCTCCTCTCAACCGACGTCGAAAAGGCGTTTGATAGGGTGCACTGGCCTTTTCTGATTGAGACCCTTCATCACGTAGGCTTAGGCCAGCGGATGATGAACTGGGTACATGCCATCTATTCCAGACCTTCAGCCCAAGTCAAAATAAATGGCCAACTTTCCTCCCCCTTTGGTATAACCAAAGGGACACGGCAGGGCTGCCCCTTATCCCCATTAATATTCATCTTGTCCCTGGAACCTTTCCTCCGTACGGTGAGAGACAACCCTGACATATCGGGAATACATCTAAGTGATTCCCTGGCCCCTAAGATAGCAGCTTTTGTTGATGACCTGCTTTTTTTCATATCCAATCCACTGGTTTCTATACCAAACCTGCTGTCGGAATTGCAGAAGTATGGTAAGCTGTCTTTTTTCAAAATCAATTTCCAGAAATCGGAAGCATTAAATATAACCATGCCGGTCTCCCTGAACAACCTGCTACAAGCGGATTTTCCCTTTAAATGGGCGATTTCCTCCATTAAATACTTGGGTATACGCCTGGCTAGCAAGATAGAGGAGATCCTCTCCCTAAACTTTCCCCCCCTGTTGACAGATATCAAAAAAGATTTACAGAAGTGGCAGATGGGCATGTTTTCCTGGTTTGGACGGTGTAGCATAATAAAGATGAACATTATGCCCTGAATATTGTACCATCTTCAGACCCTCCCTATTAGGATCCCAAGTGCCTTTCTGAGAGCAGCTAATCGAGCATTGGTCATGTTCGTCTGGGCCGGGAAGCCTCCGCGACTGGCCCAGTCGATTTTACGCTTACCAAAAATGCTAGGGGGAATGGCCTTCCCGGATGTGAACCTATATCACAAGGCATGCCATTTGGCGAGAATAGTTGATTGGTGTCGCCACGGGACATTAAAACAATGGATCCAAATAGAACGGCTCCTGTCGGATAGATTTGGATGGACTGCCCTGGTGCCAGAAAAACCTTCCTGAAAGTGTAACTAAGCATCCCACGGTAGGAGAGACGTGGCGAATGGCCCAAAAAATCGTTGGTGAGCATCAGATAGCGCCCACCCCCTTGCCACTTACACCGATAATTGGGAATCCTGACTTTAGCCCGGGATTGTGTGATCCCAGACTTTAGGAGCTGAAGGGGAGGGACAGAAGTCAACTTCGCCACTTCTCTGAGAACGGCAAGTGGTTGTCAAGGGAAAACATCATGAATGACCCTCTATTGGTGGGCCTCTCCTTTTGGCAGAAGCTCCAATTAGCTCACTTTATTAAATCTCAGCCCACTCCGGCACCTTTCTCAAGATCCTTGACTTCTTTTGAGACTCTTTGCTCAGAACAAGAGCCAGTACGTCATGCCATCTCGTTATTGTACCAACTTCTGATCTCGCCCCCCCAGGGGTACAGACCTCCCTATATAACCAAGTGGGAGCGAGACCTAGGTGTAGTGTTGTCCGAGAGACAAGTGGAAAGGATTCTCTTCACGTATAAAACATTGATATGCGCCAATCAACAGGAGGCGGGTTTTAAAGTGCTGTCACAATGGTACTATACCCCAGTTAGGTTGCACCGGATGTTCCCGCAGAATTCGGACCTATGCTGGCGGTGTAGGGAGGAGGCAGGCACTCTTCTCCACATCTTCTGGTCCTGTAGACTCTTGACACCTTTCTGGAATGAGGTCCATCGCATCACACAGAAGTTCACGGATCGAGAGCTGCCCAAGAGTCCAGAGTTCTTCTTAATACACCACCATGAAATACCGAGCAAGTCATACAGGCAGTCAATCCTGCCACTACTGGTCACAGTAGCGTAAAGTTGTATTCCCCTGCTCTGGAAGCGGGCAGAGCCCCCGGGAGTAGCAATGTGGTTGAAGAAGATAGCGGAGGTATACAACATGGAGGATCTTGTGGCAACCGAGAGGGGACTCAGAGAGCAGTTCCTCAAGAAGTGGTACTATTGGCTAAAATTATAATACTCCGAGGAGTTTGCAAGGCTGGTGGCATAAATTTTTAGACATGGGTCTACGCGTGAGGACCACTGTAAACACCGCTGGCAGGGCTGGAGGAAGCGGCCCCCCCTTCTCATTACCTCTCTACCTATACCTACCCCTCCACCCTTCATCCCCCCCTCTATTATTGCTCCCTCCCCCCCCCCCTTTTTTTTTTTCCTCTTTCTCTCTCTTTCCCTTACATTTCTCTTCCTTACTTTTCCCTATTCCCAATTGGTCTAGCTTTTTTTTTTATTTTTTAATGTCAATGACGACCCATAGGTCGTGCTTTTTTATACAGCAATTGTCTAAAAATACATTTAATCTCACTTGAGGCATGATGAGCCTCTCAAAACTAGAGTTTGGATATCTAAAATAGTATTACATCACTGTTGATTTGCATGGTCAGACCAGTCGAGATGTTTCATTAACATGAGCAAAACTGCTATACCTTTTGTACCAATGTATGCTGAATGTTGATATCCTATGTTTCCATAAATAAAGAATTAAAAAAAAAAAAAAAATGATGTCGTGTCTGCAGCAAGCGCGGATTTAGGCGTGACACCCGGTATTATTGTCCCTTCTGTCCTGACAATCCTGGGCTTTGCACTGGTGAATGTTTTGAACGCTACCATACACTAGTTGAGTATTAGCGTAGGGTACAGCACTGCACAGACTAGGACACACTTTTACAGGGTTTCCCAAGATGCCATCGCATTTTGAGAGACCCAAACCTGGTACCAGTTAAAAAAGTTAGTTACAAAAAAAAAGTAAAAAAAAAAGAAAAAAGAAAAAAAAACAAAAAAATATATAAAATAAAAAAAAAAAACAAAAATAGTTGTTTTATTGTTCTCCCTCTATTGTTCTGCTCTTTTTTATTGTATTCTATACTGCAATGTTTTATTGTTATGTTTTTATCATGTTTGCTTTATAGGTATGCAATTTTTTTATACCGTATATACTCGAGTATAAGTCGAATTTTTCAGCACATTTTTTTGTGCTGAAAGTGCCCCCCTCGACTTATACTTGAGTCAAGCACTTTTCTGCAGCAAAAAATTTCATTTTCCGAACCGACTTTGGGGCCCCGTATCTCAGGGCCACTTGGTGCTAGTAACCCCAAATTTGGTGTGCCAACCCAGTGGAACTGATACCAGAACATATCCAAAGATGAAGTTCCTAGCCCTAAGTGGCCCCGAGATATGGGGCCCCAAAATCGGTTCGGAAAATGTCATTCTCTGCTGAAGAAAAGTGCTTGACATTTTCTGAACCGACTTTTGGACCCCATATCTCAGGGCCACTTGGTGCTAGGAACCCCAAATTTAGTGTGCAAACCCAGTGGAACTGGTACCATAACATATCCAAAGCTGGGGTTCCTAGCACCAAGTGGCCCTGAGATACGGGGCCCCAAAACCGGTTGGTAAAAATGTCATTCTCTGCTGCAGAAAAGTGCTTGACATTTTCTGAATTGATTTTTGGGGCCCTATATCTCGGGGCCACTTGATGCTAGAAACCCCAGCTTTGGATATTTTATGGTGCTAGTTCCACTGGGTTTGCACACCAAATTTGGGGTTCCCAGCACTAAGTGGCCCCAAGATACGGGGCCCCAAATTCGGTCAACTGTGTCCATCTGCAGCAATGTCATTTCAGGACCCTTTGGGTTCAGAGACCCCAAATTTTGGCTGCAGCTAGGGGGCATCTAGGAACCCTTAACTACCGAGTTTGAAGTTCAGGGGACCTTTGGTTGCAAATGGGCACAGTGAGGCATGCAAATGGGCACAGTGATGCTGCAAATGGGCATTGTTGACCCTCTTTTCCACTTACAGTAGCTGTGCATTTCTCACCCTCGTCTTATACTCGGGTCAATAAGTTTTTCCCATTTTTTTTGTAGTAAATTAGGGCCTCGACTTATACTCGGAACGACTTATACTTGAGTATATACGGTACTTTGTTTTTTTATTGTTAACCACTTTTTGTTTTCAGGTACGCCATTCAGCTGCAGAGCGGATTTATTTATCTTGACATCAACAGCGTTTACTCCCACGATACATAAAGCCGTGACGCCATCGCTGTCAGAGGTGATTTCACCACCACAGTTACATACTTCAGCATATATGCCGAAGCGTGGGGGCAGCAGTGGGTGGAGGAGCAATTTGCTCCTGCCTTTTGCAGGAGGATGCCCCCATGCTTCGATATATATATATATATCTATCATCAATGCCCATCATTATAAATGGGTGGATGAAGGGAGGTATTCTAATGGTGGGCATACCCACTGATCAATATCTTTTTTTCGTTCAGCCCACAGGCTGCATCAAAAAAAAAAAAGGTTTACAATATATGGCCAACAAGGACCAGCAAGGTACTGGTATGTTGCTGAACTTTGAGTGGTTATACCAGAATGATGCCTGCAGGTTTAGGTATCATCTTGGTATCATTCTTTTCTCTGGCTCTCCTGTCCCAACAGGGAACCTGAAAATGCAGCCGGTGATTCAACCAGCTGACCATAGAGCTGATCAGAGACCAGAATGGCTTCAAACATCTCTATGGCCTAAGAAACCGGAAGCTACGAGCATTTCATGACTTAGATTTCGCCGGATGTAAACAGCGCCATTGGGAAATTGGGAAAGCATTTTTAGCACACCGATCTTGGTGTGGTCAGATGCTTTGAGGGCAGAGGAGAGATCTAGGGTCTAATAGACCCCAATTTTTTTTTTTTTTTGAAAAAAGGGAGTACCTGTCACTACCCATTGCCATCATAGGGGATATTTACATTCCCTGAGATACAGTAACAACAAAAATGATTTAAAAAAAAATGAAAGGAACAGTTTAAAAAAAAAGATAAAAAGGCAAAAAAATAATAAAGAAAAAAGCACCCGCCCCCACCCCCGCTCTTGCGCAAAGGCGAACGCAAGCGTCGGTCTGGCGTCGAATGTAAACAGCAATTGCACCATGCATGTGAGGTATCACCGCAAAGGTCAGATCGAGGGCAGTAATTTTAGCAGTAGACCTCTTCTGTAAATCTAAAGTGGTAACCTGTAAAAACTTTTAAAGGCTTTTAAAAATGTATTTAGTTTGTCGCCACTGCACGTTTGTGCGCAATTTTAAAGCATGTCATGTTTGGTATCTATGTACTCGGCCTAAGATCATCTTTTTATTTCATCAAACATTTGGACAATATAGTGTGTTTTAGTGCATTAAAATTTTAAAAAGTGTGTTTTTTTTCCCCAAAAAAATGCATTTGAAAAATCGCTGCGCAAATACTGTGTGAAAAAAAAAAAAATTAAACACCCACCATTTTAATCTGTAGGGCATTTGCTTAAAAAAAATATATATAATGTTTGGGGGTTCAAAGTAATTTTCTTGCAAAAAATAATAATTTTTTCATGTAAACAAAAAGTGTCAGAAAGGGCTTTGTCTTAAAGTGGTTAGAAGAGTGGGTGATGTGTGACATAAGCTTCTAAATGTTGTGCATAAAGTGCCAGGACAGTTCAAACCCCCCCCCCCAAATGACCCCATTTTGGAAAGTAGACACCCCAAGGTATTTGCTGAGAGGCATGTCGAGTCCATGGAATATTTTATATTGTGACACAAGTTGCGGGAAAAAGACATTTTTTTTTTTTTTTTTTTTTAGTTGTCACTAAATGATATATTGCTCAAAAATGCCATGGGAATATGTGAAATTACACCCCAAAATAAATTCTGTTGCTTCTCCTGAGTACGGGGATACCACATGTGAGACTTTTTGGGAGCCTAGCCGCGTACGGGACCCCGAAAAGCAAGCACCGCCTTCAGGCTTTCTAAGGGCATAAATTTTTGATTTCACTCTTCACTGCCTATCACAGTTTCAGAGGCCATGGAATGCCCAGATGGCACAAACCCCCCCCCCCAAATGACCCCATTTTGGAAAATAGACACCCAAAGCTATTTGCTGAGAGGTATAGTGAGTATTTTGCAGACCTCACTTTTTGTCACAAACTTTTGAAAGTTTAAAAAAATAAAAAAAAATTAAAAAAAAATACATTTTTCTTGTCTTTCTTCATTTTCAAAAACAAATGAGCTGCAAAATACCCAACATGCCTCTCAGCAAATAACTTGGGGTGTCTACTTTCCAAAATGTGGTCATTTGCGGGGGTTTTGTGCCATCTGGGCATTTTATGGCCTTCAAAACTGTGATAGGTAGTGAGGAGTGAAATCAAAAATTTACGCCCTTAGAAATCCTGAAGGCAGTGATTGGTTTTCGGGGCCCTGTACGCGGCTAGGCTCCCAAAAAGTCCCACACATGTGGTACCCCTATACTCAGGAGAAGCAGCTAAATCTATTTTGGGGTGCAATTCCACATATGCCCATGGCCTGTGTGAGCAATATATCATTTAGTGACAACTTTTTGCAATTTTTTTTTTTTTTGTCGTCATTATTCAATCACTTGGGACAAAAAAAAAAAAATATTCAATGGGCTCAATATGCCTCTCAGCAATTTCCTTGGGGTGTCTACTTTCCAAAATGGGGTAATTTGGGGGGGTTTGTACTGCCCTGCCATTTTAGCACCTCAAGAAATGACATAGGCAGTCATAAACTAAAAGCTGTGTAAATTCCAGAAAATGTACCCTAGTTTGTAGACGCTATAACTTTTGCGCAAACCAATAAATATACGCTTATTGACATTTTTTTTTTTAACCAAAGACATGTGGCCGAATACATTTTGGCCTAAATGTATGACTAAAATTGAGTTTATTGGATTTTTTTTTTTTAACACAAAAAGTAGAAAATATTTTTTCAAAATTTTCGGTCTTTTTCCATTTATAGCGCAAAAAATAAAAAAGGACAGAGGTGATCAAATACCATCAAAAGAAAACTCCATTTGTGGAAAGAAAAGGACGCAAATTTCGTTTGGGTACAGCATTGCATGACCGCGCAATTAGCAGTTAAAGCGACGCAGTGCCAAATTGTAAAAAGTGCTCTGGTCATTAAGGGGGTAAATCCTTCTGGGGCTGAAGTGGTTAAAAGGATGAGTTCACTTATAAAAAATGCTTTTTTTTGGAGCCTGTAAAGCATTGCACCAGCGATCAGCAGATCGCTGGTGCCATGCATGTCTCCTGCAGATCTGTCACCATCTGTGTGCCCGTACATCAATCCCCATACATCAATTCCGAAACCGGGCAGTGGCACTGGGAACAGGTTACATGTTCCACCCTAAAAATGGGATTTGTATATGCCTTTTTTTTACTTGCTAGATTTTTTTAAAGCAATTTCACAGAAGGTTTCATACACAATTCTTGCAAGATAAAAAGAAATTAAAGCATTACCTGTTCAGACAGCTGATGCTTGTTTTCAGCGGCTGCCTTTTCTAGTTCCCCTATACGTGTTTGTTGCTGCTGAACCACAGAACGGAGATGTTTTATGCAGTTGTGGTTTGGTAGTTCATCTTTGGGCATTTCTAGGCTGTTGGACATTAAGATACATACATTTTAAAACTGTACAAAAACTTAATCATGCTAAACATGTTACCAATATGCATACAAAAGTTATATCCCTGTAGTTTGTAGACATAAAACAATGAAAAGAGCAAGTAAACCCAAACACCAAATTCGCTTTTGAAGGTAAATGCGAAAGATGTAGTCTCTCTATATATATATATATATATATATATATATATATATATATATATATATATAATCTCCCCGCCCAGCATGGAGAGCGGACTGGGAAGACATCAGTTTAAAGTTAGGATAGGTGTTGAACATCCCCTTACTACTCAGCGCATACTGTAGCTCTTATGCCTCACACTTCTGACCCACTGATGGGTGTAACCACTGGAAATCTGTCTCAAAAATATTAGTGTTACAATTCTCCTTCATTCTGCTTATATCAGCTAAAAATAACCCAAAATGAAAAGTTGTCTGGGGGAATGGGCTCAGGAAGGGAAAGGAGATGCTCATTCCTGTGGGTAGAAACCCTAGAAAAACAGACAAAATAAGCCACCCAGCCCTGTGGAAGAGGAATTCCATAGAAGACCATTCTGTGGGAAAACAGAAGAGGAATCAGTTGCCAAGAGAAGATGTGGTAAGTCGCCATTGATGGCAGTCCTAACCCCACCCAAAAGGCAAAGTCAAAATTGTTTGACTATTGTACCTACATAAGCTGTCTAAACTATGTACCAATAAAAAAAAACTCAAATCTTTAAAAACAAAAAAAAACAAACAAAAAACACTGATATCATGCCTTCAAGACAGACATTGGAGGGAGAATGAAATTCCCACAAAAGCCAATTGGATCAGCACCATGGAAACAAGAACTGGCTTCTAAGATATTTACTCCCATGTAGCAGAAGCAAAAAAGTGGGTTTCCAAGAAAATAAACCAAGACAGAACTACAGCTGTCAGGGCAATAATGAGAAGGCGACTCCATTATTCCAACCAACATTTTAAAGGCAGTAACCCCCAAGAACACAAGTGGAGGGCTCCCGTGGGCAAGAGCAATTGAAGGCCACAGAGAGACACAGAAAGTTGCAGCATGCGATGAAGGGCAACTTCTCGCTAAAGCGTGTGCAGGGAATGAGACGGAAAGGGCGTAAGGAAGAAGAAATACAAGCCCAAACAATTACCTGCAGGGTAATGAAGGCTAGGTGGTTGGCAAATCCAAATAGAAGAAGTTGCAGGATGAGGAACAGGAATAGGTTTTAAGATTAAGTTCACTATCATCACACCAAGCCTAGGTTCACACATATGCGGTGTGGGAAATGAAGCAATCCCTACAAGTTTTCCGCATTGCAATCACACGGTTTGTGACTCACCACTGGTGTCAATAAAGCTAAAACGACACCCAAAACACACTGCAAGTGCAGTGCAATTTGCCTGCACCGGATCACGTTACCAAAATGTGATCCGGCTGTGATGCGATGTAAAAATATGATTTTACAAACAGCTTACCAGTAAAATCCTTTTCTTGGAGTAAATCATAGGACACAGAGCCTTAAGTATTTACTTAGTGGGTTATAGCTACCTTCAGGTGTTGACACTGGCACACCCAATACAGGAAGTTGACTCCGCTATATAACCCCTCCTCCTTCCAAGAGTCATCAGTTTTTGTAGCAAAGCAATATACTTATACCCCATAAAAAGAGGGGCGGGACCTTTGTGTCCTATGATGTACTCCAAGAAAAGGATTTTACAGGTAAGCAGTTTTAAAAATACTATTTTCTTTATCGTACATCATAGGACACAGAGCCTTAAGTATATACTTAGTGGGATGTCCCATAGCAATGCTACTTGAGGGAAGGGAGACACAACCCGTAGGGCACCCCCAGACCTTGAGGACTTTTACTGCTGCCTGCAGCACACTGCGCCGAAGGCGATATCCTCATTCCTTCTTACATCCACTTGGTAAAATTTTGTGAATGTATGGACCGAAGACCAAGTTGTGGCCTTGCAGATCTGAGCAAAGGAGGCCTGGTGATGCACTGCCCAAGAAGCACTAACCGCTCTGGTAGAGTGCGCCTTAACTTGAATAGGGGGAATCTTACCCCTTAAATCATAAGTTTGAATTATAACTTGCCGAATCAATTTAGCAGCAGTGGATTTTGACGCTGCCTGTCCTTTTTTAGGACCCTCTGGCATAATAAATAAGACAGTCTTACGAATCTGAGCAGTTTTCTTTAACCACTTCAATACAGGACACTTATACACCTTCCTGCCCAGACCAATTTTCAGCTTTCAGCGCTGTCGCACTTTGAATGACAATTGCGCGGTCATACAACACTGTACCCAAACAACATTTTTATCATTTTGTTCCCACAAATAGACCTTTCTTTTGGTGGTATTTGATCACCTCTGCGGTTTTTATTTTTTGCTAAAGAAATAAAAAAAAGACCGAAAATTTTGAAAAAAAATAAAAGGTTTTGCTTTTGTTACTGTTAAAAAAAATTGTAAATAAGTAAGTTTTCTCTTTCACTAATGGGCACTGATAAGGCGGCACTGACAGGCACTGATGGGTGGCACTCATATGCAGCACTGATGGGCATTGATAGGCGGCACTGATGGGTGGCACTGGTTGGCACTGATAGGCGACACTGATGGGCAATGAAAGGCGGCACTGCTGGGCACTTATACACGGCACTGATGGGCATCCCTGGTGGCACTGGCAGTGGTAGGCATTGAAGTGGGCACTGATTGGCAGCTGCCTGGGCACAGAGTGGCATTTCCCTGGGGGTCTAGGGGCATACCTGGTGGTCCAGTGTGGATGGCTTCCCTGGTGGTCCTGGGCGGCTTCCCTGGTGGTCCTGAGTAGGATCCGAGGGGGGGCTGTGCTGATAAACAATCAGCACAGACCCCCCCTGTCAGGAGTGCAGCCGATCGGCTCTCCTCTACTCGTGTCTGTCAGACGCGAGTGAGGAAAAAGCCAATCACGTGATCGGCTCTATTTACATTGTGATCAGCCGTGATCAGACACGGCTGATCACGTGGTAAAGAGTCTCCGTCGGAGACTCTTTACCTAGATCAGTGTTGCAGGGTGTCAGACTGACATCCCACAACAACCATCAGCCGCGATGCGCACCCCCGGGGGAGCGCAGCGGCTCGATATTCCTGATCACATCATATGACGTCCGGTCAGGAATATGAAACCACTTTGCCCCCGTCATTTGGTAATAGGGCGGGCGGCAAGTGGTTAAATATATTTTCACTGCTCTCACTACATCAAGACAATGTAGTGACTTTTCGTCCCTGGAACATGGTTTTGGGAAAAACAATGGCAGGACAATATCTTCAACTGCTGGCGACTTAGATAGTCCGCCTGCCAATTTTCTACTCCCGGCATGAAAACTGCCGATAGGGATGGGACATTCCTTTCTGCCCAAGTTAGGATATGGTTCACCTCTCTGAGCTGAGAGACTCTTGGTGCCCCCTTGGTGATTGATATAGGCTACAGCCGTGGCATTGTCAGATTGAATCCGGACTGGACAATTCTTAAACCTGGAGGTCCTGGTTTTCAGAGCCAGATCCACTGCCCGAATCTCTAGGATGTTGATGGGCAGGGCTCTTTCGGGTTTTGACCACTGTCCCTGGACAGCCGTCTCCTCTAGTACCGCTCCCCAGCCTGAGAGGCTGGCATCTGTCGTTACTACTTTCCAGATTTTTGGTCTGAAGGATTTCCTCTTCAGCAAATTCTGGCTTTGTAACCACCAATTGAGGCTTTGAGACACTCTTGGGGGACAGCCGTATTGGCAAGTCCAAAGCTTTGATCGTCTTGTTCCAAGCAGAGAGGATTCCTTTTTTACAACAGTCTTGAATGGAACTGGGCATAGGGGACTGCTTCGAATGAAGCTACCATCTTTCCTAACAACCTCATGCAAACGCGAATTGAAGGATTTGCTTTTGACCTGACCATCTATACCAGCTCTTGTATGGAGCTGATCTTTGCTGGAGGCAAGAACACCCTTTTCTGGGATGTATCTATAATCAGGCCTAAGTAATCCAGCCTTCTTACTGGTTTTAAGGAAGACTTCTCTAGGTTGAGGATCCAACCGAGACTTTCCAGGTAACTGGTTGTAATGAGTACGCTTTGCCTTAAGCAAGTCACTGACTGGTCTATTAATAGATTGTCTAGGTAGGCCAACACTGTTATGCCCTGTGCCCTAAACCTGGCTAGAAGTGGGGCCAGTATTTTTGTGAATACCCGTGGTGCTGTGGCTAGTCCGAAGGGTAAGGCCGTGAACTGAAATTGCCGTTGTTCCACTTCGAATCCCAGAAACCTTTGGTGAGCGGGAAATATTTTGAGCCAATTTTTAGGAACCAATTTAGATTTTTTAGATCCAGAATGCGTCTGACATCTCCATTCAGTTTTGGTACCATAAACAGGTTTGAATAGAAACCTAAACCTTGTTCTTCTGTGGGGATCTGTACGATTACCCCTTGAGTCAATAATTGGTCTAATGCTTGAAAAACCAAGTTAGACTTACCGGTAACTTGTTTTCCAGAAGTCTTTCAGGACAGCACCTGAGAGATTGCGACTCCACCCACCGAAACAGGAAACACCTTCTTCCTCCAAACTTTAAATGGAGGCGCCTCCCTACCATACCTCAGTTGTAATAGAGAAGACCTCCGGCCCCGGCTGGAACACATAAACACATACGTTAGTCACAGCATAGTATATACAATACAATAGGGCGGGATGTTGCTGTCCTGAAAGACTTCTGGAAAACAAGTTGCCGGTAAGTCTAACTTGGTTTTTCCCAAGGCGTCTTTCAGGACAGCACCTGAGAGGATAACAGAGACTTACCCCCTTAGGGCGGGACAACAGCTTGCAGGACCTTTCTGCCAAACGCCTGATCATTAGCAGATGTGAGGTCCAGCCTGTAATGTTTCACGAATGTGTGAAAACTCGACCATGTTGCCGCCTTGCAGATTTGTTCAGGTGTGGCACCAGCTCTCTCTGCCCAAGTGGCCGCTAATGCTCTTGTTGAGTGTGCAGAAATTCCTGCTGGAGGAGACACACCTGCATGCGAATAAGCCTCTGAAATGGCTAGCTTCAGCCACCTTGCTAAAGAGATTTTAGAAGCCTGGAAACCTTTCCTGTTGCCCGAAAATAGCACAAACAGAGAATCTGAACGTCTAAAGAGCTTTGTCCTTTCCAAGTAACATAACAAAACTCTTCTAACATCCAACATGTGAAAACAAGTCTCCTTCTCCCCTACTGGGTTGGGGCAGAAGGTCGGAAGTACAATGTCCTGAAGCTACCTTTGGTAAGAATTTCTGATCTGTTCTAAGTATAATCCTATCTGGGAAGATAGATAAATAGGGTTCCTTAACTGATAAAGCATTAAGCTCACTGATCCTGCGTGCAGAGACCATGGCAATCAGAAACACAGACTTAAAAGTGAGATATCTGAGTGGCGCTTCTTCCAAAGGTTCAAAGGGACTCCTTGTTAGAGACTGGAGGACTATCGACAGATCCAATTTGGGAAACTTCTTAAGTGGTGCTGGTCTGGATCTCGTAAGGGATCTGAAAAATCTGGTTACCAATGGATCTGAGGCCACAGATCTTTCTAGGAACACTGCTAGCGCTGCCACCTGTACCATCAAGGTACTAACTGCTAGTCCCTTGTCAGCACCAACCTGTAAAAATTCCAGAATGGTAACAAGACTCCCTGGGTCCTGGGCAGATGAATTATACCATGTATTGTAAACCTTCCAGACCTTGGAATAGATATTTCTAGTCACCCTTTTCCTACTGGATAATAGCGTTGAGATTAACCGGTTGGAAAAACCTTTGCTCCTTAAGAGCTGCTCTTTAGATACCAGGCTGTGAGCGCCAAAGTGGCTACCTCTGGGTGATTTACTGGCCACTGAAATTGTAAATCGTGCCTGAGGGGCAGATGCCAATAAGGCCTGACCGCCATTTTCAGAACGGTTGAAAACCAAGCCCTTCTTGGCCAAAAAGGCGTGATTAGGATAACTGGTACCGTTTCCCTTTAAATTTTTCTTAATACTAAGAGAATTAACTGGAATGGGGGGAAAGCGTAGCAGAGATGGAATCTCCATGGATACGCCAAGGCATCTGTTCCTAGTGACCCGTCGTGATTGCTTAGGGAAAAAAATTGCGGAACCAAGGCATTCTTCTTTGAGGCGAACAGGTCCACCTCTGGCAGCCCCCACTTCGACAATCATGGCGAAAACCTCTGGGTTCAGCAAACAATTCTGCTTCCTGAATGGGGTTTCTGCTCAGGAAATCCGCCACCCCATTCAGGGATCCCTTTAGATGGACTGCTGATAAAGACAGCAAGTGTCCTTCTGCCCAACGGAGAATGCTCATGGCTAGTACTTGCAGCGATTTGCTCCTTGTACCTCCCTGCCTGTTTATATAAGCCACGGCCGTGGCATTGTCTGTTAGTATTTGAACATGCTGGGCCCGGAGCCCCTGAGCAAATGACTTCAGAGCCAAGTCGATCGCCTTGAGCTCTCTCCAGTTTGAGGACTTGGTCGCCTCTTTCCTGGACCAGTTTCCCTGAGTGAAACCCTTTTCTAGGTGGGCTCCCCAACCCCAGGAACTGGCATCGGTTGTCAGCCTTTTTTCGGTTGGAAAGGCCCAGACTAACCCCTCCGATAGGATATCCTGCCTTTTCCACCACCATAGTGACCTCTTCACTTGGGTTGGAACTCTTACCTCTGAGTCTAGGGATTCCAAATTGTGATCCCAAGATCTCAGAAGAAAAGCCTGCAGATGTCTGAAGTGTAGTCTTGCCCACTGAACAGCTGGCATTGACGAAGTCAGAACACCCAGGGCTGACATGACCAATCTTACCGTCAGCTGCTGATTGGTCTGCAAGAAAGACACTGTATCCTGGATTTTTCCTTTCTTCTCTGAAGAAAAATTCTTTGGCCTACCGAATTTATTATATACCCTAGAAACCGAATCTCCTGAGATGGTTCCAGGGAAGATTTTTGGAGATTTAGGATCCAACCTAGGGACTCCAGATGGCTGCATGCTCTGCTTAAATTGCTCCTCAATTCCTCTCGAGTGGGCGAAAAATAGCAGATCGTCTAAGTAAGGAATTACTGCGATTCCCTGAAGACGCAGCAGAGCTAGGGCCTCAGCCATTACTTTGGTGAAAATTCGGGGTGCGGATGATAGCCCGAAGGGTAGGGCTCTGAATTGCAGATGCTGAATTCTGCCTGGGACTGGGATGAGATTGGAATATGCAGGTATGCATCCTTTAGATCCACTGGCGCCATGAAACAACCTGGAGTCAGAAGATTTCTGGCGGTGAAAATTGAGTCCATCTTGAACCTTCTGTATTTGATGGCTCTGTTTAGTGGCTTTAAATTGAGAATTAAACAAAATCTTCCTGTTGGTTTTTTTACCAGGAAGACATGTGAATAGAAGCCCTCGTACCATTCTTCTGGTGGCACTGGGATTACTACACCCTGTTGCATCAGTTCCTCCAGAGAGGATTTCATGGCCAGGGCCCTTATTGGATCTCGAGGAGTATTTGTTACCAGAAACCTTCTTGGGGGGCTTCTGGAAAACTCGAGAGTATAACCCTGCGAGAGAGTGGTCAGAATAAACTGATTTGAAGTTATCCCTGACCACTGCGGAAGAAACTCTCTGTTGGATCCTTTAGCATTTGTGCATTGCAAAAGTTAAACTTATTCACACTGGAAATCGCAGCATCTACTGATGGAACTTTCCATGTTTTGGTGATTCTCTCTCTGCATCTGCATCTTCAGTCACGTATACAGGGGCTGAAGTGTGAGAAGCAGTTGCACCACCAATTGCTTCCAATGACTCACCCTGGCTTGCCATATCAAGTATCTCCGGAGAGGATGACAATGTGGAGGCATGTCTGGAGTTCCCAGCGCCTGGGGGTGGTTTTGGTGCCTTAGTAGTAAGCCTTGAAGCCATAGTGCAAAGCACAAAAAGCAAAAAGGTACTCTAAGAACTGTTCTATTTATTTGAACAATAGTAGGAAAAACAGTGGTAGCATAGAATGATCTAATGCTAAACATTAATTTTTTTCCTGTACTGCAAATGCCTGTGTAAAACCCTCACGCGCACCAGCGCTTCTGTGTCCTGTGGCAGCCTTGCTTCAGCTGCTCTGATAGACACTGTCTTTTCCCAGAGTATCAGCTTTAAGCTTTTTCAGGTGTGAGCCTGATTGTCTATGCGCCACACCCTTTCCTGTGCTTTAGCAAGAGTCACCTCAGAGGGGAGGCGGGGAAGGGGATTTACACAGCCTTTTTCTCAGCTTTTCAGATTTATGCTTGTTTAAACATAACATGTATCCCTATCCACCGTTTCCCCATTTAGGGGGAGAGGGGTCCCCCCCCTCCAGCTGCTGAGACACACACTGTATTAGCACAGATTTAAACAGGGTCTATACACTATTACTCCCTCTAGAGGAGTTTTTAAGGCATTTTACAATATAATTGAAAGAAAAAAAGTCATAGGTGGACTTTGGAGTTCCTATGCTTTCCTTTCACCTTTTCCTCGCTGCAGGATACGGCTGTAAACAGACAGATCCAAACTTCACCCATCACGGTGGGCAGCGTGTTTAAAACTTCAAAGACGGTGGCCCTTTTAATAGGGGCGCCACTCCTTTGGACCATGTATAGCACCCCTCAGGACAGCTTTAGGTAATGTAGCAAGACCACAAAGAGTCCTGGTTCCTAAGGTCTAGCCCTCAAAGAGGAGCATTACGGGCAAAACCTCGTTCTTGTATGCGAGGCCCGGGTACCATCCTGGAGCCGCAGTGGCGGTATGGATCCGGTTGTGGAGGCTTTCTAAATCCAGCATGGATGCCTCCTGGAGCTCCGCAGAGCACATCTTCACTCCTGCCAACACCTTTAGACACTGGCGAAAAAACTGAGGACTCCTGGAAGGAGGAGGGGGTTATATAGGGGAGTCAACTTCCTGTATTGGGTGTGCCAGTGTCAACACCTGAAGGTAGCTATAACCCACTAAGTAAATAAATACTTAAGGCTGGCCATACACCTATAGATTATCTGCAGATTTTCTATGGTTAGATGGAAAAAGTGGGAGATTCCTCCATCCACACAGTTTAGCGAACATGGAGAGATCTGTTGCACATTTTCTATCTAACCATAGAAAATCTGCAGATAATCTATAGGTGTATGGCCAGCTTTAGGCTCTGTGTCCTATGATGTACGATATAGAAATTAGAGATTCTGGGAGATCTCTGGGCAAAAAAGACTGTAGAGAAGTCTCTAGTGAAAGAGGCAGGCTAGTTTTGGGGTACTGACAGACCGCATGTGGTGAGGGGGGGCAGAAGCACTGAACAGGAGCAATGCAATCTTCTCCAGCAAAACGGAAGTCAACCAGGTTTTTGAGAAGGCGCAAGCAAAACTTGGTAATTCTAAAACCCTGATACAAGAAGAGAGGGAGACAGAGCAGAGTCTGAGGGTTGTAAGCAAGATGTGTTATGGCTCTGAAGAGTAAAGGGGCTCTAGGTAGTAGAGCTAACCTCCCCACATAGTGAGAAGAGTCCTAGTGACCCTACCCTATTTGCAGGTGTGCCGTGGGGATCCTGGGAGCGGTCACTGTCGAGCAGGCGGCGTTGCATTCTGGGAGTTGTAGTCTGTGCTCAAGCGCAAAGGAAACTGCAACTCAAGGAGACCGGAGTCTTGCAGGCAAGGCGCACAAGGGAATCGGAACGCACGCCTGGCTCGGGCTGCGGTGCTGGCAGCAACTTTACCCCATGACCAAAACCCACCTAGGAGATCGTGGCACGCAAGGACCTGCTGAGCTGCCAGGTGAGAATGTCATGACAGGAGAAGGTGAATGATAAGAAAACCAGGATTAGACCCAGATAGCCCAGAAGGTCAGGGAAGGAGCTCGAGAATATCACAAGATCAAAAAAAGTCAGATGTGAGCATCAGCATGTGGCATATGATTCAAGTAACTGGGCTCAGGAGTTCTGTAGCAAAAAATCACCATGGCACCCAAGGTTATGAATATTCAGGGTGTAAATAGGGATCTAAAAAAATATCACTACAGAGTGTAGTGATTTTTTCAGCAATGCAATGACTAAATTGATGTGTGAATTGATAGAGAGTATATGTCCATCACATTATAAGAGATATAGTGGCAGGTCCACAGGAGACCAGGCAGAAGCCTGGATACTGCAGAAATTAGGAAAGATGTTTTATAGCCATGATGGGACTTGTAAGAAGGTGTAGAGAAATTGTCGGCTTTTGTTTGGCATAGAAGCAAGCACAGTGATATGTAAACATACAACTAAGCCTTGTCACTTTAACAAGGACATAAACTGCTACTTACCCACATCCCTGCTCACATGTTACTGGTCGCTTTGGATTGTGTTCACAGTCGTTAAGATGAGACATGAGGTTATCAAGTCGCACAATCGTAGTACAGCCAAAAACTGCGTTGTCACAAGTAATCTGTAATTTGGAGAGCATATTCCGCATGATGCGGGGGACTGGACGGAGATGAGCTACCGTTACAACACTGCGATCCACAGGACAGGTCTGCTGCTGGGAGAACCACTGTGTGATGCAGGCATTGCAAAAGGCGTGTTCACAATGAGGAGCCTATAGGTTTAAGTAGAGAGAAAAAAAAAATAATATATATATGTATGTATTGTAAATTGATAAAAACCAATAGCATTTACTAAAATATTCTAATTTTTAAATGTAACAATTTTAAAATGAAACAAAAAAAAGGAGAGTAGGTGCTACCTCCGTAGGTACAGGTCTAATGCATTATGCATATATTTTAAAAACTATTTTGGAAGCAATTAGATTGCAGAGAATGCGAGATTCAAAATAGCATAGAAGAACTGTAGGCAAAACTAAGGGAGGGTTATAACCCGTCAGATTTTTTTGCCCCATCTGTGTCCCATTGGAGGATTTCCCTTCACTTACTGTCCCACAGCCAAAACAGGAAGTGAGGGGAAATCCCTGCAAATTAAAAAAGGGAATTCTTAGGGATCCGCAGCTCCTCAGAATGAGTGTCCCCACTGAGGATTTCTCCTCTACCACTTTTCAGGTAATTTTCTTTTACTCTCACTAATAAGGATAAACAGGACAAATTGGAAGGTTTGCATCTCCCGAACGGGGTCATAGAAAGCAAAAGAAAAAAAAAAAAAAAAAAAAAAAAAAGGGGATAAGTGTTTTAATTCCTATGCACTCTATTAAAAACCAAACAAATTGTGACTTTAGTTATATTTTAAAGTTGAGGGCCACCCTGATAAAAAAAAAAAAAAAAATTACACCAAAAATCAAAAAATTTTAAACTTACCTAAACCCTTGTTGCTAGGCAGTCTTCCTAATCTGCCTCTTTCTTTTCCGCGGCGTCTTCTGCTCCTCGGTCAGTGGCCCCGTTGTCTTCTGGAAACTGTGTATGTTCCCAGAACACCACGGGGCCATTCACAGAGCGCTCGCGTGTGCGTGCGCAGTAGGAAACTGGCAGTGAAGCCGCAAGGCTCCACTGCCTGTTTCCCTTACCTAGGATGGCGGTGCCGGGACCCGAGAGCCAAGGGACGGGTCGGCCGACATCACGGGCACCCAGGACAGGTAAGTACTTATTTAACCACATGTCGACCAGGCCATAGCCGAAAGACGGCTACAGCGCGGTCGGCTTATCCTGGGAGGGCGTCCATGGACGTCCTCCCAGAATACTGCTCGGGCGCGCACCCGAGAACATCCATGACCGCCGGGTCCAGAGGACTCACATCACTGATCGCGGCCATTTACCATGTGATTGCTCCGTCAAATGACGGAGCGATCACAAGTAAACAAACCGGTGTCCCGTCATGACGCCGGTTCCTCCCTCCCCTCTCTGTACTGATCGGTACAGAGGGTGAGGAGCAGGGGAGGGATCGGATGGTAGCAGCACTGTGGGCTGCATCTGTAGTGCCCACAACGCTGCTCTGTGACAAATACAGTCACATCCAGCCATCCATCCATGCTCAGCCATCCCTCCATACTATAATACTCTGCAACACCCTGCAATACTCTGCAACACCCCTGCACTACCCAGTCATACTCTGCAATACCCAGCCATGCGCAGCCATACTCGGCCTCTGTATGTGGCCAGGCTGTGGAAGTCTCACACATGTGGTATCACCGTACTCAGGAGTAGGAGAATCTATTTTTGGGGGTCATTTTTGGTATGTACATGTTGTTATGTGTTAGAAATATTGTATAAATGGACAACTTTGCGTAAAAAAAAAAAAAAAAAAAAAAAAAAAGTGGTTTTAATCACTTCCTGCCCGCCGGCCGTCATACGACGTCCTTGACTTTGTGCAAGGATATCTGAATGATGGGTGCAGCTACAGGCATCATTCAGATATCAGCTTTTTAAGCCGGCAATTCCCTACACCATAGGAATGATCATAGCGGCAGTTCCACTGCTTGATTGTTCTTATGGGAGGCGAGAGGGGACCTCCCCCCCCTTCCCGCCGCCCTCCAGTGCTTCTACCGACTCACCGCTACGATCGAAGCCAGGGTCTTTTATTTTTTTTTTTTTCCCATTTTCAGGCTTCCCAGCCTAGAGGTGAGATGTGGGGTCTTATTGACCCCATATCTCACTGTAAAGAGGACCTGTCATGCCATATTCCTATTACAAGGGATGTTTACATTCCTTGTAATGGAAATAAAAGTGATCAAAAAAAAATATGTTTTTTGGTAAAAAGTGTCAAACTAAAATAAAGTAAAATGAACAATAAAAAGAATTTTTTTTTTTTAAAGCGCCCATGTCCGTGTGCTCGCATGCAGAAGCGAATGCACACGCAAGTCCCGCCCACATATAAAAACGGTGTTCAAACCACACGTAAGGTATCGGTGCGAACGTTAGAGCGAGAGCAATAATTTTGGCCCTAGACCTCCTCTAACTCAAAACATGTAACCAGTAAAAAATTTTAAAGCGTCGCCTATGGGGATTTTTAAGTAGCGAAGTTTGGCGCCTTTCCACGAGCGTTTTTTTTTTTTTTAAGCACAAAACTTTTTTTTCCCAAAAAAAAAGCGTTAAAAAAAAAACGCTGCGCAAATACCCTGCGAGATAAAAAGTTGCAACAACCGCCATTGTATTCTCTAGGGTCTTTGCTAAAAAAAACAAAAAAAAAAAACAAACATATAATGTTTTGGGGTTCTATGTAATTTTCTAGCAAATAAATGATGATTTTTACATGTAGGAGAGAAATGCCAGAATTGGCCTGGGTGCTCCAGAACGCCTGAAGGTGCTCCCCTGCATGTTGGGCCTCTCTATGTGGCCACGCTGTGTAAAAGTCTCACGCATGTGGTATCGCCATACTCGGGAGTAATAGCAGAATGTGTTTTGGGGTGTAATTTGTGGTATGCATATGCGGTGTGTGAGAAATAATAGGCTAATATGACATTTTTGTGGGGAAAAAAAGAAGAAAAAAAAAAAAAAAAACCTCGATTTTGCAAAGAATTATGGAAAAAAATGACAAGTTCAAAAAACTCACCATGCCCCTTACTAAATACCTTGGAATGTATTACTTCCAAAAAGGGGTCATTTGGGGGGTATTTGTACTTTTCTGGCATGTTAGGGTCTCAAGAATATAGATAGGCCGTCAGTAATTCGGGTGTGATCAATTTTCAGATATTGGCACCATAGCTTTTGGACTCTATAACTTTCACAAAGACCAAATAATATACACCGATTCGTACTTATTTTTACCAAAGATATGTAGCAGTATAAATTGTGGCCAAAATTTACGAAGAAAAATTACTAATTTGCTAAATTTTATAAATAGAAACAAAGAAAATTTCATTTAACCGAATTTTCAGTCTTTTCTTTTATAGCGCAAAAAATAAAAAACCCAACGGTGATTAAATACCACCAAAAGAAAGCTCTATTCGTGTGAAAAAAAAGGACAAAAATTTCATATGGGTGCAGTGTTGCATGACTGAGTAACTGTCATTCAAAATGTGAGAGCACCAAAAGCTGAAAATTGGTCTGGTTAGGAAGGGGGTTTAAGTGCCCAGTTGTCAAGTGGTTAAAGTCAGCAGCTACAGTGTTTGTAGCTGCTGACTTAATTTTTTTTTTTTTTTTTAGGCCGGAATCCCGCTTTAATAGCGCAAACCAGACTCTCCCCATGGAGGCTTCATTTTTTTGATTGAATGATGAACCGTACATTTATCATCGTATCAATTTTCCACTTTTGCATGAAAAGAATACAGATTCAGAATACACTGAAATAGTAGATCAATTTATTTTGTTCCTCAAACTATAAAACTATGTAAGGCTGAACCAACATAAGAAATGCAAGCTGGGGCTTGGTCACATTACCGTTAACAAAGGCTTGATAGCCTCTCCTTTGCTCGGCCCACACACATTTTCAAAAAAAAACCCTTTCCACTCCACAACACCTAATTCCTCCTTCTTTTCATCTCTTCCTCTATCTGGTTATCTTTTTCATACTGCTTTAAAGAATCCTAAATAGGTTTCTTGCTAAACAGTCCTTTTATCCAGAAGTTGGAACAATCATCAATTCCCGTCTCGACTACGCAAACTCACTCTACATAGGATTACCCCAATATCAGCTTACGCGCCTACAGGCCATTCAAAACGCTGCAGCAAGACTAACAGGAAAAAAACTCTGGGAGTCCATCTCCCAATCCCTGAGGAGCCTACATTGGCTAACAGTAAAGAATCAGGTCACCTTCAAGACCCTCTGCCTCACCCACAAATGCATACATGGTAACGCCCCTCAATACCTCAGAGAAAATAAAACATTACACACCGAATCGCAGTCTGCGATCATCTAGCCAAAACCTCCTCCTCGTTCCCAAATACCACTACAAAGCAAGGGGAGAACGAAGATTTGCAGTCCAGGGACCTCGGCTATGGAACTCTTCCGACTCACATCCGCATGGAAGAAAACTATCTGGCATTCAGGAAAAAAACTCAAGACTTACCTCTTCTAATGAAGCTGACAACACAACGCATCAGCGCCTTGAGGTGATTCAGTTCGCATTTGCAGCGCTATACAAATCATTCATTCATCCACCTAGAATTTCCTTCAAACATGCTTATTATTACAAAACGAAGGTACAAAGCTCGTTTGCATTACCACCTCCTACCCATGACATTTTGTCCCACACAGTTAAAGAGGAGATCCGCCCACCCCTTGAAAAATTAAAAGCCAGCAGCTAAACATACTGCAGCTGCTGATTTTTAATAGGACACTTACCTGTCCTGGAGTCCAGCGATGTTGGCACCGCAGCTGATGTTTCCATCAGCTGTCTGGTGCTGCCGCCATTGTGGGTAAGGGAACCCGGCAGTGCAGCATTATGGCTTTATGGGTCCCTACTGAGCTTGCGCGAGGCACCGCTGCGCTATCCTACTGGGAAGGAAGAGGGAGCCGAGCTGCTGAGGTAAAAATCGCTCTGGCCCGGACTGCCAGAAGTGGGGACAGGATACCTGTCAAAGTCCAGTATTCCGCTCCCCCCTTCCCCCCCGAAAAGGTGCCAAATTGAGCAAAAGTTACACTTTTTGGTGGAAGTCCGCTTTAAAAGAAAAACCTTGATGGCTGGTTCAACAGGGACTGACCTGAGATTCGAACCATATATGGGCAGGCTGATTGTACCAACGTTGATCCAGCAATCGACTTGGGTACAACCACCATGTCAGATTTTTTACATGTGATTTGATGCCAGTGATTAAAGCCGCTATCAATCACTGCGTTCTCCCGGCAGGGAAGGCTCCCCGCTACCCATCCTCCTGCCAGAACACAATAGCTCTGCGGGAGGTATTTCCACAGCAACCCGTGGTTGCAGGAAAGAAAAAAATAGTGTCATCTATGGCACAATTTTTCCCATTTCTATTTACCCCTCTGTACAGAGGGGTAAACAGCTGCAAGTTCTTTAATGCACCAGTTTGCAGTTCCTTACAGATTCTTTGTATAGCATCCTGAAAAAAAAAGTGACCCTTTTAAATCCCAGTGCAGCATCTAGCCTACTTTAGAATTGCAGTGGACTGACCCACATCATTGCAATGCATTAGCAATGTTTACAAATGTAATACATTCATATACATATTGAACTCCTTGTACTGATTTGATTTTACTGGGAAGGCTGGGGAAAAAAAAAAATCAAAAACTGGCAGCTATTTCCTGCCAGCGAGGAACGGAAAAGTAAACACTTCACTGTTACCAATTTACCCTGAAAAATATTTTAAAACTGTCACTGTCTCTAAAAATAGACCAAGTTAGACAAGCCTTGAGTTGCTAGCGTCTACTGCCATTTAAAACCAAGGAACCAAGGTAAGAAAAAAAATCAAATAAAAAAATATTAAAAAATAATAATAATAATAAAAACATAACCTACTAGCCTAAAAGCACTTGATTTTTCTTTTGCATTTAAGTATCAGAATGAAAAAAATATTACTGAAGATTGAAAAAGTTTTATTTCATCTATTCCCGCAACACAGCAGGCTGAAATACGTTGAGAAATATGTAGGCAGCTACTGCTAACATTTTGAAATTATTATTTGGAAAAACATATGAAAACATATGAAAATATTTGCATAGAGTAAGTGTACTCTCATACACCAACCCGATATCTAAATGGTCATATGTCCACATATGTGCAACCATATAAATAGTGAAAGAAAAACCTAAAATATCAAAATGACATGACACCTAAAGATATATATCTATATCCCAAAAGTAATTGCGTAACAAAGACAATGGGCCAAATAAAAATTAAAGAAATTGTAATAAAATTATGTCCAAAAAGCCTAAACAGTATCACCCGTGAACTGTAAATAATAATAAATTATAATGTCTATTCATAAATAGTGGAATCTTTGGAGTTATATGAAGAACTAGTGCACAAGTCCACCACCATTAAGTAAAGGGTTACTGCTTACCGGAAGCCCATGATCCCCTGCTACAGAGAATCAAGGGAAGCCTGTATAGAGAAAAGCCCTCCAGGGCATATCAGATACATCTAATATCCTTGATACGTTAGTGATGATAATGCAGTCTCCAGAGACACCAAACAGAACTCATGACACCTCAAATCTCCTCATTTCGTTCCCAACTCATGGGTGGATGTGCATAGCATGTACAAATATAAGTGCTCCAATAGTGTAAAACCTTCAGAGTTTATTGAATAATAAAACACAGTATCGCACTTACATGTAAAAAGCAGAAAAACACCTTAGTGTCTGGTGCGCTGGCCGGTAACACTCAGACTAACCTGTCCCTTCTGGAACCATCAACGACACGAGGTGACGTCAGCTCGTCGCTCCGCCCTACGCGTTTCGTAGTAGGTTACATCATCCAGGGGCATGGGCGGCGCGCTGTGTCACCTCCCTTTGTACTATGGCAACCCAACCAAGCCTCGTTCTGGGCCCTAGTCTGCTGGCGGACATGCGCAATGGAAGCTGGTAACGTCCATATGCCACATAATAACGGGTCAGGGTCGGGATCCGTATTTGTCATAAGTCATAAATTCGGGAATACTTGAATAAAATAAGAATTATTAAAAAAACGCATAGGCATCCGCTCACTGACTGAGTGAATGAATGGATGATTTGTGTAGCGTTGCAAATGCGAACTGAATCGCCTCAAGGCGCTAGATCCAGATTCACTGAAAGAACCAAAAAGGCAGGCACACAGGGAAAAAATAAATATAAAAAAAAGATATAAAAGAATTCAGAATGCCTTACACCGCCCGGCTTGGGCGGAAACAGGTTAGATGTTCACACAAGTGTCACTAGCAGCCACTACGCTGTGTGCCACCTGGTGGTCAAACCATGAATCACATTGAGATATTTAAGAACTGAAGCCAATGTCCATTGGCAAAACTTAGGGAGTACATAATCTCAATCTCAAACTGATATATTCTAAAAGAACACTAAAAACCCTATACAGCATCTAATCAAAAATGCCCAAACCATAATGATAAAAATTCCAGATCATTCACAGCCATCAGACATAAATCGAAAAGCCGGAAATGCACACAGGGTTCACTCCCCTGATAACATAAGCGACACCCAGTGGTGAAATAAAGGATTGCAGGCTCTCAATTATCTGATGGCCCAAATACCAATTTAAATAACAATTAATATAGTTCCATAATCGAAAAAAAAGAGAGTATGGTTTGAAGGGGAAACTAAATCATCTGGCACAACACACTTAAAAAAAATGTGTGTATATATACACACACACACACACACACACACACACACACACGACATCCAGACGGACGAAGACCCAGAACTAAAAGGCTCAGTCAAAAATTATCCCAACCAAAGCCCAAAATTAGGAACTCAAAAAAACATAGGCATCAAATAATCTCCCAAAATTTACCATTTGCAAGAAAAATTTTCCCTAGAAACACACATAAAGGAAAAATAATCATAAAATAAAAGTTAAACAGATAAAGAAATAATGATAGAAACTAATAAATACTCAGTACAGTATGAGCCCCTCGTTAGGAATGATTGATGAAGGCATTCACATCTGTATCGACACTGAGGCCAAAGGGAACACAAGTCTTGAGTCTCTGGATCCAAAGCCATTTCTTGCTTTGAGATTTCTCTAATAAGCTGCCCCTCCAATGGGGTCTATATTTAATCGATCCCTATAAATAATTTATTCGATGGATGTCTATCGTGTACTTAATCGTAATGCCTTGACACCGGATGTTTGTCATAACCTCTCTTAATATTAATATGTTCAATCGGACAAGAAGTGCCCTTTTGGTCTTCCCTACATACTGTAACCCACATGGGCACTGTATAACGGTAGACCACACCCTCAGATGCACATGTAATGAAGGGTTCCACCCCATAAGATCGTGAAGTACTGGCGGACGTAAATTGGCAGATCTTTCTCTCTTTGCATTTATTAAACCACTGGATGTCACTTACTTATGTTATCAGGGGAGTGACCCCTGAGTGCATTTGGGCTGCATTTCTGGCTTTTCGATCTATATCTGATGGCTGTGAATGATCAGGAATTTTTATCATTATGGTTTGGGCATTTTTGATTAGATGCTGTATAGGATTTTTAGTCTTTCGTGTTCTTTTAGAATATATCAGTTCGTGAGATGGAGATTATGAACTCCCTAAGTTTTGCCATTGGACATTGGCTTCAGTTCTTAAAGAGGGAGTCCACCTAAACTGCCTAAAAAAAAAAAAAAAAAAAAATATTAAAAGCCAGCAGCTACAAATACATGCTGCTGACTTTTAATAAATGGCCACTTACCTGGCCCAGGGTCCAGTGATGTCGGCAGCCGACGCAGAGAACCCGCTCGGTTCTCGGCAGCTGCCGCCGCTATCCTAGGTGAGGGAATCAGGAAGTGAAGCGTTGCGGCTTCACTTCCCGGTTCCCTACTGCGCATGCGCGAGTCGCGCTGTGCATCGTAACTGGTCCCCGCCATCTCCTGGGACCTGTGCGTTTCCCAGGAGACAGCACGGAGGGACAGGAAGAGGCATAGACTCCCATGGGAGTCTATGCCGGAAGTGGGTGCAAATACCTGTCTTAGACAGGTATCTGCACCCCCCTCCCCCCTGAAAGGTGCCAAATGTGACACCGGAGGGGGGGAGGGTTCCGAAAAGCGGAAGTTCCATTTTTGTGTTGAACTCCGCTTTAAATATCTCAATGTGATTCATGGTTTGACCACCAGGTGGCACATGGCGTAGTGGCTGCTGGTGACACTGGTATGAACATCTAACCTGTTTCCGCCCAAGCCGGGCGGTGTAAGGCATTCCAAATTCTTTTATATTTTTATATTTATTTTTTCCCTGTGTCCCTGCCTTTTTGGTTCAGTCAGTGAGCGGATGCCTATGCCTTTTATAATTTTTATTTTATTCAAGTATTCCCGAATTTATGACTTATGGCAATTACGGATCCCGACCCTGACCCATTATGTGGCATATGGACGTTACCAGCTTCCATAGCGCCATTGCGCATGCCCGTCAGCGGACTAGGGCCCAGAACAAGGCTTGGTTGGGTTGCCATAGTACAAAGGGAGGCGATGCAGCGCGCTACCCGTGCCCCTGGATGACGTAACCTATTACAAAATGCATAGGGTGGAGCGACGCGCTGACGTCACCTCGTGTTGTTGATGGTTCCAAAAGGACGGGTTAGTCTGAGTGTTACCAGCCGGCTCACCAGACACTAAGGCGTTTTCTGCTTTATACATGCAAGTGCGATACTGTATTTTATTATTCAATAAACTCTGAAGGTTTTACACTATTGGAGCACTATATTTTTACATGCTATGCACATCCAGCCATGAGTTGGGAACAAAATGAGGAGATTTGAGGTGTCATGAGTTCCGTTTGGTGTCTCTGAAGACCGCATTATCATCATTAACGTACTGAAGATATTAGATGTATCTGATATGCCCTGGAGGGCTTTTCTCTATACAGGCTTCCCTTGATCCTCTGTAGCGGGGGATCATGGGCTTCCGGTAAGCAGTAACCCTCTACTTAATGGTGGTGGACTTGTGCACTAGTTCTTTATATAACTCCGAAGATTCCACTATTTATGGATGGACATTATAGTTTATTAATATTTACAGTTCACGGGTGATACTGTTTAGGCTATTTGGACATAATTTTATTACAATTTTTTCATTTTTATTTGGCCCATTGTCTGTTACGCAATTACTTTTGGGCAAAATAAAAATGTATGTATATATATTTTCACATTTAGGTTTTTCTTTCACCATTTCTATGGTTGCAGCACATATGTGGACATATGACCATTTAGATACACTTACTCTATGCAAATATTTTCATATGTTTAGCGCGATTCTATGTTTTTCCATTTTTGACTACTGTATTTTTTGTGCAGGAGAACTGCTGCTGTATTAATTTTTCACGTCATTCCACTGGTATTCTTTGGAATTGGGTATGTGTGTTTAATTGTTTTTATTGACCTTAGCGCAGTTTTTATTTTCTTTTTTGTTTTCCTGAAATTTGCCTGACCACACCTGACTTCAAAATACTTTGAATCCCTTACCACAAACAAGAATGCAGCAAGTGAAGTCTAAACCAAGTAAAATCTCCTGAACTCAATATTCCATAGCCTAATGAGAGGCAGCAGTGAAACTGCTAATTAGGGGGTAACTTTTTTTTTAGGAGAAAAGCGACAGCTAAAACAATTCTTAGCACAGGTTGTCAGAGCATTTTAAAACTGAACCAGAATTGGAACGTGGGACCTGCCACTGCTGTACTGTTGTCCAGGTGTAAACTTCATTATCCTTGAGTCATTGATCTAGAACAATCATGTGCATATCATGTGTTGGGACACCTGGTATGCACACATACCAAGAAAAATAAGTCTTTAACCTCTTGCCGACCAGGCCATAGCTGACTGAGGGCTACAGCGCGGTTGGCTAGTTCCGGGAGGGCGTACTATGACATCCTCTCAAACACATAGTGCTTCCCGCGAGCCCCCTCCCCGGAAGTGTATGTGATCGCTGCCGTGTCCGGATCGGGGTAAGGGGCCAATGACAACGGCCTTTTACAATGTGATGGCTCTATCCAATGACTGAGTGATCACTTAAACTGGCACATGTCCGGTTCAGCTCTCTTCTCACACCAATCGGTACAGCTTGTGAGGAGAGGAGGGAACCAGTGCAGCAGCATGAGTGGCCTGGATCTGAAGTGCCTATTCATGCCTCATCCATTGCTCCATCCGTGCCACATCCATTGCTCCATCCGTGCTGTTGTGAATTCATGAAGGAATACATTTTATATTTACTGACAGAAATATGTGAGTTTCTTAGGCCTCAAAAGAAAGTAGATGAACCATGATTATTGCAGTTATTGAACTGTTGCCCTTTTGGAGACCTTTGGAACAAAATAGACGTTCTCAGGTTTTTCCAAGTTTTTCTACTACATCAAATATTGAAGACTTTTACAAGCATGTATTGTGAGGAAAACTGGATGGAACACTGGCTGCTCTCGTCACAAAACAAGGAGATACATAATTATGGTCACAGATATGCCGGTTACCAGTTGATAAATGCAGGTTCAATGTTCTTTTTGTTAATCCGAAAAAATTTTTTTTCTATGAATATTGATGCAGGCAGGCCCGGGAGAGGGACACCCCCTTCTTGGGTCTATCCTCTCCTCCCCCTGGGGATCTCTGAATGGCTTCCTACTCCATTTCTTCTGATGGTGGCATCTCTGCCTCCTATGTCAGAGGGGGCCCTTTGGAGTTCCCAAACTTGCCACCTTCTGTAGGTGGGTTATATTGCGAATGGTTAACTAATTTTAATTTTGTACTAATTTTTGTGTGTTTTTTTTGTACCCCCTTCTCTACTTCTCTCCTACCGGATTCTCTCCCTCTCTTTTCTCTCTCCCTTTCATCCTCTTGGATGCCATCCGCCTCCAGGACCTGGTTCTCGCTCGGGAGATCCGACCCATGGACCTCCTATACATCTGGGCTCTACCAAACCCACTAAGTAAGCTACTGCCCCCCCCCCAGAGTGCCCACCATGAATGACATACTTTCACTGAACGTAAAAGGTCTTAATTCTAATATTAAGAGAAGCCTAGCATTACGAGAGTTTTAAGCAGTCTAATGCCCCGTACACACGGTCGGATTTTCCGACGGAAAATGTGTGATAGGACCTTGTTGTCGGAAATTACGACCATGTGTAGGCTCCATCACACATTTTCCATCGGATTTTCCGACACACAAAGTTTGAGAGCAGGATATAAAATTTTCCGACAACAAAATCCGTTGTCGGAATTTCCGATCGTGTGTACACAAATCCGACGGACAAAGTGCCACGCATGCTCAGAATAAATAAAGAGATGAAAGCTATTGGCCACTGCCCCGTTTATAGTCCCGACGTACGCGTTTTACGTCACTGCGTTCAGAACGATCGGATTTTGACAACTTTGTGTGACCGTGTGTATGCAAGACAAGTTTGAGCCAACATCCGTCGGAAAAAATCCTAGGATTTTGTGGTCGGAATGTCCGAACAAAGTCCGACCGTGCGTACGGGGCATAAGGCTGACATTTTCATTCAAGAGACATCTTGCTAAAACAGGCACCATGACCTTTGCGCAAAGACACTTTCCTCAAATATACCAGGCCTCTGGCCCGCATAAACGAGCAGGGGTAGCAATACTTAAGCAAGGTTCCCCCTTCCAGTTACAATCTCTATACTCAGATCCATTAGGGCATTACCTCATCCTCCGAGGTCTATGGAAAGGTGCCAATATCACACTATGCAATGTTTATGTCCCAAACACGAATCAAATCCCCTTTCTGAACAAAGTTTTTAATCGCCTATTTGCGGCCCCCCCACCAATATTTGGTGATCGGAGGGGACTTTAACTTGATCCACTCCCCAAGTCTTGATAAACATTCTTTGGGTCAGGGGAAAACCCAAGTAACTACCGATAGCAAAGCCACCCTATTTCGCCAACTAACTAGGAAATATGCCCCGTTTGATAACTGGCGTACCACTTACCCATCAGCTAAACAATTTACTTTCTACTCCCATCACCACAAGTCCCACTCGCGATTAGATTACTTTTTTGTCAATGCTCCGACCCTGAGAACATGCATGGACTCAGATATTCAGGCTATCTCATGGTCGGATCATGTCCCGAACACTTTCCCTGGCACTCTCCCCGGGCTCCTTTCGTAAGTGTCACTGGCGTCTGAACGGCTTCCTACTTAAACACGACCCATCCAGAGTAGAACTGAAACAAACCCTGAAGCTATACTTTGCAGAAAATTGTTCCCCTGAGGTGTCCGTCTCATCTTTGTGGGAGGGTCATAAGGCGGTCTTCAGAGGTCAATGTATTTCGCTCTCCACTGCCCTGAAGCGGAACGCCAATACAACACGTCGCGTCCTTAGATAAACTTAAACATTTAGAAGCGCGCTTGCTCTCCTCTCCGTCCCTAGCAACCCCTTCAAGGTACTCGTTAGTGTCAGGGCTGGATTGAGAGACATTGACGTGGGTAAGATAGAGAAGGCATTGATCAGGCTTAGACAGACCTATTATGACAAGGCAAATAAGCCACATACGCTCTTGGTGAAACAACTTTGTGACAGGGCGGCGACAACCACCACTACACACCTTAGAGATGCAAACGGTGTCCTTCAATCTCACCCTACCAAAATAGCCCAGCTTTTCCATCATTACTATTCAGCTCTGTATAATGACCCAACTGTCCCACACAACCCATCTTCCCCTGACATATCCCAGGCCATCCACAATTATTTAGCGGACTCTGATACTCCTAGGCTCTCCTCTTCTGCTCTGGAGACTCTTAATGCCTGCATTACAGAAGAAGTGACAGAAACGATTAAACTGTTGCCAAAGAAAGCCCGGGACCTGATGGACTACCGTACCTTTACTATAAGACGTTTCTACCACATCTACTTCCCCACATGACAAAGCTCTTGAATTTCTTTCTGATACACCTATTCCTAGGGATATGCAAAATTCTTACCCAACACTAATCCCAAAGCCAGGAAAAGATCACACTCTCATCCAATTACAGGCCAATAGCACTCCTCAATACAGACTTAAAATTTTTTAACGAAATTGTTAGCGAATAGATTAAACCACTTTATGCCGTCCTTGGTCCACAGAGACCAAGTAGGATTTACTCCTTTTAGACAGGCCGGAGATAACACCCGGAGGGTCATCGACCTGGTTTAGGTTGCAAACAGGAACAAATTGGAGGCAGTACTGCTCAGTCTAGATGCCGAAAAGGCCTTCGATAGGCTGGGATGGCCTTACCTTTTTGCGACTCACTCGAGCTGGTATCGAGGGCCCATTCTTCCGAGCTATCACCCACCTATATTCGGGCCCTACTGCCCAGGTCCGCACTCAATTCGCCACCTCCCCTACTTTTCAAATATCTAAACGGGACTCACCAAGGCTGCCCACTTTCCCCTCTTCTATATGCCCTGTGCATTGAACCTCTAGCAGCTCATTATAGAAATAATCCAAGTATACATGGTATCCCAGTCCGTACTAGAGATTTCAAGATTTCCTTATTTGCGGACGATGTCCTCCTCACCCTCACGCAACCTCATGTCTCTCTTCCTAACCTACAGGCTGAGTTGGACCTGTATAGCTCCCTCTCGGGTTATAAAATTAATAGTTCAAAAACGGAGGTCCTTCCTCTCAATTTATCCCATCAAACGCTATCAACACTTTCGCAAACATTTAATCACTCTTGGCAGTCCTCTTACGACACTCTATATAAAACCAACTTCCTCCAACTGTTTACCTCTATTAGAGCCTTCCTGACCAAATGGAAATCTTTGAAATTATCCCTTTTTGGCAGGCTTGGAACTCTAAAGATGACGATATTACCTAAACTTTTATATCTTTTCGAGACGCTCCCTATCCCCATTCCATCCTCACACCTAAAGAGACTCCAGGCCGACCTGATAAATTTTTTCTGGAACTATAAAAGACACAGAATTGCTAGATCGGTTCTATATGCGCCTCGTAATCAAGGCGGACTGGCATTTCCCAACATAGCTAAGTATTCTCTAGCTGCCCAGCTACGACCTGTAGCCTCTTGGTGCGCCCTCCATGCCTAGAATCGGTGGACACAGATTGAGAAGTTATGGTTAGCTCCTGTTCATCCAAACTCCATGCTTTGGAGTTCTAAAATACCACCTGGCAGCGTACCACTGCAAGGACCAATGGCCCTCTTGCGCACACTATGGCGACGTGCCAAATCGGCATACCCGCTTTCTACCACTTCTTCCCCAGCCACCTCATTCCTTTTTACACCCAACATTCCTGATAGCTTAACTTCACAGATGTCTCATTTCTGGATGGACAAGACCTTATTCCGCTATGGTCAGTTAATTGATCCTAAAACCAGACTGCTTAGATCTTTCAGAGAACTGCAAAACGCCTTTGACATTCTCAAACAGGCTTTTTTCAGTTACTTACAAATACGAAACTATACACAATCACTAGTACCGAACTTACACTTCTCCCCCCTAACCGACTTCGAAAAGCTATGTTTAGAGGGTTCGTCCCCTAAGGGCATGATCTCCCGCACCTATCAGATCCTGGTCACAGATTTTTCATTAGATGGACCGCTGCATTTTTATATGGATAAGTGGGAGCAGGCCCTGGGCACAGATCTATCCTTAAAGACCTGGCAATCCATATGGGTTCAGGCTACTAAGAGCTCCATATGCACGCTCTATAAAGAGAATCAATATAAAATCCTATTCCACTGGTATCAGACCCCGGACCTGCTCCACTCCATATACCCTTTGGCGGATTCCCACTGTTGGCGCTGTTAAAAGAGATAGGGGGACGTTATTTCATGTCTATTGGACCTGCCCTCTAATCATTTCCTACTGGTGTATGGTGCAATCCCTGCTCCAATCCCTTTTTGATACTGGGGTGCACGACGATCCGAAGATCTTTCTCTTGGGTCTTCCACCGGCCACCTTCTCTAAAATTTCAAAAATACTTAGCACATGTGCTTACTGCAGCACGATGCTTGGTGGCCCTAAAGTGGAAGAAGAGGGAACCCCCCTCATTGTCTGAGCTGCACTCCAGGATCAGGGATGTTAAAAGAATGGAATACCTCACAGCCTCACTAAATGACACTCTTGATAAACATAACCGTATATGGGAACCTTGGGTCCTGTTGGAGACTCCTGCGATCTAAGGCTCTGCGCTTCTTGCGTACTTTTGGCTTGCTCCCTCTCGGGTGGTCCTGGGCTCTGGAGGTGGATGGTTGTCCTCTTTTCTTCTCTACTCTTATTTTTTTTCACCTCTCTATTATAACTTTATCCCCCCTTTTTTCTTCTCTTGTATATGTTTATGCACTTATGCAAAGGGTATTATTAGATGTATTGTCAGAGATGTATGATAATCCAGCAAACTCCTTTTGATCAACCAATATAAGTCTATATTGAATTGAATTGTTCCATTGATCGAAGGTCAGCTGTCTGCTGCCTGACTGACTTGTAATATATCAAATTGTAATTTCTGTATCCAATGCTGCAGATTTGTATATTTTCTTGAAAAAATAATAAAAATTGTCAGTTAAAAAAAAAACAAAAAACAAGGGAGATATTTACATGGGATGATTTAAATATATTATTTAAAAAGGTATATACTATCCTTACCATTATACACATTATGAAAATAGAACGTATTAACTTAAAAGGATAGACTCAAAACACATGTGAGACACCTGGTGGTAGAAGGTGGTATTATTTGAACTCACTAAATTTACGAGAAAGGTAAATGATTAAGTTTATAACCAATAGAAAAGAAGCCACGTCCTTTTGGGCAGAGCCATTATAATTTTTATGGTCTTATTATCTGAAATGGTATTTAGAGGCAAGTAAGATGGCAGGAAGAAAAAAAAGAAAGGGAGCGAAAAAAGATGGAGAGGAAGTGAGCTCAGAAGAAGAAGGGAGGACACTGGGAGATGCACACACTCCCAGACTGACACTCATGCATGAATACATATCTTTACATTCATGAAGATTCCTCAACACCTAATACTTAGAACTCAGAGGTCACAAGAAGTAAATCCTCTTTAAGAGTATCCATTTTGAAACTACGGCAGCAATCTTAACTCTGGTAACCAGCCAATAGGAACAGTAGCCATCCTGGAATGGATAATTATGTCATGTTGATTTTATCTTGTATGTTCTCTCAAATATTGACGTATTGAATATTATACAATTGATAATCATTCTCCCGAATCAATAACCGCCTTGTAGATTTTTCTCTAAAGATTCAATTTTTTCATTAGATTTTTCTTTTTGCATAGTTGCCACATTTATTGACAAAACAAACGTCTAATTTATTTCACATTGTTAACCACTTACCTGCAGTATAGTAACGGTTGGACGTATGAAATACTGACGTTTCGTTTAATTTTCAAGTACACAAGGTTATTGATTCTACCAAGAAGTTATCATGGTGGTATTATGTCAAAGGGACGGTGGTACGCCCATTTTTGCAAGTGTTTTTATTGATTTTCAAGACGTTCATGTAACGCAATCGGTATCTTAATTTCATGTGATTATTTGTTTTTGTCAACCAATAAATGACTATTTCGTATGCTCACATGTCTCCGTGAATAAGTATCACATGCATAGACTGTCATATAGATTGATTTTGTATCTTAAAAATATCTTCCCCAAAAATTACTCAATAATTGTGCGGGAAACCTGTCCTTAAAAAGGCACAACTTATTATGACTTATTATTCACGACAGTGCCACATCCATTGCGCCATCCGTGCCACATCCATTGCTCCATAAAAGTATAAATAGGTAGTCAGGAAAATAGAGGTTTCATTTATGTCCCATTTATGTTCCTAGAACACCCGATTGTGCTCCCTGCATGTTGGGCCTCACACAAGCGGTATCGCCATACTCAGGAGTAGCAGAATGTATTTTGGGGTGTCATTTTTGCTATGTACATGCTGTTACAAATATCTTATAAAATTAACAACTTTGTGAAAAAAACAAAAAAAACCCAAAATTTCATATGGGTACAGTTTTAAGTACACTATACAATCTGAGCATGACAGTAATTGTCCTTCAAAACGTGAGAACTGAAAGCTGAAAATTGGCCTGGTTAGGAAGGGGGTATAAGTGCCCAGTGGGCAAAATAGAAGACTCAAGCAATCTGAATAGAGCAGAAGATGAAAATACATAAAGCAGACTCTCGTATAAGCCTGGCCACAGACCGTGTGATTTTTTTTCCTGCAACCCGTAGTTGCAGGAAAGAAATTTACACGGTCCGCGGCCAGTCTAAAGCCTCATACACACAATAGGACTTTGTACAAAAATCCACCAGAAAGTTTGTACAAAGGGCGTTGGCCATAAGTTTGTATTGCATACACACTGCAGAACTTTTTCAGCCAACTTTAACCAAATAATGTGGTTTTTCAGCTCTTTACCACCACCCTTTGGTCAACTTCTGTATTGTCTGATATTGTGTCAATTTCGCTTTTATCCGACTTGGATCCCCGCCAATGCCAGGCACTGTTTGGTATGAATCATGAGGGGGAACTCCATGCAAACTTGAAATAAAAAAACGCCATGGGTTCCCCTCGAGGCATACCAGCATGCCCCAGGACTGTGACGTCATAAGGGGGCGGGATCACCGGATGACATCACCCAGTGACCACGCCCCATGCCTATACAAGTCATTGCGAGGCGCTCACACAGCATTACAGCGGGAGACAGCGTCGTGTCAACATTGGAAGAAGAGAAGAGGGAAGAAGACGACGAAGAAGACTGGGCCACTGCTAGCAAGAGAGCAGCAAAAGAGCAGAAGATAGTGGAGGAGACCGGCAGAAGAACCGGACATCGGGAGAAGAACTTGACACCAGGAGAAGAGGCCGGAGAGACCCTCGAAGTCGGAAGAAGACCCCTGGAGCTGCCTAATTACTTTAAAAACCTGTGTAGTGTTTTTTTTGACACTTTTTTCCCTAGGTGAATGGGTAGGGGTACGATGTACCCCCTACTCATTCACGTAGGGTGGGGGGCCAGGATCTGGGGCCCCCCTTATTAAAGGGGGCGTTTCCGGATTCCGATAAGCCCCCCTCCCGCAGACCCCAACGGCCAGGGTCGTTGGGAAGATGCCCTTGTCATCAACATGGGGACAAGGTAATTTGGGGGGGGGGGGGCGTAGGGCGCTCCCTCCCCCAAAGCACCCACCCCCCATGTTGAGGGCATGCGGCCTGGTACGGTTCAGGGGGGGGGGGCGCTCTCTCGTCCCCACCCCCTTTCCTGACCGGCCGGGCTGCGTGCTCGGATAAGGGTCTGGTATGGATTTTGGGGTGGACCCACACACCGTTTTTTCGGCGTACGGGGCTCCCCTTAAAATCCATACCAGACCTAAGGGCCTGGAATGCTCCCAGAGCGGAATTCCCTCTCGCGCTCGCTGCAATAGGAAAATGTGTTTTTCCTATTGCAGCCAGCGCGAGATGTACAGTACCCCGTCGCCGAGAACCAGCGCGATGGGATCGCGCTGGAAACATTCTTGCGGCTGTGTACTGTAGTTTGTACAAAAGTCCGATGGTTTGGTGTACACACGATCGGACTTTGCTCCATCGGACTTTTGTTGCCAGAAAGTTTGTGCGTTCGCCCAGCCAACAAAAGTCCGATGAAAACAGAAAAAGTTTGTCCGATGGAGCATACACACGGTCGGATGTTGCTCCAAAACAGCTAATTTGCATGTTTGTTGTCAAGAAGTCCGATCGAGTGTACGGGACCTTAGAGATTCACACCATCCTCCCCCCCCCCCCCATCAACACAGACAGTGCTGACAGGGAAATCCTTCCTGGTGAGCTATTGTCTGCGCACTCTCAGACTGAAGATAGCTATTATCGTTAGCACACTTGGCACATTGTCTGCCCATTAGTGCTTGAGCCGTGAATGGTCAGCCTAAGCGATCCAGAGATGCATACCAGAAAACCACTTGTCCAAAGCTGGCCATACACTACAATCTGTTTGTACAATCTTCGGTTCACACAGGGGCGACCTGTCAGGCGACTTAGCCGCCTGACAAGTCATGCTCCATGCAGTGCAATTGAACCATTTTAATAGGAGAGACTCAAGTCACTCCAACTTCAAAAAAGGTTCCTGCACTACTTTAGGGTGACTTCGGAGCGGCTTGCATTGACTTCTATTAAAGAAGTCGTTTGCAAGCTGAGCTGTGCGGGGCGGCTTCAAAGTCAGACAACTTTGAAGCCGCTCTTGTGTGACCTGGCACTTAGAGTTGCCAAAACTTTGTACTAGGAGGACCCACCTAACAACCCATGAATTTATATCAAATCAGACAAGCTCTTGCACTACATAGTTGTTGGTAGATCTAAAGGAGATTGGCAGTACACTATACAATCTGCACAGTTTAAGGCTGGCCATACACAGAGTAAATTACGTCAGATTCCTGGTCATCTGGTAATAATTTAAGCCATAGGTGCCCTTGTCAGCAGTCACTGTTCAGGTATTCTGAAGACTCATTAACACTATGAACTGCAGGCATGTGAATCGCACAGGAACTCTGTGGTTCCTGTGAGATTCACATGCAGTTCTGTGTGGTGCTGAAATGGGCTGAAATGGTACAGCACCAAAAGCAGTGCATTCACTACTTTTTGAAATGCATGGCAATTTCAATACCGGATTGCATGGTACCTTTGTACCATGCAATTTAATGCGGGTCAACGCACTGCGTTTGGGGCGTCAATGACTTTGAAATGACCCTCTCAGCAGGTCGCAGTGGGTGAAGCTGCGCGGGAACGTGGCTTTCCCACACTGCATTCTAGTGTAAAAGGGCTCCAATAGCTGCGGATATAGCAGATATATAGTCCAATAGTTGCTAGATGTCAGACTACAATAGCTAGCAAGATAGATTCTTCCATAAAATACTATTAAGCATGAATGGTGTAGTCAATAGATAGAAATCATACAATGTGGTACCTTAAGCGATCAGGAGATCTAGAGACAAAGGCCAGAAAACCCCTTGTCTAAGCGAATGGGAGATCACAAGATACAAGTTTTACAGAAAGTCAAGCTTGGTCTTGCACCACTATAAAAGTCCTGAACTCCCCTATTGGTCAATGGGATTTTCTATTACATCGAGACAAAACGAGAGGCTCAGGGATCATAACAACTAGCAGAGCTTTGCATATACTGTACATTCAGCTGCTTCTACCTTTTGATCCACTGATTTTTCTGCAATGCAGTTTTTGCTCTTACAGGCTTCCAATACACTCTAAAGCTAGCCATACATGGATTGAAATTTGGCATGGGCACAGGAGCCAAGGCCGCGGCACAGTGCTCTGAAAGGACAGCAAACTCAAGTGTGCTGTCCCTTCAAAGTGCAGTGAGCATGTGCTGGTCACACCACCAGCTGCAGAAATCCTGAAAATCTCCTAAATGGTGAACGTTTAGGAGATATTCCTTGTATGTACAGGTAAGCTTTATTATAAGCTTACCTTATAATAAAAATTACTACTGCAATAAAAATAGTTAGGCAGCCCATAAATGTGTCACTTTTTTGTTCAACCAACTTGATTCCCCCCATCCACACACTCGATGTGGACGGGGGAATCCTCCCTGCTGAGCTATTGTATTTAGACAGGGTGGAAGCTTCCCCGTCAGACTGATTAGTGCCGCCAGCCATAGCCGGTAGATTGATTTCTGTATGACCACACTTGAATCGAAAGTCAGCCGGCAGTCCCTGGTGAACCGGACAATTTTTAATCCTTACAGCAGGCTTTACTTCCCTTCTAAGAAGCTACATTAATGAATTGCTCTTTAAACCCCAAAAACAAACCTTTTATTTTCTTCCTTTTGGGTTGTTAAATATTCCATTTAGCAAAGCCTGTGTTCTCTACACACCTCAGTGTTATAATCTTAGACTACAGAACAATTAAGCTGACTATATATGCTGGTAGATTTTTGAATGAACATTCGTACAAAAAAAAAAAAAAAAAAAAAAAAGTCATCAGTACAATCCATAATGCCATCAGAGACTTGACAATTTCTACACGTGTATGGCCAGTTTTAGCCTTTATGTTGTAGAAATCTGACTGGGAAGGTCTGAGTAGTTAAGGAAAGGACACTGGGTGGGTTGACACCACTTGACCCTTAAAAAACAAAAAAAACAAAGAAAAAACCAAAAAACTGGTTTCAGCCTAAAAGCAGGCATAAAGAACGAGAGTCTCACTTTAGAAAAACGGCGAACATACAGGCTTTTTTATTGCAGAATAGACAAGCATAGCCTCTTCTGCAATAAAAAAAAAAAAAAAAAACACAGACACACAGACACACACCTGCTTGTAGTCTTTTTTTCAAATGTACACCGAACTGCAGCTCTGTTTTTACATTCCGGCACAGCAACTGTGTGCTCGGATGACTGTGGTCCTGCGCATGTGTAGGAGTGCCATCATCTAGTGCCGGCAAATGAAAACGTACACAGCCTGGCACCCGCAAGACAGTCGGATATTGACAGATGTCAGACAGCTGAAGGGAGTTTAGCTCCACTTTATAAGCCGAGAGCATTTCTGGTAGATCTACAGTTTTTTTTTGTATACATGCAGGGTCTTTAAAAAACTATGTACCAAGGGGAAATGTGTGTACATTGCAAAAACTTGTACATTTTATTTTGCCTCGAATACACTTCAAGAAGCGATCTATTATGGCCTGTCACTGCATGATGCTATGAAGAAAATATGCAGCCCCAACAATACCATGCACAGAGATACGTCACATGCAGCATATCAAGAACATTTTTAAACAAAGCAGAAACTGTTCATCTGAAGCAATGAAAATACCTAATTTTTGTTATCACATTCAATTACACTCAAATAACACTAAACAGGCTTGTACCAGTTTTCCTTATAACTCATCTTAACTAAAATATTTATCTATGTTCCAGCACCAACAAAAACCTTTAGATGTACCAAGTGCATTATGCGGATATTGCTCAGGGTCAGACGGTCACCTTTTACGCATTCTGTTTTGTCCATGACAGGTTGTCAAGGCTTTCCGTTGCAAGAACAATATTACCAGCCTTCAGCTCTACAGAACTGTCATACACTGCAGGTCAGCTGAATACTATGTATACACTCACTGCGTACACTGCAGACAATTGGAGAAATTATCTTGTATAGCTTTTTTTTTTTTTTTTTTTACCGTAGAAAAGCAGCAGCAAAAGAGGATGCAAGTGGAATGCGTCACTTGGGACACTGCAACGTAGACAACAGCTTCCAGATTGCAAGTCGACTCATGTGACAGGTACTTAGGGCACCCACGGGAAACAATGTGTACTCTAGGCATAAATTCTTTGCACTGGCACAGAGCCTAAATTTATACCAATTGGTTTACAAGTGAGGTCCTGAAATGCTGAGCTTTCAAAACATCACAAGGTAAAAATAGCATATATTTAATGGTTTCTAGCCTTGCAAAATAGGTATGGTGCTATGCAAGCTAACAGGCAAAGACAGAACAGCATAATTGTAAAAGTGTAAACAGCCAAGGGGCAACTGATCACACAATTCACGAATATAAAGCGATTTGTAAAAATCTCACTAGTATAAAAAAAAAATAGAAGTGGTAAAAAATAAATCAAGGTATGTTAGCCCTTATTGATGTATCAGTTTTATTAATTAGTAGGAAAAACAGGATTGTACTGCATAAAAACTCGATCTGATAAGATGGAAACAAGTGTTACATGTTGTCTTGAAAGCATGTGACAAAAGAATGTCAACTATATTGTTTTTTTAAAAGAGGTTCAGGAATAGTAAATAAAAAAAAAAAAAAAAAAAAAAAAAAAAAACACCCCCCCTAGCCTTGCTTGGATAACCTTCCAGGTAATCAGAAAAAAAGCATTTCATAGCAATGGCAAATGAGCCCTTTATTAGTCGTGACTATTTGCAAATAATTGCAAACAGGAGTGGGGGAGTAATGCCAAAAGGTCTGTTCGGCCTTGTGCAGTAACAGCATGCTTAAGTTGGAGGTAGTAAAATACCATTGTGACAAATGTGAAAACTCAAACCAATACGCCCTTCTCGAGTTTTCACCACTGCGCTCAAATGCCAGACAAAGGGGTGCTACCCCCTACAAAGAGTGTAAACAAACATCCTAATGGAATTAATACAAAGCTGCCACTTTAAAAGTATAAACTGAGCAAATCTTTCTATTGTTTCCAAGAGCCCATCAGCGGCCCCTGCGAATCAATGAAAAGTGGCGCTGAATGACAGTGTTTATACTGTCTAATATCCAGAAGGCTCTATAAGCTAAAGTGATCTAGTGCTGTAACAAAAAAAATATATATGAATCATACATGAAACAATCATAAAAATTCTCATCAGTGTACAAGTAAAAATCGTGACAGTGCCTGTGGAGGTGTACCATACACAGAACAATTTATAACGCAAAATAGTATCAAAGGTGAAATATGGGTGATTTAGTCCATAAAGAATCCATAGACAGGGCACCGTGAAGGAGATGTGCAATATCTGGAAACGATCCACCAATTCACTCAGTGTCAGTGATTCCTCTCCCCTTGAATTCAACACTCACCGGCTCAATATGCCTCACACTCTCGTGTTTTGGCAATAAGGCATGGGCATATAGTTGGTCAATTAAAGGTGAAAGATCCAGATTCCTTAATTCATCCAAGTGTCACCTCAATGTATCAAAAAAAAAACTCAAAATAGTGTGATACCGTAAAACAGATAAAATTTATTCAACTTAAAACTTCAATCATTGCACTCACAAGAAAACCTCTTGGTTCAAGCCAAACTGACAATGCAGATCAAATCAAACTCAAATTCAATCCTCCTCTGTGAAACGCCCAGCACCACTGTGGAAATGAGGGTCACGGCGGACCTCGAGGAACAGCGTTAGATAGGTTCTCACCCCGCTTCGCTGACACTCTGCTGGTGTGGATCTCCTGCTAGTACACAAGCCCAGGGGGCAGCTCCTCTGTCGCCTACGAAAGCTCCCGCCGGTGCACGGAGATACACAGCCACGTCCCGTCCGTCACTAACTGTTACTGGTAGATGCCGTACAGCCACGCCCCGACATGTTTCGTCATACCTGACTTCCTCATGGGATTCTAAATCACCCATATTTCACCTTTGATACTATTTTGCGTTATAAATTGTTCTGTGTATGGTACACCTCCACAGGCACTGTCACGATTTTTACTTGTACACTGATGAGAATTTTTATGATTGTTTCATGTATGATTCATATATATTTTTTTTGTTACAGCACTAGATCACTTTAGCTTATAGAGCCTTCTGGATATTAGACAGTATAAACACTGTCATTCAGCGCCACTTTTCATTGATTTGCAGGGGCCGCTGATGGGCTCTTGGAAACAATAGAAAGATTTGCTCAGTAAAATACCATTGTATCTGGTAGGTTAAAATTGGGATTGTAGGGTGTCAAAAGAGCCGCTCAATATCAAAAATGTGGAGCAAATGCGTTATTCCACAAGATTCCCATTTAGAGGCATGTTGAAGTTTGGTCAGTTGCGGTAGAGTGGCATTGTGCCAGATGAGGCTATGTCGTAAAGCCCATAACTTTATGCAATTGCTTAACATGACCCAAATTTTGTGCAATAGTCTAGAAGTAGGATACTTTTAAGTGGGTTTACAAAAAGACTGAGACTCAAGGCCTTCTAGTAGATAGTAAGACCCAGTGCAGCATCACCTGTAAAGTGGAGTCACCAGCCAGCACGTGGTCGAAATCAGCCCCTGTGATGCCATTAGACATGTTGTAATTGTGATGCTAAAAAGGGTACAGCCATGTACTATTGGGTCACGCTATACCCCTTCCTATCTTTAGATCACTGCAACGGTTCCAGCTTTATTCTAGGACGACGGTCCCCCCAGAGTAAGAATCTAAATACGGGGTTCACATTTAATATTTTAAGTGGGGATCACAACTGGGTTGTTGTGGAGGAAATACAAAAATGATCTTCATGCCCCAATTATTATAAGGTTTGCTCTACCAGCCAGGAAGAGCCAGAGTTTGGACCACACCTTTACCTTGTCCCTAAAATGAGTAACCAAAGTAACTATAATCCGACGACAGTAGTCTAAAGCTGACAGACCGTTTGAATCTCAGCCAGCTCAGCAGGAACTCCCTGAGATTCGAACAATGTTGGGCAGGCTGTATGTACCCAAATTGATCGATCAATCAACTTGGGTACAACCAGCCTACCAGATTTTACATGCGATTACATAGCAGCTATTATAGCTGCTAGAAATAATCGCTGTGTTCTCCCAGCACGGAGGGCTTCCCCCGCCCGCCCTGAGAACAAAACAGGTCTGCAAGAGGGATGCTCCCCATCAACACTGCCTTTGTTTATGGGGGAATTGAGCGATTTTCTTTCTTGCAAACCATGGTTACAGGAAAGAAAAATCACTCCATCTATGGCTGGCTTTAGAGGCTGGAAGTGATTTGGATGCCCAATTATTTAAAGGATACCATAATCTGAACTGGACAAAAAGGTCAACGTAGTGGGGTCAGTAGTGCCATCCCAGTGGCAACAGGGCTCATTTAGGCCAATTAAAGAGGAACTGCAGTCTGCTCACATAAGCGATGTGCGTGATGTCATAAGAATAGGATTTTTTTTCCCGGAAAAGAAACAGGAAATGGGCTGTATAAGGTATTTACTAGCAGGGAAAAAAAATGGGTTTTACTATCCAAAAGTTAAAAACAAGGGCAGAGGACTTAATAGATGGAAAGATGAAAAAAAATATATATGACTGAAGGTCCACTTTAAAAACCAAACCAGAGGGCTTTCTGAAACTGGAGGTGGCCATTGCCGCTCTCACTGAAGTGTATTACCAAGGAGAAGCCGGTCATCTGCACAACACATAACTTTAGTTGCATCTAGTGACAAAGCTCGGGTGTATAAACCATCTACATAAAATTTATAGCAGTGGATTTCTGAGGTATAAAGCCTGCTTGATCGCAAAGTATAATAGAACTAATAACTTTGTTTAATCTAAGGGCTAAATCGTTGGCTAATATCTTTAGGTCCAACTGCAGTAGCGGGATGGGTCTGTAATTAGGATCCATGGCAGGTTTGCCCGGTTTTATTAGAAGAATAATATAGTTGCTCTGGACATTGAGGCTGGCAAGGAATGCCTGGCATATGCGGTCTGGAAACTTAGTAATCGTGGCAAAATAATCAGCACAAGTCCAATAAACCTCCATAAGTAAGCCATCGTCCCTGGGTTCTTCAAGCTTAATAGGTGAATATAGAAACGGACGGTGCTCTGCTGAGTGCTGAGGAAGAGGCACATCTTAAAAAAAAAAAAAAAAAAAAAAAGACACAACAACCCTTTTAATTCATTTCTGGCGTACACCTAACTATGACCTCTACTGATTCGATTGAGTTCAAGCCACTTCAAGCATAGGCTAGAGCAAATGGAAACTGCTCCTAAAATGCTAGTTTCAGACAAGGTTCCTACTAATCTCTTAGTAGGAACCGATATTCTGGGCCAAAATTTAGCAAACACACTACACTCCTATGGAAACCCACCCTCTTTGAACATCTATGCGCACAGGGCCCTTGCCAGTCACACCTAGTCTCATCCATATATCACATTCTCCAGGAGTCAACTCCCCTTACTGAAGACACACATTTATACATGAGAAGATGGGCTCACCTGATTAGGTCGGCCCATCAGCTCCCAGATGTGGGACAGGATATGGTCCTCTGTTTTCAAGTCCAAGTGTTACACAGAGAGAGACATCCATCAAGATCCTTATGCACTGGTATAGGACACCAGCGGTCATACATAAATATGATCAATATGATTTAAATATGATCAAATATGTTCAATTTGTCAGAAGTTTACATTCTGCCTGTGAAGTATTTTTTTTAATTGTATTTTTATAAAGTTTTTCAATGAAAAAAAAAAAGACATAACATTAGGATACAAGAGTGGAATGAAGATTCACAAAATGAGTGAGAGATAGAGATACGAATATATATATATATATATATATATATATATATATATATATATATATATATATATATATATATATATATATATATATATATATATATATATATATATATATATATATATATATATATACGTATAACACTCACTTTTTTCCCCTTAAAAACAGGGGAAAGTCGTGGGTGCGTGTTATACGCGGATCCCCGCTATCGCTATGTGAATGTCGGCGATCGTCGCCGACATTCACATAGCGAGTAGTTTTTAAATATGGCGCCGCGGAGTTCGGAGGGACTCAGCGGTGCTGAACGAGCGCCGCCGAAAATCACAGAGCCGAGATACACATAGTCGAGTGTATTCGGCTCTTTCCGGCGCCGCTCAGTCACGCCCAGTCCCGCCATTGGACCTGTGTTATGTCCATCATAGGGCGGGACTGTGAGCGGCGCCGGAAAGAGCCGAATACACTCGACTATGTGTATCTCGGCGGCGTTCGGTCAGTCCCTCCGAACTCCGCGGCGCCATATTTAAAACTACTAGCATGTGTATGTCGGCGGCGGCAGGCGGTAGGCATGGACACTGGGGACAAGGCTGCACTGACACTGAAAAGGCTGCAATGACACTAACAAGGCTGCAGATGAACATTGATGAGGCTGCATTGATGGGCATTTTATTGTAAGTTTCTTTTCCTTAAACTTCCCTCCTAAAGGTTTTTTTCCTTAAAATTCTCTCCTAAACTTGGGGTGCGTGTTATACGCCGATAAATACGATATAGATATATCTATATATTTAAAAAAAAAAAAAAATTGTCCACAAGAACAGGACACAAAAGTGTACTGCACAATTTAATACAAAAGTACATAACAGCTTACAAAAGTGTAATCAGAACATATACAGAGGTCATACATATAGAGCAAAACTAAGTTATAGTATACAAGTACGGTCAGGAACTTTAGAGGAAGTCAGACTATTATATACCTAGGTCGAGTGGTATGGGAATAAGTCTCTAGAGACAGAGTCGGGAAATGGAACCAGTAGTTTCCAGGACTCAGTGAACTAAATTTGCATTCCATATTCTGAACTATCCCAAGGCTCCCAAATTTTGTCATATTGGGGTGTGGTGTCTTGCATAATGGCTGTCATATATTCCATTCTATGAATCTCTGCAATAAGCTCAAGAAGTATAGGCCATGGTAGGGGGAAATTGGATAACCAACATAAAGGAATCAGTCTCTTAGCAGCAAGGAGGATGTAAGAGATTAGTCTATTTTTTTTTTAGTAATACCAGAAAAAGGAAGACCCAGTAAGTAATGTAATGGGTCAAGTGGTAGAGACACCCCCACCACTTTCTGTATTAACAACATCACTTCTTGCCATAAGGGCTGAATCAGGTTACATATGAAATATAGATCCCACAGCCTTTCCGCAATGCCAACATTTAGCTGAGCTTTAAGGATCATATTTATCTATGACCTCTGGTGTCCTATACCAGCGCATGAGGATCTTGATGGATGTCTGTGTAACACACTTAGAGGACTTGAAAACAGAGGACCATATCATGTCCCACATCTGGGAGCCGATGGGCCAACCCATCAGGTGAGCTCACCTTCTCATGTATAATGTGTCTTCAGTAAGGGGAGTTGACTCCTGTCAAGGGCCCTGTGCGCATAGATATTTAAAGAGGGTGGGTTTCCCAAGAGATAGGTCCGAGGCCCTGGAGTGGAAGAAGTGCCCAATTTGCAAATAGAAATGAAACCGATGCAGAGGTATGTCAAACTTTTTGGAGGTATTCAAAAGAGTGGAACCTACGGGAGAATGGGAGATTGGGTGGACTAGATTGCGGAGGGAATTGTTTATCGAAGGGAGGATACGTCCCAAGGACAAACTATCAGGAATAGATGGGTTAAATAGCATATTTGTAAGGGGGGAACATGGGGAAGAAAGAGGAAAATTCTTTAGGCATTTACACCATATGGACATTGTAAAATTCATTGGAGCTGTACATTGGCATCGAACTGTGAAGTATTTTTAATGCAAGACTCCACTCTGCCTATTCCTTCAGAATTGGAAGTGATTGCAAATGATTTATGGGCCTCCAGTAACTATGATGCAGGCCTACTGGATTGTACCCCAGGGATGATAAAAACAAAACCAGGAGCCCAACTGCCACAGACTGGACAGTATCCACTGAGCATTGCTCAAACTGAAGGGATAAAGAATCAAATCTCTCAGCTGAAAGCAGTACAGGTCGCTATGTTAAGTCCCAAGCCAATACACCCCTTTTCCCAATTGCCAGAAAAGAGGGGTGGTCAAGTAATATACTGCATGGTGCATGATCTAAGAGCCATGAATAACAAAACTGAGGCAGTCACTCCTAAAGTGCCAAACACCCACACTTCACCAAGTGAAATACCCGCCTCCAACACCAGCTTTATAGTAATTGATCTTACCAATAAGCATGTCACATTATACAAAAAAAAAAAAATTGGGCTAACCTAACGTTTGTTTTTTGTAAAAAATTCATTAAAAGTACATTTCCCCCCCCCAAAAAATGTATTTGAATGACTGCTGTGCAAAAAAACAGTGTGACAAAATATTGCAACAACCACTGTTTTATTCTCCAAGGTCTCTGCTATATATATATATATATATATATATATATATATATATATATATATATATATATATATATATATATATATATATATATATAAATTATACATACACACAGTGAGGACGGGAAAGTATTCAGACCCCCTTAAATTTTTCACTCTTTCTAATATTGCAGCCATTTCCTAAAATTATTTAAGTTCATTTTTTTTCCTCATTAATGTACACCTAGCACCCCATATTGACAGAAAAACACAGAATTGTTGCCATTTTTGCAGATTTATTAAAAAAGAAAAAAAACTGAAATATCACATGGTCCTAAGTATTCAGACCCTTTGCTCAGTATTTAGTAGACGCACCCTTTTGATCTAATACAGCCATGAGTATTTGGGAAAGAGGCAAAAAGTTTTTCACACTTGGATTTGGGGATCCTCTACCATCCAACCAGACAGAACTGGAGAGGATCTTCAAGGAGGAATGGCAAACGTTGGTGGACAGCCATTGTTAGGTCTCTCCAGGGATTCTCAATTGGGTTTAAAGTCAGGGCTCTGGCTGGGCCATTCAAGAACAGTCACCAAGTTGTTGTGAAGGCACTCCTTCACAACAGTGCTTATGGTTATTGTCTTGTTAGAAGGTAAACCTTTGGCCAATCTGAGGTCCTGAGCACTCTGGAGAAGGTTTTCGTCCAGGATATCCCTGTACCTGGCCGCATTCATCTTTACCTCGATTGCAACCAGTCGTACTGTCCCTGCAGCTGAAAATCTCCCTCACTGCATGATGCTGCCACCACCATGCTTCACTGATGAGTAGGGGTGCAATGGATCTTCAGCGATCCGTGATCCAAACGGTTCACACTGAAACAGAGCTATGCGACGATAACCGCTCACTTCATCACAGCAGACTGGGATATGAGAAGTCCGGTGCTGCAGACACGCCTCCTCTACGAGAGTCACACAAGTACTCATCTTGCGCAGGTACTGACACAAGCAGTGGAGGAATGGAAGATGAAGAGGCTCAGTACTAATATCCCAGTCACAACAGATAATTCCAAAAATCAAATAAATGCAGTGAATAAGGCAGGACTGGGCCCACAGATAGGGTGCTTTGCACATGTAGTAAATTTGGCATCACAGAAGGGAATCTCAGTCAATAGGATGAACGGCCTCCTTGGGAGGATCAGGAAGGTGGTTTCCTACTTCCACCGAAGCACAACAGCTGCTCATGTGCTTAAGACAAAGCAAGAAATTCTAAAGCTGCCTACTCATACATGATGTCCGAACAAGGTGGAACTCCACTTATGATATGCTGGAGCGTTATCTGGAGCAGCAGGCAGCTATATACTCTGCATTGACTGATAAGACCCTGAAGAAAATTGTCAAAGACATCATTACCCTGTCTGATGAAGATGTGAGAGTGGCAGGGGAGGTCCTCCAGGTGCTTAAACCCCTCAAAGGGTTAAATCTCTGCTGAACACTGAAAGTTCCCATCTGTGTCAATGATCCTGCCGCTGAAAACAAGGATTCTACAATCCATGGCACCAAGTGACGAAGACAGCACCATCACTCGAGATGTCAAGATTGCCATTAGAGAGGACCTTTAGCACAGATACACTTCACCCCCTACTCTACAGGACTACCTTCACAGATCTACTGCCCTGGATCCGCGGTTCAAGTCCCTGTCTCACATGGACCCTGCCCTACGCCAGAGGACATACAGTGACTTCACCAATGAGATTGTGAGCAGTCTGGGCACTGAAGACTGATGAGGTAAACAAAAAGATTTAAAAATGATAAAATTTAAATACATTTTTTTTCGTAATAATGGCTTTTATTAAATATTATTTTCATGTTTCATAGACATGAAAAATGTGGCAATAATATTTCCACATTTTTCATATCTTTGAAACATAAAAAAAACAAGTGGTTTAATCAACAATTTTCTTTCTTTTCTGCAGGGTCAAGCTGCAGAGCCAACAGCAGCAAACTTGGACTCCTCTTCTCCTCCACAAAAGAAGCTGGCGATGGCAGAGCTTTCTGGAGAGACCTTTGCCAGCAAAGACAACAAGACACCTGCTGACAAAGAGGAGGTGGCATCCTACCTGGCAGCAAGTGGCATTACAGTGGATGGTGATCCGCTGACATGGTGGAAAAGCAATGAATGTAAATACCCTCATATTGCCATCTCGCTGTGCCAGGCTCTTCAGTTCCTTCCGAGAGAGTGTTCAACAGCAGGGGACATAGTGACTGCAACGAGGTCCATACTCTCCCCAGACAATGTAGACATCCTCGTTTTTTTTTTAAAGAATTTGAAATTATAAGCTCTGAAATGCTTTCTTTTATTCTTCTATGATGTGGACATACTAGGCTTTCACTGTCCATGTTTAAAGGAAGGAGATATGCCTTTTTATGTTGCACTTTAAGTTGTTTTTCCATTATGTTAAAAATAATATATTATGCCTTTAACTTGATTTTATATATTTTCAAGTAATTTAAAAAAAAGTGTTAATAAACAAAAGACAAAACTTATGTTTATTTGTCTTGTTTTTTTTTTTGATCCAAAAATGATCCGAACCGTGACTCCTGATCCGATGAACGATCCGAACCGTGAGTTTTTTGATCCGTTGCACTCCTACTGTTGAGACTGTATTGGACAGGTGATGAGCAGTGCCTGGTTTTCTCCACACATACCGCTTCGAATTAAGGCCAAAAAGTTCTATCTTGGTCTCAGACCAAAGAATCTTATTTGTCACCATCTTGGAGTCCTTCAGGTGTTTTTTAGCAAACTCAATGCGGGCTTTCATGTGTCTTGCATTGAGGAGAGGCTTCCGCCGGGCCACTCTGCCATATAGCCCCGACCGGTGGAGGGCTACAGTGATGGTTGACTTTCTACAACTTTCTCCCGACTGCATCTCTGGAGCTCAGACACAGTGATCTTTGGGTTCTTCTTTACCTCTCTCACCAAGGCTCTTCTCCCCCGATAGCTCAGTTTGGCCGGACGGCCAGCTCTAGGAAATGTCTTCCATTTAAGGATTATGGAGGCCACTGTGCTCTTAGGAACCTTAAGTGCAGCAGAAATTTTTTGTAACCATGGCCAGATCTGTGCCTTGCCACAATTCTGTCTTTGAGCTCTTCAGGCAGTTCCTTTGACCTCATGATTCTCATTTGCTTTGACATGCACTGTGAGCTGTAAGGTCTTATATTGACAGGTGTGTGGCTTTCCTAATCAAGTCCAATCAGTATAATCAAACAAAGCTGGACTTGAATGAAGGTGTAGAACCATCTCAAGGATGATCAGAAGAAATGGACAGCACCTGAGTTAAAGATATGAGTGTCACAGCAAAGGGTCTGAATACTTAGGACCATGTGATATTTCAGTTTTTCTTTTTTAATAAATCTGCAAAAATGTCAACAATTGTGTTTTTCTGTCAATATGGGTGCTGTGTGTACATTAATGAGAAAAAAAATGAACTTAAATGATTTTTAGGAAATGGCTGCAATATTACAAAGAGTGAAAAATTTAAGGGGGTCTGAATACTTTCCCATCCTCAAAAAAAAAAAAAAAAAAAAATTATATTATATTATATTATATTATATTATATTATATTATATTATATTATATTATATTATATTATATTATATTATATTATATTATATATATATATATATATATATATATATATATATATATATATATATATAGTAATTTTCTGAACAAAAAAAATTTTTTTTAACAAGCATCAGAAAAAGGTTTAGTCTAAGTGGTTCAACTGCCCTCATCTATAGACACGTCCAAGTCCATTCCTCTGATTTAAAAGAAAATGTTACAATGTTTCTCTTTATCTCACCTGAAGGATATTGTGATAAACTTGGCAGGCTGCCTGTTTTTATTTATTTTTTGACAGTCGGCTTGAGCAGAGAACTCTGCACTAAAATCAAGGAAATGCTGTGTTAAAATCGCGAGGGGGGTTTGATTGCGATCTCGATTCTTTAACGATTAATCGCGCAGCTCTACACAGCAGATATGCTTTTGGAATAGATCATTTTAGGCACATTTGAAAAGCACAGAACTTTCCCACCAGTGAAGGAAAGCCAGTGAGTCATGCAAAGCATAGAGTGGCTATTTTGAGGCCTTAAAAAAAAAAAAAAAAAAAAGGAGAAGAGAAGTTTACAACTTTAAGGTAAAAGGGCACACAAAAGGGGGTGACATGACAGTCAGAAGAAATGCTGTTAAGGATTCTGAAGTTACACTCACTGTAGTTGTCACCCAGGTAGCAGGGAAAGATTCCCTTCACCAAGAGTAGTGGGATATAGAAATTTCTCCCCCGCCCCCATTCCGTTAATTTTTTTTTTTATTAAAGTTTTTAATTTACATAATTATCAATGCTTATAAAATTACTACAATAAATACAATAGTTCATACCAGTACTTACTCTCTCTACACCTCCAGAACATATCAATAAGACTCCCAACTGGGTCTCAACACCCAGGGCACGATGGCTCTGGTCGTCTTCCAAACAGAAAGAATTTTCTTGGTGCATAGTACCGTATTTTCCGGACTATAAGGCGCACCGGATTATAAGGCGCACTAGCAATGATCGGCTGTTAATGGGGATATTTCCATATATAAAAGGCGCACCGGACTATAAGGCGCATTTAATGAAACAAAACTCTGATGCGGTACCGTAAGTCAAATTTTATTCAACTCTTTAGCAATAACCATAAAATGGTCTATAACAATAACTCTTAACACTGTTCAGTTAAATACAAAACCAGACACTAACTTTTTCACTTTATTCTTCAATAACTCTTAACACTGTTCAGTTACCGGTGAATACCGTACAAAACCAGACAGACACTCACTTTTTCACTTTATTCTTCTCCCGCAAATCCATCAAATTCTTCATCTTCAGTGTCTGAGTTTAACAATTGGGCGATTTCGGCATCAAGCACGCCCGTATCCCTCTCATCATTCTCATCAGTATCCGAGTCAGGCTCGTTGCTGTCATCGGTACCGGTACTTAGCTGTTCAGTGATAATTCCGGACTTCTTGAAAGCTCGGATTACACTGGTGACTGATACCTTCGTCCAGGCATCCATGATCCACTGGCAGATAGTGGCGTAACTCGCCCGGCGTTGCCTCCCTGTGTTGGTGAATGTGTGTTCGCCTTCTGTCATCCAATGCTCCCACGCAGCTTGCAATTTAACTTTAAATGACCTGTTGACACCTATATCTAGTGGCTGCAGTTCTTTGGTTAATCCACCCGGAATGATGGCAAGCACCGAATTAGTTTTCTTCACTTGGGCTTTGACAGTATCTGTCAGATGGGCGCGCATGGAGTCACAGACCAATAGGGATGGAGATTTGTAAAAAAAGCCACCCGGTCTCTTGACGTAAACCTTTCTCAGCCACTCAATCATCTTCTCCTCGTCCATCCAGCCCTTCGGGTTAGCCTTGATGATGATGCCAACCGGGAACCTTTTTGGCAGAGTCTTCCTCTTGAAAATGATCATGGGTGGTAGTTTCTGGCCATTAGCCTGGCAACCGAGAACTACAGTGAAGGATGACTTCTCGTTTCCTGTAGTGCGTATAGATACCGTACTGGTCCCTGTTCTCGACAGTACGGTTTACAGGGATATCAAAGGTAAGGGGGACCTCGTCCATGTTGGTGATGTGCTCTGGCCGGATCTTCTGTTCATTGATCTTGTTCTTGCAGTAGGTACGAAAAATGGCCAGCTTTTCTTCGTAATCCTTTGGCAGTTGCTGTGACATAGTGGTTCTTGTGCGGATAGAGAGATTCCGCCTTTTCATGAAACGGAAGCACCAAGAGGGATCTCCTCGAAAGCCGTTGATCTCCATGTCGCGTGCGATCGCTGTTGCTTTGAGTCGAATAGAGACAGTAGAGACACTTCTACCTGCGGTTCTGTTCAATAACCCACTGTTCAATTTTGTCCTCCAACTGTGGCCATCTTGCTTTGTTTCCTCGGAAACTCAGTTTGGTCTTCTTTACCTGGCGCAGGGCATCTTGCTTCCTCCACTTCCGTACCATTGATTCATTAATGTTGAATTCTCTCGCAGCTACTCTATTTCCATGCTCTACTGCATGACTGATAGCCTTCAGTTTGAAATCCGCATCATAAGCATGTCTCTTAACAGGAGCCATTTTTGGGGCAGCTAGTACAGTATAGAAAATGAACGAATATATGTGCACGCCTCCTGACTACGATGGCCGTAATGCCCAATCCAAGAAGTGCAGCTTCGTAGGATTACCAAAGCTAGGAAGCTGCACTGCTTGGATTGGGCATTACGGCCATCGTAGTCAGGAGGCGTGCACATATATTCGTTCATCTTCTATACTGTACTAGCTTCCCCAAAAATGGCTCCTGTTAAGAGACATGCTTATGATACGGATTTCAAACTCATCGCTATCAGCCACGCAGTAGAACAACCTGAGAGAGGTTTACGGTACGTCGGTTTACGGTAAGAGACCGGGTGGCTTTTTCCACAAATCTCCATCCCTATTGATCTGTGACTCCATGCGCGCCCATCTGACAGATACTGTCAAAACCCAAGTGAAAAAAACTAATACGGTACTTGCCATCATTCCGGGTGCATTAACCAAAGAACTCCAGCGATGTTAACAGGTCATATATAAGAGCGCACCGCATTATAAGGCGCACGGTCGATTTGTGAGAAAATTTAGGGCTTTTAAGTGCGCCTTATAGTCCGAAAAATACGGTATGTCCTATGTATTCTAAAAATCTGTGTCAGTTTTTGTGGCGCGGATAAAGATGTTAACTTTACAGATTTTAAAATACAGTCCCATCTAACATCCGTTAATCTTCCTACAGCTTCTTCCCATTTTACCCTGCATGGAAGGTCCAGTTCTTTTTCAATTTTGATATTAACCCTTTGGAAGAGGATGCGCGCGCGCACACACACACACACACACTAAGATTTTTAGGAGAGGGGCCTTATTCTATTCTAGCCTGGTTACCTTAAAAACTGGACTGTCAACACATGTCTTATCTGAAAGTACTGATAGAAACATTTGAGAACCCAAACTCATCCATTACCTCCTGGAAGCTTTTCATGACTCTGGTGCTATATAAAATTGTAACAGCCTCCCCATGCCCTTTTGTTTTCAGTTGTTGAGATGCTGCAGTCTCTCCAACATCACATAAGTTATTATCCCATAATGGTGTGTATTCTGTGTGAACCCTGAATATCGAAGTAGGGAACACGTCCTCTGTCATACTTTCAGTAATAAGTGAACTGTAAGACTGTCCATGTTCATCTTCAGGTATCTTGATTCTAATGCCTCAATGTATGTGAAGTGTGGTGTACAGGCTTGCAATGCACATGTACTATAACCTACAGTGTCCCTTCCCAATACACACTCCCACATATGCTGCAATTGCACCACCATGAAAAAACTCCTGGGGTGTGGCAACGCTAGGCCACCCCCATCTTTTGGCAATTGCAGTACACAAAGCCTTATCCTAGCCAGTTTCCTTCTCCACATCAAATCCCTAAATAAAGTATCTTCCTAAACCAACTTTCATTGATCCATACTAGCAAGTTATGCAAGATGTGTAAAATTTGAGGCATCCACACCATCTTGATTAAGCTACGTCCCATCACTGACAAAGAAAGGAGACACCATGTCTTAAGTTTCTCTTTTAAAGCCTCTAATAGAGGAACCAAATTATTTGATATAGGATTTGGGATTTACGATTAGGTTTATACCCAAATACTTACATTTTTCCACCACCTGCAAGTGCCTAGCGCTATCAGGTAGTGACCCTTGTGTCACAATTGTTTTACTAAAAACAATAAAAACTAAGAAGAAAGATCATTTGGTAGAGGAGCGAACAATCCTCGCACACTACAAGGATTTTACGTAGGAGACCTACAATTGTGGGGCTTAATAAAGATTAATGTAGACCATAACATGCAGGTCTGCCGTGAGGCCCCCAACACACTATCTAAAATATAAGACAGTACAGTAACGAATTATAAATTACTGATTGAACATTTGAACTTCATGAACTTTACGAGTTCATGAACCATCCGACTAGCCACCTAGTGTATTGTGTGTATGCAAGACAGCCTGATCACAGATACACAACATTGCTAAGGTAAAACAGCAAGTTGGTCTAGGTGGCTATGGAGCCTCTTACCGTTATGTAATAAGTAAGGCTCAAGGGGGGTGTGTGGCTACAGCCAAGATGGCCGGACATGTCTAGAGGGAGCTCTGCCAGCCACCTTCAGAATCCATCACCATCCTGCTTATTCCTAGCTGCTCCTGCATCATCACACAGCTCCCAGGACAGACCAAGTGTTCAGCTACCTCCAAGAGTAAGCATCGCTCCTCTATAGCCGCAGAGTGGCTGAAAGAATTCGCCCGGGCCGAAAAACAAGATTGAGACTACAGTCCTCCTCACACGAGGAGCAGTGAGACAGCTGCCGCAGACTCCTAAACATGCATTCACAACAGAGAAAGCTGAGAGAATGAAGAATCTCTTCTCTAGGGCACAATTTTTCACCTCTCCCTAGCAGGGTGTCAGCAGAAGACACAGATCTCCTTCTGGTGCCAGAAAGCTGATGACCTTGAAGATCGCATTTGAAGGAATAACCCCAGGATTGTCGGTCTCCCTGAAAAGGCAGATGGTCAGAATCCTGGGGATTTTATGGAAAAATGGCTCAAACACACTTTCCCTGATGCAAACTTTTCTTCAGCTTTTGCTGTGGAAAGTAAGGCTCTTTCAACAATCAAACATTACAACTGTCCCTTATGGGTCCTACTCCCAATAATATACCCAGAAATGTCTGGGTTACAAGGGAAGTGGAGAAGCAAGAGGGCTATAGAAGCACGATACCAAGTTTTGGCATAAGATAAAGAGGTGAAAAGGAAAAAAAAAAAGGAGGAGAAGAGGGAAAAAAAAGTTGAATCCACCCAGGAATCCTCCATCAGTCATCCAGGTAAATAACGCTGTATCAGGAACCTGTAAGTAAGTAAGCCAAGGGGACCATAATTCCCAAAAAGGGGTTGTTTGTAATGCAGAATGCTCTCCATTTTATCGTTTAGCATGATCCACGTAAGTTTACGTTTCAACAATGCGATGTCTATAACAGGACTTGCAATGGCAATTTTGGCCACCAGGAACATGAAATATATCCAAGCATATCTAGGGACATTTTCCACCGGCTTATTCAATAGGGCGACACTAGCATCTTTAACGATGTTAAGCATTGTGACCAAAAATGTGACCAAAAATATGAATAAGTGAACCCTCATCCAAAAACGGCAAACTTTGGGACACCGTATGTGCGTTGGTGTGCCCATAACCCCTGAAGCAGGAGGCCGAGGTTCCTGGATACATTTTGGATAGGCGTTACAGCACCAAGTATCATCTGACGTGTACTTTGTATCCCGCCTCAATCAGGGCAACATTGAAGATACCCCCCCGGAGAGCAGCATCCCACATGCACCGGTTTTCAAACATGGTGCGTACTGCCAAGTCAGAGCTGTCTTTTTTCGTAATGACCGAAGTGTTGAACTTGTAGTAAATTAAAGTTCTGCGTGGGGTGGGGGATCCACAAGTTGCCTGTGTAATGTGAGGGAGGACTTATTCCTCTGGTCTAGATAGCTACCTATACGATACAATCCCTTGTTAACCAGCCAACTAAATCTAATCGATGTAGTAGGGACAAGAGATTTGGTAAGGTGGTACTGGGGTGGGGGGGGTGATGAACAAGAGGTCATTTGCAAATAAAGCGCAATTATGAATCTCCCCCCCCCCCCAACACATTCTATTCCCAAAATGTCTGGGTTGTGGCGAGGTAGTGCCCCTAATAATAGTAAGGCCAGAAAAAGAGCCAAAAGTTCTTTATAAATGTACATTACTGTGGTCCATGAACGACCTGCATCTCCCAAGATATCTGCATAAACTAGATTTTTTTCTCATCTACTCTACAAAAGCATTTTATTTCTCTCGTGGTCCTAAATGGCTATGGCCAGTGCAAAAAAAACAGAGGCGACAAAGGGTACGCCGGCCTTGTCCCCGGGGCCAAAAAAAAAAAAATAGTCCGATAACCCGTTATTAATCTTTACCACTTTAGGGGCACTATAAAAGCAATCTTACCCACCTCGTAAATGAAGGACTGAATTTAAACAACATAGCCTGCCACAAATACTCGATGGGCCCCTCTCCTCTGTTAGAACCTGTAGATTTAGAAAGGCTCCAACATTTAGGAATGTTGACCTACCATAAACCCAGATAAAATCAGGATGGATCAACTTATCCAGTATCCTGCTCAATCTAGAGGCCAGAACTCTCGCTAGTAGCAACATCCGCACAAAGCAGAGAAATTGGTCTATATGATGAGGGCTGGAGGGGATCCTTTCCTTTTTTTGTATTACTATAATCGTGGCTTCTGTCATGGAGGGCAGCAATTCTCCCTAATTATAGGCCTCATTTAGCACTACCAAGAGTTCCAGTAGCCGTTGTTTCCCCATAGTGTTTCCATATTTCTGTTGGTAACCAATCTGAAGCTGGTGTTTTATTATGATTAGCAGAGGCTGATGATGCACAACAGAGTTGCTCTACTCTACGTTAATGGGTGCCTTTATTCTCCTTGGAGAGAGATGGGATTGCTAAGCCCTGGAAAAAATTTGCCACGTCCTTATTCACATCTCCTATTTCTCTCCTGCAGTATCTCTCCTAGGGGAATTTATGCAACTGCCTGTTCATCACCATGTTAAAAAGTCTCCTACTGCTATGGCTGGAACTCCACTTGTCAGCTATAAAATTCTACTGCATGTAATTATAATATAATAATTACCTCTATCTTAAGGGGGGGGGGGGGGTGCGTGATATAAACATTGATCAGTATACATGGAATAACCGCTAGTAAGATTAAGAGATTATATATATACACACACACACACACACACACACACACCTCCACTGTCAATAGGAAAACGGCACCGACCTGTGTATTAAAAAACACTTGTTCCTCGTGAATAGGGTGTATATATATATACTCCCTTATGCTTCAATTTTGTTTCTCCTTAGTAAGGTGCGTCTCCTGCAGGCAAAGGACAGAGACCTTGAGAGTGGAGGCAGAGTTAAATATAGCAACTTTTTTGGCTGGAGCTCCCAGTCCCCTCACATTCCAAGGACAGACACACACACTGCTTTACTCATGAAATCGCAAAGCAAAAATTATAACCATCAACCTTTTGTTAAAGTGATCATAATTAATCACATTACCCTCACCAGTGACCAATAGCATCCTCAAATATCTAAAAGGGGACTAAAGCTTTATAAAAAAAAAAACAAAAAACAAAAAAAAAAAAAAACAAACACTTCTTTTCTTGTTATTCTTTTATCCTGCTGTGCCTTCATACTTAAAATTCCAGCTACCTCCTCCCCACTCTCTCTTCCCAAAAACTATTATGTTTGTGTTTAACCCTCTCAATTCACAAAAACCAAAAAAACAAAAAGAAACACCACATCTCCCCCCCCCCCCAGGGGAATTAGATGTAACCCCATTTCTGTGTGTGTAAATAGGATTTTTTTTTCTTACTCCAACTATCATGTGCCAGTGCAAAAGAACTTGTGACCCTCTAAATAATTAGACACTTAAACATATACACACAAAAAATATATATATATAGATCAAACAGTTTGATCAGTTGGTCATGACTTTCCTGTGGCAAGGGCGCCGCCCTAGGCTCAAACTCAGGGTGTTGCAATTGTAGTAGAAACGAGGGGGGGGGGGCTGGCAGTCCCTGATTTTAATCGATCTTTCCTAATAGGTCAGTTGGTCTTCACCCATATGTGGTTTAGTCTTCCAGATGATGCTGCCACTACCCTTGAAGCGGCTTTTGTCGGCTCATAGGAGGCACTGGCATATCTGTTGCTACGTGGAAACAAACGGGGCTCCATATAAAATGTTACATTACATGTTACAGTATCTATGCGGGATGCAGAGATTCCCCCTCGCACACAGTTATGGAGGAATCCCAACCTGACCCACTTCGAGTACCCTGATCCAATCATTTGGACTAAATTTGGTATTAAGACACTGGGGGTATAGAGTGGGTGATGGGAAACTTCTTCAGTTTGATACTTTTAAAAGAAAATTTCATCTTCCCAATACTCACCTGTTTTGTTATTTGCAACTTAGGTATGCGTACAGTGCCCAATTTGGCGGTAACATTCTTAGTTTGTGAATGAGTGATTTGGAATCACTACTCAGAGGACGCTTTAGATAAAAAGGTCCTGTCTACCATTTACAAAAACAGTTGCTTACAGCAGTTGGCGAGCTCCTTTCGTGCTGCAGAGCGGCTTGGGAGGCAGTGTTCCCTCAGATGGATTTGGATGACTGGGATGATATTTGGGATATTAACTTTTCCAGACTGGTGTCGGCCAGAGATCTTATTCAATTTAAAATCGCAACTACCCAACTCCAGCCAGATCAGCTAGAATACTCCCTACCCAGTCGCCCTGTTGCTGGTGGTGCACTTCATCCACCGCAGATTTTTTACATATCCTGGAATTTTGTGACTGAATTTTGCTCTGAAAAGAGTGACAAGTACTTTGTGGACACTTCCACTCTATTACACCAAGAAGCTTATAGGTGTTTTCATGGAAAATGTCTGCCCCTCAATCTATTTCAGCATGGAAGGCTATTGTTAACAAGGCCGCCCCCTTATACAAAAAGATACTTACACTAGCAGAGGTATACCACATAAGTTCAATAAGGTGTGGGGTAGTTGGATGAATAGTACATCCACGGTGTCTGATTAAATTGATATTTTTTTCAATAAAAGGACGTAGCCTATAATGTGTCGATTCTGATCTGGGGATGTGGGTCATCTGCCTGCCATTATCACTGGATGGACAATGTGGTCATGCATTAATATATACATGTCAATGCTGTTGGCATCTTGAAGGAAGGGGGGGGGTATATAGATCGGACCAAAGAATTGTTTATTTGATGAGTTATATAGGGGGTCTTTGCTCTTGTTTCTGTATTCCTGGGTATTGGTCTCAGCGTTATACAATGAGCCAAATGTTGAAGAAGGGTATGTTGTGTTATGGTGTGTAGCCCGATTGGGCTTTTGTTATACTCTTTGATCTGTAATGATTGTTATTACAAAACTTGATAAAGATAAAAAAAAAAAAAAAAAAAAAAAGTTCAATCTGTTTCATAGGTGTTACATAGTTGGTAAGGTTGTAAAAAAAAAAAAAAAAAAAAAAAAAGACACAAGTCCATCCTGTGTGTGTGTGTGTGTGTGTGTGCGCGCTTTTATATATATATGCCAATATTACATTGTTAATCCCTGTATAATGTGGTCGTTTAGATGCCCATCTAATAGTTTTTTGAAATGATCTATGCTCCCTGCTGAAACCACAGCTTGTGGAAGAGTTTCATATTTTTACCGTAAAGAACCCTTTACGGTGTTACCGGTTAAATTGCTTCTCCTCTTTTAAATGCCCTTTCGCGGAACAGTTTTATCCCTATTGTGGGGTCACCAGTACGGTATTTGTACATTGAAATCATATCTCCTGTCAGGGCTCTTCTCTAGAGAGAATAAGTTCAGTGCTTGCAATCTTTCCTTATAACCAAGATCCTCCAGTCCCTTTACTAGCTTTGTTGCCCTAATATGTACTCTGTCCATTTCCAGCACATCCTTCCTGAGGACACTGGAGCCCAGAACTAGACGGCATACTCCATGCAAGTCTTGTTGAGTGGGAGAATTATCGTTTCATCTCTGGAGTTAAATTCCCTTTTTAATGCATGCCAATATTCTATTGGCTTTGCTGAGCCGGTCATTTACTAGGACCCCCAGGTCCTTTTCCATCCTAGACTCCCCCAGAGGTTCTCCCCCTAGTGAGTGGATTGCATTCATGTTTTTGCAGCCTAAATGCATTGTTTTACATTTTTCCACATTAAACCTCATTTGCCATGTAGTTGCCCATCCCATTAATTTGTTCAGATCTTCTTGCAAGGTTTCCACATCCTGCGGAGAAGCTATTGCCCTGCTTAGCTTAGTATCATCTACAAATACTGAGATTGAGCTGTTTATCCCATCCTCCAGGTCATTAATGAATAAATTAAATAGGATTGGTCCCAGGACAGAACCTTGAGGGACCCCACTTTCAGCAATGGACCATTCGAGTACTCCCCATTTATCACTACCCTCTGAATTCGCCCTTGTAGCCAGTTCTCAATCCAGGTACTCACCCTTTGGTCCATACAGACAGACCTTAGCTTGTATAGTAAAACGTTTGCGGGGAACTGTATCAAATGCCTTTGCAAAATCCAGATACATTATATCTATGGGCCTTCCTTCATCTAAAATGGCAGCTCACCTCCTCATAGAAGGTTAGTGGATTTGTTGACAAGAACGATTTCTCATGAATCCATGCTGATTACTGCTAATAATAGCAATTTCATTACTAAAATCTTGTATATAGTCCCTTATCATCCCTTCAAAGGAGCTTTCATACTATAAATGTGAGGCTAACTGGTCTGTAGTTTCCAGGGAAATATCTTGGTCCTTTAAAGATCGGAGAAAAGCCAATGTAGCACCAACCAGCTGGTAATACAAAGTTATCGCATCCTCGACTGTGACTCTGCCTTCTAGCTCCGGGGTGCACTCACATTTTGCAAGTCATGTCTAACAAATGACATTTTCTCTTTAATGCACTTCAACTGTTCAGACTTTTCAGACAAAGAATAAGTTTTACATCCATTTACTACCAAAAATACCTCTCAAAAATGGTTCCTCCACTAGTGATTCCTTTATGGTAGAGGATTCCTGCGATCTTGCTACAGTTGGGGTACAGGGTGCTGAGATCATTTTAGGTGACCCGCTGTGCAAACTTCATCCTTTGGAGGCTACAGATGGAGAGGAGGATAGTACTTCTAGTTCTGAGATGAATTGTGCACAAATCTATACAGTTTTGCCACTGCTGCCTTGCGGTCATCTTTTACTGTGTTGTGGTTGCAAGCTGGCAATGTCCTGTGACCCTGAGATTCCCCTTTTTGCCTCGTCATGTTGTCAGTCTTGCCTCAGTTTAAGGGGTTTCAAAAATTGTATTCTTACTTTTCTGACCAGGCTCCCAACAGCGCAAGCCCCCTCAGACAAACACAGAAAAATAACAGCCACTTCTCTTGTCACTTTAATAAAACTTAAATATAAATTTCTTTTTTTTTCCTCCTCAGCTGGTCCACTGTAAGCTGGGGGCCGCCATAAAACAGTCAGAGGGGGCAGCTCCAATCTGAACCGACTGAATAGCCATCAGGAAACAAGGGAATCCAAGGAAATATAAGCTGGGTTGATCCTCCCAGTTCTTGGATAGCCAAATCTGATGTTTTCCCACTGGAGCCAAGCCAGCCGCGCTACCTCCTCGAAGACTGAATCGGGAGGCGCCGTGACGCAGCACAAATGACCGTGGAAAGATGATCAGGGCCGAGGCTGTTGCATTCATGTCCAGCTCCTCTGCCTCACACGCCGGAGATCTAGCGTCTTCCAGCCCCAACAAAAATGCTGCCCGGCTCTAGACCACAAGGGCAAGTCCAGGACACAACGGCCCACAATCAGGATGATGGAGCACAGCTGAGCTTTACACGCTCACCGCCCCTGTGGGATAACAAAACAAATTCAGTTGCAGAATCAGCGTCCGGTGAAGGGAAGGATAAGTGAATCAAATGTAATACTACTCAAATTGAGCAGGGTATGTGGAGAGCTGAGAACAAGTGGTGTCTACCTAGGAGTTTGTGCCTGGTTTCAGCACCACTGGCACATGGCGTCAGTCATCTCGCTAAAGGAGCATTGGTGGAACATACTGACTGCTATTGGATAACACCTGGATTTATTGCATTTGCAACAAAGTTTCATGCTTCATGTCTCACTTGTTCTCTGTACAACACAGGGAGGCCTGTCCAAGTTCTCCAAAAGCAGTCCCCTAAACCACAATTTCCCTTTTCAAAGGATTCAAATAGACTTCTATTCAGATGCTCAAAATAGGGACCTATGAGTATGCGCTAGTTTGCTTTGATATGTTCTCAAGTTGGCCTGAGGCCTGGCCAGTGGAAATACAAAGCACAGCAAAGAATATTTGTAATGAAAGTTAGCAGATATGGAGTTCCTGAAACTATTGGGAGTGACAGTGGAACCCACTTTACAGGAGAAGTGATGAAAGATCATGGAAGCCCTTAACATACAGCAAGCTTTTCAAACTCATCATCCACAAAGTAGTGGTAAAGTTGAGACTTAAAGTGTTAACTAAAAAGGCAAAACGTTATTTTTTTAGTTTCAGCTAGAGTACATTGATTAAATCAACTGTTAGTTTTTACTGCTGTATGTGCCCCTGTCCGGAAGATTCACCCTCTCTATCCGACACACACACACACACGGAAAATATGGGTAAGAAGCTCTAGCCCTACATTCTGTTCCAACTACCCCCCAACAACCACATGGGCAGTCCCCCTATGAAATTTTATTTGGCGGGCCACCCAAAACAGGGCTATATCTCCCCCCCCCCCCCCAACAATTGAAGGCTTCTCACTCTTATCTACTAGAATATGTAGAAAAATTTGCAACAAACAGTGTATAAAAAGGTGTTTCCTAACGCACGACTTCTCCACAGGATAAAATAATAAACAAAAAAAAAATGCTGCGCTGTTAGGTAGTAACAGGATTAATAACTAGTGTGCACATAAACTAGAGAGCATGTGTGGTAAAAGCACCTAGTAAATCTACATAAACAATAAAGTGCAAATGAATCAAATGTATCAAAGTGTACTGTGCATATCACATAAGAAATCGTGATATAAACATAATCAACAACATTAAAAAGTCCTCTGAAGAGTGATAGATTAAAAAGTGCAACGTGCAATATGCAAAAATAAGGGGACTTTTTCACAGAAGAAAGAAAGAGGATAAAGTGCAAAATTATTTTTCTTTGCTGGTGACACACACTCTACAACACACTTCTGTGCATGTGCATTCAATTTAGGTTTGTGGTGCAAGGTGATGGCCTCTTCCGTGCAGTGCACCATGATGATAGATGGCCTCTTACCCCACGGCTGTAAGGTAACAGCATGTATGTAATAATCACAGGCGATTCCTCTATATAACCCGACGGTAACCGGACTCCTATGCGTGTGCGCTTTCGATATGGAGATATAAGTCTGCTCCTTTACGATCAAAATGCTGCTATCACTTCCACAATTTCACTTGTGACTCCCGCAGTGAAAGTGTATACAAGATAACATAGGGAAGAAGGGGATTCCAGAATGGTGTAGTATGTCTTTTAAAACTTCATTTATTGAATAAAACAAAAAAAGATTCAAGGTACTCACATTACATAGCAACATTCAGTTTAAAACGAGCCCCGAGCGTGACGACACGCGTAGGGATACAGAGGCACCGGAAGAGACACTGGCGAGCTCAGCGCTCGTGGTTTTTTTAAACTGAAAGTTACTATGTAAAATGTGAGTACCTTGAATCTTTTGTTTTATTCAATAAATGAAGTTGTAAAAGACATACTACATCATTCTGGAATCCCCTTCTTCCCTATGTTATCTTATATACACTGTCACTGCGGGAGTCACAGGTGAAATTGTGGAAGTGATAGCAGTATTTGATCACAAGGGAGAAGACTTCAATCTCCATATTGAAAGCACACACTGTTACCGTCCGGTTACCGTCAGGATATATAGAGGAATTACCTGTGGTTACATATATGCTATTACCTTATAGCACTATCATAATGTACTGCACGGAACAGGCCATCACCTTGGGCAATCACCTTGCACCACAAACCTAAATTGAATGCACATGCACAGAAGTGTGTTGAAGAGTGTGTGTCACCAGCAAAGAAAAATAATTTTACACTTTATCCTCTTTTTTTTTTGCACAGAAGAAAGTCACCTCATTTTTGCATGCTGCACTCTCATCTATCACACTTCAGAGGACTTTTTAATTTTTTTGATTATGTTTATATCACGATTTCTTATGCGATATACACAGTACACTTTGATACATTTGCACTTTATTGTTTATGTAGATTTACCAGGTGCTTCTACCACACATGCTCTCTAGTTTATCTGCACACTAGTTATTACCCCTAGTACTACCTAACAGCGCAGCATTATTTTTTGTTTTTGATTCTCTTGTGGTTATGGAGTAACCTTCCAGTGCTTTGCAGCAGATATAACCTCTATCGCAACGCGGGACTACCTACCACATACTCCAAAGGATACAAGTCTAAATATTAACCACTTAAGCCCTGGAAAGATTCACCCCCTTCCTGACCAAGCCTTTTTTGCGATACGGCACTGTGTCGCTTTAACCGACAATTGCGCAGTCGTGTAACCTTGTACCCAAACACAATTTAGGTCCTTTTTCTTCCCTCTGCGGTTTTAATTTTTTGCGCTATAATAAGCAAAAAAAAAAAAAAAAAAAAAAAACGTATATTGGTTGGTTTGCACAAAAGTTATCTTGTCTACAAAATAGGGGATAGATTTATGGTATTTTTATTTTTTTTTATTTGTAATGCCGGCGATCTGAGATTTTTATCGTGACTGCGACATTGCAGCGGACAGATCGGACACTTTTGACACTATTTTGGGACCATTGCCATTTATATAGTGATCAGTGCTATAAAAATGCACCGATTACTGTGTAAATGTCACTGGCAAGGAAATACTAGAGGGCGATCAAGGGGTTGTGTGTGTTTTCTCAGTGTGTTCTAACTGTAGGGGGGGGTGGGCTCACTAGAACATGAGAGATCACTGCTTCCGATCAATGGGAGCAGTAGATCCCTGTCATGGTGCTAGGCAGAACAGGGAAATGCCTTATTTACATAAGTATCTCCCCGTTCTGCCTCTGTGTGATGTTCGCGGGCTACCAGCGGACATAGAGTCCATGGGACGCGCGCGCCCGCTAGCCGCCGATTATGCAATGACGTACGGGTACGTCATTTTGCGCACCCGTGCCACTTTGCCGACATATCGGCGTGAGCCAGTGGGCAAGTGGTTAAATGCCCACTTAATACTCAATGTACACAGCTAGGCAATTTAACCTCTTCTGGACTGCCCCACGCAGATATACTGTGGCAGGGCGGTCCTCCTGCATGAAGTCACGTACCTGTACGCGATTTCATGCACGGGTCTTGGGCGTTCGCCGGCGACCCGCTCCCGTTGTGGTCCGACACAAACGGGAGCCAATGAACGGGCTGCCTAAGTAAAAAGGCAGATCGCCGCTCTGCCAGAAAGCAACCCCTAGGGACACACTTAACCCTTTGATCGCCCCTGATGTTAACCCCCTTCCCTGCCAGTGTCATTAGTATAGTTACAGTGCATTTTGTTTTTAGCACTGATCACTGTATTAGTGTCACCGGTCCCCAAAGAGTGTCAAAAAAAAAAAAAAAAAAAAAAAAGTTTCAGGTATCCGATTTGTCCACCGCAATGTCGCAGCCCAGCTGAAAAATTGCTGACCGCCATCACTAAAAATAAATAAAACATTCCATAAAATATAGCTCAGTCTGTAAGCGCTATAAAACTTTTGCTCAAATCAATATATGCTTATTGGATTTTTACCAAAAATATGTAGCAGACTACATATTGCCTTGAATTGATGAATTCCCAGTTCCCAATACGTAGAAATATCAGTTACCTGCCATTCCATGTTACTGTATTTAGTTTTTTTTAACAATGTTCCTTTATTGAAACAAAAAGGCATGGTACAAAATCAGTAGAATGAAAGTAATCAAAAGTAGTACATTTCACATTGACAATGGCAGAATAGGCAAATTCTCAGTAACATAAGACAAGTACGTACACCACATAGAAAACTTGTGAGGATAACAGTACTCAATCTACAAAATAACTAAGTGCATAAAAGAGGGCATCGCAGCCACCACCAGGTACCCTGGATACAGAGGGGGAATACACCCCCCAATCTAATCTGTACATGGCAGCCATACGCTATCAGACTTTAGCGCATTTCCTGCCTATATAGGTCAACTTATACAGAGGAAGAGCAGGGTTAAGCGAATCTCTGCCTCCCCCATGAACCCTACGGGGAGTGAGGGGAACAGGCATTCCACTTGAGAATTTCTATTAGCATAATAAAACAAAAATGGGATCGTAACAGTTTGGTGCACCTATACCTCTGTTCATCATGTATTCCCAGTAATACCAGTTCTGGAGAGACTGGGACAGCTGGAGGCAGAAATTAATGAGTTCAACTTCACTTCACCCCAAAATCGAGCCACTGCTGGACAACTGCAGAACATATGGTAATATGTACCTTTATCACCCCCACATCGTGTGCAGGCTGACCTCTGAGGGTAGATACCATGTAGTTTCTAGAGGGGTCTAATAAACCCTATGCAGTCATTTTATCTAAATAAGTTTGTCTCGGGAGGCGATCAGCAATCTGGTACTATCCTCAAGACAGTCCTCACTATCGAGGTCAGGTAGGTCAGCCTTCCACGAGTCCCATAACCATGTCATCTTGGGGGAGTCACAACGTAGATATTTGCCAGCACACCAAGGATGGGCACAAAGTGGTGTCCAAACGGGTAGTTTATTGCATGATCACAACACAAGAAAGGTGCAACATTTGGGAGTCACGCAGGACCCCTTCATCAGGCATGTGATAAATGTGGGATAGCAATGGAAAGAATTTAAATAACTATCAATCAGAAAAGAAAACCAAAGCTCCTCCCACCCCAGATAGGTATGACATCACAAATCCCACAAAAAAAAAAAAAAAAAAAAAAACCTCAAATGGTTAACATAATTAAAACAGATCCAAAAAAAAAAAAAAGTATGTAAAGAAGGGGTTAACAAAAAACAACCTGTGTTTTTGTCATATAGGAATTGGTATTGTGGATTATAAGTCACTATAAGGGCAGGCCCGTTGCTAGGGATTGTCACTATTGTCCCATTCTTCTTGCTTTTCTTTGGCTCCCTGCATCTCTTTTCTTGACTTTACTTTCTCATCTGTTTTCAACCATCTCTTTTGGTTCTCCAAATTCCTTGGTCCTAATCCCCCTTCATTCCTTTCGCGTTTTTCTCTCCCTTTCTTTAGTTCTTTCACTTCCTGTTTTTCTCTTCTTGCATCACTCACGTTTCCCACATTCTCTCCCCCTCCCTGGATTGGATGCAGTCTGCCCTAATGGGCACGGCCAGCCAGCATCATCTGTGTCCATGACATCGGTGACCCAACACTGCAGTGTCCCCTGTTTGGTCACCGCCGGTGCATCACGCACGCGCAGCCAGCGATGACAGCTGTAGCCTGAACGTACTGGCAAACATTTACCCCACATGTGCGAGGTATATCTTGCAGCTTCCACCCCCCTGCAGCTTGCCGAATGTGCAGACTACTGCCCTAAAGGTAATGTGGGGCATAATTTGTTAACCACCTCAATACAGGGCACTTTCACCCCCTTCCTGCCCAAGCCATTTTTCAGCACTGTCGCACTTTGAATGACAATTGCGCGGTCATGCAACACTGCACCCTAATGAAATTTTTATCATTTTTCCCTACAAATAGAGCTTTCTTTTGGTGGTATTTGATCACCTCTGCGTTTTTTATTCTTTGCGCTATAAACAAAAGGACACGTTTGAAAAAACAAAACAAAACAAAACAAAAAAAAAAAAACAATATTTTTTACTTTTTGCTATAATAAAAAAAAAAAAAAAAAAAAAAAAAAAAATCGCAATAAGCGTATATTGATTGGTTTGCGCAAAAGTTAGGGGATAGATTTATAGCATTTTTATTATCATTTTTATTATCATTTTTTTTTTTTAACTTAGCCATGGCGGCGATCTGCAATTTTTATTGTGAATGCGATATTGAGGTGGACATATGGGACACTTTTGACACATTTTTGGGACCATTCACATTTATACAGCGATCAGTGCTATAAAAATGCATTGATTACTGTGTAAATATGACTGGCAGGGAAGGGGTTAACACTAGGGGGTGATCGAGGGGGTTAAATGTGTGTCCTATGGACGAGACTGATCGGTGTCCCTATGTACAAGGAACACACCATCGTCTCCTCTCCTCTAACAGGTCCTGCTCAGTTACTGGGCAATCGCGGGTGCCTGGCGGACATCGGGTCCCCAGTGACACGGCAGGTACGCGCCCTAGTGGCTTGGGAAGGCAATCACGTCATATGACGTCCGCCCAGAGCGAGAGCTGCCTTGTCCCACCGTCATATGACAGTGGGCGGGTGGCTAGCGGTTAAGTTGCATGCTGATGGGCATATTTTGTTGGGCCCATCAGAATGCCCCCTTAACATAATATGTTAACCAACACAGTGGGGTTTATTTAATAAAGCTAAAGAGTGCAAAATCAGGTTCACTTCTTCATAGAAGCCAAGCTTCCGGGTTTTATTGCCAAAGCTTAAAGCTGGAGTCCACCTAAAAAAGATTAAAAGCCAGCAGCTACAAATACTGCAGCTGCTGACTTTTAATAAATGGACACTTACCTGTCCCAGGGTCCAGCGATGTCGGCAGCTGATGCCAATCACTCGCTCGACTCTCGGCAGCTGCTGCCGCCATCCTAGGTGGGGGAATCAGGAAGTAAAGCGTTGCGGTTTCACTTACCGGTTCCCTAATGCGCGAGTTGCGTTGAGCGTCGTAACTGGTCCCCGCTCTCTCCTGGGACCTGTGTGTTTCCCAGGAGACAGCACGGAGGGATGGGAAGAGGCGTAGACTCCGTGGGAGTCTATGCCAGGAAGTGGGTGCAAATATCTGTCTTAGAGGGGGGGTTCCAAAAAGCGGAAGTTCCATTTTTGTGTGGAACTCCGCTTTAATTGAACAAGCTGAGGTTAGAAGCGGATTGGTTTCTATGCAGAAGTGAGCCTAATTCTGCACTCTCCAGCTTTAGTAAATAAACCCCACTATCTCTGTGCCATTGTAGCAGATGCTACTAGCAGTCGGCTGAACACAAAAAGGTGAGAAATTACAAGAGTTTCACTTTACTCTTCATTTATGCACAAGATACAGAAAAATTCATAACATATATAATACATAGAAAAGTGATGGCAGAAAAAAAAAAAAAAAAAAAGACTGAGTAGTCCATAGTCTGACAGTATTTATACAGGTTTTGTATTTTTTCTTTCTCATTAACTTTTTTTGTCCAAAGCATGTTCGAAACCATTTACTAATAATATTAATGAAATAAGTGCGCTAAATAAACTTCCTAATGTGTGCTAATATGTAAGGCAGATAGCAGAGCCATACCATATGAACCTTAAGCAATAGTGGCCAGTGACGTCATCCGATGTGCCTGATCGGTACACAGAGTACAGTGCGAGGAGAGAGATCTCGGTGAGCGGCTGACTGCCTTATGCGCTGATGTTGTGTAACACAAACTGAGTGCATTTATTTACATGCTGCAAGGAGATTGATATAATGCTATGGTTCATTGTGCAATGATATCTTTTCTTTTGGTTGCATGAACAAAACTTACCACTGGAGATGTGTATAACAAATAGGCTGACTATATAGCGAAACAGTGAACAAAACCCAGGGTGAAGTTAACACATCTATTGAATGAAGTTTGAGGAAGATAAGCACTCTGGAATTGTGAAATTTTCTTCATTTATTTCATTTTAATTTTGTTTTGTAATAATCTCTGGACTTACATTAGGAAGTTTATTTAGATCACTTATTTCATTAATATTACTACAATTTCATTTGAGTGGTATCAGAACACTTATACATAGTTGCGGCTTTATTATTTTAGTATCTCCTTGAATATCTTTCATTATTATTTCTTTGATTATATATGATTTTTTTTTGTATAATTTCACAGCAATTGAATCACCACGTCTATCATATTAGCGCTTTAGTACACTATTGTCATTTGAAACCATTTACTGTTGACTGGCTCACTACCTCTGTTGAAGTCTATTCCAAGCATCAACTACCCTTTCAGTAAAATACTCCAAGGATTGGTTTTGAAATTTCCTCCAGATATTTTGATGTCATGTCCCAGTGTTCTTGATTTTGTTTTCATATTAAAAAAAAAAATAAAAATGTTGTCCTGAAACTTCTTACCCCCTTTGATTCAAAGGTTTCATTCATGTCTTCCCTGTCCCTTCTTTCCTCCAGACTGTACATATTAGACTCCTGAAGTTGCTCTCGATACGTTTTATCCCCCAGACCTTTCACCATTTTTTGTTACCAGTCTCTACACTTGTTCTATCTCAATATCTTTTTGTAAGTGAGGTCTCCAGAATAGGACAATATTCACAGTAAAAGTAAAAACCGCTTACTTGCACTGGCTCCTCCAAAACCCCACTGCATATGGGGCATATAAGATCTTCGTCCACATCACCCTGGAAGCGCGTTACATCATACCCCATCGCTCATCACCGACACTGAAAAAATAAATTATAGCATTACATTTTAAAGAAAATAAATTTGATTATGTTGCTCACAGCATCCAGATCTTTCCACTCCCTACATGCACAGATGAGCACTGCTAAATTCTAGTTGCTATGGGCGATACGAATGCACCCTCTTCATAATGTGTTATAGTGTCAACCTCTCTTCATTCGAACAAGGAGTGTACATTTAGAAAACAACAATTACACTGTATAGTAAACTTTTTTTTTAGGTTGAGAGAAAGTGTAGAGAAGGAGGATTACAACTTCTGTTCATACCTCCTAGCTACAAAGATTTCTCCCTTTCGTTTTGTGTTTATTGGAGAGATTTCCTCATTTTCTGTTGAGTCTCCGGGCAAGTAAAAGGAAAGTTTCACCATTGGCACCTAAAAGTTAATGTGTTTTAGGTTTTTTTCCCCTTCCCTTTTTATTCCCCCTCCTATAATAAGGTTTGTCCACAGGCACTGAAAAATATCTCCTAAAAAGGTGCACAGTTTAGAAGATATTTACTATATATGCAGCCAATGACGTCACCGATGCATTCGCTCAGAAGTAACAGCCGCACGGGAGGGACGTCCTCATGGCTCTAGCCAGTCACACAGCCGGAGTCCACGGACCCAGAAGGAAAACTGGGTGAAGATGGAAGTGGCCATCGCATCGCTGGAATGCTTCGTTTTCAGGCAAGTTTCACATAAACTAGCACATTATGGCTTTACCCTTCAAAAAAAAAAAAAAAAAAAAAAAGGGGGAAGGAAGAAGAAAACCACGCCAAAAGCAGTGTACGAGGCCGCAATATGGTCCTTAGAATTGCTCCTCAGAAACTCAACTACTGAAAAGACTGAATATGGATCTTAAAATGTGAGATGTTTTTCTTCTATTTTGTTTATCATAGATTTTGTAACGATATCAGTTTGTATTATGACTGGATAGTTTTCTCACAGCCTTGTTGACTAGCCCATAGAATTTCTCAACCCAGTTCTCAGTCATACTCTAACTTCTTGACCTGGGAAGGGCTGATATTTTGTATTGCTGCAGCAAGGAATTTCACCAAGACTGTTACTACGCAGTTCAGAAAATAATTGCGGTTTAAAAAGGCCACATGTAAGGATTGCATTACAGAAAATAATTGTAGATCAAGAGACAATTTGCTTCAAAATATATCAATGGCAAAACACCTCATTACTGCCATCACTACAAAGTAAGTTGAACAGTCTTATCTGTACTGGAGACATTTTCAACCGATAATGCTTATGAATGTTATATGGAACAAAGTCACAGCATCTCAGCTTCTTGGTTAGAGGCAAATTTCAGAAATATAAATTCAGCATGAGCGGTACCCTTAAAGCATCACATGCCTAGTTGTTCTAATGTCCCCCTATGGCAGGAAAAAAAAAAAAAAGGAGGATTAAAATATTAGATAGATATAGAGATTATCTATCAAAAAAAATAGGAGGATAATATATACGGTATCTCTCTCACACACAGGATGCCCTCAGCCAATGCAAGGAAGTGTATAACTGAATAGTTAAACAATATCCACCTAAATAATCAATTCTTTATAGACAAACTTGTTGAAAAAGGAGGAAAAAAGGGAACACTCTTGCTGCACGAGGCGGCTTATGAGTGCCAAAGGGGACCGGCGTCTCTACCACAGCCGTGGCAGCATCGTCCATTTTTAAACGTTTCCCGCACAGAAGCAATCAGTGCGTCCACCTTTGCTTTCATGTGGGCAGCCACTGGGGCAGAGGAATCATCCTCACTGTCCGAAAGATCTGGGATCGCAATTGTACACGCTATATTTTTTTCTCGCAACAAAAGTGGAATTGCCCTTTAATCTTCAGGTGAAGCCATTCCTTTGTTGATTTGGATGTATGCTTTGGGTCATTGTCATGCTGAAAGATAAAAGTTTAGATAAAAGTTCCTCTTTGTGTTCAGCTTTCTAGCAGTAGCTTGAAGGTTTTGTGCCAATATTGACTGGTATTTGGAACTGTTCATATCTTTTGGAATTATGGCCAAAAAAGTTCAATCTTGGTTTCATCAGACCATAATACATTTTCCCACATGCTTTTGGGAGACTTCAGATGCGTTTTTGCAAAATGTAGCCGGGCTTGGATGTGTTTCTTCGTAAGAAAAGGTTTACTTCTTGTTACTCTACCCAACAGCCCAGGCACATTAAGAATACGGGAGATTGTTGTCACATGTACCACGCAGCCAGTACTTGCCAGATATTCCTGAAGCTCCTTTAATGTTGCTGTAGGCCTTTTGGCAGCCTCCCTGAACCAGTTTTCTTCTTGTTTTTTCATCAATTTTGGAGGGACGTCCAGTTGTTGGTGATGTCACTGTTCTGCCATATTGTCTCCACTTGATGACTGTGTTCCATTGTATATCTAATGCCTTGGAAATTCTTTTGTACCCTTCTCCTGACTGATACCTTTTAACAATGAGATCCCTCTGATGCTTTGGAAGCTCTCTGGGGACCTTGGCTTTTGTTGTAGGATGAGACTAAGAAAATGTCAGGAAAGATCTACTAGAACAGCTAAACTTTATTTGGGGTTAATCAGAGGCACTTTAAAAATGATGGCAGGTGTGTACTGACTCCTATTTAAAGCGGGGGTTCACCCACACCGCCAAAAAAAATAAATATTAAAAGCCAGCAGCTACAAATACTGCAGCTGCTGACTTTTAATACATTGCCACTTACCTGTCCCAGGGTCCAGCGATGTCGGCAGGGGACGCCGAGAACCCGCTCGGTTCTCGGCAGCTGCCGCCGCCATCCTAGGTGAGGGAATCAGGAAGTGAAGCGTTGCGGCTTCACTTCCCGGTTCCCTACTGCACATGCACGAGTCGCGCTGCGCGTCCCTAGTGGTCCCCGCTCTCTGCTGGGAGCTGTGTGTTCCCAGCAGACAGCGCGGTCGGGACAGGAAGAAGCATAGACTCCCATGGGAGTCTATGCCGGAAGTAGGTGCAAATACCTGTCTTAGACAGGTATCTGCACCCCCCTCCCCCCTGAAAGGTGCCAAATGTGACACCGGAGGGGGGGAGGGTTACGAAAAGCAGAAGTTCCATTTTTGTGTGGAACTCCGCTTTAACATAAGTTTGAATGGGATTGCTTAATTCTGAACACAGCTACATCCCTAGTTATAAGAGGGTGTACAGACTTATGGAACCCCATTATTTTAGGATTTCATCTTTATTCATTCATTATTTATTCCTCTTTGTTCAACTGAGTCGTACAGTTTATAGGTCTCATAAAATAAATCAATCAGAACTTTTTCCACCTATTTATCATGGTCTAATTTTTTACAACACAGAGGCCTGACATTTTAACACTATGGTCAAAAATATCAGGACAGTTGAGGTCAGGACTCTGCAGACCAGTCAATTGCCTCCACCCCAAACACACTTATCGATGACTTTATGGACCTTGCTTTGTGCACTGAAACAGGAAGGGAACAGGACATCCCCAAACTGTTTCATAAAGAGTTAAACATGAAACGGTCCAAAATGTCTTGGTATGCAGATCCTCATTCTCCTTTTGGGCTCCCCTGGCCCCTCCCCCTGACAAGTTCCCCCACAGCAAGCAACTTGCTATGGGGGCACCCGAGCCAAGATGCAGCTCCCCGTGTCCAGACACGGAGCCTCAGCTAGGCCCTACCCCCTCTCTCATTGGCTTACTGACTGACAGCAGCGGGAGCCAATGACGTTCTGCTGCTGTCTCAGCTAATGAGGAGAGGCCCGGGCAGCCGAGTCTCTCCTGCAACATGGCTGGATAGAGATGGGGTTCAGATAAGTATTGGGGGGGGGGGGGACTGCAGTACAGTTTTTTATCTCCATGCATTAAGATAAACTGTCATGAATCTGCAGTAATGTTTCATGCCCTGCCTGCTTACCTCTGGTCTGTGTATCAGATTTAGGGACTGCACTCTCACCTGCATGTTTAATGTAATCCTCTTAGTGTGGCTCCACCCTAGCCTTTGACAGGAAACACTATTTAACACCATGCACTGCAAGCCTGCCTTGCCTGAGAAATAATGTGTTTAGGCTCCCTTGTGTTTCTTGCAGTGTGCTTTACATTTGATTCCGTGTACAGACTTTGTCTTGTTTCCCCGACTATCCCTGTCTGCTTGTAGCCCCAAACCTTTGGCGCGTTCTGAATATCCCTGTCTGCTTGTTACTGACTATTCCTTGTTGCCCTGCACTGCCGCTTCTTCTCCATCCACCAGAGCCTGCCGTGAGCTGGGAGACCCTGGGGGCTGCGACCTGGAGTCAGCTGCAGAGAAGGCCATCCTCACTATCAGAGGCCCTGGTGAAAACCTGCTGGCTTAGACTCCGCATCCTGGGGAATCTTATGCTCTAGCTTCCTGTTCGATCTGTGTCGGTGCTCAGGTGGAGCTGCTTTCCTGAAGCACCAGAGCTCCACAAGCTTAGCGGTGCACTCCAGACCCCAGCGGTGTGCATCTGTCACCTGGACTCAGGTGACCTGACACAAACCTTCTGCCTTTACAATCACTTTTAGAGTTCGCTTCACCAAGCTAAGCTCCTGAAAAACGACCCCACACCATAATCCCCTCTCCACCAAAGGATTTGGACCAGTGCACAAAGCAAGGTCCATAAAGACACAAATGAGCAAGTCTGGGGTGGAGGAACTTGACTGGCCTGAACAAAATCCTGACCTCAACCCGATAGAACACCTTTAGGATGAATTAGAGCAGAGCCTTCTCATCCAATATCAGTGCCTGACCTCACAAATGCGCTTCTGGAAGAATGGTCAAACATTCCCATAGACACTCCCAGATCTTGTGGACAGCCTTCCCAGAAGAGTTGAAGCCGTGACAGCTGCAAAGGGTGTACCAACTCCATATTGAACCCTATGGACCAAGACTGGGATGCCATTAAAGTTCATGTGCATGTAAAGGCAGGCGTGCCAATACTTTTGAAAATATAGTGTACACACAGTACTGCGCAAAAGTGGGCAGGTGTGAAATAATGCTGTCAAGTAAGACGGCTTTAAAAACTGGATTTTCAACTTACCGCCCTGGTGATTGACAGACCACCGCCGTGGCATCGTCAGACTGGATACGTACTCGGAGCCCCCCAGTGATCGCTCAAAGTCCCAGGGTATCTATCGGCAGTCCGGATTCCTCCAGCAACCAACGACCCTGCGCAGAACCCAGTCCCAGGACACCTCCCCACCTGGACAGACTGGCATTGGTGGTGACCACTGTCCAATACAAGGGGAGAAAGGATGTGGCCTGCCGAAATCCTGGAGAGCGAAGCCATCAGGCCAGGGACCCCGGTTTTCTGGCTTAGCCGAATCTGATAGCCCAGAGACAATCAAGCACTTTATGCCAGGGTAGTTTCTGTTGCGATTATGATTTAAAAAGAGTAAACAGTTGATGGATAATAAATGGCTTCAGCTAAACACCAACCAAGAGTGAAAGGTTTTTGTGTGATCATTCATATTGTCTGATAAATGGCCAAGAAATCATAAATTCTGCCAGAATATGTAAACTTATGAGCACAACTGTATATTGCCCAGAATCTTATACCACTTCCATACCTTGCCTATACCACTCCCCTGCCAATTTTTTTAAATGACCTAATGCATAGTTACATAGTAGGTGAGGTTGAAAAAAGACACAAGTCCATCAAGTCCAACCTATGTGTGTGATTATGTGTCAGTATTACATTGTATATCCCTGTATGTTGCGGTCATTCAGGTGATTATCTAATAGTTTCTTGAAGCTATCAATGCTCCCCGCTGAGACCACCACCTGTGGAAGGGAATTCCACATCCTTGCCGCTCTTACAGTAAAGAACCCTCTACGTAGTTTAACCACTTCAATACCCAGCTATAGTCATATGACGTCCTGGGATGGGATCTCCCATCCTGGGTGGACGTCATATGACGTCCTGGGATTCCCGGCCGTCTAGGGGGCGCGTGCCCGCCGCGTTGCTCGGGACCCGGTGCGTGTGCCCGGCGGCCGCGATGTCCGCCGGGCACCCGCGATTGCCCGTTAACCGGGCCGGCATGTGGATCTGTGTGTGTAAACACACAGATCTACAGCCTGTCAGCTCTGAGGAGAGCGATCTGTGTTCCCAGAACGGAGGAACACTGATCGGTCTCCTCCCCTTGAGTGTCCCCTCCCCCTTCAGTTAGAAGCATTCCCTAGGAAACATACTTAACCCCTCCCCGCCCCCTAGTGGTTAACCCCTTCACTGCCTGTCACATTTACACAGTAATCAATGCAATTTTATAGCATTGATCGCTGTATAAATGTGAATGGTCCCAAAAATGTGTCTGATGTGTCCGCCATAATGTCGCAGTCACGAAAAAAAAAAAAAATCACGATCGCCGCTAAAAAAAAAAAATAAAAAAAAAAATAAAATACATTTTTTTTTTTTTTTAAATGCCATAAATCTATCCCCTATTTTGTAGACGCTATAACTTTTGTGCAAACCAATCAATATACGCTTATTGCGATTTTTACCAAAAATATGTAGAAAAATACGTATCAGCCGAAACTGAGGAAAAATTTTGTTTTTAAAAAAAAAAAATATTGGGATATTTATTATAGCAAAAAGTAAAAAATATTGTGTTTTTTTCAAAATTGTCACTCTTCTTTTGTTTATAGCACAAAAAATAAAAACCGCAGAGGCGATCAAATACCACCAAAAGAAAGCTCTATTTGTGGTGAAAAAAAAGACATCAATTTTTTTTGTGTACAACGTCGCACGACCGCGCAATTGACTTTAAAGTGCGACAGCGCTGAAAACTAAAAAAATTGGCCTGGGAAGGAAGGGGGTGAAATTGCCCTGTATTGAACCGGTTAAGGTTAAACCTCTTTTCTTCTAATTGTAATGAGTGGCCACGAGTCTTATTCAACTCTCTTCTGCAAAAAAGTTTTATCCCTATTGTGGGGTCACCAATACAGTATTTGTAAATTGAAATCATATCCCCTCTCAAGTGTCTCTTCTCCAGAGAAAATAAGTTCAGTGCTCGCAACCTTTCCTCATGACTAAGATCCTCCAGACCCTTTATTAGATTTGTTGCCCTTCTTTGTACTCGCTCCATTTCCACTACATCCTTCCTGAGGACTGGTGCCCAGAACTGGACAGCATACTCTAGGTGCGGCCGGACCAGAGCCTTGTAGAGTGGGAGAATTATCGTTTTATCTCTGGCATTGATCCCCCTTTTAATGCATGCCAATATTCTGTTTGCTTTGTTAGCAGCAGCTTGGCATTGCATGCCATTGCTGAGCCCATCATCTACTAGGACCCCCAGGTCCTTAACCATCCTAGATTCCCCCAGAGGTTCTCCCCCCAGTGTATAGATTGCATTCATATTTTTGCCACCCAAATGCATTATTAATGCTGCTCTATGGCCTCCAACTGATCACAACCTCCCTTCAAAGGCACCATGCGCACAAGAAAAGCTAAAAGACACAGAGAAGGGGGTAGTTCTGAAGGCAAACCTAAACATAGCCAGAGTAATCGAACACGTAAAACACCAACTAAAACAAAATGTCCCTGTTCCACATTCACTTGTGAATCAAACTGCTTCAATTCCTACAAATATATCACTAGTAAAGATACCACATCATCGCCAAATGTAAGAATTCCTAGCTTATTTCAGGCAAAAAAAAAAAACTTGAGCACTCCTCCAGTCCCCCCAATATAGAAATCACCACAAAACAACCTTCTCCTCAATATAACATCATTAATCTCTCATCCTATCCCCTTACAGTAGATGAAACAGCTGTTCTGACAAGGGGACTCACTTTCTGCCCCAATCAGAAAATTTACAAATTCGACAAAATAAAAGACCTACACCTGTTCACACGGAAACTCCAGCTACAAAGCATGTTTGACAAAGCTGATCCGGATTCAAGCACTTTTTGATCCCTGAGGGAGCGACAGGCATTAACTGATTTAAACACACTTTTAGAGGAGAGCGACACTTGGGACCTTATAGACAAAATAGATTTGGAATCCCTCCTTAATTCATCGACTAGTTCCAATACAAAGGATCAGACATCTTCTAAAATTGAAGAAAAAATCTGATCTGTATCCCTCCCCAGGTACCAATCAAGGTATATCTACTTTCCTAAAATTATCAACCCAGGAAATTAGAGATATGAATGCAAATACAAGCCTTCCAGACAATCTAACAAATAAAGAAAAACAGGCCTTGAATGCATTAGCAAACAACCCTAATCTGGTTATCAAACCCGCAGATAAAGGGCAGGAATATTGTATTAATGAACAATGACAACTATGTATCAATGTGTATGCAGATACTTAACACTGAATGGTATAGACCAATTAAGCCTGAATTAATTACTTCATTCAACGAGCAATTTTACATCCTCGTAGACAAAGCACTCAATAACAACATAATCTCTAACCAACTATGGAAATTCATTCGCACCCAGTTTCTCATCATTCCTACATTTTACTCCCTTCCCAAAATTCATGAAAATAATCAAGATCCCCCGGGGAGACCGATCGCGTCGGGTAATGGGTCCATTACCGAGAACCTCTCAAAAATGGTAGACGAACATCTAAGACCTTTCGTATCCTCTCTGCCATCATACGTAAAAGATACAATTCATTTACTTCAAATCATCGATGGCGTTCAAGTAACCCATCAGACTATCTTGGTCTCCATCGATTTAGAAACACTCTACAGCTCAATACCTCATGACAAAGGGTTAACCTGTATTCAAAAAATTCTATCACAAACTGATCCGTCTAAGAAACCATTTAATGAATTTGTAGTATTGGCACTTGATTTCATACTTCGCCATAATGTGTTCAGTTTTCATGGCCAGCATTTCCTCCAGGTCCAGGGCGTAGCCATGGGCACTTGTTGCGCCCCTGGCTACGCCAATCTGTACCTGGGGGAATGGGAGAAGGATGAGGATCTCTTTGTACCTGCGCCACATCAGGTTATGGTGCAGGTACATCGACGATATCTTCGTCCTTTGGGAGGGACCCGTTGAACTACTTCACACATTGTTGGATGTTTTGAATAACAACGCATTTAAACTTGAAATTTACGATGATTCACAACCATAACTCTCTAACGTTTTTGGATATTGAAATATTTAAGGATTCCAACAATTATCTAGCCTGTAAACTCCATCGCAAACCTACATCGGGTAACACAATCTTACATTCTAATAATTTTCACCCGAGACCCCTAATCAATTCCATTCCTTTCAGGCAATTCTTGAGGATCAAACGCAATTGTTCCAACAATGATGACATCCTTAGAGAAGCCAGATCCCTCAAAAGTCGACTCCTAGATAGATGTTACAGTCACAAATGTTTGAAAAAAGCTTTCAATAAAGCTAAGGTTCGTGACAGACAAGATCTGTTACGATCATCTGGCAGATCCATCTCTGCTCCAAATCCCTATACTAGGATAATTACGACCTTTTCAAATGAACACATGGAGCTGAGACAGATTCTAAATATTGGCACCTCCTTACCAACGACCCAACGGTGGGCCCTTTTGTGTCACCTGACCCCCTGCTCACCTTCCGACGTACGACGTCGGTGGGTGACAGTCTGGTCAAAAGTGAATTTAGGGGCCTCACTCGGGGAGACCCCTGTAACACCTTGGGCACCTTCCCTTGTGGTTCCTGTGGTTACTGCCGATATATGAATACCAACAAGAATTCACATCTCCCCAATGGTTGGTCATTTTCTGCCAAACACTATGCCAACTGTCAAACCACTTCCGTAGTATATTTGATACAGTGCGAATGTGGTTGCTACTATGTGGGGAAATCCATTCAGAAATTATGTAAACGTCTCTATCGCCATATATTGGCAATGAAGACCAAAAATCCAGATTTTCCTTGGGGACGACATATGGCCATAGTTCATGGTGAAACCTTTCCAAAGATATCAGTCTTGGATCGGGTACATCAGAATTCGAGGAGGCGATTTAAACAAATTGCTCCTCCAGCGAGAGATGAGGTGGATTTCTACCCTAAATGCCACCTCACCTCCAGGTTTGAACGAGATTCTGAGCTTCAAACCCTTCAGGAGGATATGAGGGTGACATGTAGGTACCCTCATACCCCATTTTGTCATTGCCTATCTTTTCCAATTTTCATTCCCTTCACAATAATTTTTTCAGTTACTCTTTCATCTTTATCTTATTCTATCAGTCTTTCCAAATGTAATATATTATGTATTCATCATATGATCTCTTTGTGGAAAATTATTACTTCAAAAAGGTGGCTTTAAATGTATCACTATTTGCTGTTTTTGTGTTATTATAGCCAATACAAGTTTCATGTAATATTCTCAGACCATGTATAGGATATGAAAATCCTGGAAATGCAATATAACATTGTAAACTCACGCGACTGCTTTAGACTATATTATATACTGCATACTAATAATCTTTAATTGTGTACTTTTCCTTTCATGTTTTAGCCACCAGCTCTGATCTCCCACAGCAGTATTATTTTATCCATCGCAAATAATTGATTTGTATCTAGATGAGCAGCCTAGTCCAGGTATTGATTGGGATTCTTCCCGGTCCTGCGTTGTCCCCCGGCATGGGTAGGCTCCACACACCAATGTGTGGGGCCTGACTTTGGACGCTTAGTGGTTTGCTGGGTTCCGCCGTCCACGCATGCGCTGTGCGGCGGATTCCCAGCTCCACCATGGCTGCGTCCCTCTTTCCGTGTCAGCGGCGCTCTGAGATCTGATGTCATCGCGCTCTCCGGCGCGGTGACGTCGGATGCCGCTGCGCTGGGGGAACGAGCATTGGGCGACAGCATCACCTCCTTTGCTGACACTGCAGTCAGCTGTGGGAGGTGTGTCGCCCAATTTATGCAGTCCTCCCCTTTGTTCTCGTCCCCCGCCACCCTTGGGGGTGGACTTATCTCTAGCCACCTGGCTTATATTCTGGCAATATGCCTATCTCCCCGTCATACACCCTATACTCTTCCTTTGGAGCAGATGTATCTGGACTTTTATCCACAAAGTGAGTACGCTTGATTATGTCTATCTACATTCTAGGAGTTCTGCATACTTTAATCATCGATCACATAGCTGCAAGTAAATGTGAGGAACATTTAATTTAACTCAATATATGTTTATTTATATTCTATGCGCAGCCATACATTTACTTTTTTTTTTATATTAGCTTGTCCTTATACATCATATATGGGCTTTAGACCCCCCCTTTTTTCTGCAGCTACCGCAAGAGACTCGCTATATTTAAATTCATGACCACTGTCATAGAATAGAATATTTATATATGCTCCAATTTTTCATAGATCTTTCTGAGAGGTGTATTCACTTGGGCCTATCAGCCCTTACAGCCTCTGCACCTGTTATACTACATACATAGTTTACATATCATACTACATAGCGGTATAGCATACGTGACTATACACACCATTTTTATACCTTAGGACTTGGCATTTATATCAATTGAGCCGTTCCTTGTGGACCGCATGGGCTGGGTGGGTTTCCTATGACCTTGCCTGCTGGGATGAGGCCATCTATGTAATTTACTTGGAGTAAATCACTTCAACTTCACAAATATATGGATTGAGATTTCAAACTGCTTCACCTCTTCCGTGTGTACCTCACAACCTGGGAGACGAGAACCGAGAGCATCATTTTCCAACATTTTATCCTCTTTGATTCTTATAAACAACTATAATCGGTGTAAACTAGTAAGTCTTTTTTGGTGTTTTATCACCCTTTGTGGTTCTTCCCAATTTTTCCAAGCCCCCCCAATTAATATATATATGCCCACTAGATTGTATACGATTATTACTTGTGTACCTGGGTTTAGTATGTTTTCATTTTTATACATTTTTCAGACTACATATTCCAACTGCATGGAAAATCCCTGAAGAAGGAATTTACACCCTAAAATATTCCGAAACAGGTTGGATTTTTCTACATATATTATTCATAGATAAGTTCTTTACTAATAGAGCCTTTATGTCCATGATCAATCGCAGTTATTGTATACCCTATTGTTTTAAAATTTTCTATTTTTGTGCAATTTTGAATAAAGTACTATTTCTTTTATATACCTTGATGACTTTCATCTTTATACACACCTATACTTCATATCTCCCTCCCACCCACAAAATCCCTGGGGTCCCCCCTTTTGATTCAAATATCCCGACTGCTGAAAAACATCCCCACAGCATGATGCTGCCACCACGTTTCACTGTGGGGATGATGTTCTTTGGGTGATGTGATGTGTTGGGTTTGCGCCAGACATAGCGTTTTCTTTGATGGCCAAAAAGTTCAATTTTAGTCTCATCAGGCGAGAGCACCTTCCTCCAAACATTTTGGGAGTCTCTTCTGGCCACTATGCCACAAAGCCCAATTCTATGGAGCGTACAACTTATTGTCCTTCTATGTACAGATACTCCAGTCTCTGCTGTGGAACGCTGCAGCTCCGAGGGTTACCTTAGGTCTCTGTGCTGCCTCTGATTAATGCCCTCCTTGCTCGGTCCGTGAGTTTTGTTGTGCGGCCATCTCTTGGCATGTTTGCTGTTGTGCCATGTTCTTTCCATTTGGTTATGATAGATTTAATGGTTCTCCTAGGGATCATTAAAGATTTGGATATTTTTTTTTATAACCTAACCCTGACGTGAACCTCAACAACATTGACCCTTGGTCTTCATGGCAGTGTTTGGTTAGTGGTGCCTCTTGCTTAGGTGTTGCAGCCTTTGGGGCCTTTCAAAAAAGGTGTGTATATGTAATGACAGATCATGTGACACTTCGATTGCACACAGGTGGACATTTCACCAATTATGTGACTTCTGAAGGTAATTGGTTGCACCAGAGCTTTTTATGGGCTTCATAACTAAAAGGGGGTGAATACATACGCACATGCCAATTATCAGTTTTTCTAATTTTATTACACAGAAGTTCTCAAACGATCACTTATCCGGCGCTTAGGAAAATCATAAATGAAGTAGAAGAGCAGCTGATGAAAAAAAATCTTGATACAAGGGAAGCAATGAAAACTACGATTTGGAATAATTTTAATCAAATGGTAATCTTTCAAAACTTCAGCAGCGCTATTTTTCTAATTTTACTTAACCAACTTAGACTATTGTGTTCTGATCCATCACATACAATTCAGATAAAAAAAAAAAAAAACATTGAACTGTAATGTAACAAAAGAGGTAAAAAGCCAAGTGGGGGGGGGGGGGGGGGGTGAATACTTTTGCAAAGCACTGTATATCCTTTAGAAAGTGTTCTTCGTGTTAAAGATTTTCTCTTCCTGGTTAGCATTGGGAGTGGATTATTGGAATACAGCCAAGACAGTTGATTGGAGGAAAGGCACACACTCCCACTTCTCATAGGCAAAGGAAGGAAGGAATGTGCAGAGCTCAGCTCTTAAACGGCAAGCTGACTGCTAATTTATAGCAACCTCCCCCGACACACTTCTATCTCCAGTCTCGGAGAACATGTGAGAAGTTAACAGGCTGATAACCGAGCATACAGAGCAAGAGACAGCAATGGGGGACATAGTGCTTTGGAGAGATGCAAGAAAAAAAACAAAAAAAAAACCCCACCACAGATATATGTGCCCAGCTCAAATTTCATGAATCGGGTTTACATCCACTTTAATGTCTAAACCGCTGGCAACAAAAGTGAGTACACCCCTAAGTGAAAATGTCCAAATTGGGCCCAATTAGCAATTTTCCCTCCCCGATGTCATGTGACTCGTTAGTGTTACAAGGTCTCAGGTGTGAATAGGGAGCAGGTGTGTTAAATTTGGCGTCATCGTTCTCATTCTCTTACACTGGTCACTGGAAGTTCAACATGGCACCTGGCAAGGTACCGAGGATCTGAATAAAAGATTTGCTGCTCTACATAAAGATGGCCTAGGCTATACGAAGATTGCCAAGACCCTAAAACTGAGCTGCAGCACAGTGGCCAAGACCATACAGCGGTTTAACAGGACAGGTTCCACTCAGAACAGGCCTCACCATGGTTGACCAAAGTTGAGTGCTTGTACTCAGTGTCATAACCCGAGGCTGTCTAAGAAATAGACGTATGGAGTGCTGCCAGCGATGCTGCAGAGGTTGAAGGGGTGGGGGTGGAGGTGAGGGGGTCAACCTGTTAGTGCTCAGAGTATACGCTGCACACTGCATCAAATTGGTCTGCATGGCTGTCATCCCAGAAGGAAGCCTCTTCTAAAGATGATACACAAGAAAGCCCGCAAACAGTTTGCTGAAGACAAGCAGACTAAAGGACATGGATTACTGGAACCATGTCCTGTGGTCTGATGAGACCAAGACAAACATATTTGGTTCAGATGGTGTCAAGCTTGTGTGGCAGCAACCAGGTGAGGAGTACAAAGAAAAGTGTGTCTTGCCTACAGTCAAGCGTGGTGGTAGGAGTGTCATGGTCTGGGGCTGCACGAGTGCTGCCGACACTGGGGAGCTACAGTTTATTAAGGGAACCATGAATGCCAACATGTTCTGCGACATACTGAAACAGAGCATGATCCCCCTGCCTTCGGAGACTGGGTCACAGGGCAGTATTCCAACATAACGACCCCAAACACACCTCCAAGAGGACCACTGCCTTGCTAAAGAAGCTGAAGGTAAAGGTGATGGACTGGCTAAGCATATCTCTAGGCCTAAACCATCTTGAGCATCTGTGGGGCATCCTCAAGGAAGGTGGAGGAGCGCAAGGCCTCCAATATCCACCAGCTCCGTGATGTCGTCATGGAGGAGTGGAAGAGGACTCCAGTGGCAACCTGTGAAGCTCTGGTGAACTCCATGCCCAAGAGGGTTAAGCCAGTGCTGGAAGATAATGGCGGCCACACAAATAATTGACACTTTGGGCCCAATTTGGACATTCACTTTAGGAGTGTACTGACTTTTGTTGCCAGCGGTTTAGACATTAATGGCTGTGTTGAGATATTTTGAGGGGACAGCAATTTTACACTGTTATACAAGCTGTACACTCACTACTTTACATTGTAGCAAAGTGTCATTTCTTCAGTGTTTTCACAAAAATGAAAAACGATAATAAAAAATTTCACAAAAATGTGAGGGGTGTACTCACTTTTGTGAGATAATATACAGTGTGTGAGTGAGATAGAGAGATATACTCCAATTTATTTATATACAATGGTATAATTTTTTTTATATAATATATTAAAATATATATCTATATATCTATATATCTATATATCTATCTCTGGAGAAAAAAAAAAAAAAAAAAAAAAAAAAAAAAGGTACATTTTCTGGGAACAGGGATGGGGTAGGCTGCTTACTGCTTCACTAATTCAACATAACATATTAATATTTTATATTGCATTCTTAATGGGGCAAAATTTTCTCTGGTGTAGAACAATGAAGTGAGGCTGTCACTGGCATTCATAGTAGCACTAGAGGCTTCCAGATAATTCTGTAGCTTAGAGAAAAAAAAAAAAAAAAAACTCAGGAGAGGAGTGTTAAGAATTTGACTTTTTTTGTATTTAACTCTCTCAATTCAAGCAGCTTTCCCAGCTGTCTTGGTCAAGCACATAGGTTTTGGTTTTATTTTGCACAAGTACATTTTTGGAATATCACATTATAAGAGCCATTTCTTATTTATCATTTGTGATCTGATAAATTAATTTCTTGAATTTAAAAACTTCCCACCTGTCATTTATACAATCTCTCCATCTACCTCACAATAGATATGTAATCCTGATAGAACACATACAAACATTTTTGCTGCCAAAACAATCTGCCTATCAATCAAATCTGGATAATAAAGAGGGATGACCTTTATTTAAATCCCTATTTTAAGCCACGGAAAGGGTTTGCTCGGCTACCTTCCAAAATAAAACATTTTTAAAAAGTAGATGAAAGCGCTGTACAAGTCGCACATTTCATAACATATATACAAATATGATAAAGAAATTTTGTTCTGCATAAAATTTAAAAGAAAAGCTGCACAGGGAGAAAAAAAGCGCGCAAACTATTTTCATATCAAAAATGTAATCATTTGTGGAATAGTTAACAAGTGACACCAGTATTACAATCACAACAGCTTTCATAGTTTACAGTAGATCTGGGTTAATAGCATGCAAATGAGATGCACGCAAGTCTGGATTTTGCCCCTGCAGCAGTCTCTGCCTTATAAAGTGGTTACGCTCAGACATGTTAAAAACCACACACACAAAACACATGAACTTCAACAAAACACATAAGGAACGTATGAAAGAAATATGATGGTCTGAAAAATGGGACAAAATATTAAAACAAATTTTTCCTATTTGCATATCTTTGTAAAGCAGTAAAAAACATATGTATTAGAAAAAAAACAAAAAAAAAAACTCTATATAAAAATGATATTTTACAACGCTTCAGCAGGGTCCCCTGCATCCCTTACATGAGTCTTTCGTTCAACTGCCCTGTTTTTTGTTGATTGATCAGTGTATTCCGACTATGTGGATTCCTCCTGCTAAGCTATTGTATTCTGACAGCCGGGAGACTTTCCTGCTGTCAGAATACACTGATTAGCGTTGCCTGCTACTGCCAGTGGTGCTGATCGAGCAACAAAAACCCAACAGAATAATTTTTTTTTTTTTTTTTTTTTTTATCTCAATCATTTTTTTATTGCACATATGCCAATAAAATTATAACAATGCAAGGCAAAAGCCAGGTCGGCCCACACAGGGGCTATGTCTGGCAAGAAAGGAGGAGCATAGTTTCAATCATTCACATTATATTGTACAGCAAAACATGGTATAAAGTGTGTGGTTTATGTAGTCCTATTCTCGTGTTCCCGCCCTTCCTCCATACAAAATCATATCTCTATTGCTAGTTCATTCCTCCATTTCCCTTCATTTTGTTCCAACCCTCCCCTCCACCCCTCCCCACCCCACCTCCCCTCCGTCACAGCAGACCTTTCATATTACCTTTGATGGTTCTTGCACCACCTGTACAACTACCGCAGGTTTCCCTCCTATCCAATGTTCTTATTTATCTGATTTTGTTGTCATTAATTTTACAAGCCAACTTCCTATTCCTCCTTCTTCTCCCCCCCCTGTGTACTTACTCTCGCTTTCCTTCCCCTCGGGTATCTCAGTCTCGTTCTTCCTCTCTACGTCACCCCCCCCTGATCACTACATCTGAAGCCTTTCTACTATCAATTGATGTGGGGCCAGGTCCGCATCCCCCAGCCATGAGTGCCATATCTTGTTAAATTTACTCCGATCGCTTCTACGGGCATACGCCAGTCGTTCTCTAGGGAGAAACGAGTTAACGTAGGCAATCCATTGCTTAACTGTAGGGACAGTTGGAGCCATCCAGTACTTTGCAATAAGTTTCCTGGCGAGATACATCAGTCTAGATAACATGAAGTACTTTCCTCCCGGGTACATCTTTCCATTTATAGCTCCGAGCAGGTATACGGTCGGATTAAGGGGGATGTGGACCCGCGCCACCCTGGAAATATGTTGGGAAACCTCATCCCAGTACCCATGCAGCTTTGGGCACCTCCAAATTAAATGAATAAAGTCCCCTCTGTGTACCTTACACTTGGGGCACAGTGGGGAGTCTCCTCGACCCCATTTATAAAGCTGTACTGATGTCCTATAGGCCCTATGAAGAATGAATAATTGTGACAGTCTTTGGGTTGCGGAGAGTGACACCACTGGAATAGCCTCGAGCGCCATTTCCCATTGTTTTTCATCTATTTCTCCTATGTCCTCTACCCATTTATTTCGGCACTTTAACAGTGTATGAACCTGGGTTGACTTCAGCAACTCCTTATATATTTTGGATATTAACCCTTTCCTTGTATCTGCCAAAAAGATCTCATTCAAAAGTGAAGCTGCTGGTGTTGTCTGGGAGTGCGTTATTTGTTGTGCCTGTATCGCATGGCGCAATTGGAGGTACTGGAAAAAGCCCCTCGGGTTCAAGTGGAATTCCCTACATAATTGTTCGTATGTCTTCAGCACCTCTCCCTCATATAGTTGTGGGAAGAACTGAATCCCCTTTTCTTGCCATTGTGTGAACCCCTGTAGTCCCTGGATCTCAGAGTATCTACTATTGTGCCAGATCGGCGTAAATGAAAGCACGCCTGTTATCTTTAAGATTTTCCGAACCTCACCCCATACTTTTTTAAAAAGCGTACTTATTGGGTCTACCCCCTTCATACTTGGCAAGTCCATTTCCAGGTGAGAGGCCGCTTCTAGTGTGGGTTCCGTCAAGGTCACCAATTGGTATGTAGGGTCCTCATTGCCCTTTCGACCCCATCCTGCCATTTGTTGAAATTGTGATGCCAAGAAATATAGCCTAGAATTGGGTATTGCAAGCCCTCCTCTATCCTTTTCGTATTGCAATGTTTCTAGGCTAATTCTAGGTGTCTTTTTTTTCCATATCAATTCCCTCATTAGTGTGTCAATTTGCTTAAACCATTTTTTTGGTATCCATGTCGGAGAGTTGTGGAAAACGTATAATTGTTGGGGTGCCCATACCATTTTTATTAGGTTTGCTCGTCCTATAACTGATAGGGGGAGCCTACACCAGCTGTTGCTTTTTTGTTTCTGCCTAGAGAGCAGTGGTTCCAGGTTCAGCCGGAGGTACTCGGCCGGGTTTGGGGACACCATCACTCCCAGGTACTTAAAACTGTCAACTATTGTTATTTGTTCCGTTCCCACTGGTAGTCGGTCCCTCTGCTGGTCTATGGGCATTAGCGTTGATTTTGACCAGTTAATGACAAAGCCTGAGAAGGTGCCATATTCTCTCACTATCTCCATTACTGCCCGCAAGGATGAGGTCATGTCGCCCAGATATATAAGTGCATCGTCTGCATATAAAGATATTTTTTCTTCTCTCTGATATCTACGGAACCCCACCACCTCCATTGAATTCCGGATCTTTATAGCTAGAGGCTCTATTGCCAGGGCAAACAGTAATGGAGACAATGGGCAACCCTGTCTCGTCCCCCTATGCAATTCAAATGGAGGCGAAAGGTCACCATTAATACGTATTCTGGCTCTAGGTTTAAAATAGAGTATCTCTACCCAAGCTACAAACCTACTTCCCAACCCGAATCTTTTCAGTGTTTCCATGAGGTAGGGCCACTCCACACTGTCGAACGCTTTTGAGGCGTCGAGAGATAGAATGGCCCTACTCCCCGGATTGTCCACTGGCATCTGAAGGTTCATGTAGAGCCTCCTTATATTATCTGATGTAGATCGGGTAGGTATAAAGCCAGACTGATCACGATGGACCACTCTGCTAATCACTCGAGATAGCCTATTGGCCAGGACACTTGCGAACAGTTTAACATCCGCGTTTAATAGCGAGATTGGACGATATGAGTCTAATAGAAGATTATCTTTCCCAGGCTTTAAAATTAGTGTTATTATTGCCTCACGCATACTATCCGGTAGATAACCCAGTTCCTCAGCCTCCCTTATAGCCTGCAATAGTGATGGTAAGAGGTCCTCTCTATAGTGGGAGTATACCTCTGCCGGAATCCCGTCTGGGCCTGGTGATTTATGGCGACCTGTCCCCTCCAGTGCTTCTCTTAATTCCACTAATGTGATTGGGCAGTTCAACAGTTCCCTGTCCGCCTCCGACAATTGCGGGAGCGGACAGGACTGCAAAAACTGCATCAGCTCAAGCGGGTTGTATCTAGTTTTGCTAGAATACAAGTCCCCGTAGAACTGCTGGAAGCTGCTCAAGATGTCTGAACTACGGGTCTGCCTCTCCCCGGATTTAGCCCTCACAGCCAGGATAGTAGTGGGATCTCTTTGCTCTCTGGCTATAAGGGCTAGAAGGCGGCCAGTATTTTCCCCCTCTTCAAAATAACTCTGTTGTTGAAAGTATCTTCTCTTCTCTGCTGCTGATAACCAAACCGAGCTATATATCGCTTGTACCTCTCTCCAGGATTCTTGATTAGATTTTGATGGGTCTCTTATCAAAACCTGTTCCCTTTCTATCAGTTCTTCCCGTACCTTGTTTTCCCATTCCCTGGAGCGTGTTTTAATTCCCGCAATTTCTTTAATAAGACATCCCCTCAAGAATGCCTTAAGTGTATCCCATATTACCATGGCGCTAGCAGACCCCCTATTAAATTGCAGGAACTCCCGTAGCGCCTCTCTTATATTATCTATTTGGGGAAACAGAGACAACCAGTAGGGGTTCACCTTCCATAATTGTCGCCCCAGCTTTCCAGTGGTGCCTAACCGCACCCAGAATGGGGAGTGGTCAGATAATAGGCGTGGCTCATACGCCGAGTCCTCCACTAACTGCAGGAGTGCCTCATTTCCTAAACCCAGGTCGATACGGGAGAGGACCTCATGTGTTGCAGAATAACATGAATAACATCTGTCCTCTTTGTGTCTCTCTCTCCATACATCCCGGAGTCCTATTTCCATAAGCAGGGCTGCAAAAGCAGTCCTGCCAGTTGTCTGTTTCATAGTTCTAGATGTCAGAGACATTCTATCCTGGGAGTTGTCTAAGATATTATTGTAGTCACCCAATGCTAGTACCGGGACTTCCGGATATGAGGCTATGAATTGTGATAGACACCCGAGTGAAGCTGGTGAGAATGGTGGTGGAATGTATATTGATGCAATTATGCACGTTAAACCGTTAATTTTACATAGCAAGAAGACAAATTTTCCCTCCCTGTCCACCCTCTGTTCCATGCACTCAAAGGAGACACCCGAGGAGATCACTATACTGACTCCTCTTGAATGTGAAGTGTGCATGGAGTGGAACTGAGTCGGGTATCTTCTTGAGCGCAGCAGGTGGACAGAGTTGGAACACAAGTGTGTTTCCTGTAAACAGATTATCTGAGGTTTCATTATATCAAAATATCTAAACATTGCCCTTCTCTTGTCGCTATCCCCCAGCCCTCTCACATTCCATGTCATCAAGAGTAGGTCTTTCCTTTTCCCAATTTCTTTACTCATATAGGGGATCATACCAATTCAAATAACTATATAGCAAGAGACAACAACGTGAGCAGGGAATAGGAATACAATTGTCCCTCAGAATTTTACCTGCCCCTTGGGTCCCCTCAGTGAGTAATACATAACAGTCAGCATTCCTCCTAATCCCCTTACCATCCTTGGTGGAGCGTAGGAGGGATTTGTATATGGTTTTATGTTTGTGATGTTTTTCATTAATTATTTGGGTTGTGACTTTACCACCCACCCCTCCCCGTCCTCCCCCGCCCCCCACCCCGCTCCACCCCCCCTCCCAGCTCTTTCCCTCCTGTCTCCCCCACCCCCTCACCCACCTCCTTCCTTCCCTCCCCGCCCAGCTGGGCCTACCCTAGGGGCTATGTTCCGAACCTCCCACTTACTCTCATTCCCCATACTACACTGGCATACCTTGCCAGTGCCACACATTTACGATACCCCTTTGACCCAGGGGTCCCTATCCCACCCCCTCCCCCCCTCCCTGACCATGTTAGTGTTATTCAAGTGTTCTAAATAATTATACTTGTAAAAAAAATCGTTTATCGTGGCAGCTCAAAGTATTCTAAAAAGTGAATATCCAACTAGTGCTAAATTATAATCCTATTCCTTCAACCTTATTAGTGCTGTTCATGTGTTTTTAATTTTTTGTGTTCGGATAAAAGATAATCTGTCATGTCAATCCAGTGAATTAAGTAAGTGTATACTAACCTTTACTACTTTATGGTCTATCCCTATACTTCTTTCTCAACTTCTACCTGCAACACATCGCCTACTTAATTCTTTAGTGTATTACTCATTGTATCACCCTACCCTCTTCTCTCCCCCCTCCCTAATACCACATAAGGACGGAAAGAAAAAAAAAAAAAAAAAAAAAAAAAAAGTCCGTAATCTAATCAGTCTCTAATCTCTCCTCTCCTTCATTCCGTGTTGTTCTCTCTACATTCTCCAGCCAGTCTTCCACTTTGCGGGGAGAATCAAAGAAGAATGTCCCATTCCTGGTGGTTATTCTCATGCGGGCGGGGTACAGTAGTGCATAATCCATCTTTTTTTGCTGAAGCACACGTTTAATTGGCATGTATGCCGCCCTGAGCTTTTGCAGGTCTGGGGAGAAGTCTTGATATAGTGAAATTCGCGCTCCCCTATACAGGATTTCTCTCATTTCTCTCGCTTTCCGAAGCAAAGACACCTTATCTCTAAAGTTGAACATTTTCATAATTATAGGTCTTGGGTACTCCTTGCCCTGCCGAGATTTGGAGGGGATTCGATGGGCGCGTTCGATGCCAAAAAAAGGAGAAAAGGATGAAGCCCCAAATGTCTCCTTGATCCATCCCTCCAAAAATTCAATAGGGTCAGGTCCCTCGCTCCGTTCCGGCATGCCTATTACTCTTATGTTGTTTCTTCGATTTCTATTTTCTAGTTCATCTATTTTGGCGGATTGATTTTCTATGCGTTTCTTCATGTCAGTCATATCTTGTCTGAGCGGGGATAGTATATCTTCCACCAAGCTTAATCTTTCCTCTAGGGCTGTTGTTCTTCCCTCCGTTTCTTTCAATCTACTACCCAGCGCTATCAGTTCTTCTCTTATGCTTTTTAGCTGAGCACCCAAACCAAAAATTGATTCCTTGCATGCAGTAATCGCATACATGAGGTCCCTCATTGTTGGCTCTTCCGCTCCTCCACTTTGGCCACTCTCCATCCCGGGCTCAGTTGTATTGGGTAGCCTTTTAGGATCTGTGTCACCGCTTATAGGGGGAAGTTTTCCTATTCCGTGACTTATTGAGGGCACTGCAAGTGGGCTTGTTGCGGCCAATATTGGCCCGCTGCTTTGGCTGTGACTTTTCCTACTCGCCTGGGTACTCGCTTGGGTTAGCTGTTGGGATTTTACTGGTGATAGGGATGTCCTGGAAAAACGCTCTAATTTTGTTGCTGCCGCTACTGCTGCTGCGACTTTCGCTTGGTTTGTCTGGTTTCTAGCCGAGCGTGTAACCTGACCTCCTGCTTGGTGCGGCTGATTTTGTAACTGGTGCTGGTTTAATTTTTCCTCTGCTGCCCGCTTCCCAGCCATGCTATTATGCCATGAGGGGGGAGGAGAAAAAAAAAAAAAAAGGGAGGAGGGGGGGGGTAGGAAAGGAGAAAAAAAAAGAAAAAAAAAATTCTTTTCCTTTTAGCAAATTGCGATATAAAATTGTTACAGTCCCGGACTACTAGTTTTGCATAGAAAAAAAGAAAAAAGAGGTATCACAAAGATAGTCCTCCATATAACTCTGCCAGCGTCAGATCAGTGACTCTTGGGACAATAAACAAGTACTTGTGCAACGCCGTTTCACTTGCAGCTGATGTTTATGATAAGCAGCTTACATCACACAGTTCCACTGGTTCTTTTATTGTTTTGAGAAACAAAAAGGTGAAACCTCATACGCCAGTACCCCCGTCCGTCTCCCACTTCGGACTGGGGTTGCTAATTTCCTCTATGTAAGATATTACTTCAATAGGGTAAATAGGCTCAAAAAGTAATAAGACAGCATGTTTCTAGTTAACCCAGGTTTCACATTACAAACTCAATTAGGTTTCTTCAGAAACCAATCAATCAAAGGCCAACTCACAGGCCAGCTCTTTAACCAGGAACCCGGAAAAAAAAAGTCATCCGCCACAAACATATTATATAAAAAGAAAAGTAGGAAAGTTTTCACCTATGTCTGGGGTCTTCTTAGCAGCTCTCCGGATTCCCAGCGTTGCGATGTTAATTCTGATAGCTTACTTTGTTCATTGCCCCGCTGCTGCTACTGTGTTCGACCAGATTTGGTTGCTGCTGATAACCCAAGGGGGGGGCCTCTCACGCCACCCCTATAGCTCCATCTTCCTGGCTCTCCACCGCCACACTCACTGACGCCGCCACTGCTGGTGCTGCTATAGCCGCCACCGGAGCGTCCCTTTACCCGGCCACCGGCACGCCACAGGGGTCTCTCACACCCCACCTCAGCTCCGTCCACCGCGTCTGCGCCAGGGAGCGATCTGCTCAGTAGTGCTGTAGTGCTGTAGTTGGCCGGACACCGCTGCTTACACTGCCGCTTGTACTGCTGCACACATCGGTAGTCTCCTCAGCCCGTGGCTTAGCTGGTCAGAGCGGAGGGAGAGGAGATCTCGCACACCCTCTCACTCCCACATCCGGTCACGCCCCCCCCAACAGAATAATTATAAAGAAGTTGATTGGTAGATCAACTGTACAACCTCTCTGCCCATACATGCATCGAAAATTCAGCTTCAGTTAGGCCCCTTTCACACTGGGGCGGTGGGGGCGTCGGCGGTACAACAGCGCTATTTTTAGCGCTGCTGTACCGTCATTCTTGCAGCGGTATTCGACCGCTAGCGGTGCGGTTTTAACCCCCGCTGGCAGCCGAAAAAGGGTTAAAATCCCTCGTACAGTGCGGCTATGGCCGCGGTATAGCCGCGCTGTCCCATTGATTTCAATGGGCAGGAGCGGTGAAGGAGCGGTGAATACACCGCTCCTTCACCGCTCCAAAAAAGCGGCTTGCAGGACTTTTTTTACCGCCCTGCCTGCACACCGCTTCAGTGTGAAAGCCCTCGGGCTTTCACACTGAACAGCGGAGGCTGTTTAGGGGCAGTTTGCAGGCGGTATTTTTAGCGCAATACCGTCTGCAAACCGCTCCAGTGTGAAAGGGGTCTTACTGCAGCATTTCATATTCCTGATATGTGCCTGCTGTACCATGTACTTGTATGAGAATGTATCCTGTTCTCTTTGTATTGCTTCCTTTATGTGAAATCCCTGGTGTTCCTGCCAGGTCAGCACACCGTGGTCAGTTCTCTAGCTATGCTGGGAACTCGGCCTGTTCTCCAATGATCAGACTTGTCCTGATACTCCCCGGTTGCACAGCTATTCACTGGGAAGCTCAGTGTGTACTGTTGTTTCTCTTCCCCAGCTCTTATGCAGCATTACACAAGTGTTTTGCCTTTTATTTCTATTTCAAATGGAATAGGTCGTTTTACAAGGTGATCGTTTGCAATCCCTTAAGGCACACCCTGCCACAGTTGCACTCTTGCTCCTGCAACATCAATTCAGGGTTAATGGCCATACATTGTACTTGATGTTGAGGGACCTCCCACTGACTGGAGCATTAGAGAAGGCAGAGCTGGAATGGGGGATAGGGTAGATAGCAATGCCTGTTCCTGTACCCCAAGGGCATAACAAGCATTTAACTCTTGCCATATCGCAATTAGCATTTAGTCCTGCCCAGTTAAAAATGACGACCAGTGTGAACAGGGAGAGTCCCACTCCTCAGGTCCCGCCATCCCAGAGCCCTGCTCTCTGTAAAAAGATACATTTACACATGAAGGAAACGCCTTCATAACCTTTATTTGTAGTCTTGCAGAAAGCCACTATTCTTTGGCATGCTGCAAGACAAAAATGACACATTTACATGTGCTTTGCAGACCGAAGAGTGCTCTGCATTCGGGTCACTCTTCAGAGAGCGTTTGACAGGCGGTGCGGAGTTGCATCACCTCATCACCTATTTCAGCCACATAAATGCTGCAGTACTGCCTACAAAACATGCACATTGTACACAATTGCAGTGTGGCTCCATTTACTGGAATTGGTTATGTCTGGCAGGCTGTAGTGCCCACCAAGCACTAAAGGAGGTATAGTTCCCACCACAGCCATGAAGCAGAGTATCGCAGTCCTAGCATGTGTGCACTCCAAGCCACTGCCCTGTCAGCTAAAGGGGGAGCAGTAAAACCTTGTTGTGCTGCATTTTACACACCATTAAATTTTAAATAAGCCCTAAGACGGCAATGACTCTAGCAAGGTAGCGATCCCTTACATCTAAGGCCCCATTCACACTTTGTGTAGGAGTGTGTATTTCTGCTCACAATAATTTTGGTGTGCTTGGTGACTGCACATTTTACAACCAAAGATTTGTGTATGACTAAATAGGGGTGTGTATAAAACAAAAAAATTTTATATAATATAACTAACACATACATACATACACACACACACACACACACACACACATCATGCCTTCAAAGACAATTTGCTGTTTGAAAAGAATGAGAGCAGAGAAAAAAAAAAAAACACATGGTCATGTGATCAATCTTATATTGGTGTACCCTTCATAGCTAGAATGGCACATTTCTTCTCCAAGAGATGGTTTGTAAAGTTACACTTCCTATTATACAGCACTCTTAACTGCAGAGGAATGGAGTGCGATTGGTGAGAGCAGAATTCCAATACTATTCTTTCACCACCCACATGAAGGCCCAGAAACACCCACATCAACTCCCAAAACTGCTACAACTGACTCCCGTAGCATATGTTAAGACAAATTGTTGAACCCGGCAGAATATGAAACCCAGGTCACTTCCTGTGACGTGGCATCAGCTGTTCAGCAAATCTGCGCGCCATTGATTACGTCAGTGCACTCAGGAATTTGCATGTCAAATTCTTCGCCCAACGATGCAGAGCATTGAAAAAGTACACTAATGCTTGCGAAATTTACAGTGTTTTGCGGCTACTCTGCCAACCACTCTAACTGCGCATGCATGCAGTCCGTGTTTAACTACTGTAAGTGTTAAAATAGAAGCAGACTTTAGTCACATTTATTAACCATCCTCTTCGTATGCAGTCAGCCAATCATTGAGGCCAACTGCACGCATGTGCAGTAACTGTGGTTGGCAGAGTAGTCGTAACCTCTGCATCATCTGTCAATAAATATGACATGCAAATTTCTCAGTGTCCCGATGTCAGCGCTGACGTAACTAATGGATTTAGTGCGCGCGGTTAAGCGAAACAGCTGATGACAAGTCACAGGAAGTGATGTGGGTTCCACATTCTGCCAGGTTCGACAATTTGTCCAAACACCTGCCCTGAAACTACAGAGGCTCAAAAGGATCATGGGACATGTATCAGGACTGGTAAAGAAAGGAAACAGGAAGTCCGTGAACTTTGAAATTCAGCCAGGAGAAGGCATGACAGACATAGAAACCTGCTTTTTACAGCTAAAGTAGGTAAGTTACACAGAATCTGACACTGGGTTTGTGATTAATTTACATGCACAATGCATCCATTTTGGGGAGGAAAAGCTGGAGTCTAAGTAAAAGCAAAACAAAGTGCAATAACTTGCAAGAAAAGAAAAGAAAAAAAAAAAAAAAAAAAAGATAAAAACACACACACACACACACACACAGGTAAGCATCAAAAATTTTACTAATAATCAAAAACTGGCTTTCGTAAGCTGGAGGACCACAAACTGTTTTTGGGTCGTTCATACTGACACTCCTGTTTATTCTTTAACAAAACAGAGATGCTTAAACAACTTAAAGGGGTTATAAAGGTGTTTTTTTTTTTTTTAAAATAACAAACATGTTATACTTACCTTCACTGTGCAGCTCGTTCTGCACAGAGTGGCCCCGAACCTGGTCTTCTGGGGTCCCTCGGCGGCTGTTTCAGCTCCTCCCCGCAAGCATTTACCACCTTCATGCGAGCTCCCTCGCACGGTGGTGAGTGCTTGCGGGCGCGCTCCCGTGATACAGCCGGCGGCTATAGCCGCTCGCTGTATCACTCGGCCCCGCCCCCCGGCGCGCCGCGTCATCGGATGTGATTGACAGCAGCGCGAGCCAATGGCTGCGCTGCTTTCAATCCATCCACTGCAGCCAATCAGCGACCAGGCTGAGCTGCAATGAAGCTGACGAGGACGAGGAGCGAAGATTCGAGGCGTCAGGTAAGTAAAACGGGGGGGCTGGGGGCGGCGGTACTGTCAAAAGTTTTTTCACCTTAATGCATAGAATGAATTAAGGTGAAAAAATTTTTACCTTTACAACCCCTTTAAGGACCGAGCCTCTATTTGAGATGTGTTGTTTACAAGTTAAAAACAGTTTTTTTGCTAGAAAATTACTTTACGCTTTTTTTTTTTTTTCTCTCTTCTACCATGGCGTTCTACCAGGGAGACCAATTTACAACTCTCATGTCCAGATTACATACTGAGTTCGAACAAAAAGAGTCCCTTGAATGTGAACTTGCAATGTCTTTCTCCACACTCAATCAGATCCTAGAGAAAAAAAATCCCTATTACATTGGCATATCAAGTCCTTTCAAGATTATATTACCAAAAATCTGAATCCATTTGGACTCAGAGTGCAAATCTTCCCTACTTTTGATAACATCGACCCCAGCTTTAAGACTGCATGGGAAGAAAATCTGAAACTATGCTCTAAAAATATGATGACTTAATTGACGAGTATAAGAAAAGAATAGTGGATCTTGATGAGAAACTGGAGAAAATTCAATTGCATATGTTGACTCTTAAAACACACGCCCTTTACTCTGAATCTGAAGAAAAACTTAAATCTCATCTAGAGCAATTCAACAAAAATATCTTGATTAAAAAATACAAGAAATTACAAAGAGATAAAAAAGCTTTTGAAGAGGGAAAAGCCTATAAATGGCAACTAGATCATACTCACGGTAGATCTCAATTCAAACATGGAATGGACACAATAATAATTCAGGATTTATCTGTATATTCACATACTATTTCTTCTTCACAGCTCTCCTCCCAACAGAGAGGCCTGGGGATGACAAAAATCTTACAAACGGGGAACCGGATCATGTGATGATTCCTCCCATATGGAAGCCCCCCTCCCCAGGATGAGTAATGTCAACCATTCTCGATCTGTCACGAATAGTGACATATCAGATACGTCTGTTTCACTCAGCAGTTCTAGATCTTCTGTACATGCACCCACCACTTCAATAGTTACACGCTCACAATCTGTACCTCCTGGTACTTTAGACCAAATGAGAATCCATACACAGGCCCACCAAAAGAAACCGCAGCCACACTCTTCAAAAACCCACAAATCAAACAAACAAAAACGTTGTTAAATGTAGTTAATTTATCCTCACGTCCCCTTACTCAGTACGAGATGGATGTCCTTGTACATGGCCTCACTTTCTGCCCTGACCTTTGGACAGATTTGACGCCATCAAGGACATCCACCTCTTCATTTGTAAAATTTTACTAAAAAGTACGTACACCAAAAAAATCCAGTCCTGACTGTGAGCTGTCCGATCAGGACAATTTTGCATTGGCCAATTTAAATCGCTCTAATGGATGAAAATGACCCCACTGAGTCTATTGACTGTGAGGACTCTATTCACCTGACTGACTCTATAAACCTTATTGAATCGACCGATTCCACGTCGATCCTTCCGATAACAGACGGGGTCTCTACCACGCAGATGTCATTGCCCGCCCCGGACTCATTATTGAAGATGAAAAAGAAATCTACACTCTACCCATCACCAAGTTCTAATCCCAATGCTTCTGCCTTTTTAAAACTCGTCACAGCCGATATTGAGAAAATGAAATATTTCCATAGATCGAAGAGTAATCTCGATCGTGATGAACGAGCTGCGCTCGATGCTCTAGCCCGTGACCACAGCATTGTGATCAAACCATCTGATAAACGTGGCAATGTCGTGGTCATGGACAATACTCAATACATTGAGATGTGTCAAAATTTACTTCAGCATAAAGAGTGGTACCGACCTATTGGACAGCCCTCTTTAGACAAATTCACACACAAATTTTATAGTCTTGTGGACACAGCATTCTACCACAACATTATAACCAAGTAGGTGTGGGAATTCATCAGAACTGATCATCCTAAAAAGAGGCTACTTTTTATGCATTGCTGAAACTGCACAAACAAAAAGAAAAGCCGCCCGGCAGACCTATCATCTCCGGATGCGGTAACCTCACCGAAAATCTTAGCCGGGTGGTAGACAATCATTTGAAACCTCTTGTTGAAAGTCAATCATCCTACATACGCGATACCATACACTTTCTACAAGCTCTTCGAGATATAAATATCTCTGAAGGCACTTTTCTAGTCACCATTGACGTTGAGTCTCTTTATTGTAGTATACCTCACAGCAAAGGCCGCGCGATGGTGCGTCGTGCACTCTTACAATTCAGCGAATGTAAACCAGAATACAATGAGTTCATTTTGAACTCTTGAATTCATATTATTTTATAACGCATTTTGCTTTGATGGTTCCCACTACCTCCAGGTACAGTGTGTTGCGATGGGGACTTGTTGTGCCCCATCGTACGCCAATCTGTACCTGGGGGAGTGGGAACATTCACTGCTTACCAATGACTCCTTGTCTGCGTATATGTGCCATGTTTTAACATGGCGCAGATACATGGACGATGTGTTCCTTATATGGGACGGCACAGCTGAGCTCTTACATGAGTTCCTGGCCACAATTAACCTTAATGAATTTAATCTGAGCTTTACTATGTCATATAGTGAGACAGAGATTACTTTTTTGGATGTGTTTATCAAAAAACAGCCCGCTGGCAGCCTCTCGAGCCAGCTGTACCGTAAACCCACAGCAGGAAACTCGCTTTTACACACCACCAGCTTCCATCCCAAACCCCTGCTGTCTTCCATACCTTACACACAATACCTCAGGACACGTAGAAATTGTTCTGATGACTCCACATTCAAAGATGAAGCTGATAAACTAAGGTTAAGGAGAGGTTACTCCCAGTCTTCCCTTAAAAAAGCATATAAAAGAAGAACATTAGATTCGTCACGTCAGACTTTATTGGATCCACACAAACAACCCTCTGCTGATAATACTACCAGAATCACTACATATACAACACAGCACCAACAATTAAAAGGAATTCCCAGCAAGTACTGGCATTTGCTAAAGATGGACCCTTTATTATCTCCATTCGTCACAGATACACTGGCTGTGACCTATAGGAGAGCACCATCTGTTGGCGACCAAGTAGTCAAAAGCGAATATAAATCCTACAGAGGGGACATATGTAAAACCTTGGGGGCCTTCCCATGTGGCGGATGTTCCTATTGTCAGTACATGGATAGACGTAGGAACATCCATTTAGCAAATGGACGACTATTCCATCCCAGACACTACATTAACTGCAAGACTCCCGGCGTAGTATACCTACTCACATGTGAGTGTGGGCGTTACTACGTCGGGAAGACTATTAATGCCTTTTGGAAGAGAATATATCAACATACTTTAACTATTTCAAAACGTGACCCGGATGTAACCATTGGCTGACATGTGGCCTCTGTACACCCTACTTCAACTCCCAGGATTTTTTTCCTGGGACTTGATCGCATTCACTTTCATTCCAGAGGTGGCGATTTTAAAAAGACCATCCTTCAATGTGAACTGAGGTGGATTCACAATTTACAAGCTACTTCACCACCTGGATTGAATGAGGCCTTCAATTTTAGATCATTTCTCCCCGGCTTCTCTTCAGGGGTCTGTGAGCTTAATTTGTGAACTATTTTATTTCACTATATGTAATAACATATCCTGCCATATACTGTTGTCAATTTCTGTATTACTATCTCTATATGGACTGTGTTGGCAATACTGAACTACCAACTGTGAATGTTCTTATATAGATCTAAATATTTGCCAAGCGTGACATTATGTTAATTCATTGAATTATGTGCCCAATTTAATTATTAGTTTGTTTTTTTTTTCCTTCCCTTTTTCCTTTATCAACATTTGTAAACATGCTGGCTGCCTTCTTTGATCTGTCCACTAGATGGTGTGGTTTTATGTCCCTGTGCTGCCGCCCTTGCGCCGACACCTGGCGGGCGGGCTCCTCCTGTGCAGCTTGGGTCAGTGACGGACTACTTCCGCCCTCGCCCTTGTTTTGCTGTACGAGGGGGAGAGTCTTTACGCTCTCACCGTCGTCCCCATGGTGACCGGTGGATGCTCACCCGCGGTGGCACATTGACGCGTGACGTCATCGCGCCATTCCTGGGCGTGGCTGCTCCGCCCGCCTCTGCGCCTGAGGTACGCCCTTGAGACCCATGTCATCACGCCGTGTATACTAACACGGCTGTGCTAACCGGTCTCTCTAGCTGCACCTGATTGGTTGTTACTAGGGGGCGTAGACCTACTTTTCCCCACACACTCTGATGCCTGTTACACGCTGTTTACCAGCCTCGTCTCAGCTGTGCCTGTACACAGCTGTACTGACAGGATAGCCTCCCCCTTATTGGTTCACCTTTCTATATACAGGTAACTTTAGTGCTCACACCCGGATGGCATGTGTTGATTCACTAGCCGTTACCGGGTTGTCAGCGTCAGATGTCCATTTTTCAATCCAAGGTAAGAATCATGTTCTGTGCAGGTTACACATGGCTGCTCACCTTACATGCCTGTTTATATATATATATATATATATATATATTTTTTTTTTTTTTTTTCTTATGTCCCTCTCATTGCATATTTTGTGCAACCTTTCATACTTTTTTGCCCCTTTTTGGTGCAATTTCTCTCCACAGTGGCGACATCTGTTTGCTACAGGGAAGATTTAGCGTCCCTTGTGAACACTCTGGCGACTTTGCACATTGACACTTGGACTTCCCTCGTCAGGTGTGGACCTCTGCAACCAGCATGTGACCTCCTTATTTGTATGTTTTTATCCCTCACATGAGTTTGATTAAGTACTATAACTTTGGTTACCTCATATCGTGGCAACAAATAGACCAGTTTTTGAGGTCTTTTGTCTTTGCTATGTCACTGTTGATTACTTATCTATATATTTATGTTCTAGAGACAAGAAAAATTTCTACCCATCTGTGTAAAATTCCTCTGAAGAAGGAACATGAGTCCGATTACGGTCTTCTCAGAAACATGTTGGGATACACACTTTAGCCACCTACCCTCATTTCACCCATTTGGATTGGGTCGGTCTTTTGGGTTTGATGGCATTGGGTGACAGTATTTATTTATGCTTTATATGTCCTATATCAACTCATCTTTAATATATTTATCTTGTCCACTGTATATTCTATTCTTTTGTCTTTTAGACATTAATGCTGTAAACCAATAAAGTTGGCATAGGTTTGCCTTTTATCCCCAAGTACTTTTTTCACCATTTTTTTCTTCCCTGCCTTTAAAGTCCAAAGGGGCGTCCTCTATATGCACTCTGTTGCATATAATTTTTTCTAACATTAAATAGGATGATGGCAGGTCTGCACACTAATATATTTTCATATAATTTAATTTTTTCAAAAGAAAAAAAAATTAATTTAATTTATAATAAAAACTATATCTGTCTCTATCATTTATTTTTCACTTGTGTGCCAGTAGTAAATGCATAGTGCAGTGTACACTTGCAGCATCTATAAGATGGTTTAAAAAGGGAACCAGGACAAAGCAACTTTGTACAATTAGGGATGCACAGATACATCGGCCGCTGGAAATTCTCTCTCAAAATTAGGGTCATCTGCGTTTTGCCGATAGAGAGAAAAAAAAAAAAAAAGGTTCCAATAATAGCCAACAAAAAACATGGATGCGTTTTTGCCACAATGTCATTGCATTTTAATGAGGAAGTGAGTAACACTGCGACTGATCAGTTTGAGGAAATGGATAGAATTTAAAAGGGATGCATTTATCTTTTTTTATAAAAAACTACCAAACACACACACACACACACACACACACACACACACACACACACACACACACACACACACACACAAAAGTGCTTCAAAGACTAATTAAAAAGTCAAATACAAGATCTTTTTTTCCCCTAAACCGTCCATTTTGGTTTTCGGCCAAGTGCATCCAGAATTTTCCGTTTCGGTCCAGAATTTGCATTTTGGTGCACCACTATGTACAATGGTAGACCAAGAAGATGGAAGTGTAAAAAGTTATAAGATGTCAGCAGTCAAAGCAAAACAAAAAGTAGGGGTGTGGTTGCAGAATATACTGTAGATATTCACGCATTATGTTAAATGTTCTGAAGACTTGCAGTAGATTTCCCTTCAGCTCAGTGAGAGCTGCTAGCTCCCTGGTTGCCCCATCAATGCCGACTGTCCGGCCAGTGACAATGTTCCCGCAAATTAATTAAAACACCATCACATGTGTGTCAGTGTAAATTTAGAAAAACATTGCTTGCAAACAATCTTTTTTTCCCCAGTAAAACAAAAACACCCCACTGCCAGCATTGCTTTAAAATAAAGATTTTAGTTCCTTGTTGAGTTAAATGTAAGCACAATTACTATAACTTCATAAAAAACCTTAAGGCCTCTTTCACACGAGGCATCCGTATGTCCGTTTTTCATCCTTCCGTTTTCGGATGAAAAACGGACATACATGTAACCCTATGGAGCGGCGGATGTCAGCGGTGACATGTCCGCTGACATCCGCCCCGCGCCGATCCGAAAAGTGTAACGGAGGAAAAACCTACTTTTTCCTCCGTTTTCGGATCGGATCGGATGACGACGGACACTACGGACCGTCATCATCCGATCCCCCCATAGGGGAGAGCGGCGCTCTGACAGGTCCGTCGCTGCACAGTGTGCAGCGATGGACCTGTCATCTTCCTGCTCAGCGGGGATCGGCGGAGCTATCCCCGCTGAGCCAGCGGATGTTCACGGGGCGGATCATGACTGATCTACCCCGTGTGAAAGAGGCCTTACATGTTAGTGTAATTTCAAATGCTGTTTTTTTTTTTTTTTTTTTTAAGCTGAAGCTTTCGTTATAGGAATATTGCCATGATGGCATTTGTTCAGACATTTTCTATTATGAGGTAACATATGATGTCCTGTACGGTCAACATGTCACCTGGGCGTATTGGAATCACGGGCAGAAATGTGCGATTTTGCCTGTGCTTCCAGAATCGCAACAAAAACATGCAACACACTTGTGGCACCCATTTTTCTTAGCAACCCAAACATGATACGATTTTGCCACAATAAAGCGTGGCAAAACAAAATGTTAAATATGCCTGGCTCAGTGTCAATTTGGCACACAAGCTTCTTTGGTGCGTTTTTGGATTCAAAATAAAGGGTGTCTCTCTAAAAATGCATACAAGCAGCTCTGCTGAAATACATTGTGGAGGGGTGATTTCCCAATTCTACCAGATTCACTGAATAAACTCAGCTAATTCGATGCTCACCACTTCGCAGTTCTTTGTTATGCTGTTACTTTTCTAAAAATACCTAGAACAAGGAGAGGTGCTAGCTTGAGAAAACAGGAGAACTACAGCAGACAGCGATGAGCCATTTTAAACACAACCCTAAGCACAGCTAGAAATCTCTGTTGTAAGTACATGTGACCACTTACTAAGGCCTCCGGGGGGGGGGGGTGTGTGTGTGTGTGTGTGTGTGTGTGTGTGTCCCATTTGGCATTTTCAATGCAGTGTCCAATAATCATTCTAGCCAGTACTAGTTAAAGCTGGCCATACATGGATCCAGATTCAGTTGGTTCAAGCCATGTATGGGTAGGCTGGTTGTACAGAAGTCGATCCAATGATCTACCAGCCTATTGGAAAATTTTCACCTGATCAGCACCACAAGCTATAGCCGGCAGCACTGATCAGTGTATCTTTTGGCACGGAAGTGTCCCTGTTGTGAAAACACAACACCTCAGTGGGAATGATTCCCTCATCTACCTCTGATGAGTCTTTCATTCAACCCACTAGTTAAAAGGAAAAAAACAAAATGACTAACGTATGGGCTACCTAAGTAAAAATGATACATAGATCAATACCATATACGCAGATTGCACCAGGCATCCACTGAACTTAGACCAGACCCTATGCTAATATACAGAAATGAAAGGCTAACAGTTATATTTAAAAAAAAAAAAAAAAAAAAAAAAAACCCCAACACAACACCACAAATACACTAATTAACATAGCTACTTACAGCTGATCACAACTACACCAAATATAAAAAGGATCCTAAAAATTAATAAAGCACTACAGATTACTGTGGATGTGTCAAAGACTTCTCACTCAGAAGTAGGGGTGCAACGGATCGTCACCGATCCGTGATCCGAACGGGCCAGGCTGTTCGGATCGGCACACCCGCGATCCGCGGAGCGCTCCGCGGCCTCGGGTTTTAGGAAAGGCCGCGGCTTCGGCCTAGCTCCGGAGCCGCGGCCATCTTGGTACACCCGGCGGCGCTCAGCTGCATGCCTCAACTCGTGGGTCCGGCGGCTGGCTTGGCTTCTCTTGACAGGTCAGACTAACAGCACTGTAATGTATACAGTGCGGGGGGGCGTGTGGCTGTATTACAGTGGAGGGGGGGGGCGTGTGGCTGTATTACAGTGGAGGGGGGGGCGTGTGGCTGTATTACAGTGGGGGGGGACGTGTGGATGTATTACAGTGGGGGGGGACGTGTGGATGTATTACAGTGGGGGGGGACGTGTGGATGTATTACAGTGGGGGGGGACGTGTGGATGTATTACAGTGGGGGGGGACATGTGGATGTATTACAGTGGGGGGGGACATGTGGATATATTACAGTGGGGGGGGGGGGGGGGACATGTGGATGTATTACAGTGGGGGGGGGGGGGGGACATGTGGATGTATTACAGTGGGGGGGGGGGACATGTGGATGTATTACAGTGGGGGGGGGGGACATGTGGATGTATTACAGTGGGGGGGGGGGACATGTGGATGTATTACAGTGGGGGGGGGGACATGTGGATGTATTACAGTGGGGGGGGGGACATGTGGATGTATTACAGTGGGGGGGGGGGGGGACATGTGGATGTATTACAGTGGGGGGGGGGGGACATGTGGATGTATTACAGTGGGGGGGGGGACATGTGGATGTATTACAGTGGGGGGGGGGGGGACATGTGGATGTATTACAGTGGGGGGGGGGGACATGTGGATGTATTACAGTGGGGGAGATGTTGATATATTACAGTGGGGGAGATGTTGATATATTACAGTGGGGGGAGATGTGGATATATATTTTTTTTGTTGATCCGAAAATGATCCGAAAATGATCTGAGGAACGATCCGAACCGTGATTTTTTTTGATCCGTTGCACCCCTACTCAGAAGCTGTGTGCAACTCCCACTCTTATTGTATGAATGTCCAAAGCAAAAAAACTGTATACTGTATGCTGTAAAAAGCTTTAGCCATACAGCCACACATTATAGAGATGACTAGTGCTAGGTATATGTGTAACAAAACTACTTTAAGCCTGTAAACATGTGGCCAATTCCTCTGGCCAAGTCAAGGAAAGGAATTGCACAGAGATGGCCTTCAGACACAAAATTAAGTCAAATGCATTATGCTTTTAGATGCGTCAAATTGCCCTTCAGATTCTCAATGGAGTTACATCAAGTGTGAGTGCAAAAAGCTGGTGTATGTTTGTTTGACTCAGCTGCTGAGACCTAGAGAGACCATTCATTCGTGAAAGCCTAGATGTCTCACTACTCACAGTGAGGGAGCCACCCAGCTAAGGCAAGACTTTCATGAGCATCAAAAAGGTCTCTAATATGTATCCACAGACACCCCGAAAGCCAGACTGGTCATTTGTTAAATAATGTAGTGCAACCCCCAATCACAGCCAAGATCTGACAGCCCACCTGCTCCAATGTACACAAGATCCACAGCCATGCATGCACCTGGCTGCACCCAAGTTTGTAACATTGTTTTGTAAAACAATAGTTATGCATCTCGGCTCGATAAGTTTACCTGGCCTTTAGGAAGAGTTGTGTAGGCAGTACCTAATAAACAGCCTTATGCCCCGTACACACGATCGGATTTTCCAATGGAAAATGTGTGATAGGACCTTGTTGTCGGAAATTCCAACCGTGTGTAGGCTCCATCACACATTTTCCATCAGATTTTCCGACACACAAAGTTTGAGAGCAGGCTATAAAATTTTCCGACAACAAAATCCATTGTCGGAATTTCCAATCGTGTGTACACAAATCCGACGGACAAAGTGCCACGCATGCTCAGAATAAATAAAGAGAGATGAAAGCTATTGGCCACTGCCCCGTTTATAGTCCCGACGTATGTGTTTTACGTCACCGCGTTCAGAATGAGCAGATTTTCCGACAACTTTGTGTGACCGTGTGTATGCAAGACAAGTTTGAGCCAACATCCGTCGGAAAAAAACCTAGGATTTTGTTGTCGGAATGTCCGATCAATGTCCGACCGTGTGTACGGGGCATTAGAGCTCAGCAAATGCACACTCTGCATGGTGTAAAAGTTGGGGATGTCAAGCATTTATTTCTTCAAAAGGTGTTCCTTTTTTTGGGCTACTACTACATAAACAGAATGCAGGATATTTTCAGGGTGGATAAAAAAATAAATAAAAAAGATTTGATTTTTATCCAATTTTAATAAACTGCCTTTGGAGAAAAAAAAAATCTATTTAAAATATAGCTTTCCATTTAGGATACATTAATGATTTAGTTTATTCAGCATGACACGGAGCTTAATTATGTTGCATGAGGCTGTGTATTCTGCAATATTTACATTTTTGGTAAACTCATTCAATAAATCCAAGCCCTGCAAGCTAAGATAACATGCACTGCATTGATGCATTTACACAATTTCACAGTAACCATGAGATAAAACAAAGTTCAGAAATATTCCTTTATCCCATTGTTGTGCAAATTTATGTACACTGCAAACTGTATGACTGAAACGGTTCCAATATCACTGTTTTACTAACCTGACAGCTTATTCTAAATAGGAAACCTTCATTTTGTTTGTGAATAATAAAGATTCTTACTACCAGCTAGAATGAGCCCTTACATTTAAAAGGGCACCTGGCATTTCAGAATCACCATGGCAGCGCCCGTTAGCGGGCATCCACTCACCTGCTGCCACGTCCCTCACATTGTTGTGTCACTGCCGCATCACCAGCCGTCCCATTAAAGTGAATGAGACTGTCAGTGAGTCAACAGGTCAGAGGAGCCGCTGCGGGACAGATAACAGTTGTTCTTTCAAAATTATGATTTAAAATCAAGTTTGATTTAAAAGCAAGCCTTTTAACTAGTTTACTTGATTTAAATCAAATCCACCCTGATCTTTTTGAATCTCTCAGGTAAATATGTAAACAAAGAGCATCTCTAGGTAAAGCCATTTTTAGTTTTGGAGAGAGTAATGCCCCGTACACACGATCCGATTATCGGACGAATGATTGGCCGTTTTTTTTTTTGCATGCTGATCTCACGTCGAATCTGATGAGTTTACTAAAGTCACGAAAATTCCCGTACGACAGCATAAAAATTCGGAAGTGATGTCATGTGTTGTAATGCATTTTCGAACGATAGGTGTACTGATGAAACGATAATCGTACGATCTGGCATCGTACGAAAAAAATTTCCGTGCATGTCCGATAGAATAATAATCGGATGAACTGTCCTGATCGGCTCTCGAAAGCTCTGCACTAACGATCCGATTATCGTACGATCGATTAGAATGCGGCATTTTTCGTACGATTTTCGGATCGTGTGTACGGGGCATTAGGAAGGGTAACACCCTCAAGTTTTTATTGCCATCTGTGCCCCTACTAGGAAGGGTTACCCCCTTCATTTGTACTAGTCACCATTGTCATCTAGAAAGAAAGGTGAGAGGAAATCTAAAGCTGGATATAAAAACATATCGAAATTCAGCCAGTTCAGCAGGAGCCAGACAAATTTCAGTAAGGGTGTTCTGTCAGGAAAACCAGCATTAGATCAGTATACAAAAGTGGAGCGGTGATCCCCATCACTTGTATTGATTGGGGGGGGGGGGGGGGGGGGGAGAGAATCTGTCTTTTTGTTTAACCTCTTAAAAAACAAACCTCCCCCCCACCACCACCACCATGTATACTTAGACTTACTTTGGGAGATTTTCTTCAACTTCCTGTTGCTTTGCTAAATTAACTGGTAGAGGTTTCAACTTTCTGCTCTACCCATAACTATACATACACTAAGATTTATTGACAAATCTGTGCAATGTAAAAGGAATTATCACCCACCTGCAAAACTAGATACAGAAAATAATAGTAACAACCCCATGAACTGACACACGAATCATCCGAGTAGAAAGAAAACAAGGAATGCCAAAAGTGCCTGTGTACTACAGTCTTTATAGCCTCATAAACATGACGTTAGCAATTACAGTTTACTAATAAAGCAGTAACACTCTTTTACTACATATCTTAATGAGACAATGAGCTAAAAGGGACAATGTCAACTGTCCAGTCAGGGCGGAGATGTCATCTATCAGAGGTTACACAGGGTTGACTAGTGTAGAGGAGTTTAATAGTTGGATCACCAAGCTTCAACTTCACTTCAATATTTTTCTTGTTAATTCCCCACAATCTCCTTTTTTATTGTAAATGCCAAGTTAAGCATGACTAGTTTACAGGTCGTTGTTTTGCCAGCATGAACTACACAGTAGGGCTGGGGAAAAAAATCAATTTGAATCAAGTTGAGTGGTCAAATCGATTCCCTCCCATCCCCCCCCCCCCCCACCAGGACCGCGCCGGTCCTGAGGAGCTGCGGTCACGATTCTTCAGGCGAGGCCGCGGCCTAGTCCGCGAGGCCGGTCTCTGTGCATGGGTAGGTAGGCGGGGTAGTGGGCGAGGCTTAGATCTGTTGGTGGAGCGCTCTGTATCAGAGGGCTGTGATGTCAGGAGGAGGGTGGGTGACTAGAGAAAGAAGAGGAGTGCTGGCTCAGAGGACAATTCATCAGTGCAATAGTCAGTATACAGTCAGTATACAGTGATCATCACTGTATACTGACACACTACATCACTGTATGCAAAAAAAAAAAAAATAAATAAATAAATTTGGCAGATTTTTTGGGGGGGAAATCTCCCAGCCCTACTACACAGATCATAAGCACGTCTTGGAAATATGTCCAATAGCTTCCAAACAACTGATAAAAAAAAAAAAAAACAACAGGTTGATTCACTAAAACTGAAGAGTACAAAATTTGGTGCAGCTGTGCATGGTATCCAATCAGCTTCTTCAATTAAAGCGCAGCTCTACTTTTGTTGGGAAAAAAAATAAAAAATTCCCCTCTGGGTGATCGATTTACATTGCAAGGAGTATAAACAAAAACAGGTCCACCTTTGGCTGTCCCCACATATTGGAAATTGTTGCGTGGACCTCCGGATATAGAGACCACTCTGCCTCCTGAATGGGGTGCCCGATTAGGAAATTCGCCACTCTGCTCAGGGTCCTCTTTAGGTGGATTGCTGAGAGGGATAGCAAGTGCTTCTCCGCCCACAGCAGGATTTCCTTTACCAGTGCTTGTAAGGACCTGCTCCTTGTGCCCCCGTGTTTAAATAAGCCACAGTCTTGGCGTTGTCCGTCAACACTTGAACGTGGTGAAACTGGAGATCTTGCGCAAATATATTAGTGGAGATAAAGCGATCGCCTTCAGCTCTCACCAATTTGAGGACCTTGACGCCTCCTTCTTGGACCAACTTCCTTGGGTGAAGTTTTCCTCTAGGTGGGCCCCCCATTCCCAAGTGCTGGGGTCTGTTGTCAGTCTTCTTTCGACTGGAAAGGCACAATCTAGACCCCTTGATAGGATCTCCTGACTCTTCTACCATAGTGACCTCTTCCCCTGGGTTGGAATCTACACCTGTGTGTCCAGGGATCTTAAGCTGTGATCCCATGACCTCAGGAGAAAAGTTTGTAGACACCTGAAGTGCAGTCTTGCCCACTGAATAGCCAGCATTGTTGAGGTCAGTACCCCTAATGCCGACATAAAACTTTCCTTATCGTTATAAGCTGGTTGGTCTGCAGCATCAACACAGTGCACTAAACCTTGTTATTTTTCTCTTGCGGGAGAAAAATCTTCTGTTCTACTGAATTGATTTGATAGCCCAGAAAGCAAACCTCCCGTGACGAGTTTAGGGAGGATTTCTGGAGGTTTAGAATCCATTCTAGAGATTCCAGATGGTTGCGTGCTTTTGCCAAGTTGTCCTGCAACCTTTCCCTTGAGGGGGCCAAGAATAGTAGGTCATCCAAATCAGGGAATCGCAGCGATTCCCTGAAGACGAAGCAGAGTTAGGGCTGCCACCATCACCTTGGTAAGGCAAGGCCCTGAACTGCAGATGATGAAATCAGGCCCGGAATCCACCCCCCCCCCCCAAAAAAAGATTTCTTGTGATGAATACCCCAAAGGATCCAGTAAAAGCCCTGGTCATGCAGTCCTCATTAAAGGAGCTGATGCAGCAGGGTGTAGCGATTCAAGTGCCTCCAGAAGAGCAGTAACTGGGGTTTTTATTCTCATATTCTCTCCTGAGAAAGAGTAGTCAGTATAAACTGATTTGATGCTATGGCTGACCACTGTGGAAGGAAATTTTGCAGGCTTCCGCCTACCCACAGAGTCGAGTCACTGGGATTTTTCGGCTTGCGTAGGAGGATGGAAAAGGATTACGCCTTTGCCTTTACCTTTTTGTGCAGACCAATTCTTCCTCCTCCCCTGGGACTTGTCCTGATCCTGAGCTCTTTGAGGTAGAAAAAAAGCGATTCAGGGTTTGTTTCTTCTTCTTTACTGGGAAGGACTTCTTCCTATCAGCAGTCCTGTCCAGAATGGTATCTAGATTAGGGCCAAAGAGGTCACTTGAAAAGGGAATACTACAGAGTTTACTTTTTGATGCCGCATCACCAGTCTTCAGCCATAATGCTCTTGCCGAGTTTGTTAGGGCTGCTGATCTAGCTGACGTTCTAATTGCTTCGGCTGAAGCATCCACTATATAGGCTACCGCAGAGGACAAGGTAGAAAAGGAATCCAGAATTTCCCATTTGGGTGAATCCGCTACTATACGAGTCTTTAGCTGGTTAACCCAATATTCCAGGTTCCTGGCTACGGCTGGCTTTAAATTGCCCATGGCCTATTGCCAAAATCTCTTGGACAGGAGATCCATACGCTTATCCATTGGATCCCTTAGGACCCCCATGTCTTCAAAGGCCAGGTCGGTGGATCTAAAGACCTGGGAGAAGGCAGCAGCCAGCCTGGGGACCTTGTTCAATACTGCAGAGGGGCCTTTCTCAAAACGGCTCTTGTGGGCTCTTGAGGGGAATAAAAAAAAAAAAAAAAAAAAAAAGAAGGAAGAAGGTACCTGCCATTTTCTTATTGAGACTGAAATGACAGCATGAAAAGTCTGAACCTTAGGTTCACCTAGACCCGCGTGCATGCGGTCGTGCAGTGTGTTAGTTCCTTTTTTTCTTCGCTTAGGCCAAGGGTAACATGTATGGCTCTAAGAAGCCCATCAACTTCTTCCAGGGATAATTTAAATTTAGATGGGGCCACCTCCGCCCCCTCACCCCCCCCCTCCTTTTCTGAACCATCATTGGAAGGAGCGGGGGATTGCCTGGTAGAAGGGCCTTCTGAAAGATTCTCTGGGATAGAAAGAGAAACCTGGGAAGGCTAGGATGTGGAAGGCTGACTAGCCGTCGGATTGACCAACAAATCACAGAATGACTGGACCGTGGCAAACAGCTCCTTTTTTACTGAGGCAACCAAGTCATCACAGACTGAAGCCCATTCCTCTTTGACCAAGGAAGCAGTGCAAGTGCTGCATAAGGCTTTTTTCCAATTCTCCCCCCATTTTAGCTTTGCATATGGGGCATTTCCTTTTGCCTGAAACAGCGCTTTTGGCCCAAGAGGGGAAATAAAACCACAGGCCTTTGCTGAGAGCCAGTCTCTGCCTGTGGACCACCGCAAGGTGCATTTTAAAAAAAGGTTATAAATAGCCTAAAGTGCCCAGACAGGCCCCCGCCTCCAGGGGGGAAAAGGAGGACCAGAAAAGTAGAACGGGCAGATTTAAGCTGCCCCCTACCTGGGCCTTGCTGGCGCCTGTCCGCCACCAATGCAGAGCCCGCCGCATCCTCCATAGCAGGTGTGCAGCACCTCACTCGTGGCTTTACGCTCCGCTTCCGGACTCCCATAGTGCCCCTGCACCAGACCGGAAATAAGTCCCAGCACCAACCCTGCCTCCTCCCCCTGCTTTCGGCTGCCGGAAATTACGCTGACCCACCCTTAAGTGATGTCACTTCCAGTGCGCCAGAGACACTTCTCGGCCACTGCAAAATGGCAGCAGTGCACGCACAGCCGTCGCTTAGCTGGAGCAGAGCGGGCTGGCTGGATCCCACTGCGGCTCTCTGAGTACCAAAGAGGAAGAGGTAGGGATGCACTGAAATTTCAGTCGCTGAAACATATCGGCCGAAAATGGCCTTTTCGTCAATTTGCTGAAAGAGAAAAATGGCCGATAATGGAGCCGAAAATGGGGTGGGGGGGGCGCAGCTCTGGCCCCGCCCCTTACGGGGGTGTCCTATAGCGCAGAAAAGAGGAGAGCCGCCGCCTGGTTGATTAGTGTCGGGAACATAGCAGCTTTCATTTCAATAACTGTGTTCCCCGCCGCACGCTGTCACATAAAGCCCCTCCCCCTTGTCCAGGGAACTTTGATAGACAGATCACCTGTCCCATGATTGGACGGGTGATCTGTCTATGAAGGTGCCAGGACAAAGAGGAGGGGCTGTATATGACGGCACGCAGCGGGGAACACACAGCTATTGAAATGAAAAGCTGTTATGTTCCTGGCGCTCTAATCAACCAGGCGGCGGCGGCTCTCCTCTCTTCCTGCACTGGCTGGCTGCATGGGGGGGACACAGGCGGGCTACATCTGACGGGCACTGGTGAGGCTGCATTGATCTCCTGTACCATGTCCCCAGTCTCTGACCATCTCCTGTACAAAAATAATTTTTTAAAAGACAAGTTTCAGTATTGGTCATTTTCAGCCTAGTGTATTTTTCATTTTCGGTATCGACACCAAAAAACACATTCGGTGCACCCCTAGGAAGAGGAGCCCGGATGTACCGCCACAGAAACCGGGAGGGCTGAGGTTCTTTGAAAAAAGGAGGCAAAAAAAAAAAATTATGGAGGAGAGGAACCCCTGTCCCTCAGGAGCACCTAAGATACCATAGCTCCCCCCCCATGGATGTTCCCTCCGGGTCGGAGGAAACAGGAAAACTGATGGATGGTAGGGAGGTGCCTCCCTCTTAAAAGATGTGGAGAAAGGAGGCATTTATTGGTTATCATTTGGAGGAGTCACAATCTCTCAGGTGCCATCCTGAAAGGCACCTTAGGAAAAGTCCCTGCACCTCTTTTGTGCGAATCCAATGCGAGTTCAGCCATACAAACTGTATGGCTGAACTCGCATTGCACAGACATCACATGTGATCGGCAGTGCGGGTGCGAATCACATGCAATGTCTGCGTTCGCTACAGTGTGAGCCCGGGCTTAAAGTAAAAAAAAAAAAAAAAAAAAAAAAGATTTTTCAGTTTTTGAACGAGTAGAGAGGGATTGTAACACTTAAGTTTTTATCTGTGCCCCTTTTAGCCATCTGTGCCCCCCATTAAGGAGACTCGCCCTCTCGATTTGTCCTGTTTTTCATTGAAAGTAAAAGAAAATCCCAAATTCTGGGTTGTCCCCAGAAGAGAAATCGAGGGGAAATCTTCCAATGGGGACACTAGTTCTGGTGACTTGGGTGTCCCCATGAAATTCCCTTAATTTGCAGGGATTTCATCACTTCCTGTTTGGCTATGGGTCAGAAAGTGAAGCAAAATCTCCCCAATGAGACACAGCTGGCGAAAAAAAATAAAAAAAAATAATATCTCACAAGGGTTATTTATAGCCCTCCCTTACACTAGCCAAAATGAAAGAAAAGAAAAAAAAAAAAAGGGCGTTGCTTATAGTTCTACCTTAAGGTGGGCCCCCCCTTGTATTTCAAGCTCTGTTCCATGGCTTAGGCTAGACACTTCTATCATGCCTAGCCTCATCTGTCCTGTATTAGATTTGCACTCATCCTGTTTTGTATTGATTTCAGCATCGGATCCTGATGTCTGTATCAACGAGTGTTTTGTCCCTGGTTGGGCCTCTGTTCCAGTCTGTCTGATGTACACTTGCACTGTCCCCATCTGTCCAGCTAAGCAAACATGTAGGTTGCATAATTAATAAAATGCAGACGCTCATGGTGACAGACATTTATAACCAACTGGCAACATGGTATTTATCTGTTTGCTTGTAGGCACCCTGTGCCTGCACGGTGCTCAGATTTATGTTCCTGCTCTTACCCAGGATTTATACTGTGTCCTCATCATAAAGTTCATTTGTCCAAGGGCTTCCAAAACCCTAGTGCCCCGTCATCAATGACACAGATCTGTAGTAGTAAGAAAGCTACATCATTTGTACATATTCATGGCGTCACATGTATAGATACCATATTTGTTCCTTCTGACCCAATCTTTATATTTTTAGGTCATTTCAGATGAGAAATCATGTAGATTACCCCTTGATTTTTTTTTTTGAACCGCTTATGGTCTTTTTGCAAGGGACTTAAAAGCTTAATTCCTGTTAATTTCAATTTGAGCAAATGGTTCTAATACCAAACTCCCAATACAAAAATATAGTAAATTTACAAAAAGTGAAATCAATTTTGAACGGGAGTCTAGTGGATAAATCACCCACTAAAATTCTCATTGTGTTTAGGTCTCCAAAATATAGTCTCACACCTTGGTTCACACTGGAACCCGCTGCGGATCGCACAGGAGTGCTGTGCGTCCCTGTTCCCCGTTTTAGGGCCGATTCTATGCCTGAATTCGGCCCTGAAAAACTGAGCCAAAGACGCACAGTGTTTCTGTGCAGTGCGCTCCAGAGTTGCAACGGAGATATGTGAACCGGCTCCATAGGGAGCCAGTCACATTCTCCTGCTATGCAAATTAGATGTGGGGAAACCCGTATAGGTGTGAACCTGGCCTTACAACCTCAGTGTACAGATTTGACTTATCCAAATTAAAAAAAAAAAAAAAAACCACACACACGTTTAAAGGTCACTCAAAATACTTGTAACTATAAAAAAGACTTAAATAAAAGCTTGTGGACCATATGCAAAAACAAAGCAATTCAGAAGAAAAAAAAAACTGTTCATAGGTGGATTAAACCACAAATCCTTAATCCAGGCATTAGAATTATCAAGAGTAATTAATCTCCTCCCACCCGACCACTGCATATAAAACTGCCAGGTGGACATTCCTGAACGTCCCTCAGAAGGAACGAGCCCACGCAGCCGCGATATCACTGTGTGCCCGTGATCCCTGGATACGGCGCAAGACCGCTCCGCAGGAGGGCTCTGCGATTGCCCCCCCGATCACATGTTGGCCTTGTCCAATCACAGCCATCATTTAATGTAAACAGGGCCGTTTTAACAGCAAACCGGCTCTGCATCTCACACAGTGCCCGTCAGTGAAAAGGAAAGAATCTGTGCTGCCAGCCGGGGATCAGCGAGTTTTGATTTTATTTATTTTTACACGCTGATCGCGCAGCTAGTGTCCCTACACTGAAAAACACCTGGCGCATGCCTGTCCCAGTAATCACCATCTGTCAACATGGCTAAAACAATTATTCAGCAGCGAGGAGGCTTTCCATATATTCCAGAGTATGCCGGACAAGAGTAGCAGGGAACTCTCTCCATCATACTCTGATAGCTAGTATGAGCCAGTAGAAAGCAGTGGCTCTGAAATGGAAACTGAGGAAGACAGAATCCTAACAAAAAGTCTCAGAAGATTTGGAGGCGCAGGCATCCACCAGCAATGTAATAAATCCTGTGGCATCCAGCAGTAGCGCAGTACTCCAAGATAATAGGCAGACATCCAGCAGCAATCCTGCAAGTGCTTGTGCAGTGGCAAGCACAAGTAGGGCAACATTCCCAGATGCTAGTAATGGGGCATCCCATCCACAATGAGGCAGGGGCCATACTGGCCATGGCCTGTAGCTTACACATGCATTTGCACATTTGTGCAACTAAACCCGTTTTTAAACGCATACTGTTAGACGGGTTAATCTGGTTGGCAAGTAGAGCTTGGAATTTTTCCAAGAATTATGTTTGATATGCGTTGCTCTCCAATGCTCCTTGCTGCAAAGGCCAGTGGCACATTTTGTTCCCATACTAGCCTTCCAGACGCATTATATCCCACATGGCTGCTGCTACTTGGGCAGAACCTGCAATTCCCCTTTTACAGCGCAGCCAGGCCCTCAGATACAAACAGAAAATGTAAATAATTATGTCTTTCACTGATGATCTGCTAAATTACATTGTGGTGCAGTGTAATCTGTATGCCAACCAACATATTGCCAGCGATCCCAATCCCCGATCCCTTTTGTTTTGAAACCCCTCATTGTGGAAGAATTTAAAATTCTTTGGGACGAACCCTGAACATGGGACAGACAAAAAAAAATTAAAAATAAATAAAGATAAATGAACTCCATGCCTACCCAACATATGCCATGCCTAGAACCCACTACGAAATTAGATTTTCACATTTAAAGAAGATTGCCCAATGCCTCCCTCAAAATCATCCGAATTATGACAAATTCAAAATTCGGCCCCTAATCAATTTTTTTTTGCTCTAGCTTCAAGTAAATGTTTACCCCCAAAATATTTGTGTGGGTGAATCCCTGGTCCACTTCACCGGATAAAAACATGGTATCAAGCAATACCTCTAAAAACGGGCCAAATATAGGGTAAAATTTTACAAGGCATGCAGTAGGGCCATGGGTTACGAATTTAAAATTTATGAGAGAAAGGACAGCCAACTAAACCCCCCTGGATGCCCTACCTATATGGGGACAAGTGGCAAAAGTGTCTGGCAACTGATAGAACCGCTGTTCGGGAAGGGTTACCACCACCTATACGTAGAACATTTCTACACAAGGCTCCTACTTTTCCATCATCTCTACCTAAAGACTGTGGCCTCTGGGACAGCACGGACCAACCGCAAGGGCTTCCCACAGAGACTGGTCACCACGATATTGAAACAGGGGGAGCCAGTATGCGGAATGAAGAGGTACTAGCCCTAAAGTGGAGAGATAAAAGAGGTCTACATCCTTTCCACAAAAAATGACGACACCTTGGTGGAACTTCAGACAAGACGATGTCCCATAGCCAAAATGTGTACAGGAATATAACCTATTCATATGGGGGGTGGAAATGAATGACCAGCTGATGCAGCCCTACTTGGCCACCAGGAGCTCACTGTTTTGGTATAAGAGTCACCATTTGATTCAGCTAGCGCTGTTCAATTCATAGGTGGTGTACACAAAGATCCCATATCTAAAATTTCAAGAGGTTATTACAGCCCTTCCTTATCCGCATGGCCATGCCCCTGAAAAATCAAATTAGACTTACCGGTAACTTGTTTTCCAGGAGTCTTTCAGGACAGCACCTTGAGAGCGTGGCTCCACCCACTTGACAGGAAACACACCTCCACCAAACTTTAAAAGGAGGCTCCTTCCCACTTATCATCAGTAGTAGTAGAGAACCTCCGGCCCAAGCTGGAACACATAATCAGAATATGGTTAGTCACAGCATAGTAATATAATACAATAAGGGCGGGTTGCTGCTGTCCTGAAAGACTCCTGGAAAACAAGTTACCGGTAAGTCTAACTTGATTTTTCCCTTAACGTCTTTCAGGACAGCACCTTGAGAGGATAACAGAGACTTACCCACTTAGGGAGGGACCACAGCCTGCAAGACCTTTCTGCCAAAAGCCTGTTCACTGGCTGACAGAAGATCCAGCCTGTAATGACGGACAAACGTAAGGTAACTTGACCACGTAGCCGCCCTACAAATCTGATCTGGGGTGGCACCAGCCATTTCTGCCCATGTAGTGGCCTGAGCCCTGGTAGAATGTGCTTTAATTCCCAGCGGGGGAGAGAGCCCCGACTGAGAGTAGGCTGCTAGAATAGCTGATTTAAGCCATCTAGCTATAGACCCCTTAGAAGCTTGTTGGCCCTTCGTTTTACCCGAAAAAAGTATAAATAGAGAATCCGAGGATCTAAAGTTACTTGTTACCTCCAGATACTGTAATAAAGTCCTTCTTACATCCAAATTGTGGAACTTGCCTTCTTTTTCCCCCGAAGGGTTAGAGCAAAAGGTTGGCAGGATGATCTCCTGCGACCTATTGTGTGCTGACGCTACCTTTGGCAAAAAACCCGGATCGGTTTTAAGTACAATCCTATCTGTGTAGATAGTTAAAAAGGGTCTCTTAACAGATAGGGCGTGCAGCTCACCAATTCTCCTTGCTGACGTTATTGCAACTAAGAACAAGGTCTTAAGAGTAAGATTCCTTAGAGAGATTCCTTGTAGTGGTTCAAAAGGTTCCTTTGTAAGGGCTTGCAGGACCACTGATAGATCCCAATTGGGAAAGTGCTTAGCCGGAGCTGGTCTAGATCTGGTAAGTGCCTTGAAAAATCTTATAACCAAGGGCTCAGAAGAGATTGGTCTTTCTAGAAATACTCCCAAAGCAGCTACTTGAACTTTAAGGGTGCTGACTGACAATCCCTTGTCTGCCCCCTCTTGAAGAAATTCCAAAATTGACACTAAATTTTTTACTTTTCTCTTAGTCAAATGACAAAAAGAGTTGAAGACCTTCCAATATTTAGCATAGATTTTTCTGGTCACTATCTTCCTACTGGAAAGTAAGGTAGTTACCAAGGGTTGTGACAGACCTTTGTTTCTTAACAACTGCTCCTCAGAAACCAGGCCGTGAGGCTTAGACTGGCCACTCCCGGATGCTGTATTGGACCCTGTAGGAGCAGGTCCTGCCGGAGAGGCAGCCGCCAAAATGGTTTGACTGCCATCTGTAGAATGGTGGAAAACCATGCCCTCTTTGGCCAAAATGGAGTAATTAGGATTACTTCCACCTTCTCCCTCTGTATCTTCCTTAACACCAACGGGATAAGTTGGAAAGGAGGAAATGCGTAACCCAGATGGAAGATCCAGGGCTGGATTAACGCATCTGTCCCCTGGGCCTTGTCGTTTCTGTGAATAGAGAAAAATACTGGGAGTTGTGTATTTTCCTGTGACGCAAATAGGTCTATTTGCGGTTGACCCCAGGCCCTGGTAATCATTGCAAAGATTTCCGGATTCAGGCTCCATTCTGACTCCTGAATCCGCCTTCTGCTTAGATAATCTGCCACTACATTTAAGGTGCCTTTGAGGTGGACTGCTGATAAGGACCGAACATGCTTTTCTGCCCAAACCAGGATCTTTGAAGCTAGCAACTGAAGTGTTTTGCTTCTTGTACCCCCCTGTTTGTTTAGGTAGGCTATGGTAGTGGCGTTGTCTGAGAGGACCCGGACATGAGAACCTTGAAGGATAGGAGAGAAGGCATCTAAAGCTAAGGCGACTGCCTTTAGTTCCCTCCAATTTGAGGACCTCTTTGCCTCTGTCCGAGACCACATTCCTTGCGCGAAGTCTTGGTCTAAGTGAGCTCCCCAACCCCATACACTGGCATCTGTCGTTACCACTTTTTCTATTGGAAATGACCAGAGAAGGCCTTCTGACAGATTCTCCTGTCTTCTCCACCATCAAAGTGATCTCTTGACTTTGGTGGGTATCTTTACTTTTGCTTCCAGAGATTCTGACCTGTGATTCCATATTCTCAGGAGAAAGCTCTGGAGAGGCCTGAAATGTAACCTTGCCCATTGAATGGCTGGTATGGCTGCGGTTAGGGTTCCTAGGGATGACATCACTTGTCGGACTGATAATTGCTGGCTTGCCTGCAAGGACGCTACCACTTCTGGACTTTCCCCTTCTGGGAGAAAAATCTTTTGTTCCCTTGAACAGATCTGATACCCCAGGAATAGTATTTTCTGGGCTGAAACGAAATTTGACTTCTGCATATTTATGATCCAACCCAGGGTTTCTAGATGACCTCGGGTCTTTCCGAGGTTGTCTAGCAGTCTTTCCCTGGAGGGGGCAAAAAGGAGTAGGTCGTCCAAGTACGGAATTACCGCAATCCCCTGCATGCGAAGAGGTGCAAGCGCTTCTGCAATTATTTTTGTGAATATTCGTGGGGCAGAAGACAGGCCAAAAGGGGAGGGCCATGAATTGCAAGTGCAGAACCTCTTTTCCCAAATTTATCGCCAATCTTAGGAATCTTTGGGACTGCGGGGCTATAGGGATATGCAGATAGGCATCTCGAAGGTCTATTGATGCCATAAAGCATTCCCTCGTCAATAGATTCTTGACCGTGAAGATGGAGTCCATACGAAACCTTTTGTATTGGACTGATCTGTTCAGCGGTTTCAGGTTTAGGATTAACCGAAAATCTCCGGATGGTTTCTTTATCAGGAATATACGGGAATAAAATCCCTGATAAAGCTCCCCCTGTGGGACGTAAGTCATAACCCCCTGATCTATCAGATCCTTTAATAGGCTCTTCATTGCCAGGGATTTTGTTACATCTCTTGGAAGATTTGTCACCAAGTACCTTTCTAGGGGGAGATCTGAAAATTCTATATTGTAACCCTGGGCTAGCATATTCAGAATGTACTGGTTTTGTTATGCTTGCCCAATAGGGGAGAAAGTCCTGTAGTCTTCCCCCTACCTGTAACCGACTGTCATTGCGTCTTGCTGGCTGACGCAGGAGGATGGAAAAGGACATTTCCTCTGCCCTTACCCCTCTGCCCTGACCAGCTTTTCTTTTTCTCTTGAGACTTGTTCTGTTCCTGAGCCCTTTGAGGACGAAAAAACCGTTTGACTGGTTGTTTCTTCTTTTTGACAGGAAAAGATTTCTTTTTATCTGCAGTCCTGTCCAGAACTGAATCCAAATCAGGGCCGAACAGTAAGTCTCCTAGAAAAGGGACCCCGCATAATTTGTTTTTAGATGCTGTGTCCCCTTGCCAAGTCTTTAGCCATAAAGCCCGTCTAACCGAATTAGCAAGGGCTGACGCCTTAGCTGTCATCCTGATAGCCTATGTCTCTGATGCCTCAGCAGAGTCTACGGCTGCTGAGAGGGTAGAAAAGGAGTCAAGGATCTCTTGCTTAGGGGAATCTGCTATTATATGAGCTTTAAGCTGATTTACCCAATACTCCAAGTTCCTGGAGATGCAAGTAGTTGCCATTGCTGGCTTAAGGTTGCCCATAATGGATTGCCAAGTCCGCTTGAGCTGTTGATCCATTTTTTTATCCATGGGGTCTTTTAAGATCCCCATGTCCTCAAATGCTAGATCAGTAGATCTTGACACCTGAGAAAAGGCTGCATCAAGTTTTGGAACCTTATTCCAAAGAGCTGCTGGGTCTTCATCAAAAGGGAACCTTCTCTTATGAGCCCTAGAGAAAAATGGTTTCCTATCAGGGTCAGCCCATTCTTTTCTGATTGTTTCAGAAATCACTGCATGGACTGGAAAGGTACGGGACTTAGACTCACTAAGCCCTGCATACATCTTGTCATGTAAAGACATCTCCTTATGCTCTTCCTCAAGGCCTAGAGTAGCATAAATAGCCTTTAAAAGGCCATCCACCTGATCCAAAGACAATTTATACTTGGAAGACATATTTTCCAGCTCATCACTATCCTCATTCGATTCATTAGAATGGGATGGGGAAAGCCCTTCCCGGTTCAGAGGACCCATTTCCGCCTCTACTGCCGGGACTAACAGTGAGCCTTGAGAGGACTGTGAGGTAGTGGGCTGACTTGCAGATGGATAGGTGAGTGAGGATCTGAAGGATTGAATGGTAGCATCCAATTCCTTTTTGGCAGATGCGATTAGATCACTGCATGCGGAAGTGGTTTCTTCCCTCACCAAGGAGTCAATACATGCTTGACATAAAGCCTTTTTCCAGCCTTCATTTAACTTAATTTTGCATGAAGGACATTTCTTTCTAATCCCAGGTTCAGAGCTCTTGGCCTGCCATGATAAGGGAAAAAAGAGAGAGAAAAAAGACAAACCATCTTTTAGAGTCAGCCTGATTACTCAAGGTTGCTCACCACAGGTGCACAGTGAGAAAAGCTATCAGACTCATGTGCCCTGACAGGCCCCTCCGCCACCAGGGGGAAAAAATACCCTCAAACTTCACTAACATTTAGAGAGAAGAGGGCTAGAGAGAGACCCCACAGTAAAGCTGAGCAGAAACTACAGTCTGCTCCTTACCTGGGCCTTGCTGGTGCCTGTGCCTGTTCCACTCGCTGCGGTTCCTGAATCCATGCTGAGGCAGCAGCGTGATGCCTGTGGCGAAAACGCCGGTTCCGGACTCCAATAGCACCTGTGCGCCGGACCGGAACCGGCAATAAATAGGCACCAGACCTATTCCTCCCTCCTCCCCCTGCGCTTCCGGCGGAAATGACGCCTGGCTCCTGCTCCATGGATGCCGCCCCACTTCCGGCGGATGCAGTCCTCTGACTGCCCTTCCCAAGATGGCGGCGGCGTCAGGGAAAAAACATGTGCAGGCAAGAAAAAAAAACAAACAGAAATGCCTGACATGCCTGACGCCCCTGCCTGGGAGCAGCAATACCCGGAGCAGTCCTGGCTCTCCCCGAGCACTGACGAGGGAGAAGGAGCCCATCCACCCGGCACCCGTAAGCCTGTGGAAAATGGGAGGAATCGGCTCTCCTGAGGTAGGTAAAAATAGTGGAGTAGGGAGCCTGTTCTCTCAGGACAGAACCTTGAGAGCTCCAAACCCCCACATGTGTTCCCGCCGGAGGAAACACATAAACTGATGATAAGTGGGAAGGAGCCTCCTTTTAAAGTTTGGTGGAGGTGTGTTTCCTGTCAAGTGGGTGGAGCCACGCTCTCAAGGTGCTGTCCTGAAAGACGTTAAGGGAAAAATGTGCTCAGATACATTAGCCAAACTTCATGAAAAGGCACTTACCCTATATCCTCCCTCTTACACTACATTTTTTGGGTGTTTGCAGCCTATTTGGGCATGTTCACGCAAATGAATTTGCCTTGACACCCGATACTACTGTTCCCAATGCCCCTCCCAGCCAGGCCTCTGTATTGGAGAGTGCTATCGGATCTAATCACACTTCACCATTAGTGAAAGTATATGTGAAGTGAAGATATTTTTCCAGTTTCCACCATCTTCTATTTCTGTGTATGAACCAAACTGTTTAAAAATCGACTATGCTTCTGCCAACCACATTTCTGCCTTTTATGTGAATTGACCTCGGCCTCTTAAATGACCATGCCTTTTGCCTGCCTCCTGAACTTTGCCCTGCCACTGTATTATTGGGATTCAAGACCACACAGGGGTCACACATGTGAGGGGCTCCAGAAAAGATTTTCAGCGTGGGGGTGGGGGGAATCTCCAGGTATGTTCTCCCCCCCCCCCCCCCCTCCCGATTAGCGTACCTCCCAACTTTTGAACTTCAGAATGAGGGACACTTGAGGAAGGAAGTAACCTTGCATAGCGTACCGCGGCAAATGTGGGTGTGGTCAAACTTCTGACAGTGGGAGGAGCTTAAGGGGTGTCATTAAACAAAACTCTGGCTTTCTTGTACCCATAAAATATGCTTTTATTATTGTTCGCAAGAGTCTCAGATACATACAAACCCCAGCACATTCATTAAAAAAAAAAAAAAAAAAAAAAAAAAAAAAGGAAGGATGAAATCATGCAGGGTTCTGGGATGAGCCATGTACAGAGACCTTTGCTGGTAGTTCCGCCAGTGTGGTCTGAATGGTGTCAGTCAGTAGGGCAGCGGAAGGGATCAAGTTTTTAGTTTGTTTTTTACATTTTTTGATGGGAGGGGGTGGCAGTGACTATGAGCGTCCTCGGGGCAGGGAGCATTTCTCCTACATTTCTTCCAGAGCAGGAACAGACATCAGGCAAGACCCCGAGTGAGGGGGCAGAGCTTAGGAACGAGGAGGAGATTCTCCTACAGCTCGCTCTGAATGCTGGGGCCCAGCTCTCCTCCCTTCGTCATGATGTCACTGGTTGCTAGATGCCAGGCAGGCCGTGTCCATCAACCAGTTGTTTGGGCAGTGAGTCAGGCAGCGCCTGGGGGTTAATAATAAAGTGCCATGGGTCTCGGCCAGCAGAACACCGGGCAGAGGGACAGCGGAAGCATTTTTTAGGGGGCATCAGATTGGCCCAGGGGGCAATTTCGGGACATTGTAGGGTCACAGAATGAAGGTGCCCAGGACGCGGGACAGACCTCCCAAGGCAGGACTCTCATGGGCAATCCAGGATGGTTGGGAGGTATGGATTAGGGTCTGGAGACTGAGGCTTCAAAGAGATTTGGGTGGGAAGAAGCCTCTACCTGTTCTCAGGTCTTACCTGACTGAGGCCCTAAGGCTTATAGTGCTGCCTGCTGATACCTGAACAGGCCATGCCTCTTGAACTTACCTTTTGCCACCTGAACTGCCTGCTTATGGACCATTTTCTTGCCTACTGCCAGGACCAATACTTTGGCATCTCTCTGCCTGGACAATTCCTTTGACCGTCTGGATCAATGCTTTGCCTGTGCTGGGGCAGTATTTCTGCCTGCTAAAACCACAGGCAATTTTTTTTTTTACCCTTTCCTCAGCAAAATGTATTTTGGGGTGTAGTCCTTGGTATGTATGGGTAATGCCATTGTCCTGGTGCTCCAGGGCCTTCAAAAATGTAATAGGTAGTCAGGAAACAAAAGGTGTGATTTATGCTCCTAGAATAACTGACGGTGCTCCCTGCATATTGGGCCTCTGTATGTGGCCAGGCTGTGGAAAAGCCCTTTGGCAGAGATCTATCCCCAAACACTGGAACGGGAACTATTGACCTTAGGCAGACAAATCACTGATCTGATGCAATACAAAAGCTAAAAGCAGCATTACAAGTTTGTCAGAAACAATGCTAGGAATCAGGCAATAAGTGTGGCTGTATGCTGGCCAGATCCCTCAGGGAACAAACCCTGGCAACGTATAGCCCTCAAATTTCAACTCCAAGAATATAGAGAATTCTATTCTTCACTTTATAATCTTCTGGTTCCATCTGCCTCTCAGACTCAGAGGACTACCTAGTCTTGTCCCATTTGCCTACATTATCTTCTGAGGTGAGAGGAACTAGAGGCCCTAATCACTCTAGGAGCTCCAGCGAGCTGTAGGTGCACCCAAAGCCCCAGGACCCAAAAGCTTTACAGTACAATACCACAAACTCTTCCTCCCTACTCTTGGCCCTTACATGGTTAAAAACAGTTTTATTCACTTGGATCAGAGGCAGTCTTTCCCAGGGAAACTCTAAAGGCCCATATTTCTGTTATCCCTAAAGAGGTGAAAGATTCAACATCTTGTGGGAGTTATAGACCAATATCCCTGCTGAATGTTGATCTCAAGTGGTTAACAAAAATGTTGGCCTCTAGACTTCAACATCTAATCACAACTGGTACATTTGGATCAAGTTGGGTTCCTACCGACCTGTGAAACCCAAGAAAATACACAGTCAAGGTCCTTACTCTGATCCATGTGGCTAATGTGAACTGCACCCATGCGTGTTTCTGGGTAAGGATGCTGAGAAGGCATTTGACCGGGTGAAATGGCAGTTCATGTGATCGGTCTTAAGACACACGTGGCCCTAGACTATGCGTAATTGGATTACCAAGATCTATACTAAACTGACAGCACAAGTTAAGGCTAATGGAGTTCTCTAAGCCATTCTTCATTTCTAATGGGACGAGGCAGGGGTGCCCCTTATCCCTCCCCTCATTGCCCTGTCACTTAAACCCTGCCGCTGCAGAATTCGTTTGAACATGGATATCATGGGCTTGGATGTCGGAGGTGGTCAACAGAAGGTATCGGCATGACTTCAAACAAGCCCAATCTTTATTCATTGACTTTATCTGGGCACATAAACATCCAAAACTTCGCCGCCAGCTGTCGTTGCCAAAACCAGGAGGATTGGGAGTTCCAGATATCCAAAAATATTATCAAGCGACCCATTTAGGGAGATTCATTGACTGGTGCCGCCACTGACACCAAGCTCTGGCCTCAGCTTGAACAGACTCAAAAAGTCAGGTCCCAATCTCTGGAACGCCGTGGTGGTACGAGGCGCTTCCCCGTAATTTGAAACTACATCCCCCAATAGGGCCTTTTTCTTCTCCATGTTTCTAGCATCCCAGCGAAAATTTACAAGTGATCAGTTATTAGTCACCTCCTTAACACCGCTAAGTCTTGCATTCCTCTCAATTGGAAGTGTCCACAGACACCGACCATTGGCCTCTGGCTTATAAAAATGGAATAAAAAAGGGGGTGGGGGACTTAAAACTCACATCACAGCATAAGCGTGAATATAACTTAAACTTGGACTCTGGAATAGGTTTGTCTGCTCTGAAGAGGGGGAAGGCTCTTTTTGATGAATAGAGTGTTGTTTGTAAGAGACTGGGTTCCTTTGCTGAGATATACTACCAATCTATCCATAGAGTTACCTTTTTTTTTTTTCTCCCTCCATTCCACTCCTCCCTTATCCTGGCCCTCTTGGCCTCTCTCACCCATCTTTCTACTCTTTTTTTTAACCAGTTCCCGACCGGCTCCTGTACTTTTACGTCGGCAGAATGGCACAGCTGCGCAAAGTAACGTACCCGTAATTTTGCGCAAACTAATCAATAAACGCTTATTGCAATTTTTTTTTACCAAAAATATGTAGAAGAATATGTATCGGCCTAAACTGAGGGGAAAAAAAAAAAAAATGTTTTTTTATATATTTTTTGGGGATAATTATTATAGCAAAATGTAAAATACATTTTCTTCAAAATTGTCGCTCTTATTTTGTTTATGGTGCCAAAAAAAAAAAAAAAAAAAAAAAAAAATTCCGCAGAGATGATCAAATACCACCAAAAGAAAGCTCTATTTGTGGGGAAAAAAGGACGTCAATTTTATTTCGGAGCCACGTCGCACAACCACGCAATTGTCAATTAAAATGACGCAGTGCCGAATCGCAAAAACCGATCTGGTCAGGAAGGGGGGTAAATCCTTTCGGGGCTGAAGTGGTTAAAGAAGTTAGGTCCCTGTTTCTTAGGGTATCCAGTGCTATGATAATTCCCAGTCCTATATGAACATGTGGCATTGGGCATTGTTTATTACATCATATGTACAATATAAAATGTTTAATTATTGGTGTCTTTATTCTTCCTATTGCTTGGTTGTACTTTACTGGAATTTACTTGTTTGCTACATTTACTGGAATAACGCAGTTTCTTTTTATGGTCATGTTGACATGGAACGAACTTTCAGTTGAAATATTTGAAAAAAATAAAAATAAATATATACTTCTTTAAAATTCTGTTCGACTACCACGATACCCATTATGAAGCAACCACTCTTAAAAGAACTCTGACACTTCTTGCAGACCAGGGGCCTGAGGATTCCTGCAGATCTGTGAATCCCAGCAATCAACTTCATCTCAATTTCAGCGCATTCCTGGACCGCTAAAGCCAAAACTCAGCCCAAAGAGCAATGCACCCAGACACAGAGGTCTCAAGCCTTCAGCTTCTAGGTGGCTGGATGACTACCCACCTCTACCACGGTGGACTATTTTTCTTAACGGCCCATTTCTGGCGATTTTTAAAACGCACCTTTGTTGTGCCCATTTGGCTGTGGGCTGGGAACACCAGTATCCTTTGTCTGGTGTCTGTACTGCAAGGAACCAAGTAAATCACATTCTGCCTTCCTGAGGTGCCATGCATTATTACTGGTGGAACTCTCCAGTCGCAGAGTGCCTACTATAACAATGGTTCCTTCCTGCACCCAGGAGCATTACCTTAATTTTCCGTTGCATTATATATATTGTTTGTGACTACATGATCTCTTAAGGTTTTATTACTTCTAGTCCCTTTGGCAGAGAAATCAATCAGCATTCTGTTTTTTTTTTTGTTAAAGCTTAATTGAACAAGCTGATTGGTTACCACGAACAGCTGCACCAGATGTTGCACTCTCCAGTTTTAGTAAAATCAACCCCATAGTGTGTTGTCTGATTTTATTCAATAATTCCTTACATGCCACTACCCCAAAGCAGTTTGCTTTTTTTTTCTGTTCCTCCAGTACAGGGGGGGGGGGGGGGGGTCTCCTCCTAGCCCCTTTTGAGTCCATACATTTAAGTGTGGGGACTTGTACCCATAATAAGGTTGTTGGAAATTACTCACTGCCCCACAGATCCAGTCTCAAAGCCAAATCCGTTATACTAGGTTTAAGGCCTGATTCACACTTGTGCAGGTTGCAGTTTGCATATTGCAGGTGCATTTGGCGTTTTTTCAATACACATCTTTAAACTATTGAAGTCTATGAAACCAAAAACCAGAAAAGAAAACTCCTGGCTCTTTCCATAAAATGCACAGATGTGAACTACATCCATAGGAAACCATGTTAAATGGACTGTAGTATGTTTCTGCAGAACTGAAGAGGCACTAAAAAGATGCATAGGTGTGAACCAGGCCTGAGAATAGATTTGGACCCCTCGTACCCTCCTCAACCTAAAGCCCTTCTTTACCCTTTCCCTCGGCCCTCTCCCCCCTCCCATCCTAACCCCTGCCCCGTCCTGACTTAACCCAAACCTCCCCTTTCCTTTCTACCCCACTGCCATATTGACACATAATGTGTTGCACTATTTTATTTTATTGATGTCACAGATTTGCGTACCCTGGTGATCTTACTAGTGGTGCACCAAAATTTCGGCCACCGAAAATTAAAATCGCCCGAAAATGTTTCAGTATCGGCCGAAAGAAAAAAAAAAAAAAAAAAAGGGAAGCCAGAAAGGGGGCGGGGTCTGCCCATTGCAAATGGTGTCATCCTGGCACGCCCCAGTCCTCCCCTGCCTCCTTGTGTCACGGAGCTGAACTGCATGGACTGCAGTAACAATGTCCTGCCTCCTGTGATAGACAGCACACTGATCCAGTGGCGGGACACTGAATCAGTGTGACGTGATCACAGGAGGCGGGACATTGTTACTGAAGCCCTGGCAATTTAAATCCAGCTCCGTGACACATGGAGATCGCCGCTCTGATCCGGGCACACTGCACATGCAGGCTGCATCCAGAGACACTGGTGAGGCTGCATCTGATCTTTTGTATCATGTCTGCAGTCTCTGACCATCTCCTCTATCATGTCTGCTAGAGGTGCACCAAATGGAAATTTTGCTAATACCATTTAGCAGTGTGTTTAAGAGACTGGAGGACATGGCACACGAGATGGTTAGAGACTGGAGGACATGGCACACGAGATGGTTAGAGACTGGAGGACATGGCACACGAGATGGTTAGAGACTGGAGGACATGGCACACGAGATGGTTAGAGACTGGAGGACATGGCACACGAGATGGTTAGAGACTGGAGGACATGGCACACGAGATGGTTAGAGACTGGAGGACATGGCACACGAGATGGCTAGAGACTGGAGGACATGGCACACGAGATGGCTAGAGACTGGAGGACATGGCACACGAGATGGTTAGAGACTGAGGACATGATACAAGAGATAATAAAAAACCCAAGGGTTAAACGCTGCGCTAAAAAAAAATAAAATGAATAGTAAAGTGTAAAAGCCGCCAGCAAAGTCCAATACTAAACTCAAATAAATCAAAAAAAAAAATAAAAATGCAGCGCTAAAACAATAATATGAAATGAACAAAACTCAAAGAAATTATATAATATATATATATATATATATATATATATATATATATATATATATATATATATATATATATATATATATATATATATATATATATTTTTTTTTTTTTGAAAAGTACGCACATCAAAAAAGACTAAAAAGTGATATCAATAAATAAAATAATGGTGAAAACAAGTCTCACATAGAAAACTAAAGCAGGTATCTCAATACGTGAAAAAACCTTTGAAGACACTAGAGATGTGCAAAATTAAAAATTATAAAATAAGGATGTGTATAATAAAAGGTGTTAAACACAAAAATGGAAAATGAATCCCTAATAAATGTGCAAATAAAAGTCCCGGTAGCAATTAGTGCAAAAATTCAAAAACTGAAAGTCTATATACACTGTGAATTGAAAATCCAAAGGGAATGTGAATTGAAAGCCAAGAAAGTGTGGTAAAAGGCGAGTCCAACGTCCAGAGTAATTCACACCCAAGTGAGATAAGAGGCTCCTTACCAGCTAGAGATGGCCACCATAACAGTAGTCTCACCAGGCATTTGGGAAATTATCAGGTCTCCCACAAACCTATGCCGACATCCACATTTGAAATCGTGGTACTCTCCTCTCCTATCACCATAGCCATATGGTGATAGAAGGAGAGGATAGTACCACGCCAATGGCAACAAAATTGGCAGTAGGTTGGCTAAAATCTTCCACACCCAGACAGTCCACTATTTCTCTGAAGACAAGGTTTCAGATCCACACTTTTAATCCAGTAAAAATACTACAGTGAAACTTTTTTTTTTTTTTTTTTAAGTAGCTTTATTTAGCACAGAAAGACAAATCGTCCGCCCACAAAAACCTTGTCCATGCAGGGCTGAAGTCCATGACTGCTCCAGGGGTCGCAATAGCCAGGCCACCAGCAGCTTAGCTCTTTGAACCTCCAAATTCAGTGTCCCTAATGAGGACTTGGCAATCTATAGAATACTGAAAACTAGTTCTCTCTTCATCAAACAGACTAGCCCGAACCCCTCACCCTGCATGGGCAATAACTGCTGAGTACTCAACAATTACTTCAAACCATCTCCCTTAAGAAAAAAGGGACCACAACACAAATAGTGGGGAAATACACCTGCCATCCAGGACCCATCTTTGGCACCCTGTACAACCCATACTCAGGGTGTAACATGTTGTTCAGCAGGCCCTGAACCCCCATTCTCCCCTGCAGCAGCTGTGACTTTTGCACAGCTGTATGGGGCTCCAAAAGCACAACTGCACCATTCACAGATCAGTGGAGAAGTCATGTCTGCCACTGCACAGATGGACTAGTATTTCTCAACGTAACACAAAAGCGATAATCGCCACACTCCTAGTCCAATCACACTTCCTCCAGCTCTCCAACTGAAAGCCCCTACAGAGTAACAGATAAAAATATGAGCATTGTTTTCCTTGAGAGCCGGTTCACACTGCTGCAATGCGGAAACCCTGCGAATCCACTGCGAGTTCCTGTATCGCATGTTTACTGGCGGCAATTCACACTGCCCTATGCAAATTGCTGGGAGTGTCAGGTAAAAGTTAATGACACCACCCCCCCCCACCCCCCCAAATCAGTTCGCATATTGCAGTGCGACTTGCAAACTCAGAAAGAAAAAAGAAAACCTGCGCTACAGAGCAAAAAAAGATGCAAGACTGCAGCTGCACTAAAAAAAAAAAAAAAAAAAAAAAAAAACACCAATATCTGTGTAATAAACTGTAATAAATAAAGTGCGCTTGCAATCAAAGATTTGTGTGTTACTTATAAGTGAATATAAATAATAATTAATGAATCAAATATCTTGAAAATAAAATAAAATACTGAGTGAATCAATAGTGAATAAAGTGCTCAATGTATAGTAAGACATGTGAATAAAAAATTAAACATGATCAGGAATCAAAACATATTATAATGATGAGCGAAGTCCATTCAAGAAAAAAACTCAGTAGAAGAGCATCAGTCCCATGAAGGCAAGGTTACAAATCCACAATTCACCAAAGACAACCAAAATAGGTGTTAGAAGATATAAAGATGTATCCCATGGAAACAGTGAATCCGGAGGACATTAAGGATGGACCCTTACCAGGAGTGGTGGTCCTCCCTGTTAGCGAGGTCTTGTGTGCATGCAGATACAGCCCTCTGCGGGGAAAGCTGAATGGTGGCGTCCGACTCGGCTGATGAATGGAGGGTTCCGAAACGAGATTAGTCCAACCCGTCTGCCTGGAGGGGGACACCCACATTTGTTGCTGTGTTGGGTAATGTCAGGGTGCCTACTGACATTACCCAACACAGCAACAAAAGTGGGTGTCCGCCTTCAGGCAGACGGGTTGGACTAGTCTCGTTTGGGAACCCTCCATTCATCAGCCGAGTCGGACGCCACCATTCAGCTGTCCCCGCAGAGGGCTGTATCTGCATGCACACAAGACCTCGCTAACAGGGAGGACCACCACTCCTGGTAAGGGTCCATCCTTAGTGTCCTCCGGATTCACTGTCTCCATGGGATACATCTTTACATCTTCTTCTTCCACCTATTTTGGTTGTCTTTGGTGAATTGTGGATTTGTAACCTTGCCTTCATGGGACTGATGCACTTCTGAGTTTTTTTTCTTGAATGGACTTCACTCAATATAGGTTTTGATTCCTGATCATGTTTATTTTTTTATTCACGTCTTACTATACATTGAGCACTTTATTCACTATTGATTCACTCAGTATTTTATTTTCAAGATATTTAATTCGATTCATTAATTATTTATTATTTATATTCACTTATAAGTAACACACAAATCTTTGATTGCAAGCGCACTTTATTTGCAAACTCAGACAGGAATCGGATCGCAAGGGTGTGAACACCCATGCGAACCGATTCTGCTGCAGATAAAAAAAAAAAGGGGGTCCTGTGCGAGTTTGATGCGAATTGAGCCATACGATCTTCATGGCTGAAATCGCATTACACAGATCACATGCGATTTTCACTGCAGTGTGGTGCGAATCACATCCGATCTGACATTGCACCAGTGCGAACCGGCCCTAAAAGGTGAACTTAGCCCATAAAATACAAGGCACAGTGGTATTAAGGCATGTGCTCTCACTCATCTTTAGCTTACACATTCCTCATTTAGCACAAGGAAGTTGATTTCAGCATGAATGAAATGGAGGCATGCTGCTACACAAAAAAAAAATAAGAGAAGGGGGAAGGAGGATTGCCTTTTAGATCATTTCTGAACAAAACGTATTTTAAAAAGGTTTTTAAAAATCTGAGCCATCTTCACAAGGCATTTCATACCTTGTTCAACAAAATAAAGAAAATTTGGGATACAAAAACAGAACTGATTGTTGCCACTACTTAAAAAAAAAAAAAAAAAAAATTTAGGAGCACCTTATACACTAGCAAAAAAGTGCCATTTTAAATGTCATGAAGAGCTTTGGCGGGAAATAAATAAATTAAAAAAAAAGAAAAAAAAACAAAAAACAACAAAAACACACTCACCTAGATGGCTGCAGTTGATCACTCAGTTTTCTGGTTCACACAGAGCGGTGATAGTCAAGCCACGATCAGAGTATGGCCACACCTCCATCTATATAGAGCAGAAACAAGCCCAGGCTCTTTTGTCAGACCCCTGACCCACTTCAACTCACCCGTTGAAACCCACAATAAATACCTTGTCCAATGTATAAAGGAGCATGTAAACTTGTCCCCGGGATCCAGAGCTCAAACATGTGCAGCCAATCACCAGTTCCAAACACTGTCACAGAACAATGGAGAGGTTAACCCTGAGTAAACTATGTCACCATCTGACATGAAGCTTACACAGGGATTGGACTTGGGGATACAACTGAGAATCTAAGAAAGATTTGGGGGGGTGCTCTTACAAAAAAATAAAAATGATTAGGCAGACAGAGGCAAATTAACTAAAAATGGTGTAGCTGTGCACAGTAACCGATCAGCTTCTAGGTTTTAGGCCCCTTTCACACAGGTGTTCAGTATGTCTTTTTTCCTCCTTCCGTTGATGAAAAAAAAAAGACACCAATGCATTTCTATGGGCAAGTGAATGATCAACTGTTGATGACATCTGCTGACGTCAGCCTCAATTAACATGCGCGTATGTGTGTGTGATTGATAGAGATATAGATATAGATATAGATATAGATATAGATATAGATATAGATATATATATATAACAATCAGTGACTCAGGAATTCCCCACTGACAGCGAATGGGGGGCAGTGTGTAGACAGAGGATCTCACTTGTCAGCAGGGGGGAGTGTGTAGACCAGCTCCCAATTCCAGTCCTCAAGGCGCACCAACAGGTCATGTTTTTCCTCAGATGAAGCAGCTGTGGTTATTACTAAGGCAGTGAAACTGATCAAATCACCTGTGCAAAATAATAGTAAGCCTGAAAACATGACCCGTTGAGGCATTGAGGACTGGAATTGAGAAACACTGGTGTAGACAGAGGACCGGTCACTTGCCGGCACCAAGTTACATTGTCAGTTCTCCCCACCGCTAAAGAAAAAAGGGGGGGGGGGGCATTCCATGACATCCTGGATCTGTCATTTGCTGGCTCCAAATCAGCCCAGGGAGAAGCAGAGCTGTCATTCAGTCCCGCTGCTACAGTAGACAAAGGGGCGGGGTTCAACCGACTAGTGTAAACCTACCACCAGTACTGAGAAGCCTCACTAGAGAAGAGGAATCTGAAGGACTAGACAGCAACAGCTATGATCAACCATGCCAGTAATAACATCCAATCATTTCTACAAATTGTAAAGTACAGGTTCTGTCAGATAAACCATCTAGGAAAACACGCAGATGTTGGCAGAGTATTAATAGAATATTAATCACAATTACTTTTTGTGACAATCAGGGCAGTATAGGATTACCATGTGATAAAATATCCCTGCTGCATCCAATAAATATTTATTGCATAAAATGTCTTTCTGCCGAAAACAAAAAATGCTGAATCATGCGTTTGTTTACTAGAGCAATGGAGGAGAAAAGGACAATGAAGGATTTTCAGGGCTTAAGAGTATGCTTACCCAGGATATACATCCATCAAAGGTGTGTGGTAACTGAAAATGATTTTTTGTGGGCATGGGTGAAGTTCCTCTGTCACTTGGCCAGAGTGCACAAAGAAGCATAATCTCTGTGCCCAGGAGTCACAGGCGTTTAAATATAGCCATGGCCAACAGACCATACAAAATCATTGACAGGCTGCAGCTCTACGCATTTACCTGCACATCTGAGCAGTTACACCAGAGTAAGGGCTCGTTTACACTTGCTTCAAACACGCTTTTTTTAAGGCTCCCTGAAGGGCAGTCAAAGCCCTGGTCACTAAATAAAATGGATACCCCACAGTCCTGTTTACACCTTGAGTTTGCTTCACTTCAAAAAATGTATCCCAGATCACTTTGGTGGTTCAAAGCCTCCAAATAAGTCTATGACAAAGCTCGCTTGAAGCACCTGAAGCTTTTGAGAGGCATTAATTCAGCTTTAGATGCACTTTGTTTTGGAGAAATTGCAGGTATGATATAAAAACACACAGGGCTTCAAAAAAAAGCATCAAAAACGCATATTGAATCAGTAGGCGCTTTAAAGTGTGTTGAAGTGAAAGCAAGTGTAAATGAGCCCTAGAGAGACAGATAAGCAGTGCTGGAAGCAGACAATTTGCGTCCAGGGCCAGTCATCTGCTGCTGTACATACAGTGGCGTCTGTCAGCCTATCGCTGATTTTTACAGGCTGAGCATGAACACATGTAACTCCTAGGCACAGAGATAATACCCTTTTTATGTTGCCTGTGCCTCTGCAGCTGTGTGAGGCCTTTAATTTCTGACTAGACATAGACACATCAAAGTCACTTCATTAGAAGAAAGAACATCCCTGCACATGACTTTATATCATATTAGAGACAATGAAAAGTGGAACTTAAGAAACCAAAATACTCACCTAAGCTCCAAAAGATCCAATGCCCACGGGGCCCATTGACACAATCTTCCCCCCCGGGTTCTTACAGGTGTAGCTCTTCAGCCGTTTTGATTGGCTGGCATGAGATGACATCACTATCGCACCTACACAGGAGTGCACTCTGTGGAGGAATGTAAACTGAGCTGTGCATGCTTGACGTACGTTCTGCAGGGTTTGTGAACAGGAAAGTATTTTATTTTAGAAGAGATATTGAAGGTTTCTTTGGCAATAAAAATGCCTGCCTGTTCGCAATTTTCCATTTTTTGCTCTTACATCCACTTTAAAGTGGTTGTAAGCCCTGTTACACCAATTTTACCTACAGGAGATAAGACTAGAACAAGGCTTCTCTAAGTACCTTGAATATCTACTAAGCTTGCAGTTTAGGAGATATTCAGCATATGCTTTTTTTCCGACGTCATCTGCTCAGTGAAGAAACGGGCCGCTGGTGATGTTTCTTCAGTAGCTGTGCTGTGACTGGCAGCTCTGGTGTGCATGCGTGGGAGTGGCGTAATCACGGCTCTGGCCAATCACAACGCCGGAGCCGCGAACTCAGAAGTTACTCCAGTGGAAGATGTCTGGCTGTACTCAGGCCAACGCCAATTCAGGGCATCGTTCTAAGGTAAGTATTTTAGAACAAGCTAGTATGTGATACATACTAACCCATTATGGCCTTTGTTTTGCAAGGTTTGTTCCACTGTATGAGTAATGCTACATACAGTTTATACTGAGATCCTACCTTTAAACTGGTGCAAATGGCAATGGCAGGAATTTGCTGATTTTACCACCTGTGAGCGGATAGCTGTGGCCACCAAGCCCATACACATTAATGATAGCGGTTACCTGTGTCGATCACTGCTTAACATAGCGCTTTGTGTGCGTCGAGCATCGATCACCGCAGGTAACAGTGGCTGCTCAGTCACAGATATGTCAGCAGCAGCCACAGCTGTCAGAGCAGACAGGCTTGGCGGCCTCAGCTAGATGTTTTCAGCTGCCACAAAGCTGTAGGAATTACGCCAGCCCAGTTCCAGTCTAATGTTAAAAATACAAAATTATTATTTTGTGCTGTTAAAAAAAAAAAAAAAAAAAAGAAAAAATGCACAGAGCAGAACCCACTAAACATCAGAATATTGGAGGTTAACGTATACACATACAATGAGTGTCTCTGGATGAGTGTATCCAGACAAAAAAAAAAAAATCCACAAACATCAAGTGACAAACATCTGATTTAAAGCAGATTTTTTTTTTTTTTTTTATCAAATTTATTTTTAAAAAAAATGGATCTAAAGACAGTTTTCTATTTAAGATACATTGTTAATTTTGTTTATTCAGCATGAAATGGAGCTTAGTTATGTAGCATGAAGCTGTATAGTCTGCAATATTAACATTTTTGGTAAACTCGCTCAATAAAGCCAAGTTCTGTAACCTGCGATAACATACACTGCATTGATGCATTCACACAATTTCACATTAACCATGAAATAAAACAAAGTTCAGGAAAATTCCTTTATCCCATTGTTTTACAAATCTATGTACACTACAGACTGTATGATTGAATTGGTTCTGATATCGCTGTTTTACTAACCTGACAGCTTATTCTAAATAGGAAACCTTCATTTTGGTTGCAAATATTAAAGATTCTAAACTACCAGCATGAATGAGTCCTTACATTTAAAGAGCACCTGTCATTTTAGATCCATCACACAGCACCTGTTAGCGGGCATCCACTCACCTGCTGCCGCCACATCCCTCACCTTGTTGTGTCACTGCCCCATCACCAGCTGTCCCATTAAAGTGAATGGGACTGTCGATGAGGCAACAGCGGGTCAGAGGAGGAGCCGCTGTGGGACAGACAATTGCTTTTTAAAAATGAGGATTTAGAAATCGAGCCATTTTTACTAGCGATTTAAATCAAATCCACCCTGCCTCTGTCTATTGGTTTTAAATAAATTCGTTTTACACTATGTGTGGCCTATGTTCTCTATGAGCATGGATTCAGCCCGATTTGACATGCTGATAGTTGGAAATGGAAGTTGGTATCCTGCTTTTGCCATTGTCTGGAGGTTTATTAAAGTGTTAGTAAACCCAGGACGCTGTATTCACGATATCTGGTCTCCCACAGTACACACGGAAATGCAGTTATTTTAGTAAATATAAACTGCGAAATACCTTTTCTTATCAGCAGTATATAGCAGTCTTGTGACTTCCATCAGTGTCTGTTTAAAGCTTGAAGTAGAAGGAGTTTTCATTCTCCCCCGAGTGTCCTATGAGGTTGCAGGACCCCTGACCCCGTGTCTGGAAAGTGTTGATCATATGCACTCTCCCAGGGAAAAAAAAAAAAAAAAACACACACACACCCCCCCAAGTGATACATACGAAATTGAGCATGTGCAGAGTGCCCCCATTGCTCTGTTCTATCAGGAGATGGAATAGTGGCAGTGGAAGAAGGGAAGGATTAACCCCTTCCACAGCGAGTATAACAAGCATGCTTTACTGCATACACAGACTGATTTTACTGTTACACTTTAATTACATGCCTGGCTGATCTCTGTGGTGGGAATCTTTCATATTTGGTAAGAGGTTAATCTTATTTGTGGTGAAGGGAACGAGTGTCTTGGTCATCTCTTCAAGATACATTCACGGAGTGGGTGGATAGTGAAGGCTGGGTTCACAATGGTGCGATGCCAGACATCGCATGTGATTTGCACCGCATACCTGTGCACATCACATGCGATGTCTGCAGTGCGAATTCAGCCATACAGTTTGTACGGCTGAAATTGTATTTGTACCAAAATGATGGAGGCCTTTTTTTTTTTTTGTCCGCAATGGAATCGGATAGCATGGGTGTTCAAACCCATGCAATCTGATTCCATGGTTCACCCTGCTTTCTGCAAACAGATCTGGGGGAGTTGTTAACTTTATATTGACACCCTTTGTGGTTCGCAGAGAGCAGTGTTTACTGCCTGTGATTCAGATGCGATAACCCACACAGTTATCCCCAGTAAGGATGAGCTCCGGCGTGTTCGCACACTCCACGTGCAGAGCCCGCTAGGAAGTCGGCACTGCGCTGCGCTAATCACAAGCTGTGAGACATTTCCGGATCTCTGCAGCCACGCATCGGGGAAAATGTCTCACTGCCTGCGATTAGCGCAGCGCCGACTTCCTGGCGGGCTCTGCACGTGGAGTGTGCAAACACGCCGGAGCTCATCCTTAATCACCAGTGTGAATCCAACCTGAATGTTTTCACTTGCTCCTGGACTTTACTGGTCTTCTGTTGCTGCCTGTGGTCTGTATCAGGCATTAGCATGCAAGGGTGGCTCCATGGGGGTCTATGTGGGGCAAAGGAGCCACTCCATAAGAAGAGGAAGCCTGCCGCAGGGAATCTTTATACTGGCTCACTGAAGAATAAGGTAAGTCACTGGAATTGATATTAAAATGTTCAGGTTTGATAAAACTTTAGGATTTCATGAAAAATAGTAAATATAGGAAACTGCCTGCACTGGAAAGGAATCCATTCCACCAAAGGACTGTCAGACATGGAGTAGTTTCAGTTAGAAACCAACGTCCCATAGGAGAACGGTTATAACGCCTAGGACTCCCCCAACCCTCACCATTCATTCTAACCCTGTGTTCACTAGGTTTGTACATACGAAGAGCTGTCAGCAAAACATACAACAGCTGTCCACCGTCTCCCCCCTGAGTACAGGGCCTGAGGTGCCCACCACCATACAATATCACACAGTTCTCCACACCTGCCTGCAGCTTCACCCTCTCCAGCGGCCTCCACTCACACCATTCTCTACGCCGCACCGGAGACACCCGAAAGTACTTACCGTACCCAACCCCCGACCCCAGTGGAGCGGACGCCGCCTCTCCCGGGGCAGGGAGCCTACGGACCCCCGACACTCCGCTCCCCCTGACAGGCGCTGACGCCACCACCGGTCTCACAGCGGTGCTGCTACGCAACCCACCGCTAAGCCACGCCCTCCATTCCCTGACCGACTGGCCGTCTCAGCCAATCTCGGAAGCGAGCTGTCCTAAGAGCGCGTGGCCTCTGCGCTCCGACAGCCAATGATAGAAGAGAGGGGGCGGAGCTAAAGAAGAGGGCGGGAGATTAAGGCTGGATGTTTCCTGGGGATAGGAAAACCTTTAAAGTACAAGTTCACCAAACCCCTCCTCCTCCATAGCCCCCTCAGCTAATGTGAGCTGAACCCCTCCACACTCACGAACTCACCCACCTCTCCGTGACGGCGGGGACCTCCTCCGGTGTTTACATCTTCGGTGCAGAACCTCCGGCGCTGGCTGCCCCCTCCTTGGAGTACAGCCCCATTCAATTCTATGGGGAGTTACTGCGCAGGCGCGGCTCGTGCCGGAGATTTCTGTACTGAGGATGTTAAGAACGGAGGAGGCCGCTGCAGTGACGGAGAGGTAGATACACTCCGGAGTGGGGGGCTCTGCTCTACATTAGGTCTCAGGATTAGGAAGGAGGGCTGGGGGGAGTTTTATGCCAAAAGTGAGGTTGTCCTTTAACTCATTCTTCAGCTGTTGACGCAACGAGGCTGCCCGTCCAATCAGGAGGGAGTTGCCAGTCAATGTTTCCTGACGTCACGGGCCTCGATACAGCCAGCAATTACGGCATTCAGTACATGTAGCCGCCATTTTGGCTATTTGTAGTGTTCAGGGGGGGTTGTAGGACTTCCCAGGAGGTGATTATTTCACTTCAGAAGTCAGCAGACCATTACTGTCCATAATGACAGGCAAAGCCAGGTCACTTCATGCTGAAAAGAATCCAGGCACAAGGAAGTCTTGTATTCCTCATATACCATGGAATTGCATGGTGATAATGGTGTGGTTTCAGTCACCATGGGATCTGCATACTCCGTATGTACCGCCCCATTGAGGATACAGTCACCTGAGCATAGCCATGCGTTCCTATTTTAGCGTGACAACCCATCGACTTGACTGGACCTCCCCTTGTGTGAAAAATGTGTCAAGAGAAGAGCACATGTACCAAATTTTATCCCACGAGCCATGCATATTTGGCGATATGCGTTTTAGCACGCGTCAAACATCCAAAAGTGCACCCAGGTGTGAACGCAGCCTTAAAGTGAAACTTTACCCATAACAACTTGATAAAAAATAATATTCTTTAGCAAGGAGCATTCATTCCACATTAATAGTTATGCTACCAAAATTAGTGTGTGTAAATTGCCTCCAGCATTATTCTTATTTCTTCTTGCTGGAGGCGGCCATTTTGCTGAAGCCCAGAGCTACTGAGCAGCGGTAAAACATAAAGTGGAACTAAACCCATCAATTTAAAGTGTTTGTTACCCTAGAATAGGGGTCTCAAACTGGCTGCCCTCCAGCTGTTGCAAAACTACAAGTCCCATCATGCCTCTGCTTGTGGCAGTCATGTTGTAACTGTCAGCCTTGCAATGCCTCATGGGACTTGTAGTTTTGCAACAGCTGGAGGGCCGCCAGTTTGAGACCCCTGCCCTAGAAAATAAAAAATGGATCTTGTCCCTTTAAAGCATGTTATACAGCACAGTGCTTGTACTGTGTAATTTGGCCGCCTGAAATACCTGGCTGACCCTGCCAGTTTCTACACTCCCCTCTGTAAATTGACCACGGTTTATCATGACTGCTGAGCCCTGACACTGTAGTCAGTTTACGTGCCTCCGTCATCCGCTCTCTCCTGTCTGTTCTCCCCCATCCCTTCCCTACCCGTCAGCTCGTGACAGTGCCCCTCCTGCTGCTGAAAAGTGCTCAGGGGGGGGCTTATAAAGGCAAGCGAAGGGCTGCATCCGACATTTGGGCTGCAGTTTGGAGACCACTGGACTAAAAAAAAAGGTCCAGTCTTATTCACCAGCAGACTCTGAGGTGCTTAATATTCCTGGGTCTATGGGAGATCTTCCCATATAATTATCAGATGACGTGGCTCTTTTTTTCCCAAGAGGAGCATGGGGTGTCACTGGCTGGTTTTCAGTTGCCATTTATATCACAGAACCAAGAAACTTCCCTTTTTAATCAGTGCTGTGCGTTCTGCTTTAAATTTACAGACTTTTACTATGACTTCACCTGAACATGCCTCAATCCCTTTTTATCCCATCTCATAAAACATGTATTTCCAAATGTATACCCCTTTCCAGAAGATTTTTTCAAACATTATCTACTCCTGCCAAGCTTGATTCTTTGGTGGCTTAACAAGGCATCCCTATCTAAGATCTCCGTCTTTTAAAGACCCTGGTGACAAAAAGTTGGAAGCACTTTCTCAATCCATCTATTCCTTAGTGGGATGGGTGGCTTCTGGTCTTGATCAACAGATCACCAGTTTAATAATTGTGTGGGTCAGATGATCGTTGCTTCACATTTTATGTGTAATGCAGTGCTAGATGCTTGGCAAGTTTTTTTCTCGGGTATACCTTTGTTTGGTTCGGATTCGCACAGCAATTTGGCTTAAGTGCTGGTCAGTGGAGTGACAGTGTAAGAAGGGATTGTTACAACTGCCCTTCATGGGAGATCATGTTTTTTAGAACTTCACTGAATGAAATGATTAAAATAGAGGTAAAAGTACTCACTTACCCTCAAATGGGAGAGACAGGAACAGGAGAAAAAAAGGAGACAGCTGCGTCACCACCATCACCGAAATCAGTGCTTAAAGCACCAACCAGAAAGCCAAACAAACCACGCCTCCTCTTCACATCTGACCTTGGGGTAAAAAACTCCATTGACAGGGCACCTGGGCAGCAAACAGCAGGGTTAATAGTGATGGTAAACAACAAAGGAGAGATACAAGTTGAGACTCACCTAGCAGACCAAACACTGGAATCACAACATAGAGGCAATAGACAGAACAAGGAAACTAAAGATGAGTCCTCTGCAATACCAACCAGTCATTTAGACCATGCAATGCTAGCCCCAGCACTAAGGGCATTCCCATCAACTGTCATCCAGAAAACATGGCATCCAATCTGTCTTTGAAGGCCCAATATGGTTTTTCCCTGTTTGTTTACATTTTGAGTGAAAAAGAACTTGTCTTTGTTGCCCGTTTCTTCTTCCGCTGCGTTTCATTTCATCTGCGATCTTATTCATTCAAAATCTTTTGTGCAAACACCATACTAATCACTAGATAATTGTTCAATCTGTTATCTGATGGGAACAATTTTTTCTCATGTTCCTTCAGAAACTTTTGTATGAACAGTCGTGATTGGATATCGGAAGTTGTGTGTACTAACGGTTAGGTTATCAAACAATTGTTCTTATCCATCGTTATGGTTATTTTCGTTCAATTTTCTCATTGTGTAGACACATGACATCAATGCATTCATTTATGGACCTAGATGTTCATTAGAAAAAATGTTTGTAGTCTTCTCTGCTGCTCCATGTGACACTCCTGCATGCCACATGGGTGGCTCAAGGATGGTTATTTCTTTGCATTGCTCCCTTGTTTATCCTTGCTGTCTAGGTGAATATGTGGGCGGAGCTCTAACGATCACATGATTGATTAAAAAACAATCTAAAGTAAATAATATTATGTGAAACAAACCCATGGAAGTAATGCTTGTTTTCATGTGTTTGGCTTCTCATGTTTTTTACATTTAGATTTTTTTAACCACCTCAATAAAGTACACTTTAACCCCCTTCCTGCCCAGGCCAATTTTTTAGCTTTAGCATTTATTTTGAGACAAATAGAGCTTTCTTATGGTGGTATTTATTCACCACTGGGTTATTTTTTTATTCCTATATAAACAAAAAATACAGAAAACTTTGAGTAAAAAGTTTTTATTCGTTTTTGTTATAAAATGTTGCAAATAAATCTTTCAGCGTTGTTCCATTTTCCACCACTTCAGTTGTGGAATCCCAGACACTTGGTGGTGGCACACCACCTAAGGCACCATGCTTTATATCTGGTGGGACTGGTAACCTATCCATGCTTTCTGGGTGTGAATCCTTACTCTTTATTGCAAGCTTATGGCTACTCCAAACCCATTCTCTTCCATATCAGCACGCCTCTCCTTGATTCCTGGACCCCTTAATTCCACAAAAAAAGATGTCCTTGGGCACTTTCTAGCCGCAGCCAGAATGGTCGTACAACCTTATTGGAAAACAAACTCTATACCTCCTATTGTGGCATGGGCAACTGAACTTGATTTCATCAGAGACCTGGGACATTTGCTGTCACAGTAAAATGGAAGTGAAGAACAGTTCAGTAAAACTTGGACCTCACTCTTTTTTTTCTTCCTGACTTCTAGCTTCCCTTGCTACTAGTCACACATCTTATAGGCTCGCATATTTTCTCTTTACTACTATACAAACCTGCTAATCAAATTATGTCGATTGTCACTATGTTACCCGGAGAAGGTAGAATTCAACAAATTTAGTTGGGTTGTTGTCTTCCCTGCCCCTATCTAGATGATCCAAGACAGTAATGCTTCTTCTTCAGTGCATTTCGCTTGTCATTACTGGAATCTTAAGTTTTTATACGGATTTTCGATGTATATAGTTTACCATTTTGAATGACCTGAACCTTACACTCTTTGTACTTGTTCTATTCTTTGTATCTGTACTCTCTATTCATAAAAAAAACTTAAAGGATATGTGAACGTTTGTGTTTAAAAAAAAAAAACAAACGTCTGCAGCCAGTGACGTTACCCACGCAAGTGCCCTGAAGGAACAGCATACCTGTGCTGTTCCTTCAGAGCTGTGTGCAGCGGCCACGACTCCCACACGTGTGTGCGAGAGTGACATCATTGCGGCTCGGCCAATAAGACAGCCGGAGTCCCCGAACCTAGAAGGAACACCAGGTGAAGATGGAAGCCTCTTGAGCTGTGACAGCTAGCAGGCTTTGTTTTAAGGTAAGTCTTTCATAATGTGCTAGTATGCGGTGCTTACTAGCACATTATGATATTGCCTTGCAGGTGGAATTTATTTTTTATTAAAGACTTTACTACCACGTTAATTAACAGGATTTTTGTCATACCTGCCTAAAAAAATCTATAACACCTAATTAAAAGATGGAAAATTGGAGTACAAAAGGCAGTCTGTCTGAAATTCATAGCAATATTGGTGTGTAAGTACCATTGCTAATAACTTGTTTTATTTTAATGAGGCTGGTGTGCTGAACCATTGATCTTACTAACAACTATAATAAACAAAAAAGTTCCACACAAATCTCTATAACCTGCATCAGTATTGTGTGATTCTACACTCTGCTAAATAATGGGGATGATGAACATATATAAAGTTATTACATTACGTAATTCATGATATTAATGTTAACAGTCATAAAGCCACACAGGTACATTATTATGGAATATGACATTGTGGACACTCCTATTGTGCTGATTGTGCTACATCAATGTGCATGAATAACTGTTGAATTATATTTTTTTACAGTGATTAAAGCGTCAGCTTTACAGGAGGGCAATTATGACTACTGAAACCTTTGTAAAAGATGTGAAGCCTGGACTCAAAAACCTGAATGTAATTTTTATTGTTCTTGAAACAGGTATGTAAAATTTCAAGGTAGTTTTATCTTTATGGTCTTGAAAGAATATTTATAGTATGACAGGCTCAATCCATAAATCTAATATACAGTACTAGGATAAAGATCATTGTTTTAAAAAAAGTGACAGTCCAAAAAGCTGAGTCCGGAGAGATTTAACCACTTCAATACCCAGCTATAGTCAAATGACGTCCTCTACTTTGTGGGTTGATATCTGAATGATGCCTGCAGCTAGATGCATCATTCAGATATCATTCTTTGCAGCTGGTGATTCTGTGCACGATAAGAACAATCATTGCCGCTTGATCATTCTTATAGGCGACGGGAGGGGACTTCCCCTCCCCCCCCGCCAACATCCGGTGCTTCTCCGGGCTCTCCCGTGCCATCGGGGGCCTGGAGAAAGAATCGGCTGGCGCCGGATGAAGACGATAGAGATGACTGGTGACCAGATGGTCACCAGTCATCTCTATGACCGTCAGAGGCCCGGGCGCGACATTATGACGTCACGCCTGGGTACCCGGAAATAAATGAAGCCCCGATCGCGGCTGTCAGCATGAGATCGGTGAATTTTTTTTTTCCCGATCTCATGCTTTCCAGCCTGGAGGAGAGATGTGGGGTCTTATTGACCCCATATCTCTCCATAAAGAGGACCTGTCACATAGATTCCTATTACAAGGGATGTTTACAAATGTAAAAATGTTAAAAAAAGTGTAAAAATAAAAAAAATAAGTAAAATAAAATAAAAGTAAAACGCCCCTGTCCCCGTTAGCTCGCGCTCAGAAGCGAACGCACACGTAAGTCCCGCCCACATATGTAAACGCCGCTCAAACCACACATGTGAGGTATCGCCGCGTGCGTTAGAGCATGTGCAACAATTCTAGCACTAGACCTCCTCTGTAACGCTAAACTGGTAACCTGTACAAAATTTTAAGGCGTCGCCTATGGAGATTTTTAAGTAATGAAGTTTGCCGCCATTCCATGATTGTGTGCAATTTTAAAGCGTGACATGTTAGGCATCTATTTACTCAGCGTAACATCATCTTTCACATTATACAAAAAATTGGGCTAACTTTACTGCTTTGTTATTTTTTTAATTCATGAAGGCATTGAAAAATTATTTGCGCAAATACCGTGTGAGATAAAAAGTTGCAATGACTGCCATTTTATTCCCTAGGGTGTCTGCTAAAAAAAATATATATATATAATGTTTGGGGGTTCTGAGTAATTCTCTAGGAAAAAAAATGATGAGTTTTACATGAAGGAGAGAAGTGCTAGAATAGGCCCGGTATTGAAGTGGTTAAAAATTACAGTCGCATGCATGGCTGAAAAATAAAATCCGTATCCTTATGCAAAAATTCATGATTTCAAACGTTAAACTTTTAATTTCTTGGGTGTATTATCTTACTTTAGTGAACTCACCAGATTGTTAGCTATCTTGCGGGATCTAAAGCCAATATTTGCCATTGTTCATTGCTCACAATAGTTATATTCCCAACCAAGACTTTAATTTAAATAAACAGAAGTGACTATAGCATTCTTAGCTTCAATTATTATATTGTATTAAAGGGAATACATCCTTCTATGCTGTATTTTTTTTTCATTCAGTTTAGAGAAATCGTATTTTGTTTTTCTTTTAAAATATTTAAAGTGTATGGGCAAAATCAAACATTACATTTTATTTTTGTCAATTAACTGTCAAGTTATATTGCTACCAACAGCAGGATTGGAAACTGGGAAAGAAAAAAATTGTAGGCCAGCACGGAAAAACCCATTTTGATAGTGTCCTAGCACTTTTCTCAGCTCTTCTAGGAAAAGTCTCTGTAATTTTTTGCTAGTATATTTTCTCTCGAATAAATCAAGATTTTTTGTACGTAGATTTTGAACTGGTCTCTACATGACAACTTTCTGGATTGGTGTTTGTAAAGCTTAGGTTTGGAGTGTCATACCCAGACCCCGTTGGACTGGACATTACAAGGCTAGTCTGGAAGTAACCTTCGGGCACTGGGTTCAACACAAAGCGCCTTCCAGACCTTGTTCTGGTAATTCGTTAGCCGGGGAGGGCTTTCCAGATCCGCAGCGGCTGGTAATACCTCAGCACTTACCCTATATCTGAAAACTCACTTTGTGAGTAGTCTAGTTGGGCTGAGTCTGGCATCCACCTCATTGTTTGGACCACTGAGCACTTTCAAATTTTCCACTTTCTGTTGGTTTTACCGAGGGAAGAAATTAATGCTGAGGAATTGAGTGCTGACTTCATCTTCTAGCTGGAGTGTTGCATGCTCTCATTCCTGCCATACAGGAGGAAACATCTCCCCGCTCCTACTTGCAAGAGCTACGTGGAACTACCTTTCTACAATGACTTGGTCAACCACGGCCATCTAACCCTACATTTGCTACCAGCAGTTGAGTTTCTGTGTAACTGAGGCCTTCCCTCATACCTTTAGCTACGTTGCCTCACCTCCTTACAGTTGCTTTATACCTTTAGCTACGTTGCCTAAGTCGGATTCTAGACGAATGGGGGCAGTCCTATTGTCCTGGGTGCCCCCAGCTCACACTCCACTAGTTCATGATGCAATGCTTAAAGCAAGCCTACAGAGAAAGCTGATGTCTGCAGCCATGAATCTTCATGCCCAGTGCTCCGAGAGTCTATGCATCTTTGAAGTCTTCCTTGGTTCCATCAGCTGTGACCACTTTCTCTGCTCTGCCCAAGGAGGTTTTAACTTTGGTTATGCATAACATAATGGCCAAAACTGCTATCACTCCCGAACTCAACTCCTATTGATGCATGCTAACCACCTTGCAGCTAGGGAATCTGCATGTGACTACTAGCTGTTCCCAGTTTAGGGTCCTTTAGAGCTCCTAAGACTACGAAAACCATTCTGTTCCAAGTCTTCCTTTATAAAGACATGATGAAAAAATGCTTGTACCTCCCAAATGCTTATTGCCCTATACCTGTTTCAAATGGGTATATATAGAGGACATTGTTTAAAAATGGTTTGTCCTTTCTGTGCATCTGGCAGTGTCCCATCATAACAAAGCACCCACTATTCCAGTCCATGGAGGATACACCTGACTTCAAGGACCCTACCGCTAGGTGGTTAGAGGCCCTCTCTAGAGCTCTAGACTTCTTTCTGGCAGGCCCTGCTCTGCATACTCTTTTGGCTATAACCTTGATCTGTAAAACCGTAACTCACTGGTCTAAAGGCCCCTACACACGATCTGACTTTTTGACAACAAACATGCAAATTAGCTGTTTTGGAGCAACATCCGACCGTGTGTACGCTCCATTGGACAAACTTTTTCTGTTTCCATCGGACTTTTGTTGGCTGTGCAAACGCACAAACTTTCCGGCAACAAAAGTCCGATGGACCAAAGTCCGATCGTGTGTACACAAAAGCATCGGACTTTTGTACAAACTACAGTACGCGACCGCGAGAATGTTTCCAGCACGAACCCATCGCGCTGGTTCTCGGCGACAGGGTACTGTACATCTCGCGCTGGCTGCAATATAAAAAACACATTTTCCTATTGCGGCGAGCACGAGAGGGAATTCCCCTCTGGGGGCATACCAGGCCCTTAGGTCTGGTATGGATTTTGAGGGGAACCCCCTACGCCGAAAAAACGGCGTGGGGATCCCCCCCAAATCCATACCAGACCCTTATCCGAGCACGCAGCCTGAACGGTCAGGAAAGGGGGCGGGGACGAGCGAGCACCCCCCCTCCTGAGCCGTACCAGGCCGCATGCCCTCAACATAGGGGGTGGGTGCTTTGGGGGAGGGGGCGCCCTGCGGCCCCCAAACCGCAAAGCACCTTGTCCCCATGTTGATGAGGACAAGAGCCTCTTCCCGACAACCCTGGCTATTGGTTGTTGGGGTCTGCGGGCGGGGGGCTTATCGGAATCCGGGAGCCCTCTTTAATAAGGGGGCCCCAAGATCCCGGCCCCCCACCCTATGTGAATGAGTATGGGGTACATCATACCCCTACCCATTCACCTAGGGAAAAAAGTGTCAATAAAAAAAACACACTACACAGGTTTTAAAAGTAATTTATTATGCAGCTCCGGGAGTCTTCTTCCGACTTCAGGGGTCTTCTGCTGACTTCGGGGGTGCGATATAGTATGAGTATACCCCATATGAGTATACCCCATACTCATTCACAAATGGTGGGGGGCCGGGATCTGGGGGCTCCCGGATTCCGATAAGCCCCTCGCCCGCAGACCCCGACAACCAACGCCCAGGGTTGTCGGGAAGAGGCCCTTGTCCTCATCAACATGGGGACAAAGTGCTTTGGGGTGGGGGGCCGCAGGGCGCACCCCTCCCCCAAAGAGACCAACCCACCCCCCCCCGTTGAGGGCAAGCGGCCTGGTACGGCTCGGGGGGGGGGGGGCGCTCGCTCGTCCCCACCCCCTTTCCTGACCGGCCGGGCTGCCTGCTCGGATAAGGGTCTGGTATGGATTTGGGGGGGACCCCCACGCCGTTTTTTCGGCGTAGGGGGTTCCCCTTAAAATCCATACCAGATCTAAGGGCCTGGTATTCCCCTGGAGGAGAACCCATGCCGGTTTTTTATTTAAAATTTGGCGTGGAGTTCCCTCTCAAGATTCATACCAAACACAGTGCCTGGCATTGGCGGGGATCCAAGTCGGATCCCTGCACCAGTGTGAAACCGGCTCGCAAGGTGTCAATCTCGCCGATAAAAGTGGCGAGATTGACACAATATCAGACAACAATACAGAAGTTGACCAAAGGGTGGTGGTAAAGAGCTGAAAAAGCACGTGATTTGGTGAAAGTTGGCTGGAAAAGTCCTGCCGTCTGTATGCAAGACAAACTTATGGCCAACGCCCTTTGTACAAAAATCCAAGGGAAAGTTGGTACAAAGTCCTATCGTGTGTATGGGGCTTAAGACTGTTAGAAGAGATATGATTACTCTTGAGGTTGATCCCTGGGACAAAGAATAATAGGAACAAATGGCTGTAGCTCTGAACTAGGGGCTGCTGGAAGTTTTACTGTTTCAATTCCTGCACAAGTCTCCTGTCAGTTCACATGAAGAGAGTATTTTGATTAAAGTGCTGGACTATGGAACCCACATCTAAGAAGCACCTAGAGCCCCCATCTTTCTCAACTAAAGAAGCCTCAGTCTAGGAAGGTTAATCCTCACTGGAGGTCAAGAAGAATCCTTTTTATTACTTATGACCCTTAAACTCTAAGCCCAAGCTAAGCTTGAGCCTCCTGCAACTCCTGGATCTAAAAGTCTGCCAACCCTTAAGAAAATTCTTCTTAAACAGTTGGACAACTGACATCTCAAATGTGCAACAGGTGGTTTCCAGGTGCTACAAGCAAGAGGTTCACTCCTAGCCCCCTCCTTGGTATATCAATTTCAAACTTCCTGTATAAGGCCCCGTTCACACCAGAACGTGGTACGGGAAACCCACTTTCTGTGTGCATTTCCTACACCGCGTTTAAAGCTATTTGCAGGGAGGGTGTCAATGTAAAGTTAACAACACCCCAAACGCAGGTACCAAATGCACTGAAAAGATTAGCTATATTATATTATGATACACACGCTTTTACCGTGCACTGCATGTTGGTAGTTGCAGCTCAGCATGTCTAATGCTGGCATCACACCTGTGCAACCCACCTGCATTGTTGCTTACCATAGCAACATACTACATTGCTCTGTGGTGTTATGAGTCAGCAAAAATTGTGTAGGTCCAAATTTCAGGTCCGTTGGTACGTTGGCACGTTGGCAGACCACCCAAAATGAATGGTCTACCGTTAACAAACCCCGCCAGAGCACACTTGTCCACACCACACCAGACTTCCTGTGGCCCTCAGTTGACTGCAAGAGGATTTTGCAGTGAGTACAAAAATCCTGTTACATGAAGTAGATCTGTTTATGTTTATATTTTTTATTTTACTGCTGCTTTTTTATTTCAAGATAGCACACAGTGTACAGATCTGGGAAAAATAACTTGGGACTTGAAGGTTTACCAGATATGAGATCTTCTTCCTTAAACCGGCCATAGATGGCACAAAATTCGGCTGGTTCAGGCGAAACCAGCCACATTTCAATCCAATGTGTGGCAGTGCCTGTTCAACAAATGTTGAATGTTAGATGAACTTCCATCGATGGACATGTTGAAAAAAATTTCTCGATCAGCAGTGAGAGCAGAGAGTCCCACTGTCAGAATACAATGTCCCAGCGGGAGGATTCCTCTATCCACCTCACTTGCAAGGATAGAGGAATCAGTTCAATTTTTTTTTCATTCAGCCTGCTGGCTGATCGAAAGAAAAAAAAAGCAAGTCATCTATGCCCAGCTTTTTTTGTAGCACTATTGGACTTATTCAGCAAAGCAAAGAATGCTTTGCTAAAAACACAAACCTACAGCAACCAATCAGAATTCAGAGGTTCATAAATCTGAGTGCAGCAGACTTAAATCTAGACGCTATAGGTTACTGAACTCCCACATCTGTATTTCACTTTCTGCCTTTATGTATTTAGATCTTTCTGGGGTATGGGTTGTTTTAGAACTAAACTTAAAGCGATTGTAAAGTCTAGTTTTCTATTTTTTTTTTTTAAATAACAAACATGTTATACTTACCTGCTCTGTGCAGTGGTTTTGCACAGAGCAGTCTGGATCCTCCTCTTCTCGGGTCTCTCTTCGCTGCTCCTGACTCCTCCCTCCTGTCGAGTGCCCCCACAGCAGGCAGCTTGCTATGGGGACACCCGAGCCAAACTGCACCTCCGTGTGTCCATTCAGACACGGAGCTGCCGTTCGGCCCTGTCCCCTTTCTCTCCTGATTGGCTAACTGGCACTGCTGCTGTGTCTCAGCCAATCGGGAGTACAGTCCCGAACAGCCAAGGAACTCGTGGGCATCGCTGGACAGAGATGGGGCTCAGGTAAGTATTAGGGGGTGTTGGGGAGGCTGCTACACACAGAAGACTTTTTATCTTAATGCATTAAGATAAAAAACCTTCTGCCTTTACAACTCCTTTAAAGTGGAATTAAACTCCACTTTTGAACTTGTACCTTCAGGTAGGCCTATAATGAGGCTTACCTGTAGGTACAGCGAATGTCTGCTAAACTTGCTCTGTTTAGGAGATATTTACACAACATGCAGCCAGCGATGTCACTGATGCATGCGCTCTGAAGGGACGGCATACCATGCCATAGCCGATGGCTCCTGCTCGGGAGTGACATCACAGCCCCAGCGACTCATACAGCCGGAGCTCGCGAACCTAGAAGGAAGTCCAGGTGAAGATGTCAGCATAGGGGAGCCGTGACAGTGCTGCGCTGGAGGCCTCCATGTACAGGTAAGTCTGTAATAATGTGCTAGTATGTGGTGTATATTAGTACATTATGACTTAAACCTGCAGTGGGCCCCATTGTTTGTTACTCCCGCTTTAAGTACATGTACTATGTTTACAATATTTATCAATCTATCTGTTTATTTATCTTTATATTGCTTATATTTTTATTAACAAAGTTAATTAAGCAGTACACCAATCAAATTTCATTTTGCTTATAGCAGAAGCAAAAATAGGTAAAGAAATAGAAAAAAACAGCATTACAATTTTATTTATTTAGAATATAGGATGCAGTTTGCAATTTCCCTAATAATGCATAATTAAGTTTAATTGTTTAATTGTAGGGAAAACAAAATTCTATTAACCACTGTTCACAACTTTAACTGTCAGGCAGAGTCACCAAGACAAAGGATGGACATGAAGTGAGAACTTGTAAAGTGGCTGACAAGACGGGAAGCATCAACATCTCTGTTTGGGATGATGTGGGAAACTTGATCCAGCCTGGGGATATCATCAGACTTACAAAAGGGTAAATGATTGGTGGAGATGATGATTGTACAGGACATATAAACTGACAACAGTTATAGATTTGGACACCATCTTGACTATATCTCCGTTAAGTGTCTCATCATAGCTGTTGTTTTGACGTAAATATTTTAGATATTCATTAACATTCACAGTGTGCTGTTTTCATGTGTTGCATTATTTAATGTTATGAATTTACAAATAATGGAGCAGATTATATTTGCCAGATCAACCTTTCAATATTATATGAAGGAGCTTAGCTGTAATTTAGATAGAGGAAGGCCTGTGGACGTAATGTATCTGTATTTCGCACAGTATCCCATAAATGCTTAATTTATACATTTTGGCGTTGGTGAGATCATATGTATATGGATAGAAAACTGGTTACAGGAGTGGGTTTCAAAGGGTGGTGATTAATGGCATATTTTATGAATGGTCTAAAGTTGTGAATGGGGTGCTCTGTCCTGGGACCAGTTCTGTTTAACTTGTTCATAACAAATGGTGTAGAGGTTGAAATAAATAGTTCAATCTCAGTGTTTGCTGATTATTTAAAGCCAAGCATGGCAATAACTTCACAACTGTATATAGAAACTTTACAAAAAGACCTAACAAAAATAGAGGGGCAGCTTATTGGAAAATGGGGTTTACTGTAGCAAAATGTAAAGTTATTTACCGTATATACTCGAGTATAAGTCGATCCGAGTATAATTCAAGGCCCTCATTTTCCACCAAAAAATGGGAAAAAATTATTGACCCGAGTATAAGACGAGGGTGAGAAATCCAGCAGCTACTGTAAGTGGAAAAAGAGGGTCAACAATGCCCATCTGCAGCTGTATACCTCCCTGTGTCCTGTGCATGTGTCCTGTGAGAGCCGAGAGCCGCTGCCGAGTGCTATGTAGCACACACTGGCCGCCGTCTGCCTGCATGACAAGCTGATCATGTAGGCAGGCGGCGGTGACTCGTGTATAAGTCGAGGGGGGCACAAAAAAGGGGCTGAAAAATTTGACTTATACACAAGTATATACGGTATTGGAAAACAAAAAATATGAATGCAAGTTACACACTAGGGAGAGAACCTCTGGTGGAATCGAGGATAGAAAAGGATTTGGGGCTCTTGTAGATCACAGACTTAGCAATAGCATGCAATGCCAAGCTGCAGCAAGCATGGCCTTCAGACTACTAGCATGAATGAGGAACGACTACAAACATGAAATTATTCTCCCTGGAGAATAGACACCTAAGAGTGGATATTTCCACATTTTGTCATGTTACAACCAAAAGCGTATTTTATTGAGATTTTATGTGATAGACCAACACAAAGTGGCACATAATTGTGAAGTGGAAAGAAAATGATAAATGGTCTTCAATTTTTTTTTTACCGAGTCAATACTGTGTCAATACTGTGTAGAACCACTTATTGCTGCAATTACAGCTGCAAGTCTTTTTAGGTATGTCTCTACCAGCTTTGCACATCTAGAGAATAACATTTTTGACCATTCTTCTTTGCAAAATAGCTCAAGCTCTGTCAGATTGGATGGAGAGCATCTGTGAACAGCAATTTTCAAGTCTTGCCACAGATTCTCAATTGGATTTAGGTCTGGTCTTTGACTGGGCCATTCTAACATACGAATATGCTTTGATCTGAACCATTCCATTGTAGCTCTGGCTGTATGTTTAGGGTCATTGTCCTGCTGGAAGGTTAACCTCCACCCCAGTCTCAAGTCTTGCAGACTCTAACAGGTTTTCTTTTCTTCTATGATTGCCCTGTATTTTGCTCCATTTATCTTCCCATCAATTCTGACCAGCCGAAAAGCATCCCCGCAACTGATTCTGTCACCACCATGTTTTACTGTGGGGATGGTGTGTTTAGGGTGATGTGCAGTGTTAGTTTTCCGCCACACATAGCGTTTTGCATTTAGGCCAAAAATTTCAATTTCAGTCTCACCTAACCGGAGCACCTTCTTCCACATGTTTGCTGTATACCCCACATGGCTTCTCGCAAACTGCAAACAGGATTTCTTATGGCTTTCTTTCAACAATGGCTTTCTTCTTGCCACTCTTCCATAAAGGCCAAATTTGTGGAGTGCACGACTAATAGTTGTCCTGTGGATAGATTCCCCCACCTGAGCTGTGGATCTCTGCAGCTCCTCCAGAGTTATCATGGGTCTCTTGACTGCTTCTCTGAATAATGCTCTCCTTGTCCGGCCTGTCAATTTAGGTGGACAGCCATGTCTTGGTAGGTTTGCAGTTGTGCCATACGCTTTCCATTTTCGGATAATGGGTTGAACAGTGCTCCGTGAGATGTTCAAAGCTTGGGATATTTTCTTATACCCTAATCCTGCTTCAAACTTCTCCACAACTTTATCTCTGACCTGTCTTCTGTGTTCCTTGGCCTTCATGATGCTGTTTGTTCACAAAGTTTCTCTAACAAACCTCTGAGGACTTCACAGAATAGCTGCATTTATATTGAGGTTAAATTACACACAGGCGTACTCTATTTACTAATTAGGTTACTTCTGAAGGCAATTGGTTCCACTAGATTTTAATTAGGGGTATCAGAATAAAGGGGGCTAATTACAAATGCTCGCCACATTTTTCAGATATTTATTTGTAAAAAAAAATTGAAAATCATTTATCATTTTCCTTCCACTTCACAATTATGTGCCACTTTTTTGTTGGTCTATCACATAAAATCCCAATAAAAATACGTTAACTTTTTGGTTGTAACATGACAATATGTGGAAAATGTCAAGAGGTTTGAATACTTTTTCGTGGCACTGTACCTATTCTACAGCCGATCCGGTCCGGTTTTCAGCGGCAGAAGCTGTGTGCAGGAGAGGAACGACAACGGCTGTGAAATGGCTGTTAAGTGACATCACCTATAGACTTACTATGGGGCTTCCGTTGTCAGCTGCCTCTCCTGCACCCTCCTCCACACTGAAGCTGCTGCTGACAGCTGATGCTGGGACCGGATCGGCTGCAGAACAGGTAAGTATAGCGATTTTTGCTTTGCAGGGTTAGATAGATTAGGTTTCAAATGTGGCAGAGAGCAGGATTATAGTTAGATTTTGCCTGAACTTCCACTTTAAGTCTCTGCTTGTAACCTTGGCAAAGATGGCTGCCGTCAGTGTAACCTTGCTGCTGCTATCGGACTTCAGTAAATTTTCTAATTTGGGATTTTTTGGCATGCTGACTTTCTCTTATGCATTATAAACATCTGACTGAGGTTCGAAGCCCTACCTTATTTTATCCAGAGTTAAAAAATGTTTTGCTATTGATTTGGTCTTTAATCCTCTTGTTTGCTCTCTGATATATCTCTGTCTATTTGCAGCTATGCTTCTGTCTTCAAAGGTTGCCTGACTCTTTACACAGGACGGGGAGGGGACTTGCAGAAGATTGGAGAGTAAGGCCTTACTACAACACTTAACCACATGATGTTTTCAACTTTCAGTTCACAGAGCTTTCATTTGTACTTCACCCCTGCTAACCTATCTACCTGTCAGGGCTTTAATAAGTATGCCTAGCAGTACATAAGGCATATACATGAAAAAAAATTTGTTTACATTGTTATTTATGCTCTTGCAAATCCATTGCCTGCTGTGGAGGCTCCTTTTGTTATCTGTATAATATACAGAATATAATTTGACCTCCTCTAAATCTCCTTTCACAGTCACATGATTAGCAGTTCATATTCTTGTATACAGCATACAGGTTGTATAAATATTGAAGCTGAATAATTTCTGTTTGAGTTACAACTCTTTTTCCCCTTATGAAGTGTTAGCAGATATTCAGAGACACAGGAGAAGAGGGATGGGGAGGCTTCTATAGGCTGCTGGCATAATATACCATAAAAAGCCAAAAAGTTTTGTTTATCTGTGATTAGGTCACAGTGGGATGTTGGGTGCACTTTTGCTAGCAACTCCAAAATATTTTTAAGTTGGAAGAAAATGTAATATATGTTTAGTCTGCTTATATTTTGCCTTATCTGATTATTTTTTTATCCCCTTACAAACATGCTAATTGCATTTAAAATAAATCCTTTCCATTTTTCATTACATACCAGTAACATCAACAGTGGGTCCCTACGCTTTTCTATGACATGCAGACAGGTGGTGATGTTGGGAGGTGGTAGGAGGGACCATCAGGGTGGTATTTCTAGTTTACTGAAAACATCACATCGCCATGTCTCAGTATGCCTCTGAAGAGCCCTCAGACCTGATGCAAGCAGTGGTCTGGCCCTTGAGAAAAGTTATGCTAAACCAAAAATGCCTTCATGAGTGATTGTCAGTCTGGAGGATTGGGCACTCCTAGGCAGTCTGTATATGCATGCAAATTGCCCTAGGTAATGCCCACATATGATACTGAGCCTCCATGATTTAAAGAACTGAAATACAACTAATAAAAGGGGCAGGACAGGAACAGTACAAATAGGGAGGATAGTTCAGGATAATTATAATGCACATTGTGAGAATATCAGATTAAAGCGGGGTTCCAGCCTCAAAAAAGTTTTTTTTCTAAAAGTCAGCAGCTACAAGTACTGTAGTTGCTGACTTTTAATAAGGACACTTACTTGTTCAGGGAGCCCACGATGTCGGCCACCTTTCATTTGAGGATGCCCCACAGATGCTCAATAGGGATTAGGTCTGGAGACATGCTTGGCCAGTTCATCACTTTTACCCTCAGCTTCTTTAGCAAGGCAGTGGTCTTCTTGGAGGTGTGTTTGGGGTCCTTATTATGTTATAATACTGCCTTGCGGCCCAGTCTCTGAAGGGAGGGGATCATGCTTTGCTTCAGTATGTCACAGTATATGTTGGCATTTATGGTTCCCTCAAGGAACTGTAGCTCCCCAGTGCCGCCAGCACTCATGCAGCCCCAGACTATGACACTCCCACCACCATGATTGACTGTAGGCAAGACACACTTCTTTGTACTCCTCACCTGGTTGCCACCACACACGCTTGACATCATCTGAACCAAATAAATTTATCTTGGTCTCATCAGACAACAGGACATGGTTTCAGTAATCCATGTTTTTAGTCTGCTTGTCTTCAGCAAACTGTCTACAGGTGTTTTGTTGTGCATCATCTTTAGAAGAGACTTCCTTCTGGGACGACAGCCATGCAGACCAATTTGAAGCAGTGTGCGACGTATAGTCTGAGCACTGACAGACTGACCCCCCACCCCTTCAACCTCTGCAGCAATGGTGACAGCACTCATACGTCTATTTCCCAAAGACAACCTGTGGATATGACGCTGAGCACGTGCACTCAACTTCTTTGGTCGACCATGGCGAGGCCTGTTCTGAGTGGAACCTGTCCTGTCAAACCGCTGTATGGTCTTGGCCACCATGCTGCAGCTCAGGTTCATGGTCTTGGCAATCTTCTTATAGCCTAGGACATCTTTATGTAGAGCAACAATTCTTTTTTTTAGGTCCACAGAGAGTTCTTTGCCATGAAGTGCCATGTTGAACTTCCAGTGACCAGTATGAGAGAGTGAAAGCGATAATACCAAATTTAACGCACCTGCTCCCCATTCACACCTGAGACCTTGTAATGAGTCACATGACACCGAGGAGGAAAAATGGCTAATTGGGCCCATTTTGGACATTTTCACTTAGGGGTGTACTCACTTTTGTTGCCAGTGGTTTAGACATTAATGGCTGTGTTGAGTTATTTTGAGGGGACAGCAAATTCACACTGTTATATAATCTGTACACTCACTACTTTACATTGTAACAAAGTGTAATTTCTTAAGTGTTGTCACATGAAAAGATAGAATAAAATATTTACAAAAATGTGAGGGGTGTACTCACTTTTGTGAGATACTGTACATCCAAAGAGTGTAGTAAATTGTAGAAACTACCAACTCGCGCAAATGGAAGCTGATAGAACTAATGTAAAATTATTTAATGTAAAATTAATCAATTAAGCACTTTCGTACCATCCCAGACCCGCAGATTTGGGCTAGATATAGTATTACAACCCTGGGGCAAATAATGCCCAGGGGGGAGTTTCTCTCCCTGCCAGTCATAATGGATACATTTCAATTACCCCAATGGATGAGGTTCAGATATCTACAACTTAGACACGCGGCTAGCGCTCAATTTCCACAAACCCCCCTACTTCAAGCTGAACCCATTGAGGAGCTTCTCTCTTCCGGAGATGTCTCTAAACCCCTATCTACTCCATATAATGCACTCCTAGGCAAGGACTCTCCCAAGATATAAAAATTATGGGAAAGATGGCATGCAGATATACCATCATTGGATAAAGAGGGATGGGAGGACTGTCTGGATTATGGCCCTAAGTTAGTGATAGCATCTAAAGACAAATTAATTCAGGTCAAATTTATCAATAGGGTTTATTACACTCCTCAGAAACTCCATTGTATTTTCCCTGATAAAGACCCTACATGTCCTAAATGTAAGCTTCAAATTGGAACCTTCTTCCACATGTTCTGGGAGTGCCCCATTATAGCGACATTTTGGTCTGCGATATTTGGAGAAATTAATTCTAGGTTACAAATATCCATCCTAGTCTCGCCAGAATTAGCTCTATTGGGGGTTCATGATGACGAGCAATGATCCTATCATCTGAAATTACTTATCTCTTATCGCCTCTTTTACGCCAAAAAGGAGATCCTCATGAAGTGGATTGACTCCTCCTCCCCGACCGTTGCAGCCTGGAAAGCACAGATTGAGGCAGCTATACCCATGTATAGAATGACATATATTAACCGAGGAGGAGCAGCACGTTATAACAAAATTAAATGGACAATAATTAACGGATTAATTACAAACCGCGCTCCTTATAAAGTGCAAGCGCAGAATCACACTCTAATGTAAACCAAAACATGTATTATAGTGTATAAATAATAACAATAGTGATAACTAACAACTGAGTGAAATCAACAAATAACCATACATTAAATATTGACAATTAAAAATAAAAATTGAAAATGAAAAATAACCAATACAGGTGAAAGCAATAGTTCAAATTCAAAATTAAATTCCAAAAAATTCAAAAATTGTGTGTTTGTGAAAATTTTCAAATAGTGATGAAATCAAACTTCTGGATAGATCCTCCTGGGGTTCAGCAAGGCATCAAACAACAGTAATCCACCACCATCACCGCTCACACAGCCTACTCACCAGATTTAAGTGACTCCCATGACAGGAGTCAAAACGCTTCAAGAACAGCCAAATGAGCTCGCGATCACAGCTCTGTTCAGGTGATGGAACTCAGGTGTTGGAACTCAGGTAGCTTAGGTGACACTGTAGCTGCTTGGATGCATGCGAACAAACTCCCGAATAGAGATGGGTCATTGAAGACCATTAGTGCCATGAACGGGTTGAAATTAAATGGAAAACTCCCATCGTGAAGTATGCCAAAAAAATTTTTGAACATGCTAAAAACAAGCTAAAAACCGCATCACCCACATGTGGGTACGTACAGACAAGCAAACAAACTATGTTGTGAATGGAAGTGGCGTGTCACGTTCGGTATGTCCGACCGGTTTCGGCAAAGCGTTCTGACGTCATCAGGGAACGTACGAGCGGGCACGCCGCCTCCCTAAATACACACATCTATCAGAGGCATCCAATCCGGTGACATCCCGCCTCACAGAGGGATTACCAAAATTGAAAAATAAGATTAAAAGAAACACTGCCATCTTGTGGCCAGTGAACAGAATACAATTATAAAATTATTACGGCATCTGAACTTCCATCTTGTAGGTAGATGCCAAATTGCACAACTGAATAAAGTGTCATTTTATGAATAAAAGTACATATTAAATTAGAAAAATATAATGAAATATATGTAAAAAATATATATATAAATATTATAATAAAAAAAAATTATAATAAAAAGTAATAGAGTTGGGTAATTTTAAAGTTGAAAGAAATATAAAGGGGAATGTAAAGAGATGAGACCGGAATGGATTGCCCCTTCACAATCTGTATGGATATAAATCAATAATTGGACAGATAAAAATTTAGATCGATGTCGACGTTAATACCTGCCGGAGTGAGTGTATTCAATCGATAAATCCATTCCGTTTCGTTTTTTTATATTCTCTGAACCATATTTCCTCCCCTCCAATCAGCATCTATTTCTGGCATGAGGGGTCTTGTTACAGGCAGATCAAGGGAGTGGCGATGGGAGCCAAGTATGCTCCCAGTGTGGCCAACATACTACTGAGCCTTTGGGAAGATCATAGCATATTTGAAACCGACACACCCAAAAGTATATTGGTGACATTGTGATTCTGTGGAATGGTACAGTGGGGGCATTGGAAATGTTCCTTAGTACCATCAACCACAACTGCTATGGACTTAGTTTCACAGGCAATTGGAGTTCAAGTGAGATTAGTTTCCTTGACTTAACTCTATATAAGAACAATGGTAAAATTCAAACAAAGTCATATTTCAAGAGCACCGATAGAAATATTTATATATCCACGGCCAGCTGTCATCCCCCTAACTGGCTCAAAGGGATACCCAAGGGGCAACTACTAAGGATTAGACATAACTGTGATTCTATGCCAGATTACATGTCTCAATCCAACTTATTGGTTGACAGATTTAAGGAAAAAGGGTACCGCAAAAAAAGATCTCAGGGCCACCCAGTGTCATGAAAGGCGTCCTGTTAGCACAACCGCCGGCGGAAGATCGGTCAGCAGAACCACTGTTGGTAGAGCTAGAGGACGCGTTCGGAGGCGCGTTGGCGCGAACGGACGCGGGCGAGTGCGCGTTCGTACGAACGGGGCTACGCGGGTGCACGATGGTACGAACGGGCACGTACGGTCGGTACACGGGCGTGCACGAGTGCACGCGGATGCGCACGAACGTGCTGTGTGACAGTGTTTGGCGCCATTAGGCCTATTTAAAGGAGTCTGTCAGCACGCTTCCTTGCTGTCCGGTCTACAGCGTTCCCTGTGACCCTAAGCTACCTGATTATCTGCCTACCTGCTTCCTGTTACCCGGCCTGTTCCTGACTATTCCTGTTTGCTGCCCGTCCTTGACCCCGGCTCGTTTGACTACTCTCCTGCCTCCTCCTTCGGTTATCTGCTACCTGCCTGTTGCCAACCCGGACTGTATCTTGACCATTCTCCTGCCACCGTTTGGTACCTGCCTGCTCGCCAGTGTTGACCCGGCCTGTCTGATTCCGCTTGTGTTCCAGCTGGACTACAGAACACCTCCCTGCTGTTCCAGTGTTCCTGCCATAAGTTCCAGTGCACCTTCCTGCTGCCTGCTGTTCCTGAGTTCCTGCCTGCTACAGTGCTACTCCTCACGGCCAGTGGTTCCAGTGTTCCAGACAGTTATCCGGTGTCTTCCCTTACAGTCTGCTGTTCCGGTGTTCCAGCTGAACTCAGAGACATCTGCCACTTGCCAGGCACTTGTGGCCCCCTGCGCTCTTGAGTCCCTGTTTCCTCTATCAGGGGTTCTTGAGCCAGAGGCACACGAGAGGCCATTCCCTGCATTCTGGGCTCCGCCACCAGGTACGTGACAGTACCGGACAGCCATGTCCGAGCCCACGCAGGGAGCCTCTCCCATGGACGAGCTTTGCCGCCATCTTGCTGGACTTACCCAAGCAGTAAAGAGTCTACAAGAGGGCTATACCCAACTGGAAGGCCAAGTGCAAGCTTTAGCAGCCTCTTCACCCCCTGCTTCCGTGACTCCTGCTGCACCCTCAGTGGTGATGATGCCGCCTGAACCCAGGGTCCCCACGCCTGAAAGATTTTCGGGCAACCGGAGTAAATTCAGGACTTTTCGCAATTCATGTGAACTCTTTTTTGCTCTTCAGCCAAGGACTTTCTCTCTGGAGGCTACTAAGGTGGGGTTCGTAATCTCGCTGTTGTCAGGCGAGCCCCAATCCTGGGCCCATCGTCTTCTAGAAAAGAAGGATGTTTCACTTGACACCTTAAATGACTTCTTCCAGGCCATGTCATTGCTTTATGAGGATCCCCAATTAACAGCCACTGCAGAGGCAGCCTTGCATACTCTACAACAAGGCCGCAGGCCTGTGGAGGACTACGTGTCGGAATTCAGACGTTGGAGCTCCGACACGAACTGGAATAATGCTGCCTTACGGTACCAGTTCCGTATGGGCCTTTCAGAACCTCTAAAAGATGAGCTGGCTCGAGTGGGCATCCCAGAGACTCTAGAGGGGCTTATAGATCTCTCTATCCAGATAGACAGACGCCTGAGGGAACGGCGTATGGAGCGATCCTCTGGTCCTTCTCGTCCTGTCTGGATGTTGCCCCGTGTACCGAACTCTTCCCAATCTGCTTCACCAGCTTCAACCACCGTTACCTCAGACATTCCAGAACCGATGCAGCTGGGCCTCTTGCGCCCTTCCCTTACGCCTGAAGAGCGTCAACGCCGTCGGGCTGGTAACCTGTGCATGTACTGCGGGGAATCTGGACATTTTGTACGGACATGCCCGGCGAAGCTCCGTAAGTGCTTTTCTATTTCTCCCGCTCTTACTCCTGATGTACTAAATGACGTCTCTCATCTGGCTGTTCCGATTCTCTTACAGCTCCCAGGAGGGAATTTACAAACCAGCGCTATAATTGATTCCGGGGCCTGCAGCGGTTTCATAGACTGGTCCTTTGCCTCCAGACACCACATTCCTCTTCGGCCCAGAGTGAAAGGACTTTCTGTATATTTGGCCGATGGCTCCAACCTCAAATCAGGGCCAGTAACACAGGAAACTGTACCTTTGCATACCACCATTGCCGGCACTCATCAAGAGCTACTCAGTCTAGATGTCATCAAGTCTCCTCTATTTCCCATCATACTAGGCATGCCTTGGCTAAAAGCACATAATCCGCAAATTGATTGGACCTCAGGGAAGATTGAGTTTGTATCCTCTTACTGCCAGCAACACTGTCTACCAGTAGCCACCGATGCCCCTTCTTCCCTACTCTGCATGGAGACTAACACCGAAACCTGTCAAATTGTACCCGAAGCCTACCACGGTTTCCTGGACGTTTTCAGTCAAAAAGGAGCTGAGATCCTTCCTCCCCATCGGCCATACGATTGCCCAATTGAACTTCTCCCAGGAGCAGAGATTCCTTTTGGGAGGATTTTCCCTTTGTCAGAACTGGAATTAGGGGCATTAAAGACTTACATTGATGACAATTTGGCAAAAGGGTTCATCCGACCTTCCACATCCCCGGCAGGAGCAGGAATCTTTTTTGTGGAGAAGAAAGACCATTCTCTACGCCCTTGTGTGGATTATCGGGCACTTAATAAAATCACAATTAAGAACCGATATCCTTTGCCCTTGGTGCCAGAACTTTTTCAAAGACTAGGGTCTGCAGCAGTGTTTTCCAAGCTGGATCTTCGTGGTGCCTACAACCTTGTCCGCATTCGTAGAGGAGACGAATGGAAGACTGCTTTCCGTACCCGATTTGGGCACTTTGAGTATTTAGTCATGCCCTTTGGACTGTGCAATGCTCCTGCTACATTTCAACACTTTGTGAATAACATTTTCAGAGACTATCTAGACCTGTTTGTTATTATCTATTTAGATGATATCCTGATTTTTTCTTCTTCTTTAGCTGAGCATCGTGAACATGTCAGAAATGTCTTGACCCGTCTACGGCTACATGGCCTCTACGCCAAACCTGAGAAGTGTGTCTTTGAACAAGAGAGTATCCAGTTCCTTGGTCTAATCATTTCTGTAGAAGGTATTAAGATGGACCCTCAGAAGGTCTCTGCCATTCTGGACTGGCCCGCTCCCACGGACAAGAAGGGAATACAACGTTTTGTGGGATTCGCAAATTTCTACAGGAAATTCATCAAAGGATTCTCAACCATCATTTCTCCTATCACAAAGTTGACCAAGCAGGGCCTTAAGTTTCATTGGTCCACGGAAGCTCAGGCAGCCTTCGCAGCGCTAAAGAATCTGTTTGTTTCAGCCTCAGTCTTAAAGCACCCGGATCCCACATTACCATACACTTTGGAGGTGGATGCCTCAGAAATAGCGGTTGGTGCAGTGCTTTCCCAGAGACAGGGGCCTAGGGCTCTTTTGCATCCAGTTGCTTTCTTTTCTCGCAAATTATCCGAAGCAGAGAGAAATTATGACGTGGGCGATCGAGAATTGTTGGCAATCAAAGCCGCACTTGAAGAGTGGCGATATCTCCTGGAGGGAGCAGCTCATCCAATTCTTGTTTATACAGATCACAAGAATCTGGAATATTTAAAGACTGCCAAGAGATTAAGACCACGACAGGCCAGGTGGGCACTTTTCTTTACCAGATTTTCATTCCATATAACCTACCGCCCCGGATCAAAGAACACCAAGCCTGACGCACTGTCCCGAATGTACAATGGCTCTGAAGCATCTCCATCCCCAGACACCATCTTATCCTCAGGAAACTTTCTGCTGCTCCAAGGGGGCCTACTCTCTCAGCTCAAGCAAGCTTCTAGGAACGCATCTGTTCCACTTGATTCAGCTCTACAGTCCAGAGATGAGCTTCTCTGGTTCAAAGATAGGATCTTCGTACCCCAGGAGTTGCGAGCAGCAGTTCTTAGTTCCTGTCATGACCACATGTTGGCCGGCCATTTTGGGGTGTACAAGACATCTGAACTCCTTCAGCGCACATTCTGGTGGCCGCAGTTAAGGAAAGATTGCAGGGACTATGTGGAAGCATGTGCCACTTGCATTCAAAACAAGGGCAGCAAGTGTAAGGCTTGGGGTCTGTTGAAGCCATTACCCGTTCCGGAGAAGCCATGGAGGATGATCTCCATGGATTTTATTGTCGAGCTGCCACCTTCTGAAGGCTATACTACAATCTTTGTAGTGGTGGATAGACTATCAAAGATGGCTCATTTCTTACCAATGAAGGGCACACCTACTGCTGCCGAAACTGCAAGGACATTTATCAAGGAAGTGGTGAGGCTTCATGGCATCCCTGCAAATATTACTTCAGATCGGGGGGTGCAATTTACTTCTAAGTTTTGGAGAGCACTTTGTGGAGCTTTGAAAATTGACCTTTCTTTCTCTTCTGCCTATCATCCCCAAACAAATGGCCAGACAGAAAGAACAAATCAGACGCTGGAGCAGTATCTGCGCTGCTTTTCTTCTTTCTCCCAGGATGATTGGGCTCCGCTCCTACCTCTTGCCGAATTTGCCTATAACAATTCTGTCCATTCCGCCACAAAGCAGTCACCGTTTTTTGCAAATTACGGTTTCCATCCTCTGTTCCTGTCCAGTAACATCCCGGAGTGCCCAGTACCAGCCGTTCAGGAGAATCTAAACTTCTTTGAGTCAAATAATAAACTTCTGCAGGAGACTATGGCTAGGACTCAGAATTACAACAAAGAGGTGTTTGACAAGAAGAGAAGGGGGGAACTTGACCTCAAACCCGGAGATCAGGTCTGGCTGTCCACTTTGAATTTAAAACTGGCATGTCCTTCCAAGAAATTGGGTCCTAAATTTGTGGGTCCCTTCCCAGTTCTAAGGAAAATTAATAACGTGGCCTATGAACTAAAGTTACCGGAGTCATTCCGGATTCACCCGGTCTTTCACGTGGCCCTACTCAAACCCACGGTTCCTGATCCCTTTGTCAACCGGAGGGGTGATCCCCCTGAACCTGTAATTATTGACGGAGAAACCGAATATGAGGTTGAGTCCATTCTGGATTGCAGGAGGAGACGTAACCAAGTCCAGTTTTTGGTAAAATGGAAGGGGTACGGGCCTGAGGAGAACTCTTGGGAGCCGGAGTCCAACATTCATGCGAGGAGGCTGATTCTTGCCTTTAAAAGGTCCCATCCAAGTAAGATGGCACAGTTGGGCATCCGGAGGCTGCCCCTTGGGGGGGGGCAATGTCATGAAAGGCGTCCTGTTAGCACAACCGCCGGCGGAAGATCGGTCAGCAGAACCACTGTTGGTAGAGCTAGAGGACGCGTTCGGAGGCGCGTTGGCGCGAACGGACGCGGGCGAGTGCGCGTTCGTACGAACGGGGCTACGCGGGTGCACGATGGTACGAACGGGCACGTACGGTCGGTACACGGGCGTGCACGAGTGCACGCGGATGCGCACGAACGTGCTGTGTGACAGTGTTTGGCGCCATTAGGCCTATTTAAAGGAGTCTGTCAGCACGCTTCCTTGCTGTCCGGTCTACAGCGTTCCCTGTGACCCTAAGCTACCTGATTATCTGCCTACCTGCTTCCTGTTACCCGGCCTGTTCCTGACTATTCCTGTTTGCTGCCCGTCCTTGACCCCGGCTCGTTTGACTACTCTCCTGCCTCCTCCTTCGGTTATCTGCTACCTGCCTGTTGCCAACCCGGACTGTATCTTGACCATTCTCCTGCCACCGTTTGGTACCTGCCTGCTCGCCAGTGTTGACCCGGCCTGTCTGATTCCGCTTGTGTTCCAGCTGGACTACAGAACACCTCCCTGCTGTTCCAGTGTTCCTGCCATAAGTTCCAGTGCACCTTCCTGCTGCCTGCTGTTCCTGAGTTCCTGCCTGCTACAGTGCTACTCCTCACGGCCAGTGGTTCCAGTGTTCCAGACAGTTATCCGGTGTCTTCCCTTACAGTCTGCTGTTCCGGTGTTCCAGCTGAACTCAGAGACATCTGCCACTTGCCAGGCACTTGTGGCCCCCTGCGCTCTTGAGTCCCTGTTTCCTCTATCAGGGGTTCTTGAGCCAGAGGCACACGAGAGGCCATTCCCTGCATTCTGGGCTCCGCCACCAGGTACGTGACACCCAGTCTCTTATTTCATGGATGGATACGGACCAACTTCTGAAAGATAATATCAAAGTGAAAGGTGAACTGGACTATGTTCCTTTTCTGACTAGTTTCAATAGGGACTATAAAAGTGTTGAAATTTTTTTTTCAAAACACTGGTCAGTTTTGCTAGGAGACAGGACTTTGTCTAGCTTCCTACCAGAACGTCCTAGAGTCATTTATCGGCGTGCACCAAATTTACAAAATAAACTAGCCCCGAATGTACTAAACCTCCCCAGGAGAGCTCCCACTTTCTTGGATGTCAAAGGGTTCTTTTATTGTAGGAAGTGTAAAGCCTGCAAATTAACTAGGAATAATATGAGAAAAGTAGAACACTTCACATCCTTCAGCACGGGTAAATATTGCAAAATAGATAAATTTATCACTTGTAAATCTACCTTTGTTACGTACCTCATCATTTGCCCATGCGGATTACAGTACGTCGGACGTACAAAAAGAAACCTCTGCACACGTATCAATGAACACCTCACAAACATTAAAAATGGTTTTCCCAAACACAGTCTCTCTAACCATTTCAGAATCCACCATCGGCAGGATCCTAGCTTGGCTAAATTCTTTGGGATTGACAAGCTGGATGCTGATTGGAGGGGAGGAAATATGGTTCAGAGAATATCAAAAAACGGAATGGATTTATCGATTAAATACACTCACTCCGGCAGGTATTAACGTTGACATTGATCTACCATACAGATTGTTAAGGGGCAATTCATTCCGGTCTCATCTCTTTACATTCCCCTTTATATTTCTTTCAACTTTAAAATTACCCAACACTATTTACTTTTTATTATAATTTTTTTTTATTATAATATTTTTATATATATTTTTTACATATATTTCATTATATTGTATTCTGCTCACTGGCCACAAGATGGCAGTGTTTCTTTTAATCTTATTTTTCAATTTTGGTTAATCCCTCTGTGAGACGGGATGTCACCGGTTTGGATGCCTCTAATAGATGTGTGTATTTAAGGAGGCGGCGTGCCCGTTTGTACGATCCCTGATGACATCAGAACGCACTGACGAAACCGGTCGGACGTACCGAACGTGACACGCCACTTCCGTTCGCAACATAGTTTGTTTATTTGTCCGTACGTACCCACATGTGGGTGATGCGGTTTTTAGCTTGTTTTTAGCCTGTTCAATACTTTTTTGGCATACTTCACGATGGGAGTTTTCCATTTAATTTCTCCCCGTTCATGGCACTAATGGTCTTCAATGACCCATCTCTATTCGGGAGTTTGTTCGCATGCATCCAAGCAGCTACAGTGTCACCTAAGCACCTGAACAGAGCTGTGTTCGCAAGCTTCTTCGGCTGTTCTTGAAGCGTTTTTGACTCCTGTCATGGGAGTCACTTCAATCTGGTGAGTAGGCTGTGTGACCGGTGATGGTGGTGGATTACTGTTGTTTGATGCCTTGCTGAACCCCAGGAGGATCTATCCAGAAGTTTGATTTCATCACTATTTGGAAACATTTTTAACACACAATTTTTGTATTTTTTTTTAATTTAATTTTGAATTTGAACTGTTGCTTTCACCTGTTTTGGTTATTTTTAATTTTCAATTTTTATTTTTAATAAATATTCAATATAATATTCAATATAAATTATATTTATATATTTTATATGTATGGTTATTTGTTGATTTCACTCAGTTGTTATCTATGAGTATCACTATTGTTATTATTTATACAGTATAATACATGTCTTGGTTTACATTAGAGTGTGATTCTGCACTTGCACTTTATAGGGAGCGCGGTTTGTAATTAATCCGTTAATTATTGTCCACTGTACATCCAAAAACGAGGGGTGGAGGGGGTGGTCTTTAGTTTAAGACCTTCTTGTAAAGTTGGGGGGAACTCTGTTCTAAGCAATTTCAGTACATGAGAAGAGCCAGCACAACTGTGCATGACTTAAGATATGGCTGGATTTCACCTTGTCAAATGTTTGATCGTTTTCTGATTTTATTGATCCATTTTTGTGTTAATTGTCAATTTTCTTTTGCAGATTTTGCATGGTATATTCTGAAGCGCCTAATTTTAGTGAACCAAACCCCGAGTATGTGGCACAGCAATCCCAAAACAAACAGGTGAATGTCTCTTCTGTTGGCAGTAGTAGAAAACTCATGTATATCATTTCTGGTGGTGAGGCCCCATCTTATGTCAGTTATTAAATTCTGTGTCATAATCTCTTGTGGCAATAGCCCAAAGATCAAACCACATAAAGGTCCCTCCTGGAGAGAGAAGACAAATGCTTCTGACAGTCAGACGTCTTTGCTATCGGGAGCAATTTCTAAGCTATAAAAAAATCTCTGTTAAGATAGAAACCAACTGCTCTCTTACCTCTAAAGAAAAGGGAATCAGTCACTAACCACATGTGTATTGCATTAACCTGTCAGGTGAAGACGAAAGAGGAGTTTTGTTTGTCCTGATGACGTGGCGCTCAAAGATGGTACAGTCTTACTACATATTCCTTGGAATTCAGTAAAGGTGTCACAGAATCTTTATAATTCTGTTGTGCTTGTCAGAAAGAGGTACATGAATTTGTTGCATGGTGGGGGATGGCATTGAGCACCTGTCCCTGCACACCTTTTAAACTCAAATATGCAGTTGTGTCTGTACAGCCGTTGCGTACCTGTTCACTTACACAGGCTGCTTGCATGCAGCTCCAAGTGGCTTCAGACATGTAAACAAATGACTCATTCATGCTTTACACAACACAAAACTCTAGACACATAAAAAAGGCTCTTGCACACAGACTTACATTAGGGCATACAGTCGTACAGAGTTAAATATGGCGGCTGTTGTGGTACCTGGGAGCCACAGCTGCAGTGCAATTTTTCCCATTGATATGCATTACAGAATACGCTGTGCATGGCTATACATGCGTAACCGCCTGCACTCACTCTTTATGTTTTGAAAACTACCACCCATACGTGTGCAACTGTAAATGCGAGTGCTGTCATTTTGACACCTTGTCACCATGTGAATCCTAATTAAGGGAAGATATTTCCTGTTGTGGTGAATTCCATGTAGTCACATGTGGAACTACAAAAAACAAAGAAGGGAAAGGCGCATGTGAGGTTGCAGAAACTTGGATTTTTTACTTCATGATATCCTTCTATGTACATGCTATATACCTGTGCACCTTTGTGAGTATGCATTTCATTAGTTGCTTTTCATATCAATAAATTCCTTTTTTCCTCGGATAATGCATTAGGGTTTTGCGCCTTCACCTTCTTTGTTTTTTGAACTTGGTACATTCAGTCTTCCCACACACGGTTCAAATCTCTGCAACTGCAGTTGGGGAGGGATTTCTATCGGCAAAGGAGGATTTTATCTAACAGAAGAGGCATCAGCACAAGGGACACATCCTGCTGACTGTAGGTTATGTCACTTGTGTTGATTTTTGTGGATTTTATTTTGGCTGCATTTAGGCTTTTATTAGGAGTCACAAGGTTTCAATGTCAAAATGATAGCAGATCTTACGACAATTCTGAACTCCCTTTTTAACACTTTTACAAATTATCAAAGCCTCCAAGGGGTACAAGATTTCTCATGTGTAGTCGTGAGGGCTTACTGTTGGCTTTTAACTTACATTTGACTTTGTAATTTCAGGCACAAGCAGACAGTCTGCCAGGAACAGCCAATCACAGCTCCTCCAGCAGTGCGGCTCCAGCAGGTAATCGTGAAAATATCTATCTATATAACTATATATATATATATATATATATATATATATATATATATATATCCCAACATAATACCTACATTTTTACTTAATATAAGTAGAAATGCAACTATAAATATAGCTTAAAATAAACCTAAGCTTTGCCCTTAAAGGGAATGCAACAGGTTCACTTTAATGGCAATCCCCCACATCTACTTTTTCTTCCCTTCTCTTCACTTCTCTGCCTTTCCATTTGCCCAGCTAAGTGAAGTTACATACTCAGTTCTTCCAGGTATTGAGGATCATATGACTAGCTTTTCTTCCTCCCACATCAGAGTGCTAGTGCTTGGTGATTGGCTGCTTAGGCACCCAGCTTTGTCACATGTGGTTGGAAAGAGTCCTCAGCCCTGTGAAACTTTCAATTCATGACTTACAGCTTACACTGGGCTCTTTCTCCTCACTACCATAGATCAACACAGTGATGGGAAGCAAAGGGAAGGTAAATATAAGCATTGCATTGTACATCTGTTTTATCTGCATGGGGAAAGCACAAATTCATTGTATTATAAAGAAAGAAAAGATGCCTGAAAACTTAGAATGTCTCTTCTCTCATTTTCAGCTTCTGATTTGCCCAATGGTAATGGAACCAACAACCAAAGCAGTACTGTACATCCACCTCCAACAACTGCCCATCCATCAAGCGGACGGATTACACGTAGCCAGCCTAACCACTCACTCCCTGGAGCACCAAACTCCATCAGTAATGGCAAAGAGACACGGCGGACTGGGAAGAGATAGCAGTTCTGATCTCATGGCCAAAGCTGTGTTCAGCCCTCCATCCCATGCACATACATCTAGTTTGTATCCAGGGAAGAGCAGAATTTTTTGATCATCTCTGGTCCCAGTAAGGCTACCCACAGACATTAGATAGCAGTTTGAAGAAACAGGCTATTTATTTACGAATATTGCCAAAAAAATTGATGTGCAGAAGTGGGATTTTTTGGCAAATTACCATAGGATGAACATCGTTTTTGCATCTTTAAAGTGTATGCAAACTTTAGCAATTAATGTCTCTTATCTTCTCCCCTTTGGTCTGTTAAATTTATCATTGAAAGTATTTTGTATATCCCTTTGGCAAAAATACCCAGAAATCCAGTGGGTTTGTAACTTCCTGTATTAAGCCAACAATGACATTTCAGACTATCTTATCAGCCCTATCTGAGTGCCCTTTGAATTACAGAACACCTCCCCCAGTGTTCTAGAGATGAAGGGGTGGGAAGGTATTCTATTCTAACACACTTCCTGATCTAATAGGACCGTCCTGCTCTTGAAAACATATAGTGCAGTGAGTGAGCGTTATCACCTTAGGACAGGAAGTATTTTACTAGCAGGATCACAGGTGAAAATAATAAGAAAAGTCTAAAACGAATGCAGCCACCACAGCTAAAGACTGGTAATCTGCATTGTATTGCATTTTTGTTCTTGGGTTTACATACACTTTAGGAAAACCAGCTCTGAGAGAATAACGGAGGTGGCCAATGCCTCCAAGATAGCTGAACAAATAAACTCAATTTGTTTCTGTGCTATAAGAATACCTTTATATCACCAGAAATACATGTCTGTTTTTCAGATGATCCATTTTTTAGTAGGTAAGATCACTGCAGCTTTAGAAAAGGACTCTGTCTTTTGTGTGTGGGTGGCTTAAGGGAACACCTTGGCCTTGGCACCACTGAATAATGTTTCCTATGTGTCTAAGCAGAATCACCAAAACCAACCTGTGGATAAATTTAAAGTGAAAAACTAAAGCTGGCCATACAGAAAAAAATATTTCTGTAGATACCCCCATGCATGCTAAACTGCATGGATGGACAGATCTCCTACTGCCTGCTATTTTATTCTGACAGCTGGCACCTGTGGTTGTCAGAATACCTAAACAGTGACTTCAGCTAATTCAGTTACTGTTCAACCAACTTTTTTTCACCCAGCTCCGTTGATTTTATTAAGCTGGGTGGTGTTGGCAGGGCCACCTATGGCTTAAATTTGACCAGTTTACAGGAATTGGCCAAAATTAGAGTCAGGTTTAGCCAGCTTTGCCCCAGCAAGAGGCAGCTGACATACTATGTGAGTAAATACTTGCCGCAGATGAGAGATGGGGGAATTAAGCTGTTGATGGGGGAATCAAGCGATTTTCTTTCCTTCCACATCTGGTGGAAGGAAGGAATATCAAATTGCCTATGTCTTGACTAAGAGAACTATAGCCAAACCTATTTCCAGGATATACTTAGAGGTCATCTGACTATATTGTTGAGATCAGCTGGCTGCTTAAAGCGGAAGTAAATCCATGGATTTAACAGTTTCAAAAAACAGTTACATTTGCGGCATGTGCCAGGAATGTAACTGTCTCATTGGTTGTGCTCTTAACCAAACTGCCACACCATCTAATGGCTAGTGTCATAACTGATTACATGTGCAGTATCATGGCAGTTCAGATCAAACAGAAGCCAAGATGTCAGTTTCCCTGGTTTACTTCCACTTTAATTGACAGTTTGCTATGCCTTTCAATTTGCGGGTGAGATTTGGAGCCAGCCACACCCTCTTCCCCCCAGGCTGTTGCTCCAGTGAGCGATGAAGGAGTTAGTGGGGTGAAGTGACTGACATTCACTGTTTTTCCCTGCAAACAAACTGAGAGATGACAGGTAAGTGGTCTTGTGATCTGTCAACTCTCTTGGGACAGCTCCAGTGTCAAACAGATGCTGCAGTATGGACGTGAGTACATACGTTTGTTTTTATTTTTGGTTTTTTTATTAACCCCATATTTCTCTCAGGGACTCTGATGGCAAGATTTCTGTGCACGAGTGCCCATGTCTGCTCTCTTGTCAGGGCAATTATGTAAGGGACCCCTGTCCCCACTAAATGTTTATTTAGAATTATGAAGAGTTTAGCAGGAGGAACAGAAGCACTTTTGTTGTAAGATGGGAGTGAGATGACCAAGTGGGCCACAGCAGAGCTAGGATCCACAGTAAGGAGATCTTACTACTGAAATCTTCAAGGGATAGAAGAAATCGGCAGATGACTTGGTCCACCAGACTCCACATCATAAGTACCGTATATACTCGAGTATAAGTCGAAATTTTCAGCCCCTTTTTTTGGGGCTGAAAGTGCCCCCCTCGACTTATACTCGAGTCACCGCTGTCTGCTTACATGATCAGCGTGTCATGCAGGCAGACGGCGGCCAGCGTGTGCTACATAGCACTCAGGAGCCTCTCACTGTTCAAAAGCCGCGCCTCCTCGTCTGTGATAGGCAGTCAGTGTACAGCCTATCACCGACATTCTCTCCTCCTCGTCTGTGGTATGAGGATGAGAGAATGTCCGTGATAGGCTGACCGCTGACAGCTAGGAAATGGAGTTTTCTGCCTATCATGGATGAGGAGGAGGCGCGGCTTTTGAACAGTGAATGGCCGGCGCACACGCTGATTGGTGCAGAGTGGCACACGGAGGATGCACAGGACACAGGTCGGATGCACACAGACACATGCACACAGGTACAGGTGCCGCATTTCTCACCCTTGTCTTATACTTGGGTCAATAAGTTTTTCCCATTTTTTTGTGGTAAATTAGGGGATCGACTTATACTCGAGTATATATGGTAAATTATCACTCATGAGTGGTATGACCCAGTATTACTGTCAAACCACGATATTTGAAATGAAGAGCTGAGTGCTTAAGCACCCCTTAGGGCCCATTCAGATATACAGTTGTGCTCATAAGTTTACATACCCTGGCAGAATTTATGATTTCTTGGCCATTTTTCAGAGAATATGCTAACATAAAAACTTTTCTTACACGTATGGTTAATCAACTGTGTTTACTCTTTTTAAATCATAATGGCAACAGAAACTACCCAAATGACCCTGATCAAAAGTTTACATACCCCAGTTCCTAATACAGTGTATTGCCCCCTTTAACATCAATGACAGCTTGAAGTCTTTTGTGGTACTTGTGGATGAGGCTCTTTATCTTCTCAGATGGTAAAGCTGCCCATTCCCCTTGGTAAAAAGCCTCCAGTTCCTGTAAATTCTTGGGCTATCTTGCTTGAACTGCACATTTGAGATCATTTGAGTGGCTCAATGATATTGAGGTCAGGAGACTGAGATGGCCACTCCAGAACCTTCACTTTATTCTGCTGTAGCCAATGACAGGGCGACTTGGCCTTGAGTTTTGGATTATTGTCATGTTGGAATGTCCAACTACGTCCCATGCGCAGCTTCCTGGCTGATGAATTCAAATGTTCCTCCGGTATTTTTTGATAAAATACTGCATTCATCTTGCCATCAATTTTGACCAAATTTCCAGTGCCTTTGTAGCTCACACATCCCCAAAACATCAGCGATCCACCTCCGTGTTTCACAGTAGGAATAGTGTACCTCCTTTTATCATAGGCCTTGTTGACTCCTCTCCAAATGTAGTGTTTATGGTTGTGGCCAAAAAGCTAAATTTTGGTCTCATCACTCCAAATGACTTTGTGCCAGAAGGTTTGAGGCTTGTCTCTGTGCTGTTTGGCGTATTGTAAGCAGGATACTTTGTGGCATTTGTGTAGTAATGGCTTTCTTCTGGGGACTCAACCATGCAGCCCATCTTTCTTCAAGTGCCTTCTTATTGTGTATCTTGGAACAGCCACATAACATGTTTTCAGAGAGTCTTGTATTTCACCTGAAGTTATTTGTGTGTTCTTATTTGCATCCCGAACAATTTTCTTGGCAGTTGTGGCTGAAATTTTAGTTGGTCTACCTGACCGTGGTTTGGTTTCAACAGAACCCCTCATTTTCCACTTCTTGATTAGAGTTTGAACACTGCTGATTGGCATTCTCAATTCCTTGGATATCTTTTTATATCCCGTTCCTGTTTTATACAGTTCAACTACCTTTTTCCAAAGATCCTTTGACAATTCTTTTGCTTTTCCCATGACTCAGAATCCAGAAACGTCAGTGCAGCACTGGATGAAAGATGCAAGGGTCTGTCAGGAGTCCAGAAACTCAATAACCCTTTATACACACACACTAATCACAAACAAACAGATTACAGATGAGGATGGTTACCTTTAATAGCCATTCAAACCCCTTTGTGTCAACTTGTGTGCATGTTATCAGGCCAAAATCACAAGGGTATGTAAACTTTTGATCAAGGTCATTTGGGTAGTTTCTGTTGTCATTATGATTTAAAAAGAGTAAACACAGTTGATTGATAATAAATGGCTTCAGCCAAACACTAACCATGAGTGAAAGAAAAGTTTTTGTGTTATCATTCATATTCTCTGAAAAATGGCCAAGAAATCATAAATTCTGCCAGGGTATGTAAACTTATGAGCAGAACGGTATACGCTGCATTATGGTCTGTTAACCTGCGTTGTATTAACACAGCCTGTTCGTTTTAAATGGACGCGGCACACCACAATGCAGCAAAATCTGGATATGGACTATCTTTTTCCAGATGCAGCGCACCACGGCACACAGTAGTGCGTAACCGTGCATTGTGGCGCATTAATTTTGTAGTCTGCTGAACATGTTCAGCAGATTTCAAATCTGACCTTTTAGATGGTGCTTGGTTCAGCTAACAGTACTCTAATGCTGTGTACGAACGAGCGGACTTTACAGCAGACTTTGTCCGGCGAATTTTTCGACTGACTTTACGATGGACTTTCCGAATGAACGGACTTGCCTACACATGATCAACCAAAGTTCGACGGATTCGTACGTGATGACGTACGACCGGACTAAAACAAGGAAGTTCATAGCCAATAGCTGCCCTAGCGTCGGTTTTTGTCCGTTGGAATAGCATACAGACGAGCAGACTTTTCGACCGGACTCGAGTCCGTCGGAAAGGTTTGAAACATGTTTCATTTCTAGGTCTGTCGAACTTTTGGGAAAAAAAAGTCCGCTGGAGCCCACACACAATCGAATTGTCCGACGGACTCCGGTCCGCCGGACCAAGTATGCTGTAAAGTCCAGTCGTGTGTACGCGGCATTAGTTCTAGTTGTGTGTCACATCAATATAAATGTTTTTGTATGTGCATATTTGACAAGCACTGTCCTCTTCAGATTTCACATTTAAAAATTATTATTTAATCCCTTTTTAATAAAAAATTGACATGTTGAGTGTCTTTTAGATAAATTGCTATGTCCAAGATTCATTCCAGGATATTATGGTTCAATCTTTCATCGACTACTAAAGGGATAACTGAAATATCTCTTTATTTTGATGGATATTGTTTATATTTACCTTCAACCCATAGTGTTCAAATATTTAAATAGTAACTTTTCATACAACTGATCATATTGTTATTCCTGATAATAAATTGAAGAGGAATAGATATTCTAGGTTTGACATCATTGTAGTCTATGAAGCAGTTTGTTTGGTTTCTGCCAAAAAAAGAGATGACGTGGAGTTAGATATAAACAATTTTTTGCTGTTGCATTCATTGATGTTTATGAAACCTTTTTATATTTCTTTTACTGAAATACGCAAATTAAAGTCTGATTCAGCATTATTTAATTTAAAGAAGTGTGCATATATCAGACTATTACAGTCCCAGGGATAAAGATGAAAGTAATTTGTGTTAAAAGATTTATAACATATTGGTAAAGAATTGCACTTAACAAATAGCCAGGTGTGTAGGTGCACTTTAAATGAGGGCTTGTTGACTCAGTTGTAATTGACCATTAATCTCAACACCAGTCTTAAATGCCAAGCATGCTTGGCGTATATCAGGGAGGTAATGCAAGCACCCCCATATATGTTGCCTTTAGCCAGATGCAGTGCTATGTTAATGAGGTTCCCTAGATATCAAACAGCTACTCCCAGCATTTTCTTCCAGCCAGCAGCGAAACCATTTGCCTTCCCATATTACAAAGTGGGGCTAACTAAAGCCACGTACACACTACTAGTTTTTTTTTTTCCGTTCAACCCAGAGGGTTGAAAAAAACTGACAGCTCAGGTCGGAGCCGCTGTACTAACAATCTGATGTTTGTTAGTGCAGCGATCTCCCCTGCTGTGATATTGTGTTCTGACAGGGGACGGGCCCCCCACCAGAATACTCCAGTCAGCGCTCTCAGCCATTGGCTGGGAGTGCTGATAGGGAGCCGGTTGGCAGACCTTTTTCAGTTATGTCCCTTCGACAGAACCTGATCGGCTGTAGTACACACAGACCGAATGTTGAGCGGTTTCTGTTGAACCGGCCAATGCTGCCCGACATTCGGCCCGTGTGTACTAAGCTTAACTTGTTTTGCTTGTAACAGCAAATCGGAATACAACTGTAATTCTTCTGCTGCAAGTTAGAAGTAAATGTGAGCTGAATGATGAGTGAGTGCTGTTGGAAACGAGGACTTAGCCTGAGTTTAGCTAAAACTAAAAACACAAAAGTCAGCACAAGGGACATAACTTGCAGTTAGTATGACATGTCCCTTAGAGAAAATATAAATAACACTGCGCTAACCCAACGTGAAAAGCAGCTACATAAAATATGACCAATATTGTAAACAGAAGTAAAAGTGAAATGCAGCGCTAAAAATGATAACCAATGGTAAAAGGCACATCAGACATGGTGACCATTACCAATATGTACATAGCTGAAACACATGAAGCATAATACCAAAAAATTGAATATTAGACGCGATATAGTAAAGTCCCAATGTATGTATGTATCAGATTCATAGCCATACATTGGGACTTTACTATATCCCGTCTAATATTCAATTTTTTGGTATTATGCTTCATGTGTTTCAGCTATGTATATATTGGTAATGGTCACCATGTCTGATGTGCCTTTTACCATTGGTTATCGTTTTTAGCATGACATGTCCCTTGTCCGGATTCTTCTGCTTTCAGTAGAAATCTTCATCTGTCTTCCAACTCCTCCATGAACGGAGTGGAGCTTTTAATAATTCTGCCCATCCCCCATTCAGAGATCCTGTGTCATTCATAGAAGCTATAGTATGCCTTCTATGAATGGCAAATCGTGCAGGAAAGGCAGACATAGTCAAGCTCTCTTGATGAGAGCTCCTGACAGCCCTTTAGCTGCCCTTAGCGGAAGGTTACGGCAGCTGGGTAGTTTGACTTAATTGTAATGTGCCATTAATCACAACACCATAGCATGCTTGGCGTATATCAGGGAGGTAATACAAGCACCCCCATGCATGGTGCCTTTAGCAAGATCCAGTGTGATGTTAACGGTAGCCTAATTGGTAAAAATATGTTTTACTCCCCAGAGAAAACTTGATAAGGGACTCACTACTGTGATCTGTATCCTGGACCCACTGACATCTTAATACTACCTGGAATTGTGTGTACACTACTGTTATTGATTTTGTATTCCATTTATTGGCCAAGTGGAGTTGTTGTTAAATCTAATTTTACATATGAAAAAACATTGGTAATTTCCCTCTAGCAAACCAATATCTTATCTTTTTAACATTTTAACTAACATTTCCATTCATAGAACACATTCTGCAGCTATACAGAATCCAGAATAATGCCCCTTTCTGAATTACTCCTTAAGGCTGCATTTATTTGTTCAACCCCGACTTACATCCAGGCACAGGAAGCTGTAGGAAAACAAGATCTGAACATACTTGTTGGGGTTCTACAAATTGACAGGACTACAGGTTCAGTGTGTGTGTGTGTATATATATACGTGTGTGTATATATATGTATATATATATATATATATGTATATATCCCCACGCTACTAACCTAAATCACCAAAATAAAAAATGGTTAAATAATCTCAGCGGAGTATACAAAAAGTAGATTGACACCCCTGTGAAATCATTAAAACATAACGTTAAAAAAAAACTACAGTCATCAGAGCTCTCTTTTAAAAAATATGTAATAACACAAAATAAATATACAATTCATAACAAGTGTCATTGTGCAAATTAAATTGAGCTATAATACATAATAAATACAGTGTGCATATGAAGTCCAATATACAAAACTTCAAGAGCCCTACACTGATACCGTGGACCTTACTAATATGGTAAGGTCAATAACAGCTTAATATTGCACTCTTTCCAAAAAGATCCTCCTCAGCTCAGCGGATTCTAAGACTTGCTCCAGAGGTCCTCTTACTATCCCATATGAATAGTCAGAGTCATCCAATGATATATAAACTCATAGAAACAAGAAAAGCCTCACAGTGTGTACCGCTCATTTATTGTAAAAAATAAATTAATATTCTAAAGTAGACATTATCTTGTAATTGTAATATATAATTTTTTTTGTGTTAAATATTTTTTTAAAGTTATGCTGCCACCGATGATTGTAGAGATATACAGTATATAATGAGGGTTCAGCTCAAGTGAAATGCTTTTCACAAACTTCAGTCCAGCCACATTTTTGCCTGCTCTGTTACATAGGTAAAGTTAAAAAGTCACACTAAAGGTTACCCTTGCAGGGGATTTTCAGCATTCCATTCCCCTAACACAAATATCTTCAGCCTCCTGGCACCTGGATTGTGTAGTCCCCGAGTCTGTCCTGCACTGACTCACTGCTTAATGTCAGTCATTTACTCAGCCTCCTGGGTAACAAAGTTTGGGCTGATCAGGCTCCTGCCAGTTCAAACACTGTCTCTCTCAATACTTCATATACAAGAACAAATTTAATTATATTTACTATACATTATACACACACACACACACACATATCATTGATATCAAGAATACAGTATCTATTTTGTGCAACATTTGAAAAAGCAAAAGGATTGTCCATTGTGTGAGTTAGACATGAAGCCACTATTGCCTAAGCTATATGTTTTTGTCTTTGATTGGGTTGTGATCTCATGTCTGTAGTGACAGACAATCACCAGCTGACAGGGAACATTGATCAGGTATCTTAGAAAACTTGTTGCAGCATCTATTGTTGCCCAGTGGGATACGTGATGTCTGCTGCTCTACTTACTTTCTCCCCTTCCTGTCTACATCAGCATAAGCATACTGGGTCACCTGAGCCAACCTTTTAAAGTGGAGTTCCACCCAAAAGTAGAACCTCCTCTTAACTGACTCCTCCCCCCTCTGGTGCCTCCTCCACCAGGCCAATTAGAAAGCTCAGCCAAAAGGCTTTACTGCCGGGTTCCCTTACTACAAATTGCGGTGGCAGCACCCAAAAGCTGTCCCCATGGGTGAAGACAGTGATTATCGCTAATGGCTATAGCAAGCCACTAGCGATAATTGTAAGAGAATCCAGCAGGCTGGTTGTACCCAAGTTGATTGATCGATCAACTTGATACATTCAGCCTGCCCATTAACCGTTCGAATCTTGGCCAGTTCCTGCTGAACCGGCCGAGATTCGAACCTATGGTCGGCCTTGGGCTTGGTCACACTAAGGTTCCCTAGATATCAATTAGCACCTCCCAGCAGTTTCTTCCAGCCAGCAGGGAAACCAATTGCCTTCCTATTTTACAAAGAGGGGCTGTGACAACAAAACAGAATACAACTGAAATTATTCTGCTGAAAGTTAGAATTAAATGTGAGCTGGATGATGAGTGGGTGCTGTTGGTAATGAGGACTTAGCCTGAGTTTAGCTAAAACTAAAAACACAAAAATCAGCACAAGGGACGTAACTTGCCGTTAGTATAATGTGTCCTTTGTCCAGATTCTTCTGCTTTCAGTAGAAATCATTTGTCTTCCAACTCCCTCATGAATGAAGGGGAAGGGGCTTTTAATAATCTGCCCATCCCCCGTTCAAAGATCCTGTGTCATTCATAGAAGCTATAGTATGGCTTCTAAAAATGGCGGATAGTGCAGGAAAGGCAGACATAGTCAAGCTCTCTTGATGAGAGCGCCTGACAGCCCTTTAGCTGTATTAATCCCCACTTGCATGGGAAGTTACGGCAGCGGGGAGGGGTGGGGGGTTTGTGGTAGGAAAGATAAAGATTTCTGCTAAAAGCTGATGAATCAGGATAAGGGACACATCATACTAACGGTTATATCCTTTAGTTTCAGGCTAAACTTAGGCTTTAAACTGGCCATACACTGTTAGCTTTTCAAACAACTGTTCATGAAAAATAGTTTGACATCTTTGAAGTTTTAAAGGTGAAATTTTTCATTTAGTTGCCATAGCAATGTATAGAACTTAAATGATTTTTCCTGACTGCGAATCACATTAAACTTGTAGTAAACCACTTTTTAAAAAAACTGCATACTAGCACATTTTGACAGACTTACCTGTGAAACGGATCCCTCCAGTGGCACCCTGTCACCGCTGACAAGGAATCCATCTTTACTAGGTCGTCCTTTCGGGTCCGCAGGCTCTGGCTGTTTAAATGGGCGAGTCGCAATGACATCACATGCGCGGGAGTCAAGGTCACGGCACAGCTCTCTCGCATGCCATCCATTGAGGGCACAGTGCCGGTGATGTCACTGGCTGCTTCATATGTAAATATCTCCTAAACCGTGCACATTTAGGAGATATTTACTGTACCTACAGGTAAGCCTTGTTATATGCTTACCTGTATGTACAAAACAACAAAGGGAATTTACTTGTACTTTAATAGTTAGGATTTCATTTTTTACAGATAAGTAACAAACAAAAATTTTCCATCCTGAGCCTTACAAAATCGAACAAATGTTTTTAAAAAAATTTTAGGCTAAATTCTACCAGTGTATGGCCAGTTTTATTCCCTTTAGTTTCCTAAATCAGCAGCAATATATTTGAACATGGCATATGGTGGCAATATTGTTACAATTATTACACTAAAGATAACACATGCTGTATTTTATCAAAATATGTGGATGCTAAGGTCAATGGATTTTACTTTGCACTGTGCTTGAATTGTTTCTTTGCTATTAAAAACAGGTTATATTGATATACAAATGCTTTCCAATTATTTTCTGCATGAATGATTTCTAGCTTATGAAGAGGTGATTGTTGTACAGATTAATAAAATGACTTTGATATATTATGCTGTTCTGCTGGGTGATTTTAAAACATAATGTATACATGTATTCAAAGAATGGCCAAATCTAACTTTCTTTTCTTTTTTTTTATACCTTTAACCGAATTTGTACTACTGAGCCTGTTGTTTTTTTCCTTCTAAAAATATTTGTCAGTTTGTCATGCTAGTTCATTGGTTTTGGTACTTTATAAATAATTGACTCAGAATGAATGTGTAAATTGTGAGTTCTGACTTCACTCTTACGTAAGTTGATGCATGTTTGTTCTCAGGTCAGTCACTGAAAAGTATTAGGACCAATGATAGCCTGGCAACATGGATTTTCAGGACAGCAATGGCACCCTTTATAGTTTTCTTGTTGTACATTTTCTTTAAAAGACAGGTGGACCCTTATTTAAACTACCTCTAACCCACCTTACCTGGTTCTCATAAAGTAATCTGCGTAGGGGGTTTTTCACTGTCAGGGCAGTAAGGATGTGGAACTCTCTTCCACAATCTGTGGTGTCGGCAGGAAGTATATATAGTTTTAAAAGACTCTTGGACGTGCATCTTAATGTAAACAATTTAAAGGCATATGGGAAATGATTGTTCTACACACACACACACCTACACAGGTTGAACTGGATGGACTGATGTCTTTATTCAACCTTGCCAACTATGTTATGTTACTATGTAATCTGTACAAATCCTCCTACTCCAAGGTCACATCATGCTGAAAAGTGAGAGGGGACAGATTTGTGAACCCTAGAGGAGGCTACTGCCGTGAAGTAAGTTAGGTTATCTCCATACAAGTGTTCAAGCCTTGGGGCGTGCTAAAGCACTTAGAAGCAGGTCAAATGTCCCTGCAAAGAATGATCCCGGAAGCATCTCAAACTTAAGTCAAAAGCCCACTGCTCATCAACACTGGTCTTAGGCTGTTGTTGGGGGGTTAGTGTTAGTTATAATAAAGGGGATCGTGTCCTGTGACACTAAACAATATTCGTCTTTTCCACCCAAAACATGTTTACACATCCACTATTTAATGGCCCCTTAATCTATTTATTATGAAATTGTTTCTTTTGGTGAATGTCTGCTTCCTTGTAATGTCCTCTAGGAAAACAAAATCACATACGCAGATATTATCAATAATTGTGTTTATATATCAAACCAACAAAAATCTATAATTACTATACAGTTGTGTGAAAAAGACTTTGCCCCCTTTCTGATTTTGTATTTTTTTGCATATTTATCACACTTAAATGACTCAGATGATCAAACAAATTATTGCACAAAGATAACCCGAGTAAATACAAAATGCAGTTTTTAAATGATGGTTTCATTTATTAATGAAAAAAAGCTGTCCAAACATGCCTGGCTTTATGTGAAAAAGTAACTGCCCCTAAACCTAATAACTGGTTGTGCCACCCTTGGCCGCAACAACTGCAATCAAGCTTTTGCCATAACTGGCAATGAGTCTTTCACATTGCTGTGGAGCAATTTTGGCCCACTCTTCTTTGCAGAATTATTTTAATTTAGCCACATTGAAGGGTTTTCCAACATGAACGGCCTGTGTAAGGTCATGATACAGCACCTCAATTGGATTTAAGTCTGGGCTTTGACTAGGCCACTCCAAAACCTAAATTTTGCTTTGTTTGAACCATTTGGAGGTGGACTTGCTGTTGTGTTTTGGATTATTGTCCTGCTGCATAACACAAGTGCACTTAATAAGAAATAATTTTAGATTTTGTGAAGGTTTGAAATCCTTGGAAAATAGGAAGGATATTATCTGCCTGGCAGATAAAGGTGGTGGAATCCTGATAATGGATAAAACAGCTTATGTGGAAGAAATGAATAAGATCCTTTCTGATAGAGACACCTATAAGCCACTCCACAATGACCCCACCTTTAATTATAAAAAGGAACTGACAAAACTTAAAGATGTGGGGTTTAAAGATAATCTGCTCACTAAGAAAGAGAAGGTATATCTGGTTCCTTCGGCACCGAGGATTCCAGTTATATACCTTTTACCCAAAGTGCACAAAGACCCAGTTAAACCACCGGGAAGACCTATCATCAGTGGGCTGGACTCTGTCACTTCAAGGATAGGCAAATTTATAGATGGCTTTTTACAGCCATTAGTCTCACAGACTCCATCTTTTATTAAAGGTTCCACACAGGTCATTCAAACATTGGAGGCCATGGAGTGGAAAGAGAGTCACATTATGGCTACTGCCAATGTGGCTTTTCTCTAAACCATAATATCACATAACGATGGGTTTGAGGCAGTAGATATGTATTTGAGGAGAGATGGTGATTTACTCTCTCCCCAAAGAAAATTTGTGTTAAGCCTACTCAGGTTCACCATGTCTAATAATTACTTCTGGTTCAGAGGATCCGTCTTATCTTCAGAATAAAGGGGTCGCAATGGGTGCAAAGTTTGCACCGAGCATGACAAACCTGTTTATGGCTAAATGGGAGGAGGACGCCATCTATGCCCTTAGGAGACCAGAATTTGTTTTCTGGGGTAGATATATAGACAACGTCCTCCTCCTATGGGATGGCGATATGACGTAATTGGCTGTATTCATGGAACACCTTAACGATAATACTTTGGGCATTTCTCTGCAATATGAGGCCAGCCAGACTAATATCCACTTTCTAGTTTTAAACATCAAGATTAGAGAGAATGCTTTTAACATTTCTACCTACTTGAAAAGTACTGATAGCAATGGGTATATGGGGCAGGGTAGTTGCCATCACCCCACATGGCTAAAATCAGTACCTAAGAGTCAGTATATTCGCTTGAGGTGAAATTGTACTATGAAAAAGGATTTTTAAGAAACAAACTTCTTCCTTAAAAAAATTAATTTGTTAATAAAGGATACCTTCCTGGTGATTTGGATAAAGTTATTGGTGAGGTGTGGATAACGTGTGTGAATAAGGTGTGTAAACATGGATAGAGCTGTGATGCTGAAAGGCAGAGATAAAATACGTGAGAATGATTATAAATTTTCTATGGTCACCATATGTTCTCACCAATATTATGACGTTAAACAATTTTTAAAAAAATAAAATCAATGAGTGTTGTTGCGTTCTAAGTAATAACTAAAATAAAAATAATAATAGTGGTACATGGGAGGAGTGTCCGGATGTGAAGCAAGGCAGTCGTGCAGTAGATGTGCTCTGCTTCTATCTAATCCTTCTGACCTTCCTGCTACAGTGGTTGACAGTTCTGTACTCACATACCAGTGTCTGATCAGTGCCTCTCCGGTTTCCAGCTACTCCTGCCCTCCTAGATGGTTCCGGGTAAGAGAAAATACGGCAAACACACAGCTCCCCAGGCCCGGTCTCCTTCATCGGCGGCCATCTTGCCCTCGCGCTCTGCCCCCTCCTCCTTATCCTGTGTGACTGTGAGCACCCAGACAGCACCTGCAAGCAGGGGAGATGCAGAGCCTTCTTTGGCAGACCTGATGGCAGCTATCACCTCCCTGAAGGAGGCCCTTACCGCCAAGATTGACACGGTGACCTCGGAGGTCAGCCTAATTCGTCACAATATGGACAAATTCTGGTTCCAGATGTCTGAGGCAGAATCCCGCATATATCAGGTAGAAGACATGGTGCATGAGGACTCCAGGGAGTGGAGAATCCTCCAAAAACAGGTACAATCCTTGCATGAAAAAAACAGTGGACATGGAGAACAGGGTCCGTCGTAACAACCTGCGGTGGTGGGGCTCCCCAAACGGGCCGCGGGTGCCAAACCTGATGAATTCACTGAGGGGTTCCTCACCATGCTGCTAGGCCTCACGGATCTCTCACCCACATTTGTAGTGGAGCGGGCCCACAGAGTCCCCACTACACCATCTATTCTTGGGGTTCAACCTAGACCCTTCCTGATTAAGCTCCTCAACTACCGTGACAGGGATAGATTGCTGGCAGCCGCCAGAAATGCTGTGGAGCTAACCTTTGAAAACTCCAAGATCTCCCTGTACCCCGACAACTCACCTGAAATGCAGCAACGTTGTCCCCCCTTCACGGAGATCCACAAGCACCTCCAGGAGAACGGCCTGAAGTACAGCCTCCTGTACCCCAGCAAGCTCAGGGTGGTGGATGGTAGTTCCACCCGCTACTTTGAAACCCCTGCTACAGCTGTCTCTTGGTTCGACTCCCGCTGATTCTTTGCCTGACATCCACACTGGAATACAATTCTGCCTAATACAGTCATTTATGGAGGCTGGGATCCTGACAATAGCCACATGTTTCAGAAGTGAAGCACTTACTCTACAAGACACACTACTGAAGTTCACCCAATTTATCCCTCGCCCACCTTGCGTCTGGAACTTACCCAGGTACTGTCAGATGTTTTGTTGGGGTGTGCTCCACCTGCTCCAGCCCTGTGTGCAAAGTTTCTCGAGATCCCAGTGGCCTGAAGTTTTCACCTTGTTGACAAGTTATGGGAAGAAACCCTGCATCAGTTTTTTTTCTTCTCTTTTTGGCCCGTTTTTGGCCATGCTGCTCTGTTGTTTTTTTGATGCTAGGGTAGGGAGTTAATTTTTGTGGGGGAGAGGAGGACATATGTTTTAGGGATGTACATATAACTACTATTGCTCAAACACGTGTTACTTTGAAGACTCACACAGACAATGCTCGTCTATGATGATTTTACTGTGGAGAGGCTTGCCGGTCTCATCCTGGTCCTGCGCACCCCTGGCATTCCATGATGGCTAACTCTGGCAAAGAGTCCTTGATTGTCTTGTTATGGAATGTCAGGGGGCTCAATGCCAAATACAAGAGGTCACTACTGTTTCAATACCTGAAAATGCACAACCCCCATATAGTATTGATGCAGGAGACCCACTTAATGGGAAGCAGAGTAATGGCTCTTAAGAAACCGTGGGTACAAAAAGCATTCCATGCGACCTACTCCACATACTCCCGTGGGTTGTCTATTCTGATCGGTAAACAATTACCGTGTATAATTCATGATGTACATCTAAACCCTCATGGGAAATATGTTATGTTGTTATTGACCATATACAACAAGAAATATGTTATTGTAAATGTCTACCTGCCCCCTCCTAGTCAGGTGCAGTCTCTGTACCCTCTATACGAAAGGTTGGCTCCGCATTTCCCTGCCCAGGATCTTGTTCATGGGTGATTTCAACGCCAACCTATCACGAGATTTGGATAGGCCCTCACTTCAAGCTTTAATTCAGATCTGGGAACATGCCACGGACTTTATAAAGGTATGGAGATGGTTACATCCTCATGATAGAACTTACTCCTGTTTCTCTACCACCTTTAAGACCTTATCCCGTGTAGACCTGGCATTTGCAAACGCGGCCCTCCTTAATGAGATCCAAGAGGCATGTTATCTTCCCTCTGGCCTCTCAGATCATAATCCACTGAAATTGACCATTAGAACCCCAAAAACATGCAATAGAGCCCTTTGGAGACAGCAACTCCAATAGATTAACCATGAATCGGTTCAAGACCGAATCCCCCCCCCCCCCCAATTGAAGGAATACTGGGTAATTAATGCGGAGTCGGCCTCCCCAAAGGTAACATGGGATGCGTTCAAGGCTCACAACAGAGGACAGTATATCTCTGCTGTGGCTGCTGTAAAGGCAGAGCACGGTGTTGCAGTCTATTCACTGCAGCAAAAGGTTAATAAGGCCTTAAGTCAATACTCCGCATCACCCACTGCCCCAAATTTCGATCACCTCTCCTCACTTAGGAGGGAATTATTCATAAGATTATCTGTAGGCCTGGATAAAGAGGAAGGTCTTTAAACCCTTCCTGAAACTCAGGAGGGAGGGTAAAAACCTTAGAGACAATGGAAGGGAGTTCCACAGCTCATCGCCCTGTGTAACCAGGCGTCTGTTACCAGTAAATTTTAGTCTGCTGATTATCGGTTCTGTGAGAAGTAAGTTGGCCGATCGGCGTGGTCTTGACGGTACATGGTGAGAGGCCCATTCAGACAGATAAATTGGGCCCAGTTTCCGGTGTGCCCTATACATATAGCACATTGCCTTGAATAGTACTCGCTTAGCGATAGGAAGCCATGGCAGTTTTTCCAGCACGGAAGAGATGTGGTCTGTTCTGGAGCATCTGGAGACCAGGCGAGCAGCTTGATTCTGAGTTGCTTGCAATTTTTTTTGCCACTTCAATGGAAGTCCAAGAAGAAAGATGTTAGAGCAATCCAACCAGGATTGCACAAGACCCTGTCTTGTCTCCATCTCTCCCGCTGCAGTGGGTGGACCACTTTACTTATTTGGGAATTGTGATATGCAGACATAGTAAGTACTTTGTGAGCTTCAAACTGAATCTTGTAATAGCTGGGGTTAAAACAAAATTAAAAGCATGGAGCAACCTCCCCCTCTCACTAATTGGACACATTAACCTCCTAAAGGTCCTCCCCAAATTCACATTTTTTTTTTTAGGAACTCTCCTCAGTGGCTCTCAAAAAAACTCCATCAAACAACATTTTACGTCCTTTATCTGGGGATCAAAACCGCCCAGATACAAATACACTACTTTGACCAGGCCTGTGGATGGGGGGGATTGGCCTCTCCTGACTGCTACAAGTATTTCCTGGTTGCCCAGCTAGTGACTGTCCATTGGTGGCTTCCACCTGACCTAACCAATTCCACCATAGTGTTGGAGGCAGCCATAGTCAAATCCCTGGGGGCCTTACAGGGGTTATTGTTTAGGGGCAAACAAAAACCCTCTCTACCTTACTCCCTCCATGAACACCACCATACAAGTGTGGAAAATGAGTGAAGCCTTGCGGACGCCCCAGCTGAATTTCTTTTCTCTACACACACACCATTGTGGCTGAACCCCAATCGCCCGCATTTCTACACCATCCCAGATCCACAGGCTTGGGCCAAACACCAAATTGTGAGGCTGGAACATATTATCACAAACTCTGAGTTGTCTTCTTTCAATACTCTCCAATCAAAATTTAATGTACCCGCACAAGCACTTTTCAGATACCTCCAGATTGCTCATGCCTTCAGGTGCCAATTTTTGGGTCAACGGGTAACTCTGACATATTCACAATTGGAATCTACCCTCCAAGTGGAAGACTTGGAAAAGTCCATGTCTCAACTATATGGCTACCTGCTAGTGGCTGCTAGTCCCGAGCTGTCCTCCCTTCGCAGGAAATGGGAGGGGGACATCCCAGGACTGGACGAAGATGACTGGAAGGAGATTTAGATAGGCCTTCACCTCTAGCTAATTTTAATTCAGATCTGGGCACATGCCACAGACTTTACAGAGGTATGGAGATGGTTACATCCTCATGATAGAACTTACTCCTATTTCTCTACCACCTTTAAGACCTTATCCCGTATAGACCTGGCATTTGCAAATGTGGCCCTCCTTAATGAGAGCCAAAAGGCATGTTATCTTTCTTCTGGCCTCTCAGATCATAATCCATTGAAATTGAGCATTAGAACCCCAAAAATGTGCAATAGAGCCCTTTGGAGACTGCAACTCCAATGGATTAACCATGAATCGGTTCAGGACCGAATCCCCCCCCCAATTGAAGGAATACTGGGTACAAGCATACCCCAATTTTAAGCACACAATGGGGTTTATTTAATAAAGCTTGAAAGTGCAAAATCAGGCTCACTTCTGCATAGAAACCAATGAACTTCCAGGTTTTATTACCAAAGCTTAATTGAACAAGCTGGGGCTTCTAGCTCATTGGTTTCTATGCAGAAGTGAGCCTGATTTTGCACTTTCCAGCGTTAGTAAATAAACCCCATTGTGTACTTAAAAGTGGGGTATGCCTGTAATTAATGCAGAGTCAGCCTCTCCAAAGGTAACATGGGATGCGTTCAAGGCTCACAGCAGAGGACAGTATATCTCTGCTGTGGCTGCTGTAAAGACAAAGCATGGTGTTGCAGTCTATTCACTGAAGCAAAAGGTTAATAAGGCCTTGAGTCAATACTCCGCATCGCCCACTGCCCCAAATTTCGATCACCTCTCCTCACTTAGGAAGGAATTGCACCTTCACATCTCTGAGGTCACCAGACTTGGCATATAGTCTTGTAGGCAGGAGTACTTTGAACATGGGGACAAAAACAGCAAGTTACTGGCGCTATTAGCACAACAAGATAGACCCCTTGCAGTTGTCTCCGAAATCCTTACAGCAGATGGCACGACGGCCATCTCACAGGAGGATATCCTGACAGAATTCACTAGGTTCTACACTACACTGTACACATCCTCCTTGCCAGAGACCTTTGACCCTGCCCCCATGACCTCTGCTTTAGATACCCTGGCGTTGGGCTGGTTCTCCGACTCTGAGAGGAATTTTTTGGTTGCAGACATCACCCCGGAAGAAATCACACTTGCCATACAGTCTCTCCCGGTGGGTAAGGCCCCGGGCCCTGATGGTTTACCCATCAAATTCTATAGAGCCCACACCGAACTGCTTGCCCCAAGATTGGCTGAGTTGTTCAAATCCTGTTTATAAATAGGCTCTTTACCCCCCTCCATAAAAGAAGCCCACATTATCCTAAACCCAAGCTGTGCGCCTCATACAGACAAATTGCACTTCTCAATTGTGATCTGAAGATCCTTACCAAGCTGCTTGCCACCAGGCTGAACAAAGTTATAAAATCCCTTGTAGATCCAGATCAAATGGGCTTTATGTCAGGAAGGTCCACAGATGTCAACATACGCAGACTATTCTCCAATATCCATGCCCCCCACACAAACCAGGGCACCAGAACCATTGCCACCCTAGATATGGAAAAGACAGATGAAGAGGAGGATGGGATTCCCACTAAAATGTATTAACTGGGTAAGCACGTTCTACATGGGCCCCCTGGCAAACATAAGGCTTAATGGATTGCTATCTGCCCCCTTTCCCCTGCAGAGGGGTAACAGACAGGGATGCCCTCTCTCCCTGGCCCTCTTCGCCCTGGCCATGGAACCCATCGCTGAAGCCCTCAGAATTTCGTGGACTTTGGGTGGGATGGCTGGAGGAGAGAGTGGCTCTCTATGCCGACGACTTACTACTCTTCTTGAATGATGCTAGGGCCTCTCTGCAGGGTGCCCACAGTATAATGAACACCTTAGCCTTCACGGAATTACGGTTGAATTGGCACAAATCCCAATTGTTCCCGGTGGACGAGGGGGCTAGATCCTCCTCGTCTTGTCCCCATCTCTCCCGCTGCAGTGGGTGGACCACATTACTTATTTGGGAATTGTGATATCCAGACATAGTAAGTACTTTGTGAGCCTCAACCTGAATCCTGTAATAGCTAGGGGTAAAACGAAATTAAAAGCATGGAGCAACCTCCCCCTCTCACTAACTGGACGCATTAACCTCCTAAAAATGAAGGTCCTCCCCAAATTCACATATATTTTTAGGAACTCTCCTCAGTGGCTCTCAAAAAAACTCTTTAACTCCATCAAACAACTTTTCACGCCCTTTATCTGGGGATCAAAACCGCCCAGATACAAATACACTACTTTGACCAAGACTGTGGATGGGGGGATTGGCCTTTCCTGACTGCTACAAATATTGCACAGAGCATATTATACGCCTCTCAGGCTCCACAGGATGTCTGCAGCATACTCCCCATTGTGCTGGAGATGTACGCAACAGCCTGGGGAGTTTTTCCATATCTTTTGGAGCTGCCCAGCAATACAACTATACTGGCAGGAGGTCCTTCAAGTGCTTAACAAGGTAACCAAGCTTCACTTACCATGCAACCCAAGATATTGTTTGTTAGGATTGGTTGAGCAACTGTCAGTGACCATTGCCAGGAGAATACTTATCAGTCTATTATTATTTTATGCTCGCAAAGCCATCACAATGCATTGGAAGCATTCATCCCCTCCTTCTGTCCAATTCTGGAAGGGATTGATAAATGTCAGTCTGCCCCTGTATAAGACCACTTATGCAAACAGGGGTTGCCCTAATAAATTTAATAAAGTTTGGACATGTTGACTCGATGACACCACTACAGCAAGGGGAGATTAAGGCTACTCTAGTCAAACTATATTCTCTGACCACTCACTTACTCAAGGGATAAATATTTTAATTTATTTCCTAGTATCCCAGGTTTGAGCATAGTTAATCCTGAACTAAACCCTTTCCCTACACCGAGGTAGTAGTTTAGCAGATTGTTATGTTTGTTTCTTGTGTTCTATGTGCTGTATGAGAATGTGACCCGTTGGTCTTGCCCCTGAGTGGGCTACAGCTGTATGTGAAATTGAAAATTCAATAAAACAAGATTTTTCAAAAAAAAAAAAAAATAATAATAATAGTGGTGGATAAGCAATAAAGCACATATGGAATAAATCCAAAAATAATAATCACACAGTACTAGAGAATAACCACTATAGATGAATAAATATAAAGTGCAAGTGAAAAAGTGACAATATTGGAATACAATCTTCAGATAGGGAAATATTAAAGTGCTGGTGATAAAAAAGTTCACATGGATAATTCTTCAGATAAATATTAAAGTACTACTAGTATAGAACAAGTCCATATAAAGGTGAACTGAAGTGCTGCTCTAAATGACACTATGCAGATCAAAGATGGTGACTTGGTGATTAGATTCTTCAGTGTGATTACACCTCTGTATAAGGTGGTCCCTGGAGCTCCCCCTCTTTATTTTTATTGCTGAGTTAACGCAGAGGAAATACCTTTACTCCACAGCAGGAACCTGGACTATCCTGGTTGTCTCTGTACTCTCTCATGTTGTTACCTTACAGTGGTAAGGTAAGGGACCACATATACAGAGGTGTAATCACACTGAAGAATCTAATCACCAAGTCACCATATATATTCTTTGATCTGCACAGAGTGTCATTTAGAGCAGCACTTCACGGCTCCAGTTCACCTTTATATGGACTTGTTCTATACTAGTAGGACTTTAATATTTATCTGAAGAATTATCTATGTGGACTTTTTTTATTACCAGCACTTTAATATTTCCCTATCTGAAGATTGTATTCCAATATTGTCACTTTTTCAATTGCACTTTATATTTATTCATCTATAGTGGTTATTCTCTAGTACTGTGTGATTAGCATTTAGGATTTATTCCATATGTGCTTTATTGTTTATCCACCACTATTATTATTATAATTTTAGTTATTACTTAGAGCGCAACACCACTCGTTGATTTTATTTAATTTATTTTTTGGGTTATGGTGTTTGCTGCAATTAATCTCCTTATCCCTGTAGATACAAGCAGCGTGGGAATACTGCTTCTTTTTTCTAAAAAAATGTTTTTAAAACATTGGGCAGTTTTAAAAAATGATAGAGTATTGGGCCCTGTCCTCCCAGATCGTCCACAAGTAGTATTTAGAGGAGTTCCTCCCCTTAAACTTAGAGTAGCACCTAACATTCTAGATGCTCCCAATAGAGTTAATTTTTTTCAGAAAACAAAAGGTTTCTATCCATGTCGCAAATGTGTCATCTGCCATCTTAATAGAAACAAAGATTAAAAAAATTGCAGATTTAAATCTAACGTTATATTGAAAGAGTATGATATTAATACATTCATTACTTGCACGTCCCAAAACGTGGTTTACATGTTAACCTGTCCATGCGGTCTACAATATGTGGGCAGCAAGGTTAGAGCTATGAACGTTAGAATTAAAAGAACATGTGGCTAACATCAAAAAGGGGTTTCCTAAACATACTGTTTCTTTGTCATACTTGTCATTACTTAGAGTGTCACAACAAAAATCCAGTGGGTACTACATTCACAGCTATTGATAGGTTTACCCCACATTGACCTGGGAGTGTCGCTAAGAGAGAGATCTCACGTATGGAAACCCGCTAGATTTATTATTTAAAATGCTTGCTACACGCAATTTGGGTTAAATGTAGATTGGGACGTGAATAGCTTCATTAATAACAGTTGATTAATTATCCTTATAGAGTTGATTGCTCAGCTCAAGGGTGTCAATAGGTAGTGGTACCAATAGCAATGACTCTAATATATTATGTTTTATATTTCGATGGGTGATAGTTTACTAAATGTCCACTAGAGGCGCTTAGTTTCTTAAAGTGTATAGCTTTTTATATATTATTTCATTATTATTATTTCAGGTGCTTGTGTGGCGCCATCAATTTGTGCAGCTCTTTACGTGTGTGTTGTACATTTGCATCAGTCCCTGCCCTCGGGGAGCTTGCGGTCTGGGGTCCCTAGCTCACATTCATGCATGCTGTAGTCAGTTTGGACAGAATCCAGTTGACGTGCCGACATGTCTTTGGAGTGTGGGGGGAAGCCGGAGTGGGTCCACGCAGGTGCGGGGAGAGCATGCAAGTTCCAGGTGGGTGGTGTCATGGTTGGGATTTGAACCAGCAAACCTTTTTGCTGCTGGGTGAAGGTGCTAACCACTGCGCCACTGTGCTGCGCATTTAGTAAACATTTTCACATTTTGTTTATGGTATAACACACTGTATGGCTCATGTGATCCCTCAGTTAAGAGGTGTGTATCCTTAAGCCATTTGTATATATATATATTATGTGGCATTGCTTTACCAAATGCATTTTTCCATGTACAGTGCCTTGCAAAAGTATTCACCCCCCTTGGCATTTTTTGTGTTTTGTTGTCTCACAACCTGGAATTACCATGGATTGTTTGAAGATTTGCATCATTTAATTTACAGAACATGCCCACAATTTTGAAGATTTTTTTTTTATTATGAAGCAAACAACAAATAGGACAAAATAACAGAAAAAGTCAATGTGCATAACTATTCACCCCCCTAAAGTCAATACTTTGTAGAGCCACCTTTTGTGGCTATCACAGCTCCAAGTCGCTTTGGATAAGTCTCTATGAGCTTGCCACATCTTACCACTGGGATTTTTGTTTATTCCTCCTTGCAAAACTGCTCCAGCAAGTTAGATGGTTTGCGCTTGTGAACAGCAATCTTTAAGTCTGACCACAGATTTTCTATTGAGATCTGGGCTTTGACTAGGCCATTCCAGCACATTTACATGTTTCCCCTTAAACCACTCAAGTGTTGCTTTAGCAGTGTGTTTGGGGTCATTGTCCTGCTGGAATGTGAACCTCCATCCTAGCCTCAAATCACACAGAGTGGTACAGGTTTTGCTCAAGAATATCCCTGTATTTAGCATCATCCATTTTTCCCTCAACCCTGACCAGTTTCCCTGTCCTGACTGCTGAAAAACATCCCCACAGCATGATGCTGCCACCACCATGTTTCACTGTGGGGATGTTGTTCTTTGGGTGATGTGATGTGTTGGGTTTGCGTTTTCTTTCATGGCCAAAAAGTTCAATTTTAGTCTCATCAGACCAGAGCACTTTCCTCCATACATTTTTGGGAGTTTCCCACATGCCTTTTCGCAAACTCAAAATGTGCCATTTTGTTTTTTGCTGAAAGTAATGGCTGAAAGTAATGGCTTTCTTCTGGCTGCTCTGCCATAAAGCCCAACTCTATGGAGCGTACAGCTTATTGTCGTCTTATATACAGATACTCCAGTCTCTGCTGTGGAACTCTGCAGCTCCTCCAGAGTTACCTTAGGTCTGTGTGCTGCCTCTCTGATTAATGCCCCTCTTGCCCGTGAGTTTTGGTGTGCAGCCGTCTCTTGGCAGGTTTGCTGTTGTGCCATGTTCTTTCCATTTAGTTATGCTAGATTTGATGGTGCTCCTAGGGATCATCAAAGATTTGGATATTTTTTTATGACCTAACCCTGACTTGTACTTCTCAACAGCATTGTCCCTTACTTATTTGGAGAGTTCCTTGGTCTTCATGGCAGTGTTTGGTTAGTGATGCCTCTTGCTTAGGTGTTGCAGCCGCTGGTGCCTTTCAAAAAGATGTGAATATGTAATGACAGATCACATGACACAGAGATTGCACACAGGTGGGCATCATTTCACTAATTATGTGACTTCTGAAGGTAATTGGTTGCACCAGAGCTTTTTTATGGGCTTCATCACAAAGGGGGTGAATACATATATACATTCCAAATATCAGTTTTCTATTTCATAAAAATAGTTTTATGTATATATTATTCTAATTTTATTGCACCAACTTAGACTATTGTGTTCTGATCCATCACATATAATTCAGATTAAAAAAACATTGAACTAAAGGCTGTAATGTAATAAAATGGGTTAAAAGCCAAGGGGGTGAATACTTTTGCAAGGCACTGTGTATATGTATATATATATATATATATGCACTCAGTGTCTTTATTGTATTCGTTTATTGCAATTTTATATATGTTTTTAGACATTGCATAACTTATGTGATCCTCCTACAAATAAGTTTTGTATCCTTAAGCCATTTGTATATTATTTAAGCAGCATCGCTATAGTAAATGTATTTTTTGTGCATGTATATACCTAGCGCTGACATGATAGCATCTAGCAGCTAGAGGATCTCTTCTCGGTTGGTGCATCTGTCTGGGGGCTCCTCCTCTGTCTATCGCATCTGAGAGGCATTTCCTCTGTATGGAACGCAGGCGCAGGACGTGATGCGTTCCAGCAGAGTATTTCCGGGTTCTCACGTCATCCTGGTGGTTGATTCGCATCACCTGGTGATACACTTAAAAGGGCGTGCTTGTGTGGTAGAGCCACAACTCTGATGATATCCACTCGGATGAAACATGTCAGGCTAAGACACAAGCACGCTGAATGCCGCAGCTGTTTTGTTTTATGATGATTGTTCTTATTGACTGTACATGTAAGTTGCTACAATAAACCCTTTCACAAGTGAGACAGGCTTCACTATATGCTGCTTTATTTCCATTTGGTGATGATATCCCCTTGATTGGGTGAGACGCCCACTGACTGCTGGATGTTAACTACTTTGTTGCTGCCTGGGACAAGTGAATGGATGCAAGCTTTGCAGTGTATTTTAACCATCTACTTACTGGTGATTGACAAGTTTAGATGTGATTTCTTTGGAAGTTATTAATCAATGCCTTTCATTTGCTGATATCTGGTAAGCAGATTTGATTCTCACGTGGTGTGGAGTGCTTCCCTATACACACTGAATACTGGTGAAGGAATTATCATCTTTTCCTCTTTTAATACTTCAGACTGTTGCTTTTTATAGCGCCGAATGTGGACTTTTTATATTTTTATATTTGCTTATCAACAAATAGTGCTGGCTGCTTTCCTCTTCCAATATTAGTACCTTTTTCAGTAGTGCAGATACCTACCTGATTTTATTGTTTTACCAAGTGCACTTGAGCTTGAGGTCACAAACTGATGACCGGACATTCTTCTTTAGGATTTTCTGGTAGAGCTCAGAATTCATAGTTCCATCAATTATGGTAAGTCGTCCAGGTCCTGAAGCTGCAAAGCAGCCCCAGACCATCACACTACCACCACCATGTCTGACTGTTGGTATGATGTTCTTGTTATGAAAAGCTGTATTGGGCCGTACACACGATCAGATTTTCCAGCAGGAAATGTTCGATGTGAGCATGTTGTCTGAAATTCCAATCGTGTGCAAGCTCCATCGGACATTTTCTGTCGGAATTTCCGACAACAACTGTTTGAGAGCAGGGTCTCAAATTTTCCGACAAAAAACTTTGTTGTCCGAAATTCCGAGCGTTTGTACAAGTTTGAGGCACAAAATTCCACGCATGTTCAGAATCAAGTACAAGACAGAAGCTCTCGGTCTGGTTGACATTGTATTTTTGAAATGTACCTGCCTACTTACAAAAAAACTATCCTTTTTGAACTAAAACACATAGCCAAGGATTTAAAAAAAAAATAGAAATTTATTAGGGGTCATAACAAAATAAAGAGGAAGGCAACGCTGGATAAACTTTTGAAATTGGCGAAGCCTTTGTTCCCCAGGGCAGACATCAATTATTTGACAGGCCAAATTGGTAACCTGAGGAGTCAATTTAATAGGGAGCACAATACGGTCCAGGACTCCGAGAGATCGGGAGCAGCAGCAGATGACATATATGTCCCGAGGCTGTGGTCTTTCAACAGCCTGCGTCTTTTGCCAGACCAAACCAAACCCAGGCCATCATTCTCTTGACTTCCTTCCATGCTTCCTTCCAGGCTGTGGCTGTGGTGTTTGAGTTGTGGCAGGAGGTGGAGGAGGAGTATGGTCCAACTCACATACATGACTTTTCTTGGTGAGTTCTCCCCTCACCCCCTTATTTAGGACCTGAAATATGAGCTCCTCACTGATGAGGCATTGGCCCACCTCCATTTCCTGCATCTTACTGGCCATCATACACGCAAAGGCCTCATGGACATTAGGGGTGGTTGTGAGGACCGCAGTAGCCTGCCGAATCAAACCAAGCTCTGACTCCTCCACATTCCTCCCCTTCCTGGGCCTTTTTGTTGGAAGGTGGAAGGGAGTAACCTGCGATTCAGTCAGGCTACTGGGCACAGCCACCTCCTGGCTGTCACTTTCCCTGCCACCTCCTGGCTGCCACTTTCCCCTGCCACCTCCTAGCTGCCACTTTCCACGGCCTCCTCCTGGCTGAGACTTTCCTGTGTATGAAAATGGGACATAGTATTGTTTTTTTGGTCATCATTCACACACAATTTTGAGCTCATGACTGTTGCAAATTGAATGTTAACAAATAGAAAAGACTATCATTCTGACCCCAGCATTTTTCATTCTTGTCCCAATCATTTTTGGCTACTATTGTCTATTGATATATAAACCACTTTGTTAAATAAGAAATTAGTGATCAATAATAGCATCTAGTTAACATAATTAAATTTTTGACCACATTTTTGAAGAAATATGTTGAACAATGCTATACCTGGCTTAAGCTGGGCTCCTCCACATCTTCCTGGGTGGAAGGCCCAGGTTGTACGTCTGAAGCCTCATCTGAGGTGGAAGGAACTGTGGAAGAAAGGGTTGAGAGTGATGGCCTGGGTTCACTCTTTTCTGACAAAAAAACGTAGTCAAATAGGTGATGTCTGCTGTGAGAATCACCGGCTTCACCAATTCCAAAAGTTGATCCAGGGCTGCCTTCCTCTTTATTTTATTATTATAAAATGGGCGTTTCACTTGCCACAGACAGGGCAGCTCCCTGTACTTATCAATCAAGTTGGGGAGGAAGTCATGGTCATTAAATTTATCCATTTTCTCTGCAAGACACAAGACAAACCCTAATGTCAGGCTAAACTCTCCTAATCTTGTCTTAATATAGGTCTCAATCTATAAGCAGTAAAGGCCACTAACCACTGATGCCCCAAGTTAAAATGGTACCTTTGTTTGCACGATCAGCGCTTACGCTACTCTGCCCCCCACTCACAGATCGTACGTACGATGCACACGTGTTACGCTTTATCTACACTGCGCATGCATGAAACGCCGCCCCTGACCTTCTTTCTAGTATATTCCCCACCACTTCTCTTTCGGCGCAGTGGGAGATCACATGGCGGAGAGACAACAGGTGCATGATAATCTCAGCAACAAGGAGGACGAAAGCCCGGAGCCACAAATGTCCCGATCCAGGAGGAGATTTAAGGCGTCAAATATGTCCTTTGTAGAGATGGTGGAGATGGTGGACATCTTGAAGAGGGCCGACTATGACGTGAAATATGGACCTTACAGCAACCTAAATGTAAGAAAGGCCAAAATCATGACTAAAGTTGTGAAAAGTCTGCAGAAGAATTTTGGGGTACGGCGATCCAAGGAGCAATTGAGGAAACGCTGGTCAGATCTCAAATTGAGGGAGCAAGATCAGTACAGAAGGATCAAGAGAGTGCTGCAAAAAAGTAAGTATTTTGTCGTGTGTTCCAATTATTATTACTTGCATGGTTCTCCATGTGCTTTTCTTACTGTTTTTTAAAATGTCGTTCACAGTAAACATTGTTCGTTCACAGTAAACATCGTTCTGTCACACTCAATATCATTCGACCCTTAATACAATGTTTTTTGCAGATGCAGGTTAACTACATTTGTTCAGGCGTATTTGTATGAAAAGAAGTTTAGTACATTGTTGTTTAGATGGGTTTGTAACTAGAATGAAATGCAAACTTCAGATTCAGTGTAAGGAGAGGACACTCAGCAGCTGTTTACACATCTGAACGCAGGAGCACTAGTGTGGGACACCAGAACTCCCTATTTAGGGTGTCCCACGCAAGAGCTCCAATAGATACTAGGGGTCTCTCCATCTGTGAAACTTTAATTACAACAAAAGGTAAGTATTCCAGCTTTAGAAAGGGAAAAAAACATGTTTTCAGCTTGGAACTCTGCCAAAACAGACAATTGTACGTCACTTCCAAGCAATGTTTCATATTCCTATTTCTTGCCTCAAATATCTGTGTGCTAAGTATACCTTATTTTTTCTTCACATAGGGGATAAAAGACTCGGGACAACTGAGGACACCAAAAACACAAAACCTCCTAAAGAAGGGGAAATCCACACATACCCTGAAGAAGATGTGGAGGGAGAGCTTCAGGAATTGGGCGAAATAGTGACCACTACAGGTCAGTGTCTGAGACTACAGCTTCAGGTAATAGGTGAATTTATAATACATGGTGTGTTTTTTTATTTTTAGGTGATGTGGTGGATGTTGTGGAAGAAGAAACTCATTTCACCAGTGCAAGTGCACAAATCCTCATCGGGGATCATTGTGTGCAATCGGGAATTAGAGAAGATAAAGGAAAACATCAATGATATTGAAAAAAGACTCAACAACATCACTGATGTTTTTAGGCAAAATATAAAACACCCAAACATTTTTACATTTTGTCATTATATTTTTTATTTTCAAAAAGTTTTAAAGTAATTTGAAAGCCAAATTTTGAAGATGCACACAGTGTGTCAACATGTGCTATCTGCCATCATGGGATATCAATGTACATGTTTTGTGGGTGCAACCCCTTTCTCGCAACTCAAGTAGATGAGAGGAAGGGCTTGCATCCCCGAAACACGTCCATTGATCCCCCATGATGGGAGCTAGCACATGTTGACATTAGGCATGGGATCAGGAGGGAAATCCACATTTTCACTCCCAATTTGTGGGCATCTTCAAAATTTGGTTTTTACAGGGGTGACATCAGCCCATCTGATGAAGGCAAAATTAACACAGTTATGACATACTAATGTCACATATTGCCTTCAATTTATCAAAGTTGAACTTTGTAAGTTCCTGAGTTGTGTATGCTATGGTTTTAAACATGCCTGTTTAACCCAAAAAAGGACATTTCTACTGTCAAACATAAAAATGTTATGCACCGAAGATGTTGGTTTGTTAAAAATACCTTTTCTAACGCACAAGTGAATGTGCTTTGAGTAAAATGTTTTGCGTGGCTTCTTCTTTCAATGCTCAATACCAGTTTTTGTAGTAAGTTGGTGTAGTTTACAGTGACAATTGGGATATTTACTAAAGGCAAATCCACTTTGCACTACAAGTACACTTGTCAGTCCTCGCGTTCTTAGTGATCGTAATTTCCGACAACATTTGTGTGACCGTGTGTATGCAAGACAAGTTTGAGCCAACATCCGTCGGAAAAAAAATCCACGGTTTTGTTGTCAGAATGTCCGATTGTGTACATAGCATATTAGTTTTATGCCAGATGTAACGGGACGCATAACTTCCAAAAAGTTTAATTTTTGTCTCATCAGTGCACAGAATATTTGCCTAAATGTCTTGGGGTTAATCAAGATGTTTTTTGGTAAATGAGAGATGAGCCTTTGTGTTCTTTTTGCTCAGCAGTGGCTTTAGCCTTGAAACTCTCCCATGGATGCCATTTTTGCCCAGTCTCTTTCTTATTGTTGAATCATAAATACTGATCTTGCCTGAAGCAAGTGAGGCATGCAGTTCCTTATATGTTGTTCTGGGTTCTTTTATGACCTCCTGGATGAGTCGTCGTCATGCTCTTGGAGTAATTTGTGTAGGCCGGCCACTTCTGGGAAAGTTCACCACTGCTCTAAGTTATCTCCATTTGTGGATAATGTCTCTCTGTGGTTCGCTGAAGTTCCAAAGCCTTAGAAATTTGAAACCCTTCCTAGACCGATACATGTACATTACTTTGTTTCTTATCTGTTCTTGATTTTTTTTAGATTGTGGCATGATGTGTGGCTTTTTGTGATCTGTTAGTGTGCTTCACTTTGTCAGACAGCTTCTGATTATGTGATTTCTTTTTTTTTGTCAAAAAACATTTTATTATTGTTTGTATTTGCGATACAGAATAAAGAGGTACACAATTTCAAAGGTGTGATCGTTTACAACGCGATGACATACGACGGGACTAGAAAAAGGAAGTTCAATAGCCAGTAGCCAGTAGCTGCCCTTGCGTTGTTTTTGGGCGGTTGGAATAGCATAATGACAAGCGGTTTTCCCGATAGGAACTGATTCCGTCGGAAAGATTTGAAACAAGTTCTATTTCTTTCTCCATCAGAATTTTAGAAAGAAAAAGTCCGATGAAGCACACACGATCAGAATGTCCGACGGAATGACTCGTCGGACATTTTCTGCTGGAAAGTCCGGTCGTGTGTACGAGGCATAAGTCGAAGTATGCATCATTTCTTTCAGATAGTTACTCATGAATATTGATGCTATGTTTAAAGACAGCAGTCATTATGTATTTTATTTATTTATCTAGCATTATCATTTTGTCAAATATGCATCTCTTATTCATTTAATAAGTCGTGACAATTTGTATGTTGTAGTTAGAGTCACATGAATACTCTATATAGGGAAGGAGGGGGAAAGAGTAAGAAGGGGAAAAAAAAAAAAGAAGTCATCGCGATAGCTTTTTTTATTTTTTTATTTATTACCTGATCATGGTGGGTCCTCCCGAAGGTGCCACAACTCCCAGACCTTAGTATGAGCCTCCAGTCTGTCCTGCATCCTAGCCGTCATTTTCTCCATCAATTCAACATCCTTAATTTTGGAGATAAGGGCTTCAGGAGAAGGGGGTGCAGCATTTCCAATTTATGGCTATAAGACAGCGTGCTGCTGTGAGGACATGGTGTACTAGTTTTTTATAGGGCGTGGGGAGCCTCAGCGGTGACAAACCTAGTAGGAAAAATTTTGGGGTCGCCGGTACCATTTTTTCAAGAAGGTGGGCTAATAACTGTTGGACTGTGGTCCAATATGGGGTGATTAGTGGGCAACTCCAATAAATATGGAGAAGGGTGCCCTTCGCTCCCTGACATCGCCAACACCTATCTGTGCTAGTAGGATAGATGGCGTGGAGTACATCTGGAGTCATGTACCAGAATAGGAGGATTTTGTATGTGTTTTCTTTATATAGTGTACATATTGAACTTTTTGCTGCTTGGGACCATATCACCTGCCACTGTTCTATTGGAATTTCTTCATTGAGGGCTTTCTCCCATCTAGTCATATAGGAATGTTTCCCCTGTTCTTCTAGGGGGCAAGTATTTAGTATCTTATAAATATCTGAGATTAGGCCCTTCTGTGCGGTACCAGCCAGAATTATAGCTTCAAAAGGGGATGGAGGAGAGAATTTTAAGTTAGGGGCAATAGTAAATGCGTAATATCGGATTTGCAGATACCCATAGAACACCTGTCGTGGTAGATCAAATTTGGTCTGAAGTTCGGCAATGGGTAACAGTTTGCGTGACCTGGGGTCACTAGGTTCCCAAAGTGGAATAGGTTTTGCAATGTCCATGGATACGACATCTGGTGAGTGAGGCTATCTGGTACCTTGGGATTACAGATAAAAGAGGTCAGGAGCGATTTCTCAGATGACAACCCATGGGATTGTGACAATTTGCGCCAGAGCCGCCTGAGTAGGGACATAGAGCCCAGCAGGCGTTTGGGAGCTACCTCCGCATTCACACTCCAGAGTAAGTGATTCAGGGGTGTCGGAGCTATCCATATTTTTTCAATTTCTGTCCATTTGTTATAGGACCATTGGGTAAACCAGGAGGCAACTGCTCATAGCTGGGTTGCCTGATAGTATTTGTATTTGTCAGTAAAAGCAATCAGAGTTTCGGAGTGCAGCAGCCAGCCCCCCTTCTATTGTGCCCCTTCCCCTGAGTTTAATAAGGGGTCCCCCTGAAAAGCATGAAATTACTGCAGGGTCTTAGATGCTGGCAATTGACAGTGCACAGTTGAGGGAAATCCTAGACTCCTCCTTAAGGTATCATATGACACAGCCAAAGGGAGACTGGGGATGCAGAAGTTTTCCTACTTCTGTGCCGTGCTGAATCTGAGGTCTGGTAAGTGGGGTGGCATCAGATTTCTGTTTTAGGAAGGAGGAAGTAAGAATTCCAGTCTGGGGGAGTTTCTTTTGGTGGGGGGTTAAGGAAAGGGGGGTGGGTTTGCTTTTGGAGAAGGGGGGTTTCTTATAGAGAAGTTTACAGGGGGGTGGTTAATGTCAGGGATTTGCTTCTGGGACGGAGTTTGATTGGATGAAGGGAGATTTTCTTCATAATTAAAAATCTTTGCTGGGGAAGAGGGCATTGACTGAGGGAGATATTTTTGCTTTGGTGGGTCGGTTTAGAGACAGGGGTGTTTAATTTTTGGGGGGATGTTTAAAGGAGGGAGATATTTTACAGTGGGAATCTTTTCTTGGGGAGGGAGGGTTCTTAGGAGGGAGAGGGGGATTTTTTTCCTTTTAAAAGAGATGTTTTTTTTTAAATGATACTTACCTAGGTGGATAGAGCATCGATCCAATGTTGCATCTGTCCCCAGCTGCTTCTAAGCCCAACAACAGAGTGATAAAAGACTGCTGATTACTCAGTTCTCAGCCTTCAGTGAGCAAAGAGTGGCGACTGTCAGTCCCTGGCTCTGCCCCCCTCCCCCAAGCTCACTGAAATGCCAGGCTGTGGAGGGGGCAAGAGCGGCTGACTCAGGGTCTCTGTGGCTCACTGAGAGGCTGAGCAAGCTGCTGGTCCAGACATCTGGGTGAATCCTGACTTTAAAGTTAGGACCTTTCCGCAGCCTGGACCTGCTGAGCGATGTCAGCTGACAGCATGCTATAGCTGGCTGTCGGCTAAAAATGGGTCACAAAAGTGCAGAACGAACTGCGCTCCTCCCCAGGAGAAGTATAACCAAGCAGTATGCCGTCCCTTCAGAGCGCATGCACTGGTGACATCACCAGCTGCTTTCCATGTGAATATCTCCTAAACACCACAAGTTAAGGAGATATACACTATACCTACAGATAAGCGTTATTATAGGCTTACTTGTAGGTACAAGTTCAAAAGCTGGGTTTACTACAGTTTAAGACTGAATAAAAGCTAAACATATTGACCAGGTGCAAAGGGCACCATCCTTTGGTATGCAGTGCACAATATTTTTTATTTTTTCATCTCTTAAAACATTTCATAACATTTCTTAGGACACATTTTTTTAAGGTTTAAATAAATCACTGAATGTACTGCCCACCACCATATGTTGACCCTTGCACCTGCTCAACTTGCACAGTAAGGTTAGCTAAAATCCAGTCTTGGGTCTCATTCTTAAATCCTACACGACCATGGTGCAGCAAGTATACTGCAAATACCCGCACCCGGGATCTCAGATGTTCCAATCTCTGCTCAGCCTGTAAAAGAGTTATGGGCTGAAAAGAGCCAAGGCTGTCTTCTGCTGTAAACATGTATCCACCTGTATCTGCACATCCAGTGGTTACCTGCAGGTAGGGATACATTTTTGCCCTTGGATAAAATCTCTCTGCATCCAGGGTCAGAAATTTGTCCCTAACAGCAGGTAACCACTGTGACCCATGGTTTGTTAGTGTGCTGCTCAGGCTTAATCGATCTGGTGAGTAATGTAGATGATACCGAATGTGCTGCAGGAGTGCCGGCTAAAGGGAAGAGAGAAAAAAAAATCCCTGGTGCCACACATCCACAGAGTCCTATGGTAATGTAGTAGTGATGGGAGAGACCTCAGCCTGGATTCCTGCCAGGCCACACCCCAATGTGTTTTGCTTTGTTCCCCGGAGCTTAAACATGGGAACCACTGGATGTGCAGATACATGTTAACAGCAGTGGCTCTTTTAAGCCCATCTTTCTGGTGAACAGGGTGAACAGCTGATAAAAATGGGAACATCTGGGATCCTGGCTGTAGGTATTCATGATATATTTGCCATTCCATGGCCATTTAGAACATATGAATGATATCTAAAGCCTGGTTCACACGGTAAGTTTTTTTTAGTTCAACCCAGCGGGCTGAAGGAAAAAAAAACTAGGGAGATTAGGAGGAGCTCGTTGTACTAATGAATACACTACCGCACCACAACTGCATGCATTGCATTCTATTCAGTTTAATGGAGATCATTTTTACTGCGCTGAATTGCAAAGTCTCATGGCCCCACTCTGCTGTCACATGTTTTTACCGTACATTCCCCAACCTAAAAGTGTAAATGATGCCTTTAAGTTTGAAAGACCTGAACCCCCCCCCAGGAAAAAAAATGATCTACGGCCCTGGTATAGGGTAGTGAATTTTGGGGTAATTTGGATCCCTAGGTATTTTGGGGAAGTTGTTTTCCAGCTGTAAGAAAAGTTGTTTTTTTAAAGTGTGGTCTCTGCTTCAGGAATGTTAGTGGGCAGGGCCTCTGACTTGGATGTATTAATTTTATATCCCAAGAGGGCTCCATAGTGGTCTAGCTCTGCGTGCAGGATCGGAAGGGATATGTGGGGTTGGGTCAGTGTGAAGCTAATGTCGTCGGCAAAAAGGGAAATTTTGAACTCTTTGCCCCTGACCGATATTCCCCGATTGTCTGGGTTGTTCCGGATAGAGGCAGCAAGGGGTTCAACGCATAGTGCAAATAGCAGGGGTGAGAGTGGGCACCCCTGCCTAGTGCCGTTAGCCACTGAAAAAAAAGGGGAAAGGGCAAAGGGAGTCCTAACTTGAGAGGAGGGATTGGAGTAGAGATGCCTGATCACCCGCATGAAGGGCCCTCGAAACCCTATCCACTTACAGACCGTCTCATGTACATATACGTCAGCAGTTTGAAGATGGATATCTCGGTAACGGCAGCAGCTGCTGCCACAACCCAGGTATCCATCTTTAGAGTCGGCCGTTCTGTTTACGATAATGGTGGTCTCTGCGGCAGATTCACCGCGAGATCACCCTCCTGCCGCTCTCCCGTACCCTCCGCCGCTTACCAGGGCCATCAGTAGTGGCGGAGGCGATCGGGTCCTATCACGTCTGTGGTATGGAGATGAGTGAGGGGAAGATGGCCCCCACCCATCTCCATACCATAGGAGAGCGGAAGCGACGTCAAAACGTCACTTCCGCCCATACATCTTAAAGGCACATTTTTCTGTTGTCATTTTTTCTAATTTTTTTTTTTTTTTTGCATTTTAGTCCAAATATGAGATCTGAGGACTTTTTGACCCCAGATCTCATATTTAAGAGGTCCTGTCATGCTTTTTTTCTATTACAATTGATGTTTACATTCTTTGTAATAGGAATAATAGTGACACATTTTTTTTTTTTAAAACAGTGGAAAAAATAAATAAAATCAAGTAAAATCAAGAAGAAAAAAACATTTTTTTAAAGCGCCCCATCCCGACGAGCTCATGCGCAGAAGCGAAGGCAAGTGAGTAGTGCCTGCATATGAAAACGGTGGTCAAACCACACATGTGAGGTATCGCCGCGATCGGTAGAGCGAGCAATAATTCCAGCCCTAGACCTCCTCTGTAACGCAAAACATGCAACCTGTAGAATTTTTTAAACATCGCCTATGGAGATTTTTGAGGGTAAAAGCTTGATGCCATTCCACAAGTGGACGCAATTTTGAAGCATGACATGTTGGGTATCAATTTACTTGGCTTAACATTATCTTTCACAATATAATTTTTTTTTTTTTTTCTTTTTTTTTCTTTTATATAAACAGGAGAAAAATTAACAATCCTTCTGTATATTACATTCCATTTCTGCACATACAGCCAGACAAGAAATAAAAAAAAAAACATGATAATACCTTGTTACATTCCATTCCATCTACTCCTGTCTGTTATTAATATATTATCCAATAAAGATGGATAAAAGAATTAACCCAAATAAACATAAAGAAGTCACAAAAGAGGCAAAGAAGACAAAGAAATAAGAAGAGTAAAAAGAGTAAAAAAAAAAGTAAAAAAAAAAAATTGGACTAACTTTGCTGTTGTCTTATTTTTTTTATTCAAAAAAGTGATTTTTTTTCAAAAAAAATGCAATTGTAAGCCCGCTGCGCAAATACGGTGCAAAATAAAGTATTGCAATGACCGCCATTTTATTCTCTAGGGTGTTAGAAAAAAAACAATATATAATGTTTGGGGGTTCTAAGTAATTTTCTAGCAAAAAAACCTGTTTTAAACATGTAAACACCAAAATCACAAAACGAGGCTAGTCCTTAAGTGGCTATGTGACGTAGCGTGTCAAACAGGAAGGGCCACTCCAAACGGTCAAAGGCCTTTTCAGCATCCAGGCTGAGTAGCAAGGATGCCGAGTTCTCCCTGTTCGCCATGTCTAGTAAAGCTATCACTTTTCTGGTGTCGCCAGCTTGTCTAAATGGGACGAAGCCCACTTGATCTTTATGAATCAGGGAGGGAAGGACCATGTTCAGGCGGATTGAGAGTAATTTTGTAAATATTTTAAGGTCAGAGTTCAATAGGGCAATGGGTCTGTAGTTGGCGCACAGGGAAGGGTCCTGGAGTAAGGCTGGTAAAGATGATGATAACTTCAAGCGCATATACAGTATACAATATTCAGGATTAATCGGATTGGCCAGGCATATAGTCCATGGCTAAGGAGTTAGCAACCCAGGGGTTAATGAGGGTCTGGCAGTTCAAAGCATATGGATATGGGATTACATGTTTAAAAAGGGTTTGGCAGTCCAGGGGTTAAAAAGGTGTAGCAGTTCACAATGTGTGAAGTGGGTTGATGAAGCAATGGATCTAGAAGGCGGCTGCTATCCCCAGAGATGCTGGCTCTGTGATATGTAAAAGAGGGTAAAGAAGGGAAGCGCCACCTGAGTGCAGTATTAGTGAATATTTTTAATGACACAAGGTTTAAAAACACTTACAAAAGACATCATTAAAAAGGGCTCATCTGTGGATGGATGATCCTGGTAGGTTCCTGGTGGGGATGATCCTGGTGAGTTCCTCGGGCTCCAGTCTGGGTGTTGTATCAGCGATGTTAGGCTGTTAGAGAAGCTTTTCAGCGGTGGTTCGTCCTGTGGCCATCAGGAGGAGGCTGGGGCCGGCGTGGAGCGCACAGAAGGTGTGCGTGACGTCACGGGCTGTTCAGCAGCTTCCGGCTTCCGGGTACATTCCAAGGGGAGGGCTCACATGGAGGGAGGATACTAGCTGTGAGGGAGTCTGTGGATAGGCTACGCGCTCGGAGCAGCTGCTCCTTCAATAGGCCTGAGGGGGCAGTGTATAGATGCTGTGCTATTTATATGCCGGCGCTGTGGGACAACAAGGCTCAGCGCCGGCTGATAGCACAGCGCTGTGATGGAATAATACAGTGCGGTGGGCTAAAGGGGGGGGAGAAGAGGAAGGGGATGTGAAATGTGGTTTGTGAAGGACCGTACTGTGGTGGGGGAGGGGAAGGAACACAAATAGAATGACACATGGAAAGAGGGCGCATGATGGCTGAGAGAATGTTGATGCACATCACATATAAATAAATTAAGTCAACAATCAATAAAAAATTCATGAAAATCAATTAAAAAACAAATAAAATGTCAATATATAAAAAAATATAAAAAAAAATCAATATAGAAAAATCAATATAAAAAATCAATATAAAATTCTGAAAAAAGGAAGGGGGGGGGAAGGGGAAAGGGAAAGGAATCATGTGTATGGAGGGAATTATCATTATGTGGAGCTGATATGTGTTACAAGCATGCATGCACAAACGCATGCATGCATGTACACTCATACACAAAAAAATGAATATAAAGATGAATTACCCTATACTGAAAGATCTCATATATATATTAGTGTAAAAACAAAGATAAAGGCAAGAATATATATATAATATAATATATTTAGGTAGTATGCATGTGCCTGCGCACGGTGTCATATGTAGATATATAGGAAGTACAAGGTTTAGATGAACTGGGGAAGTTGGCGGGGCGGGGGGTTGCAGGGGGGTGGAAAGCTGGAAAGAGGTGGGGTGGGGGGGGGGGTTTGGGGGGGGGGAAAAGGAGGGGAAAAGGGGGGGGGGAGGAAAAGGGGGGGGGGGACCTGGGGGAGGCTGGATGGGGGAAAAGGGGAAATGGAAGGGGGACGTGGGGAAGGCTGGATGGCAAAGTGGCTCATAACAGTGTGTGAACCTCGATTTCTTCGTTAAGCCCACCGGGTGTAAGGGTGCCCAAGGAATAGATCCAATAAGTTTCTTGTTGGCACAGGCGTTTGAAGCGTTCAGCTGTAGGAAATGTAGCAGGAATGGACTCAATGACCCACACGCTTAGGCCTACAGTGGACCGGCCGTGGTGTGTAAGGAAATGTTTGGGGACGCTATGGTGGTCACGACCCTTTTCGATAAAGCGTCTGTGTTCCCCAAATCGTGCTCTGAGTGCCCTTATGGTGCGACCAACATAGAATTGTCCACAGGGACAGGTCAGGCAGTATACAACAAAGTCCGTAGAGCAGTTGTAAAATTCCTTGAGGGTATAGCTTTTGCCTTTGACGTTGAAAGTTTTCTGACCATGTCGCACGAATGGACAGGTGAGACAGAGGGGTTTTTTGCATTGGTACATCCCTCTGAGGGGTATAAGGACAGGTTTCAGGGGGATGGATTGGGATGACTTAATTTTACTAGGTGCAATTTGACTCTTAATATTCCTAGACCTCCTATATGTTACTTTAGGTTTTGTCCCAACTGTAGCTTTTAAATGGGGGTCTTCCAGAAGAATGGACCAGTGTGACTCTAGTATTTTTTCCATTCTTTTATGTTTGTCGTGGAACTGTGTGATGAAACGGATTGGTTGTTTGGCAACGGGAGAGGAGTTATGATGGTCGATCTGTGGCTTGCGGTAATTGTTGAAGGCTGCCTCTATGAGAGGAGCAGGATATCCTTTTTCTTGAAACTTTTTTGATAGGAGTAGGCCATGGGCTTCGTAGTCTGAGTCTCTGGTGCAGTTTCTCCGGAGACGGCAAAAACTGGCTCCGAGGAATATTGTTCACCCATCTGGGATGGTGGCAGCTCGTATAATGTATGAAGGAATTGCCCGCAGTAGGTTTGATGAAATTTTTGGCATAAATGGTTTCATTGTCATGGCAAAGTTCAAGGTCTAAGAATGCCAGGGTATCAGGATCAGCCACGTGGGTGAATGATAGGCCTAGGATGTTGGTATTACAATGCTGGACAAAGGTAAGTATGCCATCGAGTGTACCATCCCAGATGATAACTATGTCATCAATATATCGACCATAGTATATTATGTTTGCGGCAAAGGGGTGGTCTGCTGCGAGGTACATATGTTCCCAGTATCCCATGGTGAGATTGGCGTAGCTGGGGGCAAAGTTGGCCCCCATAGCTGTACCATTGATCTGAAGGTAATGTGTACCCTCTGACTCAAAATAGTTATGTTTGAGGCAGAAGGTTAGGGATTCTAATATGAAATTAGCTTGCCGGGGGTTGATGAGGGGATCGTTGGCCAAAAAATGTTCGACAGCCCTGACTCCTATATCGTGGGGTATCGATGTGTAAAGTGATGACACATCAAGTGAGAGCCACCAGTAGTTCTTATGCCATGTATAGGGTTTGAGCATCTCGAGTAAATGGGGTCCATCCCGTATATAGGAAGGGAGGTTCTGTGCTAGGGGTTGGAGGAATTGGTCAATATATATGGAGAAGCCACTAGTGACACTCTCCATGGCAGCTACTATGGGACGGCCTGGGGGACAGGTGAGATCTTTATGAATTTTCGGTAGATGGTAGAAGTACGGAACTTTGTGGAAGTTTTTCTTTAGGAACGAAGCTTCAGATTTGGAATATCCTGCTCCTCTCATAGAGGCAGCCTTCAACAATTACCGCAAGCCACAGATCGACCATCATAACTCCTCTCCCGTTGCCAAACAACCAATCCGTTTCATCACACAGTTCCACGACAAACATAAAAGAATGGAAAAAATACTAGAGTCACACTGGTCCATTCTTCTGGAAGACCCCCATTTAAAAGCTACAGTTGGGACAAAACCTAAAGTAACATATAGGAGGTCTAGGAATATTAAGAGTCAAATTGCACCTAGTAAAATTAAGTCATCCCAATCCATCCCCCTGAAACCTGTCCTTATACCCCTCAGAGGGATGTACCAATGCAAAAAACCCCTCTGTCTCACCTGTCCATTCGTGCGACATGGTCAGAAAACTTTCAACGTCAAAGGCAAAAGCTATACCCTCAAGGAATTTTACAACTGCTCTACGGACTTTGTTGTATACTGCCTGACCTGTCCCTGTGGACAATTCTATGTTGGTCGCACCATAAGGGCACTCAGAGCACGATTTGGGGAACACAGACGCTTTATCGAAAAGGGTCGTGACCACCATAGCGTCCCCAAACATTTCCTTACACACCACGGCCGGTCCACTGTAGGCCTAAGCGTGTGGGTCATTGAGTCCATTCCTGCTACATTTCCTACAGCTGAACGCTTCAAACGCCTGTGCCAACAAGAAACTTATTGGATCTATTCCTTGGGCACCCTTACACCCGGTGGGCTTAACGAAGAAATCGAGGTTCACACACTGTTATGAGCCACTTTGCCATCCAGCCTTCCCCACATCCCCCTTCCATTTCCCCTTTTCCCCCATCCAGCCTCCCCCAGGTCCCCCCCCCCCTTTTCCTCCCCTCCCCCCCCCCGTTTTCCCCTCCTTTTCCCCCCCCCCAAACCCCCCCCCCACCCCACCTCTTTCCAGCTTTCCACCCCCCTGCAACCCCCCGCCCCGCCAACTTCCCCAGTTCATCTAAACCTTGTACTTCCTATATATCTACATATGACACCGTGCGCAGGCACATGCATACTACCTAAATATATCATATTATATATATATTCTTGCCTTTATCTTTGTTTTTACACTAATATATATATGAGATCTTTTAGTATAGGGTAATTCATCTTTATATTCATTTTTTTGTGTATGAGTGTACATGCATGCATGCGTTTGTGCATGCATGCTTGTAACACATATCAGCTCCACATAATGATAATTCCCTCCATACACATGATTCCTTTCCCTTTCCCCTTCCCCCCCCCTTCCTTTTTTCAGAATTTTATATTGATTTTTTATATTGATTTTTCTATATTGATTTTTTTTTATATTTTTTTATATATTGACATTTTATTTGTTTTTTAATTGATTTTCATGAATTTTTTATTGATTGTTGACTTAATTTATTTATATGTGATGTGCATCAACATTCTCTCAGCCATCATGCGCCCTCTTTCCATGTGTCATTCTATTTGTGTTCCTTCCCCTCCCCCACCACAGTACGGTCCTTCACAAACCACATTTCACATCCCCTTCCTCTTCTCCCCCCCCTTTAGCCCACCGCACTGTATTATTCCATCACAGCGCTGTGCTATCAGCCGGCGCTGAGCCTTGTTGTCCCACAGCGCCGGCATATAAATAGCACAGCATCTATACACTGCCCCCTCAGGCCTATTGAAGGAGCAGCTGCTCCGAGCGCGTAGCCTATCCACAGACTCCCTCACAGCTAGTATCCTCCCTCCATGTGAGCCCTCCCCTTGGAATGTACCCGGAAGCCGGAAGCTGCTGAACAGCCCGTGACGTCACGCACACCTTCTGTGCGCTCCACGCCGGCCCCAGCCTCCTCCTGATGGCCACAGGACGAACCACCGCTGAAAAGCTTCTCTAACAGCCTAACATCGCTGATACAACACCCAGACTGGAGCCCGAGGAACTCACCAGGATCATCCCCACCAGGAACCTACCAGGATCATCCATCCACAGATGAGCCCTTTTTAATGATGTCTTTTGTAAGTGTTTTTAAACCTTGTGTCATTAAAAATATTCACTAATACTGCACTCAGGTGGCGCTTCCCTTCTTTACCCTCTCCTGGAGTAAGGCGTTAAACAGTTTGCGTAGGTGGGGTAGTAGAAGGGGAAGAAAAGTTTTATAATATTCATAGGGCAATCCGTCCGGACCTGGGGCTTTGTGAGATGTTAAGTATTTAATAGTCTGTTCTATTTCTTTGTCGGTGATTGGGGTGTTAAGAGATAATAGGTCAGAGGGTTGAAGATGGGGAATCCCACTTCGTTCCAGATATTGTCGAAAGCGATGGGAAAGGTCAGGTGAGGGGGGGTTACTGGGGATGTCCGGGTTGTTATATAGATCCCTGTAGAAGTCTGCAAAGGTATGAGCAATCTCTATGGGGCGGGTTAGCATGTGGCACGATTTGCTCTTAATCTGGTGTGGGGTCTGCATGTGGGAGTTTTCACGTAGCTTCTTTGCCAAAAGGGAGTGCGCTTTGTTTCCTTTATAGTAAAACAGTTGTTTCAATCTGGTCAGCGCTTTTTCAACGCGGCCTAGGGCCAATTCACTAAGGGTTGCACGTAGGTTGACTATCTTTTTAAGGAGAGGTATTGTACTAGTGATTTCTAGTTGACGTTTGAGAACTCGAAGTTCCCTCTCTGTTTGTACTTTTGTGGCCAACGTGTCCTTTTTCATTGCGGAGGACAGTGTCACGCACCTACCTCGAAGGACTGCCTTGTGGGCTTCCCACAGTGTGGGGAGAGATATATCTGGGGTATTGTTCTCCTCAAAATAAAATTTGAGGGTGGTTTTCATTTCTTTTCGTGCGGGGAGGTGTTGGAGGAGGAATGTGTTTAGTTTCTAATTATATGGTCTACGATTGGGGGAACCTAGGTCTATTGTAAGTATGATAGGGGCATGATCCGACCATGAGATAGGGAGTATCTGAGCTGTACATGTTATTCTGAGTGTGGCGTTATTAACGAAAAAGTAGTCAATGCGGGAGTGTGTGCGATGGGGGGCTGAGTAGAAGGTGTACTGCCGATCACCTGGGTGGAGAGCCCTCCAGGCATCAAAGAGAGCGTATTGTCTGGTGATTTGTCAGAAGATCCTCGAGTCTCTAAGAGCCGGAGGAGGGGATGCCAGGGGCTTACCACGTGGCGATCCGCAGTTGCTGATTGGGTTAGGTTGAAGTCTCCACCCACCACAAGGATCCCGTGGTTTGACCGGAAAATGCGGGCATATACCCTGGACAGAAAGCTGTGTCGTTTTGTGTTTGAGGAGTATAGGGCACAGAAAGTGACCTCTTGTGTTTGTCAGAGTCCCTGCAGTTTGATAAAGTAACCATGAGGATCGCAGTAGTGGGCCGAGCAGGTGAAGGGGGAACCGCGTTTAATAAGTATGGCAACTCCAGCTTTTTTATGGGGACCCGATGAAAGGAAGATCTGAAGGTAGTATTTGGAGGCGAATGCAAAAGAGCCCCCCTTTGTCAAAGTGAGTTTCCTGGACATACGCTCCTGACTGTCTAAACTCCCTCAGTGCCAGATGCCTCTCTATTGGAGTTGAGGCTGTGTACATTCAGAGAGAGGATCTTAGCCATGGTGTTGGGTATAAGCAAGAGGGTGTATGCTTACCTGATGAGGATGTGGAGTTTCCGAAGACTGAAGGCAGGGAGTGGGCACTCTTCAGGAGGAGACCCAGGCAATTTTCGCTATCTGCGTGGCGGGCCTGGCGATGATCGGAAAGGGGAGAGAAGGGGGGAGGCTGAAAAAGAGGAAAGTGGTTAGTGCAAGATAACAGGGGGAGCAAGGAGCAAACATTGTCATAAAACCTTGAGAGGCTAATGAGCCTAGGTTAATACGGTTTCCCAGGTGCCCCCTCGACCCCACACCAAATAAATGGGCCAGGAGGGGCACAGGGGAGCCCCAAACTGGTCTAAAAGCAAGAAAAAAAATAGAAAAAAACCAACAAGTAAACTTCAGATAGCTCTAAGCTATAAATCGGATTGGGGGGAGATGGTAGGTGTGTGAGAGAAAACCCTCACTCTCAAGTCTCATCCGAAACATGCCCTTAGTATAGACTGGGTGTTAACTCTGGGGCACTAAGGGGGGCTATGTGCTGAAAAAAAAAATTCCACAGTGTCTATGTGGTTAACTCTTGCGTTAATCTGGAGCTGCAGTTAGTATAGTTCAGCTGCTTTTGTGCTTGGTGGATCTGCGGGGAGTGTCCGTGGACCAAGGTTGGTTAGAAGAGGGTACTTTCTGCCAAACTGTGGGTGGTGTTGGTAGTGTAGCCACTAAGTCCCAATCCGGTAGTTTGGGGGTATGTATCCCCAGAAGGTCACAGAAGGCATGTAGATCTTCTGGGTACCATAGAATGGCGGATTTGCCTTGTGTTGGTACCGTAGAATAGCGGATTTGCCTGGTGTTTTGCAGTAAGGCTGAAGGGGAACCCCCATTGGTAAGGGATGGATTCTTCCTGCAGCGTGTGCAGTAGGGGTTGGAGCAGTCTGCGTTTTTGCAGAGTGATCCAGGAAAGGTCGGGATACAATTGTATCTGGACACCGTCAAAAGTCACTTTGCGTGCCAGGCAGGCTTGCCGCATAATTTCTTCTTTGATGGGATAAGAAAAAATCCTGCATATGATATTTATCAGCTTGGAGATGGCTCCCTTGGGTCGTAGGGCTCAGTGGGCTCTGTCCATTTCTATGTGTTTCGCAGGCGGTTCGCCAAATAGGTTATTGAATACGGTCTTCAGGGTCGATCGCAGGTCTTCAGAGCCCTCTGGTTCAGGTATGCCTCTCACTCAAAAGTTGTTTCTGCGCCCCCTGTTGTCCAGCTCCTCTACGTGTTGTTGCATGTCTCTGAGCAGGGATCGTGATTCGCACGCTGGAGTTGGTTTCTATGCACGGCCAATTTTGTTTCCTGGAATTTTTCTTCAGCCATTTCTACTCTATCTGCAAGATGTTTAAGGCCTGATTGGAGCACCTGAATTTCTGAGCAGCATGTGGATTTCACTTCCTCTATTAGTTGTCTGAAGTCTGCTTATGTTGGGATTGCTTGCAAATAGGTGTGCCACTGAGGGGGCAAAGGAGGAGTTTGAACAGGCCCATAGAACTGGGGGGGTGATGATGGGCAGGATGGTTGCGGTTGGGGGCCAGTTGTGGCCAGGCCTGTGGCCTGGTGTGGTTTTGGTGCCAGAAGGTCCCACGGTTCTGACCATGTCGGAGCCTGCCCTGGCTGGGGAGGCCTCACACTGTGTGCCCCTGGTGGAAGGGGGGCCGGGGAGCGGCCTTCTGAGCGTATGTGACCCTGTGTGCCAGCTGTGCTCTGGATGAGCTAGGATCCCTTGAGCGGTATAATCTCTGTGCCTTAGGGGGGGTGAGGAGGCTGCCGAGGCCCATGAGGCCGCATGTAAGCCCGCAGGCTCTTGAGGTTTCTGGCTGGTAGGGTATGCGGGGCCTGGCAGGGCCAGAAAGACCAGGGAGAAGTCTGAGGCAGGGCCGGAAAGTCCAGGGAGAAGTCTGAGGCAGTGGGGGATTTTGGATCTGTCCCATGGACGCAGGGGTCTGAGGCTGTCCTCAAAAGCCTCGGGAAAGCTTCTAAACACTGTGTGTAGTGCTGGAGGGGGGGTTCAGACATGGCGGCCTGTAACCCACGTGGTGAAGCCTCCGGGGAGGTGGGGTGATTCGGTGGACTCACCGCTCTGGAATGTTGTGCGGACTCCATGGAGCCCGTGGCTGCCAGCGGGGGGACCTGTGGAGGTCCGATGTGTGGAGGGAGCTGGAGGAGAGAGCTGCATGGTGGCCCGGGAGTGGTATGCATAGGCGTCCGACACCATCTTGTCCTCCCCGCCTGGCGGCATGTCCAGCGGGTAAAAGAAGGATCAGAGGTCTGTGGAGGAGCCTGGAGGGGGATGCGATGTGCCCTGTCATTGGATGAGCGGGTGGTCCACGATCTGCCCATGTAAGTGTGGTGGATCATCCCCGATTGTGCCATTTGTGCTGCGGGCTAAGAGAGCTGGGAGATCAGGCACCCATCCAGGTCGGCTTCCGGTCACGCCCCCTATGTGATTTCTTGATTCAACAGGTCTGGCAGTAATCAGGCCTGAGTGTGGCAAGTGAAATTTAACTCAGCTTTTCAAAAAATTGTGGTTAATCACAGTTCATTCATGATTCAGCATAGGAAGGGGCAATTACTTTTTCACAGGCCAGGCAGGTTTGAACAGCTTTTTTCCCTTAATAAATGAAATAATAATTTTAAAACTGCATCTTGGATTTACTCAGGATATTTTTATGTAATATTAAATTTAGTTTGATGATCTGAATCATTTAAGTGTGAGAAATATGCAAAAAAGTAAAAAATCAGGAAGGGGCAAATACTTTTTCACACAACTGTATATGCATGTAAAACCACATGTATAAGTAAATAAGTCCAAAATATAGACCATATAAAAATCTTCATTCTTATTTTCCGTATGATCTCCTATAACAAATCCAATCTCTGGATGGGTAAATCACACGTTTGTCCTCCGCCATTCACACTATATTCTCACCTTCTCTCCTGACCTATGGATCTGATAGATAAAAATGCACCTTACCCTTTATAGGGAAAATAAAGCTCTAAGGTATCGCTTCACCACACTTACCAATCGAAAACTGTCTCTCCACTTTTACCCGGTTCCACCTGTCACCTTCAGGAAAGTGAATCCTATATGGCACCTTTTATTCATCTGCTCAAAAACATAAAAAAATTATTGCTTTCTGCTAAAATCATCATATATTTAATATCACTCTGGAGTGCAGGATAATGGTATTCCACAAAAGATCATACAAGACTTAGGCAGGCCATACATGGTTTGAATCTAGGCCGTTTCCTGCTGAACTGGCCAAGATTCGAACCATGTATGGACAGGCTGAATGTACCAAGCTTATCGAGCCAGGTATTACCCATGATTGTTGCTAGAGGCTGCTATAGCCTCTAACATTAATCACTGTCTTCTCCCGGTGGGGAAGGCCTAACCCCCCCCCCATCGGGAGAAGACAATGGCCCAGCAGGAGAGATACAATACCCGTCTGTGTTTATAGAGGAATCAAGAAAATTCCTTTCCTACAGTCTGTGGTTGCAGGAAAGAAATGTGCTCCGTGTATGGCTGGCCTTTTTCATCCACATATTATAGTGAACAGAAAGAAAACATTATACAAGTGAATTTATAAAAGGTATCACTGTGTTATCAAAAAATAAATGAAAAACCCCTCTTCAAACAAAAAAAACAGAGAACCCGTGTGCATAAACATTTTGGGAGAAAAAACTAAAATGTTTAAATACATTTACTCTCCCCATCAAACAAAAGAGGCAATTTAACCAATTGAGCAACTTTGGTACAGAAGAAATTAATACAAGGTTCTAAATTATTATCATAAAACCTTGACAGCGGTAATTGGATATCAATACCCAGGTTCCAAAATTTCTGCATGGTCTGCAGTGGGCAATTCGAGGCAAGTGGAAATTAGGATCCAGATCTAACAGGAAGATATGAGATTTTGACCAATTAACCTTAAACCCCCGAATAGGACCCAAAGTGTTGGATTAAATGCAGGACCTGAGGTGTAGTATGCTGCAGGTCAGCTGGATACAATAGCATGTCGTCAGCATATTAGGAGACACGTTCTTCTAGCATGCCAATTTGGATACCCTTCACCAGTAGGGAAACCCAAAGTAGTTCCGCCAATGGTTCTATAGCTAGGGGAAACAGCAGGGATGAGATTGGAAACCCCTGCCTGGTGCCCCTTTTGTATGGAAAACAAATCAGAGATATAGTCCTTAACCCATATACAAACCTGAGGTTGTGCATATAGGAAACATATCCAGGTAAAAAAGACCTTCCTGAATCCGAAGGTTTGAAAAACTTGAAATAAGTATGGCCATTCTACGAAATAAAAAGCCTTATGGGTATCTAAGGATATAAGAGCTCTAGGGGTATGCAAAAGGTTAGGCACCTGCAAATTAGTGAAAAGTCTGTGAAGATTATTATTTGTGGACCGGCCGGGAAAAAAAACAGTTTGGTAAGATTTTACTAGTGAGGTCACTACAGAGTTTAGGCAAGAGGCCAGGATTTTAGCTAAGATCTTAGTGCTTTTTCTTCAAAGATAACCTTATAGAGCACCCATAATCGGGGGCACCAAATCTTCCTTGTGGGCTATATACCATTCAATGGGCAGGCCATCTAGGCCAGGTGTTTTGTGCTTGCCAACATTTTTTCAATATCATCAGAGGTGATTGAGCTATCTAAATATAACCTATCCTGTTGGCCAAATGGTGATGATTGTTCCGTTTGATCTACATTTTGGTATGAGGATGAGACACACACACACTTGAGTTGTTCGATTTTCTACAGTGCTTCTTGTGTTGGCAGCCATCCGGCGGTGTGCCAAACTTTGGCCCCTGCGTGGGGTTTGCTTTTGTATTCTTAAAAACTTCAATAAAAAGATTATATATATATATATATATATATATATATATATATATATATATATATATAGCCTATCCTACAGTGTTAAGGTAGGAAGATGCAGAGAATTCAGATACCCCAAGAACTCATTGGATCCATAGTTAACATGAAAAGTATATAAATCACTGTAAGAAGCTTGTGATGGACCTCTTCCTCTTGGCACCCTGCCTAGATGCCTCCACCAAACAGTGCCTCCTGCCAACCAAACTCTTCCAGCAGAGCAATAGCTAATACTAGCACTTTACCCCAAGCATTGTACAGAGACAATATGTTGGGGTAAAAACCAAAGGAATGAATGTTTATTGAACAGAAATAGAGGTTTTTATACACTTCAAAAATAGGGGCAGTCCCTATATGAACAATAAAAACAAATATTACACTTTGAGGTAAACATCCCACGATGGTTAAGTTATGAGGTCAAGTTGATACAAGACTAATCACATTAAGAGGATTAGCAAACAGACAGGAACTCAATTAACAATGGGAGAAATACACTTAACAGTAAACACATAACACTATAATAAACAGATTACACATAACAGCAGGAGACCTCAGCATCAGGTTGTTTTGAGCTGATTATCTTCTGCTTAGAGTCTCTGAGTCTAGGAGGGGGTTAAAGCAGTCAATGCTGGTATTGGCACAGAGGCCTCAAATCTGTATCTGGGTCCTCCAGTTCTTGAAGTCTGTGTGTTTCGGGGAGACATAGACAAAGTAAAACGACTTCAAAGGTCCCCCAGGCACACACCTCTTAAAGAATAGAGCCCCCTCAAATGCCAGGGCCCATAGTCAGTAGACAAGAGGCCAGCGTGCAGTCCCCTCCAAAAGTTACAGTCAAAGTGGTTACCGTGAAAAAGCTATTCACAATTAGCTCAATGGAAGTTTGAAGAGAACCACTTTAATCTTTTATCTGGGGATAGTAAAGGGTTCATGGACAAGCTTAGCTAGAAAGGCGAGCAGTTGGCCACTCTTATCCCTGACTCAAAAATGTGTTGTGCTTGGTACAACAATTTTATCCGAATCTTATCTGTCTATGAGTGGCCTTCCATTGGTGATAATTGTGGGATGACGGGTCAGAGATATATGGTTTCTCTGTATCCACAACCTTAAGACCCCTCTCACACTAAAAACAGCAGGCAGTTTCACGCTAAAAAAAAGCTCATGAAAAGCTCATGAAAACTAATTTCCATTAAAATCAATGAATGCTTTCACACTGGGGCAGTGCACTGGTGGGGCGGTGAAAAAACTCCTGCAAGCAGCACCTTTGAAGCATATTTGAAGCGCTAAAAAAAACACGCTTCAAAAGTGCCCCTCTCCATTGAAATGAATGGGAAGCGTCTCAAAAGCACCTGAAAAGTGCTTCAAAAGCGCCTCAAAATGGTTCTTTTGAGTCACGTGACCTTCAAAAAAGCACATCGTTAATGCCTCAAAAACATTTGAAATGTGCTGCAAAAGCGATCGCCATTTTATGGCCAGTTTTCAAGCACCTCATTGTGAAAGGGGTATTAGGGAAAGTTAAGTTAAATTGGATTTATTAGCTTTCTTCAATGCATGCACCCCAGTCATATAAGAGCCTCTCATTACAGCCTTAAAGGCATCCCATCAAAGACCCGTCAAGACCCCCTAATCATTATTCTTCCAATAAGATTTCATATCACCCCCGCATTTATATAATACCAAAGGATCAGAAAACTGAAAAGGACTTATGCACCATTGGTGCATGCCGGGAGTATGAGTAATACCTAGTTGTAACTCCAATGGAGCATGGTCTGACATGGAAAAATGCCCTCTGATAGTGCTGGGAAGTTTCGACTTCAAGGCAGCGGGTTTTTTTAACTGTAGAGCTGGAGAACTCACCCACTAATGTCTTCTTGCACTTCTCCCGCTGGGGGAGAGCACATGGATCTTCTGCAACTCTGCCATCTTTAGTGCCTCATGAGGATCCCTTTGGCAATCAATCTCTGAGGGGCTTGAGAGCACCACGCCCAATTTTGGCCATGGCAATAGAGGCAGCAGGATGTTGGGACACAGGGTGAGTGAGAAAGGAAGAGATCTGGCTTGCTGTGCCTGCAGAATAAGTGAAAAGGACATGGGCTCTGCTGGAGCTCCTGAGAAACGCTGCTCACATCTCTGCTGCCTGTCATGCCCCCCACACAAGAGAATATTAACATGAACTGTCCCCTTAAGGAATAATATTCAGAGGTTGCGACCTGAACAAGATCCACTTCCTGCTCTGGCATCCTGACATCACTAGCTGCACCCCTAAGTGTTGCATCCTTGTCACGTGGCTTCCTCTATTTTTTTATATCATTTTTGTAAAACCTGAGTTTAGTGTCACATTAAGGTAAAAAATAATTTATATTTAACTGTTACCACATATAAACCCAAAAGTCATTGTGTTTTTTTTTTTCTCATTCATTACAGTATAATCCATGATCTTTTCAAAAGGAGAAAAAAAGCTGTAAGAATGACTTGATTTTCTAACACACTCTCAACCTTCATTCTCTCATCCATCATCAGTAAGGTGCAGTCCACACAAAGCTGCTACCAGATCTTCGTACTTGGAGAATTAAAATAGATGTAAAATCAATCACTGAGCTCTCTTATAAGCTCTAACATGTACTTTTAATTTTAAAAGTTTCCTATAATCATATTAAATCTGCAGCTTTCATGAATAAAATACCTTGTAATCATGGTATGGCGTGACAACTGCCTCCCACTTGTCCTGTGTTGTCTTCCTGTTATATGCGCATCTAGCGGAGACTACAAGAGCATTGTGTTGACACACACCTGCATGATTCCACCATTATCACTTTTACAAATCCGATCCAATGATGTGCAGTAAATGTGCTAGAGTGAGTGCAAGAAGACTTAAAGAGACCGCAATGAGAGCAAGAAAGGGTGTTTATTATACATGGTAGCAAATCAAAAGTCATCCAGTGAGAGAGTGGGTCTAGTTTAAAATTGGTTTAAAAACATCCTATACTTTACGGCATGGATACAGAGCGGACGACAAATGCCCAAGGTGTAAAGGAATAGGGGATTTGATTCATATGATGTGGAGGTGCCCAAAACTATTCAGGTACTGGACAGAGATACTGCAGGATATTAATAGTACCTTTGAGCTTAAGATAGACCTGAATGGTGCTATATGTCTGTTGGGGAAAATAGAGGAAAATACTGTGCCCAAAAATAGTAAAATTGCAGTAATAAGATGTTTATTCAGAACTGGCAATCAGTGAGACCCCCGACATCAGAAGAATGTACTAAAGTGATGGCTGCCACAGTATGGAGGGAAAAAGTGGTATTTGTTAGACGGAGGAAACTGGACAAATTCTTAATGATGTGGAAGCCCTGGTTAGATAAAATGGGATGTCCCCTTTAAAGGGAATAACTAGGGAGTGGAGATCATATTCAAAGACTAGGAGGATATTATCGGGAAAATAAGGGGGGAGTGGAGAGGACGAAGGGAAGTGACAAATAAGAGTGAGAAGAGAGAAATAAGAATACAATAATATATCTGTTATTTAAATAGACACGGTGTATGGAAGGGACAATTGCACTTTATTAAAAAATATTAGGGAGGGAGGAGAGGGGAGGGAGGGGTTATAAAAGGATAGAGGGGTCACAAAAGGTTAGAGAACCATAGAGGAGAGGGTGCAGAGGTATTGGTAGTAGTTGTGTGTCTTCTAAATGTTCCTTTTTTTTTCCTCCTTTAAAGGAAGTAAATACAAACTGGGTTTAATAATGTTATTGAAGGTTATTTAAGTGTGAATTTATACACGACATTGTAAAGATGTTATAATAGTATGTATACGAGGTGCCTCTCGATCAGTGGTATATGTTTTTGTAAAAATGTATAAAAATAAGGGGGCGTCCATAGTAAGCATGAAGTTTTCTATTAACTAGTCTGCCATCCTCTAGCACTGACAGATGCACTCCTGCTTTCTCCAATATCTTCTCCAGTACTTCTCTCAAACCTTTCATTGTAAAGGCTTGAGGTTTTTTAACATCATGCAAGATAAAAATCCTTCTGTGTGTGCAGACCCCCCCTAATGCTTACCTGAGCCCCATCTCGATCCAGCGATGTGCATAATAGCAACAGCTCAGTGGGATCCCTGCCTCCTCATTCGCTAAGAGAGCAGAGCTACTGTCAATCACAGTCAGTAGCACTGCTGCCACTGCAAGTTACTGCAAGCACTTGTAAAAACACAAGACAGTACCGATTTTGTCAATCACAGCCAGTGAGCCAATGAGATGCGAGTGGGGCGCGGCCGAGCCATGCACTGTGTCTGAAGGAACAGACAGAGCAATGTCTCTCGAGCGTGCGTTGGCGGAGGACCTGAAAAGAGGAGCATCAGGGCTGCTCTGTGCAAAAGAACTGCACAGAGCAGGTACGCATGACACGCTTGTTTTCTTTATCTTACATCACGGGACACAGAACCATAGTAGTTACTATTGTGTAGGGGAAATTTATGATCAATGCTGTATCACTGATATATTTATGTTTGATGTTTAATAAATTAAGTATATTCTGTATTCCTCTGTCAGCACTTCAGAAAAGACAAAAACATGTTTTTGTCTTTAGAATATGTTGCCAGCAAGTTAAGATAACATTATGTAGTGTAAGCTGTTGTAAATGGTAATCACATTGTAAGTTGCCTGAATGTGCCAAATCATTGTGTGTGATCCCCTGATAAGAAAGTCCAGTCATTGTCCTACGTAATGACAGTGAAATGGTGGTGAAATGGACATGGTGGTGAAATAGTGGTGAAATGGACACTGATAAACCAGATAAATTGGGTGTGTCAACCATGAAAGGTGCATAAAAGAAGGGATGTCTGTAATGCTTATTTGGGACACTGCTAAGATACACACGTTCTGTGTAAAGCTCTGTTCCCTATATATATATATATATATATATATATATATATATATATATATATATATATATATACTAATAAACATCTTGAATTTGGAACCAGTCTTGTTTCCAGGTATTTTCCCTTTTCAATCAATGCCGTAGAAGACTCGGAATACAGGATCTGTGGTCCACCTGACATACAACTTCAATAAGACAAGGGCCCAATCGGTGAGTAAAAATTTCTCACTACCTGTCTGATCGTCCTTGTACGACCAGGGGGAATACAGATCGTGTGTCAAAATGCAATCAAAGAACCTGGGCAAGAGGGGTGATATTTTATGCTCTGTTTGTCTTCTAACTTGTATGTGTGTGAGTGTGTAAGGAAAGTTGGGGTCTCAAGGTGAGGAGAACCCCTTTCCGAGCAAGTGTGAAGAGTGAACATTATTGTCTGTTATATGTAAAAAAAAAGGTGAAACTATTGTCTTTTAAGCTAACGCAGAGTACTAAATTGTTTTTGAGTGTGAATGAGAGGGTGCCTAAACATTAAAAAGCTGGAAGGCCTGGGTTCATAGCCTAAGGTGAGGCCATACATGCGCTGCTTTGATGCCTATGATGTCACAGGTGCCTTCTGAGTGAAAGTATATTGTCTATATGTCATAGAACTATACTAATTGTTGATGTTCATGCATACTAACTGGAAGGTATTAATGGATACCCTGTATGAGTGGGTTTTTGCTAACAGGGTTCATAGAGTAAAGTAATACTTTGCCTAAATGAATGATACTCGTAATCTTTGTGCAAATTCTCTGTTTGTATTTGAAATATTGACGGTGGCATTGGGGCAATTGCTTGGGTGCTATTAGCAATAATTGTGCTTAGACCAAGAGAGAAAACTGTACCCTCAGAGCACAAAGAGCTAGAGGGTGGAGAATACATAAAAATGCATAACATTGCTGATGTGTCCAAGAAATTAATGTGAGCTACTTGGGGTGATAATATATACATTGTTCATCTGTTATATCATAGTGTTTATGGTGTGTATGCTGCTGAAAATCTGGCGAGATAGACAGCGTGGTTTCCCTGTGTGTGATCTCCAATTCGTGCTGTAACAAACTGTGCCATAAAAGTCCAGTATATAGCCTCATCCAAGTAGGGGTTGAGGGTGTGCTTTCAGTGGAGAAAAGCACAAGGGGAGTATTGGCCAGCTCCCATAGGAAAGGAAAAGTAACTGGAACCTCACTGACAATCCAGTAATGGGAAATCAGGTAGGAGGAGGTGCTAAGGTTTACGGGGCGCCATTGGCACCCCGGGAGGAAGTCAAGGCCTGCTATGGGAAGTGGGTAGTGAAGTTCCTAAAGAAATGGCACAGCTTGGCAAAGGCAATGGATTGGCCGGTACCCATACAGGGAACATTTGATGTCAGGGTTTGGATGGCATTACACCATAACTTTAAGAGTAGGACGACTGAACCTAATGAAGTTGCAGCATGGGCTAGATGGGAGGCAGAAGCATATGGGAAAACAGCTAAGGTCCTAGTTGCAACACTGCCAAGGTATCGGAGGAAGAAGGTGAGTTATCAGAGGAAATGATTGCTAGTACACATATGTTGGCAAAAACACTCATCAGAAACCCAAGTAGGCCTGTCTCTGACCAACTAGTGTCTAGTAGTGGGTCCCCACCACCATATGTCACATCATCTACCCCTCTTGGAGCAGGTGCTATAGAAGCATTTGCGCCAATGAGAGAAGAGGTGATGCAAGGAAATGTACCAGACACACCTAAGGGTAAACATTGGTATCAGTCGTCGGGATGGAGTAGCATGCCTCCGTCCAGGTTGCTGAGTACAGGAGATTCGCCAGAGGTAAGTTGGCAGGATAAAAGTTTCCTAAGAACACCTGCCGGGATGACACCAATACAAAGGGTGAGTATGCAACAGGAAAGAATTTACCCCCCTCTTCCCCCTGACTCAGATGACGAAGAGGTAATAACTTCTAAACAAGGGGGGACAGGAAGAGTATTACCAGTGAGAGAGCAGAGAGCTTATGACGATAAAAGTGAATTAACAGGGATTTTAGTTCACCATGTGCCCTAGACTCCTGGGGAGATGAATACTTTTCTAAATTCGATCCCCAAGCCCAGGCATAGTCCTCATCTGTTTGCTAAGCAGCTGTGCAACATAACTACAATCTACAAAGCGAATTGGGAGGACATGTTACGAATCATAAAGGGGGTGGCAGGAATAAGTGATTCTGATCTCATGATATGGGAGGCAGGGTTAGTGAAATCAGAAGAGTTGGGGATCTCCAAACTGGACACACCAGATTTGGCATTAGAAGAATGTGAAAAATTGAAGGAAAGGATAGGGAAGATTTTCCCGGCAGCCTCTTGGAATAAGGTGAGTTCAATGACACAGGAGAGTAAAGAGGAAGTGCACCAATACACTGATCGCTTTAGGAATGCAGTCCTTGAGACTGGGCAGGATCCAGATAGTCCAGTCCTGGCCTCAATGATTGTCACCATGTGGGGTACAGGTTTTAAAAAATCCATCCAGGAAAAGTTAACCACCCGTTATCCTGAGTGGAAGGGCCTACAAGCTCTGACCTCAGTGGCATCCCATTTCCAAAAGAATATGGATGACATGGAGGCAAGAAAGCCACAAAAGGTGCTGCTCTCCTACCTCTCACCCAAAGAAGCCCCACAGGGCGGAAAAGGGAGGGACAGCAGGAGACTAAAAGCTACAGGTGTGTGTTTCAACTGCCAAAAACCTGGCCACATTGCTAGGTTTTGCTGTGCACCCAGGAGAATTGTCAAGGATGCATGGGGAAAAAGGGATTGACAGGCAGAGGCCCCAGTATGGTCAGTGATATCTGGAAACTGATGGTAATGATGCTTTTGTAAAAATGACTTTGGCAGAAATGCCCTATTATAATGAGCTCACATTCCTAAACAGATCAGTCCTTTCTTCCCATTGTACCCCATCTCTCCGCCACTTAAATGAAAGGACAGTGATTGGTTTGAATGGTTCCATAACAACTCTTAAAGAAACTGCCCCTCTGTCTGTGAGGATCGGAGATCTTACGGTACAATCTACTACAGGGGGTCCCCGGGTTACGAACGAGATAGGGACTGTAGGTTTGTTCTTAAGTCGAATTTGTTTGTAAGTCGGAACAGTACCTTTTTTAAGTGCAAATCCAGTCTCAGAGTCAGGAAGTGAGATTAAATCCATCTAATGAGGATACAGACAGCAGTAAAAACTTAAGTGGCATTATAAATAAATAAATACAACGTAGACAGGTGTTTGGTTTAACATATTATTTATGTTTACCTGTGCATGTAGATGCAGATACATACATGTAAATTCTTAAACATTTTCAAACACTGTACAGTACTGTACAGAACAGTACAACCTTAAACAATTATGGTAGAGGATGATGGGCTTGTTGAAGAGGATGGGACTGTTATTATAGAATCTGATTCAGCTGCTGGACTCTTGAAGTAGGCATCAAGGGATGTTTGCACAGCGCTTTTCTTTATCTCATCATAAATAGCCCTGTAGCATCTCAGGCCGTCAGTAACTGTACGATAAACTTTGGTAAACCTCTCTGTATCAGGATCTTGCTCCTCTAACTTTGCCATTCCTGCTTCAACAAGATGAAAAGCATCAGACCGCAACCGTTTTGTAGAAAACTTTTTCAATGTTGGAGTTTCTAGGTCCTGGTTTTCTTCACTAAATGCTGCCATCTGCTGCTCTAGTTCCATAAGGTCTTCATTGCTTAATTCTTGCCCATGGGAGTCGAGTAACTCGATGATATCATTTTCACTGATGTCCAACTACAATTGATTACCAATAATAACTACAGCTTGCCTGGTTGCGGAGATTTCTTCATCTGTAAACCCCAGAAATTCTTCTGTGAATTGGGGGCACAAATTTTTCCAAACACCTCTCATATTTGTTTGTTTCACTTCAGCCCAAGCATCAGCAATATTTTTGATGGCATCATAAATGTGATAATTCTTCCAGAACTCTCTTAAGGTCATCTGATCCTTTTGGGTAGCCCTGATAGCTTGTGAGAATGTCCTCCGTAAATAATAGGCCTTAAAGGAGGTTATGACTCCTTGATCCATAGGTTGAAGTAGTGATGTGGTGTTGGGGGGTAGAAATACCACCTTTACATTGGGGTGCAAGTCAGCTAAAGTGTTTGGATGTCCAGGGGCATTGTCAAGGAGAAGAAGAATTTTGAAGGGAATGTTTTCCCTCAAACAATAACGTTCAACAGCAGGGACAAAATGGTTCAAAAACCAATCTTCAAACATTGTAGCTCTAACCCAAGCCTTTGTATTTGCACTCCAAATAACAGGAAGAGATGCCTTAGTGACATTACGTAGTGCCCTGGGATTTAAGAAGTGATGCACTAACAAAGGCTTGAGCTTTAAATCCCCAGATGCATTACCCCCAAGTAAGACAGTCAGCCTGTCCTTTGATGCCTTATGTCCTGGTGCACATGTTTCCTCTTTTGAAATGTAGGTCCTAGCTGGCATTTTTTTCCCAAAACAAGCCTGTTTCATCTACATTAAAAATTTGTTCTGGCATATAACCTTCGTTGTCAATAATAGCTTTCAATATCTTGGGAAAATTATTTGCAGCACTTACATCGGCACTTGCTGCTTCACCTTGAACTCTAATGCTATGCAAATTAGCTCTTTCTTTAAAGCGATTGAACCAACCCCTACTTGCACCAAATTCTTCATTGCAATCATCTTCTCTTGGATGGGCAGCTTTTAAATCTTTGAAAAGGCTTCGAGCCTTTTCTTAAACAAAAGTAAGACTGATAGGTATATTACGCTGATTTTGGTCTTCTATCCAAATTGTCAGCAGCCTTTCCATCTCGACAATTAAACCACTGCATTGCTTGGTAATAATCGTAGCATGCATTGGGGTATGGCCTTTCACATGCTCCATTATTCTACCTTTATCTTTTAAAATCGTTGCGATCGTTGACCGATTGTAGCCCAATGCTCTGCCAATAGATGATGGAGTTTCACCTTTTTCTGATCTTTTTATTATTTCTACTTTATTTTCCATGGTGATGGATCTTTTTTTCTTTGCTGTATCACCAGCACTTGCATCAGATTTGTTTTTCAGCATTTTGAAGACAAAAAATGTGGAATGAAGTGCACTCTAGAAAAGAAGAACAAGAAGGAAAAAAAGTGTAGCAGCCAGCCAATTTATTACCAATTTATTCTAGTTAGACTGGAACTGTATAAAAACACTCACTGTGGCGGCAAGATAGATACAGGTATGCCCGCTTGTTGTGCGTCCTCAGAGCCGTCAAGTACTGTGGGATCCAGTACAGTACAAAAAAACAGGGCTAAAAGAGAACAGAAGGATACAGTAGTGGTTACATTCAGGACCAAGCAAAGATGGTATAAAAAACACACGCGATTGGGTGGGGGCTCCACATGGGTAGATGGCATGGGCTCATGCTGGGACACAGGGATACATTCTGTCCCTGTGTTCCAGCGTGGGCTCATGTCGTCTGCCTATTGTGGAGCTCTCATTCAATTGTGTGTGGTACAAGCAGGGCCGGATTTGCTCTCCCTGCCACCCCAAGGCCAGGTTCCACAATGCACCCCCTCCCTGCCAACCGAACCACCCCCCCAAAAATGGCAACTGGATGGCAGGAGTGGCATGGTTAGTTCAAATATGTTTTGTTTCTTTTTTTTTTTTACTTTTTTATCACTTTTTTTTTTTTTTGTAGCTTGTCGTTTACTTTTTTTAATTTTTGTATAATTTTTTTTTATTTTAATTATTCTTTACTTTAATTACTTTGATATTTTTTTTTTAATTTAATTAATACTGTATTTCTTATTTTTTTTATTTTTATTTTTTTATCAATTTTTTTTTTATTTAACTTTATTGCTATCACACAGGAGAAAACAATTCTCTGTGTGATAGCAATTGGAGGTGACAGGTTCCCTTTATTGACCCTGTCACCTCCTAGCACTGCTAGATTTTCTTTCATAGCTGAGAGGGGAGGAGCACAGCTCTCCCCTCTCACTCTTTACATGGCGGCAGGGACAGGAGGAAGAAGAGGTACAGTACACTGCATATTAAACATATATCTTAAGCATATTACAGTACTGCAGTACAGGCTGCTCACCTGATGGCACAGCAGGGAGATGGGTAGACGGTGTGTCCAGGCAGGCCGGCCGTGGTGCACCTCCGCGGGGCAGCACTCCTAGGAAAGACCGGGGATCCTGGAGGCCTCACTAGGCCGGACAAGGCAGTTTTAGCCGCCTGGCAGGCCACCGGCAGTCCACCGAACCGTGGACGGGCAGGCAGGATAACGAGGGGGGCCCCTTAACTTCACAACCAGGCCAGGAACACAGGAACGGCTCACACTCCAGCAAGAAGAGGGATGGCGTCGGCCAGCAGTGACGTCACTCGGGCCCCGTTCGTAAGTAGGGGTCGTTCGTAAGTCGGATGTTCGTAAGTCGGGGACCCCCTGTATTTTGTTGTCTCTGTGCCTTGTAACTTGATGGGAAGAGATATCTTATCAAGATTACAGTGTACCATTAGTTACACTCCTGAGGGAGTCTTTGTTACCTCTCCGCTGACTGAAATAGAGCAAGATGTGTGTGACAGTCTCCATGGTTTGTAGCAAGAGGTATACAAATAAACCGCCCCTGAATTCCTCTTACTCCACTGCGCCAAAGAAAAGTGTAAAGCTATATAAAAGATGTGTAAATTAATACAAAATAAGTGTACATACACAGTGTACGGTGAACAAGTTGCCACTTAAATAAATACATAAATTGATCCGAATCCCAAAACTATACCTCTCTCCGCGTTTTGGTGGCTGCCCCGCAAAGCCCAAATTCATCACCAGCCTTGCTGGAAGAGTCACTCTGGGCATAGTCCAAGGAAGACATAGTTCTCCTAAATGGGACTCCAGTCAGCGTAAAGGTAAAACCAGGATCCACCTTACCGAAATGACCTCAGTATCCTCTCTCCTATCAGCAATGGGAAGGTATCAGGGATCAAATAAGGATTTACTTAGAGAAAGGGGGGTATTGCGGGAAGCGAGTTCCCCTTGCAACACTCCTCTATAGGCAGTGAAAAAGAAACCTACAGATAAGAAAGCTCCAGTTAAGTACTGGATGGTACATGATTTGCGAGCTATAAACAAAATAATTGAAGCTGATGCACCGGTCGTGGCAAATCCCTATACTCTCCTTTCAGATATTCCCACTGACGCCAGCTGTTGCACTGTGATTGACCTGGCAAACACTTATTTTAGTGTAAAGCTGGACGAATCATGCTTCTACCTGTTAAGTTTCACCTTTGATCAAAAAAATATACCTGGCTCCGCCTCCCTCAAGGCCTCTCTATCTCTCCAAGCTGTTTTAATCAAGCATTAAAACAAGTGTTGGACCAATGGCAGGCGCCACCAGGTGTCACACTGCTCCAGTATGTAGATGACTTGTGCTTGGTGGCAGTGACCAGAGAAGTATGTGAAAAGGCTTCTTTGAGTTTGCTTAAATTTTTTGGCAGACCAAAATTGTAAGGTAGCTAAAGATAAGCTAATGGTGCCAGGAAAAAGTTGTTTTTTTTTGGGCCACTGTATCTTTAAAGGGGGTAAACACTTCACCTCAGAAAGGAAAGAGGTGATATGCTCATACCCCTAAAAATCAAAGGTCTCTAAGAACATTTTTGAGTTCGGTTGATTTTTGCAGACAATGGATCCCAAATATGTCCCAAATAGCTAAACCATTGTATGCTTTAACCTCAGGTAAGGCTGTGCATTTTGAGTTGTCTGCTGAGGAGATACAGGCTGTGGAGACATTGAAGGAGGCTATAATGGCATATCTGGCATTGGCACTACCTGACTATAAAAAGGACTTTTACCTGTTCTGTCATGAATCAGGTAATCAGGCATCTGGAGTGTTAACACAAAAATCTGCTGATAAGCACAAACCTGTGGGATATTATTCCCAGCCTCTTGATCCTGTAATCTCAACAGCAGCACCTTGTGTGAAAGCTACGGCAGCAGCAGCCATGTTAGTGGGAAAACTGCTGAAATTGTGTTGGGGAACACCTTGATTCTCATGGTCCCACATGTAGAGGAGCAGGTGCTGGGACATCTTAACACGAGACACTTATCTGCTGCTAGGTTAACTAAGTATGAGCTGGCTTTGCTTACACCAAGTAATTTTGTCATTAAGAGGTGTGATGTTTTAAATCCAGCCACTTTGTTACCCATTCTGCCTACTCCAGTGGAGTGGGTACATGACTATTGTCACACAACTGAGGCCCACTATGAGCTCCCAGTGACGGTACAGGATTTTGCTCTGGAGAACCCAGAGCTGGAACTGTGGGTAGATGGTTCCAGGTATTACACTAAGAAAGGTTCTCCCGTCACTGGTTTGACTGTGGTAGGTCAAGAGGAAGTCACTTTCCAGAGGGCTTTCCCAGATCATTGTTCTGCCCAAGTGGCTGAGTTGGAGGCCTTGATAAAAGCGTGTGAAATGGCAAAGGGGAAATTATTGAATATATACACTGATTCTCATTATGCCCATGGTGCTGTTCATGATTACACAATTCTCTGGAAAAGTTGTAGCTTTCTAATATCTCAGGGCAAGCCTATTAAAAACTCTGCTCAGGTGAAAGCCCTGAAGGCTCACACAAAAGCATCTGATGCTGTTGCAATAGGCAACCAAAGTGCAGATGAGGCAGCTAAAGCAGCTGCCTTGCTTCCCCTGGTGGTGGGTGATGATGAAAGAGTGTATTTCTTAAAAGAGGATACAGACACTCAAAAACTACAACAATTGTAAAGCACAGCATCTCGAGAGGTAATCAATAAGTGGAAAAAGAACAATTGTCATTACAATGAGGATACGGGTGTTTGACGCCACGAGGATGGGAGGCCGTGTGCCCCTCCTTCGATGTACCCTTCTCTTTGTTCTATGGCACATCTCCCTTCTCATGTAACCAAAAGGGGGATGGTTGATCTAATATGGAAATTGTGGTATGCACCAGGCATTGAAGAAGTAGCTAAGCAGTAATATCAATTAATACCAATAAATTAATACCAATATCATTAAGCTTGCTTAATTTGTGCACAATATAATCTAGGAAAAAAAGGTGAAAATCCCTTTGGGTCACATTCCAAGAGTTCTATATCCCTTCCAGAGATTACAAATAGACTACATACAGTTGCCTAAGGTAGATTTATACGAGTATGTTCTCACGTGTGTGGACTGCTTCTCAAGCTGGTTGGAGGCGTGGCCTATACATAAGGGTACAACCACAGCAACAGCAAAGAAGCTGATACAGGAAGTGGTGTGTGGATATGGAATTTTTGAGACCTTAGAGTCAGATAGAGGAAGTCACTTTACTGGACAGGTAATGAAAGAAGTACTTGCAGCCTTTAACATTGAGCAACTCTTACATACTCCATACAATCCCACAGCTAGTGGTAAGATAGAAAACTTGTCATTACAATGAGGATACAGGTGTTTGGCTCCACGAGGATGGGAGGTCGTGTGCCCCTCCTTCAATGTACCCTTCTCTTTGTTTTATGGCACATCTTCCTTCTCATGTAACCAAAGGGGGGATGGTTGATCTAATATGGAAATTGTGGTATGCACCAGGCATTGAAGAAGTAGCTAAACAGTATTGTCAGGCTTGCTTAATTTCTGCACAATATAATCCAGGAAAAAAGGTGAAAACCCCTTTGGGTCACATTCCAAGAGCTCTGTATCCCTTCCAGAAATTACAAATAGACTACATACAGTTGCCCAAGGTAGGTTTATACAAGTATGTGCTCACGTCTGTGGACTGCTTCTCAAGCTGGTTGGAGGCGTGGCCTATACAGAAGGGTACAGCCACAGCAACAGCAAATAAGCTGATACAGGAAGTGGTGTGTAGATATGGGATTTTTGAGACCTTAGAGTCAGATAGAGGAAGTCACTTTACTGGGCAGGTGATGAAAGAAGTACTTGCAGCCTTTAACATTGAGCAACTCTTACCCACTCCATACAACCCCACAGCTAGTGGTAAGATAGAAAAATAAAACGGGCTACTAAAAAGCCAAGTTGAGTAAAATTACAGCTGACACAGGGCTAAATTGGCTTCAAGGGTTGCCTATAGCTCTGTTTGCATTGAGAAGTACACCAAAACAAAAAGGGAAACTCTCTCCCTATGAAATATTATTTGGATCAGTACCAAAGACAGGCTTGTACTATCCACAGGCTTTAGCAAGATCATACGGGTCACTCACTGAGTATGTCATTGGGTTACACAAGCATTTAAATCAATTGCACAAGGAAATATAGTAATCTCTTCCAGACCCAGATACCCTTGAAGGGACTCATGACCTGCAGCCAGGTTACTGGGTAATGGTGAAAAAGCATCAGAGGAGGGGTCTGGATCCCAGGTGGACAGGACCCTACCAGTTGCTACTCACTACAGCTACAGCAGTGAAGCTGAAAAACAGGGATACTTGGATAAATGCTTCACATTGTAAACGTGTACATGCTGCAATTGTATCTGAGCAGTAGGACCAGTTCTCCTGCCTAAGGATTCTGTGTCCTCAGCAAGACACTGCTCAGAATGTGATCATATCTCTCTAGTTGTTACAGGAACATCTAAGAAGAAGTTGTGCTGTGTTTAAAGTACCCGATGAAGGATCACGAGTGCCTGAAAAGTTTGCTGCTGCTGGGTGTCGCGTGGTGTGTGCTTGTGGATGGTCAAACCTATCTGAATAGGATGATCCAATTACATGAGGTGATCAGTACTCAATTCAATCTCTCTAACTGTTGGGTGTGTTCTATGATTCCCCCAAGTGTGAGACACAAACCGATAGCCCTAGCAGTTACAGACCCCAATTTATTTTATGCAATATTGACGAAAGAAACAGCCAATAGTACCCTAGCTGAGAAGCCTTGGAAACTGGTGGGAGAAAAGGGGCTGTTAGTGCAAGGAATGTCAGGAAAAGGAATAGGGCTAAGTGCTGACCCAGAGATGGTTGAAATGGGGATTACTGATTGTTATCAGGACCCCGGGAATGCTCAGGTTGTGGTGAATGGTTGTTTTAGTATAGAAAACCAAACTATGTGTCAGTGCCTTAAGGATTGCTCTAATGCCGCGTACACAAGAACAGACTGTCCGGCAGAAAAGGTCCGATGGAACGAATCTGTGGGACATTCCGATCGTGTGTGGGCTTCATTGGACCTTCATTGGACCTTTTCTGTCTAAAATTCCGACGGACCTAGAAAGAGAACACGTTTCAAATCTTTCCAATGGACTCGAGTCTGATCGAAAAATCCATTCGTCTGTATGCTAGTCCGACGGACAAAAAAGGACGCAAGGGCAGCTATTGGCTACTGGCTATGAACTTACTTATTCTAGTCTGGTCGTACGTCATCATGTTCGAAACAATCAGACTTTAGTGTGATCGTGTGTAGGCAAGTCCGTTTCATTGGAACTCCGTTGGAACTCCGTCGAAAAGTCCTTCGAAGTTCAGGCAGACGAGAAGTCCGCTTGTGTGTACGCGGCATAACTGTTTTGATGAGACCTTGAAAAGGTCATTGAAAGAGTTAAATGTAACTGATGAATGTGAAAGGGATTCACTTAAATATGTACAATCGCTCTATGAGGGACAATTGAAAATTCACCTTATAAGCGTTGAAGCGAGAGTCTTGCCAGCCTCATATTATTATGTGTGTGGCCGAAAGGCCTATAAGTGGCTACTAGTAAAGGCAAATGATACTTGTGTGCTTGCTAGGCTGATTTACACTACTAGAGTTGTTAATACTACAGAACTAATAGATGCCCGTAAAGGAAAAAGATTTAAGAGATCTACAGAAGATAAGGTGTACTCTATCACTACAGCACAAAAGGAGATGGAACGAATAGGGAGAAAGTTCTCAGTTTCTTTGTTCGGGAGGCATTTTAGTCATGGACTTATGCCCCCTCGTTCACTGGCTGGGGACATGAAATGATTAATAGGTTAAATGATGCTAATGCTACTAATATGATGTTGGGACATGTTTTTGAGGCCCTAAAGGAGGAGACAGATGAGCTAATAGAGATACGAAGACAGGTGATTGTTAATCACATGAGATTAGACATATTATTTGCTTCACAAGGAGGGTTGTGTAAAATTATTGAGCAGGAATGTTGTACTTATATAGTTGATAATAGCTATGATGTAGAAAAGCATTTAGCAGCAGCAGGGGAATTGAAGGGGAAAATGCATGATATTGCTAATCATACATTGGATTTATCAGAAAGAGGAGGAGAATGGCTATCCTGGTTGAACCCTGTATCATGGTTCAAGGGAATAGGAGAAGTGTTTAAAACCTTTTTGATAGTACTACTGAAAATTCTGGGGGTGATCTTAGGAGCGGTGCTATGTTTGTATTTGTGTTTTAAAATAGTAATTTGTGCATGTATAGCAATGTGTAAGGAAAGATAAAACCTGATAAGAAAACCTCAGATGTTTCTTTTGCTTTCTCAAAGGAAGAAAATGGCAGAAAGAGAAATGCCAGACCTATTCTCCGTATTTGATGGCCCCTGCAGTTGTCTGTCCTGTTATGCTGCTGAAGCAGAAATGCCTGAACTAGTTGAACTTGGAATTGAGAATTTGCCCACCCAGATGCTTTATGACACATTTGAAGAATCTCCAAACCCTACGGTCACTACCATGAACTTTGAACTAGAACAATTAAGCTGTGCTGCTGGACCCACTTCCCTACCCAGTGCAGAAGATTCTTCAGAAGAGAATCGGGAGTCTGTTTATTTTGATGACTCACTTAAAATATTGGAAGTAGAACAGACTGTACAAGAAATCTGGGTTGTGGGACATTCATATATACATTGGGCCCAGAATTACAAGTGGGGATGGAGGATTTGGGCTGTGAACCTAACAAGATAAGAGTAGTTTGGGGTGGTGTTAGGGGAATGCACTGGAGGGCTTTGAGGCCACTCTTGTTAGAGGTGGCTGGTCATTGCCCTACTCCTCTTGGCATTATCATCCACTTAGGTGGTAATGACGTGGGGAAAAAGAGGAATCTTGGATTGATTTCTTTTATAAAAGGAGATTTGAAGTGGATTTCAGAGTATTTCCCTGACACCATTCTGGTATTTTCCTCCATTGTTCTCAGACCATGTTGGATTCGGGAGCAAAGTGGAGGGGAAGGAGAATAAACAATGTTCTACAAGGGTTTTTGTGGATGGAAAAGGGGTATATGTACCATAATTATTCTTTTGAAGGCGAACAGCTTGATCTCTTCTGAGATGATGGGGTTCACCTAAGTAATGAAGGGAATTGCATTTTTGTGCCTAGTTTGAGACAGATGGTGGAGTTTTGTCTGTTTATGGGGGATGTGAATTTTTAGTTAGAGTGTGGATGGTTGATGTTGTCAGTGGCGAAATAAAATTAAAGCTTGCTTGAGTGAATAGTTGATGACTCTGTCCCATTAACTCCAGCTCTTCAAGGGTAACATTTACCCAGTTCATGAGTATGGCTACTCCAGCTTGTGGATGTCGGTAGAGGAGGTGGAATGGACGGTGTCTAGATTTTAGGAGGATAGTAAGGAACTTAAGTATTGTAACATTCTTTTACACCAAAAGGTCTGTGGATGGGGATGAGTGTGGGAGAGTAAAGGACTTATATCTTTGCATTTCCATACTTTTTTTTTTGAAAATTTTTGTTTATTAACATTTTAACAGCTCATACAGTACAGTACAACGTGTACCAAAATTCCCCCCCACTCCCTCCCTTCCCTCCCCCCTAACCCTTACCCTTGTGCAGCCCTTCACTGTTGCTGAATCTGTTGCACAGCCTTTGAATATTGCTTTCACTATGGCTAAATCACATTCCATACTCATAAAATATTTCGTTTGCTAGAGATCAATGGAACACCCAATCCTCACACAGTCAAATAACTATCTAATCAGGATTACATCATCATTTTAGCCAATACTTAGAGTGCTTGCTGAAGCACTCCCCCACCGTAGCAGATCAATTCAAAGTGTCCTTGTTATCCAGCCAACATTGCCATACTTTTTCGAATTTTTTTGGACAACCCCTGCTTAAGTATTTTGCTTTGTGAAAAGGTAATGCTTTATTGATTATGCCTTTCCAATAAGACACTGTGGGCGGTTCAGGTTTTTTCCAACACAATAAAATAGCTTTACGTGCATAAAAAAGGGAGAGAGAAATCATAGTTCTTTGCGCCCTCCGGGGAGCCAACTCCTCCACTAGAGCAAGCAAACAGACTGCGACCGTAACAGGAATCGGTACCGAAAGTACCTTCTGTACAGTGCGTGATACCCCCTTCCAGAACTCCCTTATCGGCTGACACTGCCAAAATATGTGGTCAAAATCAGCATGGCTAACCGTGCATCGCCAGCATTCTGTTGCACCTGTACCATATATCCCGGCTATCCTTGCAGGAGTATAATACACCCTGTGGAGTATTTTAAATTGAATGAGCCTATCCCTGGCCGACACCAGAGTCTGGAACGGGTGATCCCACATATCGTCCCAATCTTCCCCCCCAAAATCTGTTACTAATGCACTCCATGTATCTTTACATTTGTTAAGCATTTTGGGTCTTTCCACAAATAGTTCTTTGTAGACTGTTGATAGCGGTTTTTGTAGGTCCTCAGCCCCGAGCATGTTCTCCAATGGGGATGTGCCCAGCTCTAGTGTGTCAGAACTGAACTGAGTAAGAAAAGCATGTCTCAACTGGAGGTATCTAAATAGATACCAGTTAGGAAGATTATATTTATCTTTAAGTTGGTCAAATGTGAGTAATTTTTTCCCCCCCACTATGTGCTTCAGTTGTTTAATGCCAACCTTGGCCCAAATCACCGGGTCAGGGATCGCACCAAAGTGTGTTAGTCTAGGGTTGAACCATAGGGGGGTGTCCTGTGACCAGCTCCCATCTTCGACTTTCATCAAAACTCGTGCCCTGTCCAATGTGCGGACAGTGACACGCATTGAGGCAGTCAGGGATGGGGAGGCTTGGGGTCCCCTGTAAACTAAATAGGATAGGCTCTCATACGATCCCATGAGAGCTGCCTCTAATACTGTTGCTGAGTCCCCATCGTCCGTCATCAACCAGCGTCTGGCAATCACCATCTGTCCTGCTATAAAGTATTTGAAAAGATCTGGCATCGCTAGTCCACCTTGACCCCATGGCTCCTGTAAAGTACAGAGACCAATTCTGGGGTGTGCAGTGGCCCATATGAAGGAGCTAAATAAGCTGTTTACCCTCCTAAAAAAAGAACAGGGGATCCAAATTGGTGTGTTCCGCAGGAAGTACAAGAAAACTGGGGGAATCTTCATTTTAAGTAGGTTGACCCTACCAATTAGGGACAATGGGAGATGTTTCCAGGCATCAAGCTGCGATTTGACCTTGACCAATGCAGGGAGTAAATTTCTGGCCATAAAATCACCAACCCTGGGCGATATACGTATGCCCAGGTACATAAACTCCGTTACCCATGAAATGGGAACCCGTTTGGTTGCCGAGGCCTGGGTGTCTGCGTCAATAGCCATTGCACTGGATTTCTCCCAGTTAACCTGCAGTCCCGAAAAGATGGCACATTTATCCAGTATTTCAAACACTGCCTCTAGCGATGGCCCTGCGTCTTTTAGGAAAAGTAGCATGTCATCTGCATAGAGTGCAATGCATTCCCGTATACCTCCCACCTCCAATGCTCCCACGTCAGGGGATCTCCTCAGTGCTATGGCCAAAGGTTCTATCGCTAGGGGGGAATAGAGATGGTGACAACGGGCACCCCTTGCGTGTGCCTCCACCCACTGTAAATTGGGAGGAGACCGAGGTGCCCAGCTTTATGACCGCTTTGGGATTGCTATACAATAATGAGATCCAGGTCATGAACACGTCCCCAAACCCCATGTGGCGCAGTACCGCCAGCATATATTTCCAGTCCACAGAGTCAAAAGCTTTGGACACTACCAGCCTAGTTCCTGACTTGTCATGATCAATCTGCAAATGAGTAAACAGTCTGCGTAAGTTAGTGTCTGTCGATTTTTGAGGCATGAAACCCATCTGGTCTATGTCTACTAAGGTAGTAATAACTTGGGACAGTCTTGTAGCTAAGATCTTTGTTAGAATTTTTAGATCCTGATTTAATAGTGCTATGGGTCTGTAGGAGGAGCAAGTCAAAAGGTCCTTGCCTGGTTTTGGCAATAGAATCACCTGTGCTTCTAAGAATGAGTCTGGGAGGCATTTATGTTTAAGACAGTGATGAAACAGAGCTCTCAGTCTGGGAACCATGTCCTCTATATGTAGTCTATACCAGTGTTTCTCAACTCCAGTCCTCAAGGCGCACCAACAGGTCATGTTTTCAGGATTTCCCTCAGATGAAACAGCTGTGGTAATTACTAAGGCAGTGAAACTGATCAAATCACCTGTGCAAAATAGTGGAAATCCCAAAAACATGACCTGTTGGTGCGCCTTGAGGACTGGAGTTGAGAAACACTGGTCTATACCACTCAATACAAAAACCATCTGGTCCGGGTGATTTATGAGGAGGGAAGGCCCTGATAGCCGTTTCAATTTCTTTGTCAGTTATGTCAGCTTCCAAAACGTCCCTATCCGCCTCAGTCAGTACCCGCACATTCAGTGACGTCAATAATGCATCCAATTCTTGATTATAATAGACTGGTATAGGAGCATACAAGGCCTTGTAGTACTCCACAAACGTATCCATAATATCAGTTGGGTTTGTGAGAATGTCTCCCCGGTTGTTTTTAATACATGGTATGTTTGTTTGTATCCTCTGTTCTGCCACTAACATTGCCAACAACTTTCCATTCTTATCTCCCTGCTCAAAAATGGATTCAGCTCTTTTTGCCCTGGATGTATGTGTTAATTCGGTAAAGTGAAGTGCCAGCACGCGTCTTGCCTCTAGCAGCTCTTCATATGTTATATCGGACTGATCATTTGCGTGAGCAAGTTCACAGACCCTTTCTTTTTCCTGCAATTCCTGTTCTTTTTTATTGTGAGACCTGCGGGCCTGCTTAATGGCCGAGATATAATGTCCACGCATACAAGCCTTGAACGCATCCCATACTGTGGTGGGGTCTGCCGAGCCTATGTTATCTTTCCAGTAGTCAGTGAAATGTGGCGCCACATGGGAGGACACCCCTTCCACCTCCAACCAGCCAGGGTTTAACCTCCATGCCCCCCCCCTAAGAGCCGAGGGAATACTAATATGCACCGATAGTGGTGTGTGATCTGAAATGCCCCCAGCTAGGTAACTAGCTCCTCCCACTAATTGTAACATTGGCGCGTTAGCGAATGCCAAATCTGTTCTCGAGGAGGACCTGTGTGTTTTTGATAAGTGTGAATAGCTTTTGGTGGTGGGGTTTTTCCATCGCCATAATTCTGTCAGAGAGGCCACAGTCGCCGAGGCAGAAAGGTCAGCAGATGCCACCCTAGCTACATTCTAGAGCGGCAGAGAGTATGGCATTGAAATCTCCTGCTATAATAAGAGAAAGATGCATGTAAGGGGCTAATTTACCAAGGAGATCATAAAGAATCTGTACCTGAAAAGGAGGAGGTATATAGACATTAACTAAGACCATCTTGCATGTACTAATGTCAGCTATAACTATCAGGAACCTGCTGCCCGGGTCTGAGATGACATGGTGTATGGTGCAGGGTACCGCCTTGCTAATCAGGATTGACACTCCCCTAGCATAGGTGGAGTATGTTGCGTGCATCGCCCTCTGTTTCCAGGCTCTACGCAATGCCAGTACCCTGCTCCCATCCAGATGTGTCCTGTAAAAACACCACGTGCGGTGTTATCGTCTTTAAATATTAAAACATTAAGGCTCTGCGAAATTTGTTGTTTAGGCCTCGGACGTTCCAAGATATCACATTAACCTTTGATCCTGCCATATTCACATTTTAACTCAACATATATTATATAGTGCACCTGTATCAAAGAGAAAAAACAAAGTAGATTATGCAAATCATGTGTGCACCACATCATTTGTATAATGAAGGGACTACAGTGAAAGGCTGCACCTGCTAGGTAGAAACATCCCAAAACCCCATTAACTCCCTGCTGCTGTGTAGCAAACCGAAACAAAAAGTACACGCAGCTTTTTCCCAAAACTTGTCCAAAAAAAGTCCTGGAAGGCATGACCATAGAAAAAATTAAAATAAAAAAATGCAAAAAAAAAACACAAAAAAACTGTTCTAAGGTCCATCTTTCTGAAGATGGTGTCTGTATCTGTAGGGCTCCATGGCTCCGCAAGGATATCCGTCAGTTGTACACATGGATACATTGTTGGTTAGCGCCCCTTCCCTACCCCCATGAATGGTAAATGTTCCCAGAAAAAGGGAGGGGGATACATGGCGTAAACAGAGGCCAGGTTGGAGAAGTCCTGCACTGTACAAAAAACCCCAGAACAGTATTAACCAATGATAGTGAGTAATATGCTAGGTTAATCAAACCGCCACGGAACTAGAACAGATGAGCCTTGGGACAGGAACAGCGGCCAGGATTGCAAACTGGAGAGAAGGCTCAAAAATTACTGTAATGATAGTAACCAGGTGTTGGCCTCGTCAGGGGAGTCAAAAAACTTCACCGAACCGCCATGCTGAACTCGTAGGCGGCTTGGGTAGAGCATTGAATATTTAAAATCACGTTCCCGAAGTCGTCTTCTAATATCGGTGAAAGTTTTGCGACGTCTTTGTAGGTCTGCAGAGAAGTCAGGATAGAGATGCACCACTGTGAACTCAAAAGGAAGGGTGGGATGTTTACGGAGGATGCGGTCACGGTCTCTGAAATTGAGGAATGTCACCAAGAAAGGCCTTGGGGGAGCTCCAGGGATGCTCCGGCCCGTCGGGACTCTATGGGCCTTTTCTACCACATAAGTCGGGGTGACCTCAGTCAAGTTAAGAAGTTTCTTAAAGAATTCTTCCACGAATTCAGCTGGATGGTCCCCCTCCGGGAGACCCAGGACCCTCACATTATTTCTCGGAAGACGATTTTCGGCGTCGTCCGATTTAGCCACCAGGGATTGGACAGTGCGCTGCAATGCGTGGATGGCATCATCATGGCGGGTAGTGAGGTCCTCTGTGGCGGAAATTCACGACTCAGTCTCAGAAAGTCTGCCCCTTGAATTTGTCCAGGTCTGCCCTGATGAGGTTACATTCCTAAGCCAAATGGTCAATGCGGACCAGTAAGGAGGTTCTGCTCTGTTCTATGGCTGCAAGGATGACAGTGGTATCACTTACTGGTGCAGGTGCTTGGGGAGATGTAGAGGCCGTTGGAATCGCTGCCTGCTCCATGTCCACTAAAAGCGCTTTAAATTGATCCAAAATGGCACTTGGACACTGGGCGGGCTGGGCAGGCTGTGCTGGCGCCTTTTTATTCGCTGTTTTGCTCTTTGATGGCATGAGCAAGCAATCTGGAGTTAAGAGCCTGCAGTAGCAGTGAGAGAGACTGTCATGCAGGGGCAATAAACATCTGTGGCTGGTGCAATACTGAGCTCTCCCACTGAGGCCTAATGGTGCTGGCCCAAAGTCCCCAGACGAAGCAGTCACCACCTGTCCCCCCAGAGAAGTTGTCACAAAGGGGGGTGGTGTATACCGGCCGCCCCTCCACTAGTCACAGTACCTGGCTGAAGAGAACAGTGCAGGCCTCGTAGGCTGCAAGATGGCGGCGGTCCGCGGGTGTGTGCGGCTGGACGTGTGGAGTCTCTTGGGCACCTCTGGAGCTGGCCGCCGATCGGTAAGCTGCCGTGGATGCGCTGGCGTGGGGCGATCGCTCGTTCCACGGATCGTGGCACCCGAGCGCGGAGGCTTCAGGAGGCTTTGTAGGCCTCAAGATGGCGGCGGGTCTCTGCTGAGGGGTGGAAGGCCGGAGGCCGTGTATCCACACAACCGGGCCGCCCTAAATGAAGGGCGGTACCGCTGCAGGAGTCAAACTGGGACAGGCAGGGCAGCTGTGTGTGCTCACCGGGCCTTTCTGTGCAGAGGATGGCGAAGGATTTTTTTCAGGATGGACCGAGCTCTACAGGGACACGTCCTCCTCGGCTTACATCCGGACACGCCCCCTTGCATTTCCATACTTAAAATGATAGATGTTTTGAAGGGTCTTTTGTTTCATACTCCCTTGGTCCCTGACACTTTCAGGCTGGTGGAAAAGAATGAAGATTAGTGATCGGCAATGATCAAAGGGGGGAAATGTGTAGGGGAAATTTATGATTAATGCTGTATCACTGATATATTTATGTTTGATGTGTTAATAAATTAAGTGTATTCTGTATCCCTCTGTCAGCACTTCAGAAAAGACAAAAACATGTTTTTGTCTTAGAATATGTTGCCAGCAAGTTAAGATAACATTATGTAGTGTAAGCTGTTGTAGATGGTAATCACATTGTAAGTTGTCTGTATGTGCCAAATCATTGTGTGTGATCCCCTGATAAGAAAGTCCAGTCATGGTCCTCCATAATGATAGAGAAATGGTGGACACTGATAAACCGGATAAGTTGGGTGTGTCGACCATGAAAGGTGCATAAAAGAAGGGATGTCTGTAATGCTTATTTGGGACACTGCTAAGATACACATGTTCTGTGTAAAGCTCTGTTCCCCATATATGTATGCTAATAATCATCTTGAATTTGGAACCAGTCTTGTTTCCAGGTATTTTCTCTTTACACTATGTTATATAGGCCACCTTTAGGTAATGGACACTGGCACACCCTAAGACAGGAAGTTCACTACCTATATAACCCCTCTCATTGCTGGGAGTACCTCAGTTTTTTTCGCCAGTGTCTTAGGTGTTGGTCACGAGTAAAGATGTCCTATGCTGAGCTCCACTGGAGTAATCCTTTGCTGGGGCAAGCTATGCAGCCAGATCCATTCAAAGTGTCTTTTCAGGCTGAAATGAAAGGTACCCGGGCCTTCTGGCAGAAGAAATGAGGTTTAGCCCATAACACTTCCCTTGTTTGAGAGCTGGACCCTGGGATCCAGTGCTTTGGTTGTTTTCAGCCATAAAGCTTCCTGGTGGGGTGCTATACGGGTCCAAGGGTGTGGATCCCCCGATAAAAAGGGGCCCCGGTCCTTGATGGGTTTTTAACGGAGCCCGCCATGAGGGGTGAAGATTGGGTCTGTTTGTTTTTACCACAGAATCCCTGCAACGGGATAAGGTAAGTGGAGATTCCTAAGGAATTTTACATTTTCTTATGGATTTTCTCCTTTAAAAGTAAATTATGTCATGCCTAAAGTCACAACTGGGGGCTGTATAGAGCATGTACCTTGTTCTTGCTTCCATACCTCACTCTGTGTCTGCAGAAGCTGCAGGCTTCCTCCGGCTAAGCAGTCCCAAGCCTCGGTAAGGTGTTGGAGGGGGGATTTTTTTCTAAAAACACCCTTCCACCTGGGCAGAAGCTCTCCCCTCTCCCGGAATAGGCAGGGGGAGCCCAGATGGTGGATGCCGCTCCACTCTTTCACCAACTCGGCACAGCGGTTCTCCATCTCCTCCCCTCCACTCCACTGCCCCCCCCCCACACGCCAATCCCGTCGGATTGGAGGCCCGCTCACACGCGAGAAAATGCCCTTTTTTTAAAAGAGGGGGGCACAGTTGGAAGACAAAGGGGGCGTGGCTTAGCGCTGCGTTGGCGTGCGGCAACGTCCAATGCGGGACTGCATAATAAAAAGCTCCATTTGCAGACTGCAGGCTGACGGAGGGACACAAGAGCAGAAGGGGGCATGTAAGTGGTGACACAGGCATTCCCAAGGCACATTTACTGAGCATCAGGCTGAGCATTAATAGCAGCGGCAGTTGCTGGACTATTTGCTCAAGGAGTGGGTGCATTTTCTTCTGGCAGTACCTCTGCGTTTGTGCATCGGACTATGGTCCTTAAAACTGAACATTGCATGACTGCAAAAAAGCTTATTGGGTAAACCTGCGGTTATATCTCCACATACCTTAAAACTGAACATTGCATGACTGCAAAAAAGCTTATTGGGTAAACCTGCGTTTATATCTCCACATACCTTAAAACTGAACATTGCATGACTGCAAAAAAGCTTATTGGGTAAACCTGCGTTTATATCTCCACATACCTTAAAACTGAACATTGCATGACTGCAAAAAAGCTGATTGGGTAAACCTGCGTTTATATCTCCACATACCTTAAAACTGAACATTGCATGACTGCAAAAAAGCTTATTGGGTAAATCTGTTTGTCACCACTGTTTCAACTCCATCTGTAGCCATGCTCACATTATTTCAATGTTTATTTAGCCATTAAGTCTTACCTAAATTATGGGTTGTCTTATCTTTACAATTTTGGCCTTTTAGTCCCCTTGCAGTTTGATTGTGGTGTGAAAGTTATGCCCTGCTAGCTGTGTTGCTAATATGCCCTCCTAATTGAATAATTGCCAGATTCAACCCACGCCCAACACACAGTATAAAAACAAGGCCTTCCTTACGGGGGAACACATACAGGGGGCTGCACATACAGGGGGTTCTTCCAAAGAAGTGGCGTTCTTAAAATAAGTGGCACTTCTGCTCTTGCACTTCAGCGATTTGCACAAAGCAAACTATAAAAGACTGCAGGTGACCCCATTTCCTAATTTTATCATCTTCCTCTCTGAAACATGCACTCTTTACCTCTCCTCCTTTTCACAATTGCTGCCTCTCTCCTCAAACTCTCTTTTCTACATCCCTCTGCTCCACCCCACAACCTGTACATATCACCCTCACTTCTCCCCTCCCCCTATTACTGCACTCATCACCTCTTTCTAACTCTAAGCCCACTTGCTAACATACCCCCCAGGATACTGAAGCATGTCCCCTCATACAAATCATATTCTCATATTACCTCCCTCACTCTTGTGCTTCTCCTAATCGCTGGAGATATTTCCCCAAACCCTGGGCCTCCCTTATTTAACTGTGCCCAACACACCCATCACCATCACCCTACACCCTCTGGCAGTAGTCGCAATCTACACAATCTAGTCTCCATTCCTCTTCTTGCCAACACCAGCCTCACTCTCTCCTGCGCCCTCTGGAACGCCCGCTCTGTCTGCAACAAACTCACTGCTGTTCATGACCTCTTTGTCACTAATTCCTTTAATCTACTTGTTCTCACAGAAACCTGGCTCCACGAATATGACAACCCTTCTCCTGCTTCCCTCTCCCAGGGTGGCCTTCACTGGACTCACTCCCCCAGGCCTAATGGACGCAAGGGAGGTGGAGTGGGATTCCTCCTATCCCCCCAGAGCACCTTCCAGGTTATTCACCCTCCTCCCTCTTTTTCACTCTCATCATTCGAAGCCCACTGTATACGTCTATTCTCTCCCACTTCCCTAAGAATTGCTGTGATCTACCGGCTCCCTGGACCATTATCGACTTTCCTTGATGAGTTTTCTGCCTGGCTACCCTACTTTCTCTCTTCGGAAATTCCCACAATCCTTCTCGGTGATTTCAACATCCCTGCTAATACAAACATTCCTGCTACTTCTAAACTTCTTAGTCTAACCTCTTCATTTGACCTGAAGCAATGGGTACAGGCTTCTACTCACTCTGATGGCAACACCCTTGACCTTGTATTCTCTTACCTATGCACTCCATGCAACTTCTCAAACAATCCTTTTCCTCTCTCCGACCACCACCTTATTAGTTTCTCTCTCCCCCTGTCTTCCACCACCTTTCCCTCCAATCGCCTAACCGTCACCCGTAGAAACTTTCGCAACTTCAACTCCTCTCTCCTCTACTCTGCTACCGACCACCTCTATGACAAAATCTCCCCCCTGTCCTGCCCCAACCAAGCCATATCCATCTACAATAAATCTCTGTCCTCCACCCTGGACAAGCTCGCTCCCCTCACCACACGCAGAATCAGGCCTCGACCCCTACAACCCTGGCAAACAGATGACACTAAAATTCTCAATAAACGTAGTCGCGCTCTTGAGCGTCTGTGGCACAAGACTAAGTCTCTCAAAGACTTCAACCAATACAAATCTGCCCTCCAAAAATACTATTCTTTCCTCCACACTGCCAAGCAAACCTATTTTACAACTCTTATTAATACCTTCTCATCCAATCCCCGTAAACTCTTCTCTACCTTCAACTCTCTACTTTGTCCTCCACCGCCTCCCCCCACTGATTTACTCACTGCCCAGGAAATCGCTAATCACTTCAAAAACAAGATTGATACAATCCGTGATGAAATCTCCACTCTACAGGTATCTCCCCCAGCTAAGACCCCATGTCAACAGATACAACTGACACTACCTCTATTCAAATCTACTACTCCAGACAAAGTTGCTAAACTCCTTTCTATCGCCCACCTAACTACCTGTCCCCTGGACCCTGTTCCCTCTCAAATGCTACGGTCACCCTCTGACCCCATCCTACACTCTCTAACCCACATCTTCAATCTCTCCCTCACCTCTGGCGTCTTCCCCGATGCTCTAAAACATGCACTGGTCACTCCCATACTCAAAAAACCATCCTTGGACCCTACCAATCTTAACAACCTACGCCCTATCTCCTTGCTCCCCTTTTCCTCTAAACTCCTTGAACGCCTGGTTTACAACCAACTGAGTGACCACCTCATTAAAAACAACCTTCTTGATCCCCTTCAATCTGGATTTCGCCCTCAACACTCCACAGAAACTGCTCTTTTAAAACTCACAAATGACCTACTAACTGCAAAAACCAACGGACACTATTCTGTACTCCTACTTCTGGATCTTTCAGCTGCCTTTGACACGGTTGACCACCCCCTCCTCCTCAAAAAACTTCACTCCATCGGTCTCCGTGACTGTGCTCTTCAGTGGCTCTCATCCTACCTATCCCAACGCACCTTCAGTGTCACTTACAATTCTACTTCCTCCACTCCTCTTCCCTTCTCTGTCGGGGTCCCCCAAGGTTCTGTTCTTGGACCTCTTTTATTTTCAATCTACACCTCTTCCCTGGGTCAGCTGATAGCCTCTCATGGCTTTCAATATCATTTCTATGCTGATGACACACAAATCTATCTCTCCACCCCTCAACTCACTCCATCAGTCTCCTCACGCATCACTAACTTACTAACCGACATATCTGTATGGATGTCACACCACTTCCTCAAACTCAACTTGTCCAAAACCGAGCTTATAATATTTCCTCCCCCACGTGCCTCTTCCCCTGACTTCTCTGTGAAGAGCAATGGCAAAACCATCCACCCGTCCCCACATGTCAGGGTGCTAGGTGTTATCCTAGATTCTGAACTCTCCTTTCAGCCCCACATCCAATCACTTTCCAAAGCTTGCCGCCTCAACCTCCGCAACATCTCTAAACTACGTCCCTTTCTAACCAGTGAAACTACAAAGCTCCTGATTCACTCCCTGGTTATCTCTCGCCTTGACTACTGCAACTCACTCCTCATTGGCTTACCTTTAAATAGACTATCCCCCCTTCAGTCCATCATGAATGCTACTGCCAGACTCATCCACCTTACAAACCGATCAGTGTCTGCTACCCCTCTCTGCCAATCCCTCCATTGGCTGCCACTGGCCCAACGAATTAAATTCAAAATACTAACAATAAGTTACAAAGCCATCCACAACTGTGCCCACCGCTACATCACTAACCTAGTCTCAAAATACCAACCTAAACGCCATCTCCGTTCCTCCCAAGATCTCCTGCTCTCTAGCTCCCTCATCACCTCCTCCCATATCCGCCTCCAGGACTTCTCCCGAGCCTCGCCCATCCTCTGGAATTCCCTACCCCAATCTGTCAGACTGTCTCCAAATTTATCCACTTTTAGGCAATCCCTGAAGACTTTCCTCTTCAGAGAAGCCTATCCTGCCTCCATCTAACAACTGCATTATTTTCTCCATTAGCTCATCCCCCACAGCTATTACCCTTTTGTATAACTTGATCCTCCCTCCTAGATTGTAAGCTCTAACAAGCAGGGCCCTCTGATTCCTCCTGTATTGAATTGTATTGTACTTGTACTGTCTGCCCTAATGTTGTTGTAAAGCGCTGCGTAAACTGTCGGCGCTATATAAATCCTGTATAATAATAATAATAATAATAATGGTCAGAAGGGGAGGTGGAAACACCGCAAAAAAGGGCCCAAACGTGTCTCCCTCAGGCTCTAAGGACCCTAGTCTCATCTCTATAATGTCATCCTCCCCTGAGAGATCTAGGGTGGCTGGTCAGGGTAAGCCATCGGTCCCGTCAAATGTTGCAACTGTTTCCAACACCGCAGCCCCTGTCTATATTACTGAGTAGGTTTTTTCCTCAGCTTTGGTGGGATTGCAAGAAAGGTTAGCGGCTTTAATCGCATCTTCCCAGAGTGGGAGAAAAAGCGACAGGTCCCCTTCCACTACCCAGGACCCTCAAACAGAGGAACTGGGGACGGGAGAAGATGAATTCCTCTCAGGGGACCGTGAAGAGGCTGATGACTCCCCTTCTGAGGGGTCAATTGCGGAAGGACCTCCTTCAGCTTCACAACCTGAAAGATTGATGGTGCAATCTCTTACTGAAATGGTCCGCTCCACATTTATACTACCCTTATCTGAGTCGGTTGGTAAGCCCACTTCTTGTTTGGGTGCGCTAAAGCCTCCTCAAGCTGTGCATGCCTCTCCTGTCCATTCCTTGCTGGAACAGCTTATGTATTCTGAGTGGGATCACCCAGATATACCATTTTTTTTTCCTCCTAAAAAATTCTCAGTACTTTATCCCATGGAGGAAAAATTCACTAAAAAGTGGGAGATACCAGCAATTGACGATGCTATATCCTCTGTGAATAAAAGTTTGACTTGTCCGGTAGACAATGCTCAAATGCTTAGGGATCCAACTGTTAATAAATTGGAATTCCTGTTAAAAAACAAATTTTCTTTGGCAGGTTCAGTGACTCAACCTGCGGTGGCAGCAATTGGTGTATGTCAATCCTTGAAAGACCAGTTTAAACAGGTGCTCAAGGTTATCCCTGATCAGCAGGCCCAGGATTCAGCCGAGCTACCAGGGGCTTTATGTTTTGTAATAGACGCTATGAGAGATTCTATTCTTCAGGCATCGTGCCTTAAGCTTGGGCTGGTACATATGCGTAGAATACTATGGTTGAAAAATTGGTCAGCCGAAGTGCAATGCAAAAAACTCCTGGCTTCCTTTCCGCGGTGAACGGCTGTTTGGGAATGATTTGGACAAATACATCCACAAAATTTCTAGTTGAAAAAGTACCCTTTTGCCAGTTAAGAAAAGGAGTAAACCTTCAGTATTTCATTTAAACGAGCTCCTTCTCCAGTGCCAGAGGCATCAGTCTCGAGGCAGTCACGACGGCCTCCGCTGTCAGGTTCAAGAGGTAAACCTCAGTGTCAAACCCAGGGACAAAAGAAGTCCTGGGGGAGAAAACCTACAAAACAAAATACTAAAGCTTCCTTATGAAGGGGCGCCCCCGCTCACTCGAGTGGGGGGAAGACTTCTACAGTTCTCAAGGGTCTGGCAGGAAGAGTGTCGAGACAGATGAGTTCTGAGAGTTTGCGTCTCCTCATTTTCTCAGATCAAACGTTCCCAAGTATCCAGAGAAAAAGAAGTCCGTCTTTCAAGCATTGGACCGTCTCTTGTCTCAAAAAGTGATCATGGTGGTCCCCATGGAAGAATAGGGTTTGGGGTTTTATTCAAACCTTTTCACTGTGCCAAAACCAAATGGGGATGTCAGACCCATTCTAGATCTCAAGGATCTAAACCGGTTCCTGAATATCCGCTCTTTTTGCATGGTGTCAATCCGATCAGTTGTCTCCATCCTACAAGAGTTGTCTCCATCCTTCTGGCGTCAATCGACATCAAGCATGCATACCTCCATGTGCCTATTTTCCCCGCTCACCAGAAATATCTACGTTTCGAGGTAGAAAATCTTAATTTTCAGTTTGTAGCTCTGCCTTTCAGTCTAGCTACTGCACCTCAGGTGTTTACAAAGGTCCTGGCCCCTCCTCTGGCCGGATTAAGGGCCCAAGGTATAACAATTATAGCTTACCTAGACGATCTGCTCTTGATAGACCAGTCGGTAGCCCGCTTAGACCAAAGTATGGTCACCACAGTCAACTACCTGAAATACCTAGGTTGGATTCTCAACCTAGATAAATCTTCCTTAAAACCATCAAGGAGATTAGAATACTTGGGTCTGATCATAGATACAGCCCAGAAAAGGGTATTCTTGCCCCAGGCAAAGATCAGCGCCATAAATTAACTGATTCAGGTGTTCAAAGCAAAGAAGAATCCTTCTATTCGGCTTTGCATGAGGTTGTTGGGAAAGATGGTGGCTTCGTTCGAGGCCGTTCCTTATGCTCTGTTTCATTCGAGACTGCTGAAAACCAGTATCCTATTGGCTTGGAACAAGAAGGTCCAAGCTCTAGATTTCCCAAACAGTCTGTCTCCAAAGGTGCGCCGGAGCCTCAGTTGGTGGTTGATAACCAAAAATCTGCAGAAGGGAAAATCCTTCCTACCTGAAAGGTGGTAACAACAGATGCCAGCCTTTCAGGTTGGGGAGCAGTCCTGGAAGAGGCGACTGTCCAAGGGAAATGGTCCATATCAGAAATGACTTTGCCCATCAACATTCTAGAGATTCTGGCAGCGCGCTTGGCCGTGAGGGCCTGGACATTTAGGTTGCGGAATTATCCTGTCAGGATCCAATCTGACAATGACACAGCAGTGGCCTATATCAATCACCAAGGGGGCACAAGAAGTCATACAGCTCAGAGAGAGGTGAATCATATCCTAATTTGGGCAGAAAACAATGTACCTTGCCTATTGGCAGTCCTCATTCCAGAAATAGAAAATTGGCAGGCGGACTAATTGAGTTTCCAGCAGTTGTTCCCGGGAGAATGGGGCCTTCACCCCGATATCTTCCTGGCAATATGTCGGAGATGGGGGATCCCGGACGTAGACCTGTTTGCGTCCAGGTTCAACAAGAAGATTGACAACTTTGTGTCAAGAGCAAAGGATCTGCTAACATGCGGAACGGATGCCTTGGTGAAATCAGTTTTCACTGATTTATGTATTCCCTCCTATTCTGCTGCTTCCACGATTTTTTCGCAGGATCAAGCAGGAAGGGAAGTCAGTGATTCTTGTTGCCCCGGCATGGCCCAGACGATCTTGGTATGCAGAGATCCTAAAGATGGCAGTAGGGGACCCATGGACCCTACCACCACATGTGGACCTACTCTCACAAGGTCCATTATTCCATCCTACCTTACAAAGGCTAAATTTAATGGTTTGGCTATTGAGACCCACATTCTGAAGAAGCGTGGGCTGTCAGGTTCAGTGGTATCTACCTTGATTAATGCAAGGAAGCTGGCCTCTAGAATCATATATTATAGAGTCTGGAAGGCATATGTTTCCTGGTGTGAATCCAGGGGTTGGCATCCCAGAAAGTATGTCATAGGAAGAATCCTTGCCTTTCTGCAAATGGGGTTAGAGATGAAGCTGGCCTTGAGTACTATCAAAGGCCATGTATCAGCCTTATCGGTATTGTTTCAATAACCACTTGCGTCGCATTCTTTGGTCCGTAGCTTTATACAGTGGGTAACACGAATTAATCCTCTGGTTAGGTCACCTCTGAACCCTTGAATTTAGTTCTGTCGGCATTACAGAAACAGCCTTTTGAGCCGATACGGCATATTCCCTTGGTCTTTTTGACAAGGAAGCTAGTTTTTCAGGTAGCCATATCTTCTGCAAGAAGGGTATCAGAGTTGGCTGCTCTTTCTTGTAAAAAGCCATATTTAGTTATTCACAAGGATAGAGTAGTATTGCATCCTTATCCTAACATTCTACCGAAGGTAGTGTGGGTTTTCATCTAAACCAGGATATTGTTCTGCCTTCGTTTTTTCCAGATCCCTGATCTACAGAAGAAAAGTCGCTACATTATCTTGATGTGGTGAGAGCAGTCAAAATTTACTTGAAGGCGACTGCTCAGATTCGAAAAACGGATGTTTTGTTTGTGTTGCCTGAAGGTCCTAAAAGAAGACAAGCAGCATCAAAATCTACTATTTCTAATGCCGCGTACACATGAGCGGTTTTGCCGTCGGAATAAACTCTGAAGGTTTCTCCGACAGAATTCCGACGGAATTCCGCTCAAGCGGTCTTGCCTACACATGGTCACACCAAAGTCCGACCGTCAAGAACGCGGTGACGTACAACACGTGCGACGGGACTAGAAAAAGGAAGTGCAATAGCCAGTGTGCCACCCTTTGGGCTCCTTCTGCTAATCTCGTATTTATCTCGTGTTAGTAGAAGTTTAGTGAGAGACGATTCGCGCTTTTCATCTTTCATGCTTTTCAGTCTGTTACTGCTCTTCAGTTTGTGCTTGTGGGTTTGTATCTGCTTTTCAGAGCGTGTAGACAGTTCGCATCTGTTTTTTCAGTGTGTTCTTGTCCGTTCATTTCCAATTTTCAGCTCGCTTTTCACAGGCCTTGCTGTTCTTTAGTGCATTCTGTTAGTTGGTTCTGACCAGCCGACCGTGTTGAAGGCATCTCCCCCCAGGCTCTGGGGATCATTATCTCGGAGACCTGTTCTGCTATTATTCAGGTCCTGCAGGAGGACTATATTAAGGTAAGTTTCCTCTTTTAACATCACATTCTATTGTATTTAATGTTTGCTAATGTATTGTATTTATTTTATCATTCCCTAATTACCATGATTGTAATAAGCTGTGAATGTCCCCTTTGTCTTCATGCATGCTGTAATCTTTTAATGCTCCTTTTTTGTCCTTCATGCATATTTGCCTTCACTATGCTATCCTGGGCCCATATACACTTAGCCTAGTTACTTAACAATGTATTTTATCAGCTCCATTGTAGTGCTTTACCCCAAACACCCCCTAAAATGTGTACAAATGTTTTATTGTTGTCCTTAAATTCAGGCAGAGTGCCACAAGCTTTTTTGGGAGGACCCAAACTCATCTCGAACCCTCCCCCCCTAAAATTTTTACAATGGGACATCAGAGGGGGGGGGGGATGGGTAATCTGATAAGTGGGCCTTATATTTATGTCTTAAAATACTTAAAATAAATGTTATACGATGTTGGCCAAGAATGTTTGTGTCTAATCTGCTTGCAATGTTATGTGCAAAAGTACTAATATTTTTTTTTCTGTTTTGACTCCACAGTTTCCTTCAACGCCACAGGAATGGCAGACTGTGGTCTCCCATTTTGCCAACCTTTGGGACTTTCCCAACTGTGGAAGGGCTATAGATGGGAAGCACCTCCACATTGTGCCACCACCCCATTCGGGGTCTTACTATTATAACTATAAGGGGTTTAATAGTATAGTGTTAATTGAGGTGGTGTCGGCACAATATGAGTTCCTCTATGTGGATGTGGGGAAGAATGGCCGGATGTCGAATGGACATCTTTGCCCAGACGGAGTTTTACCAACGTCTCCAGACTGGTGGCCTGGGATTGCCACCTGATGCGGACAACATTGAAGGACTCCTGTTTGTCTTTCTTGCTGATGAAGCGTTCGGTCTGGGCGAGCACCTGATGAGGCCATTCCCCTAGAGGACCCTCACCCCAGAGAGGAGGGTTTTTAACTACCAGCTGGCCAGCGCCAGAAGAGTCTTTGAGAATGCCTTTGGGATAATGGCCAGCCGGTTCCACCTGTTTCTGACAGCCGTACACGTGGCGGACTAAAAAATCAACCACATCATCTTATCCTGCTGCATATTGCACAATTTTTAAAGAAAAAATGCCCAAAATTATATAGCCTCAGTTGGGCCTGAGGCCGGACTTCCTGCAAATCCTCTGACGGGCCTGGATACTGGCCGTCCTGGCTTGGCACCCCAAAGCGCCCGTGAAGTTCGGGAGAAATATGTAAATTATTTTACGGGTAGGGGGGCCATTGCAATGCCAGACAATGTGTAAATATTTTTTTATATAAAAGAAAATAATATCTGATAAAATCTTAAATTTTCATTATTGCTTGTGTTTCTTTTTGGCTGTCTCCTAGGTTCTCCTAGTGCACTTGTAGTGCCAAGTGGATTTTAAGCCCCATTGTCACTGTAAACACAATTACTTTAAAAACTGGTATTGAACATTGAAAGAAGAAGCCACACATTGTTGATTAGCAAACTTTTTACTCTGTGCACATTCACATGTGCGTTATAAAATTTTGCTGTCAAATTCTTATTTTTATTTTGCACGTTTAAAAAAATTTTTTTTTTTGTTCTAAACACACATGTTTCTAAACAAATCATACCCAACTCTGGAACTTACAAAGTTCAACGTAGAAAAACTAAAGGCAATATCAGACATTATAGTGTCAAAAATGTCTTGCCTTCATCAGATGGCGTGACGTCACCCCTGTAAAAGCCAAATTTTGAAGATGTACACAATTTGGGAGGCTAAATGGGTATTTCCCTCCTGATCCCATGCCTAATGTCAACATGTGTTATCTCCCATCATGGGGGATCAATGGACGTGTTTTGGGGGTGCAACACCTTTCTCTCACCTACTAGAATTACAAGGAAGGGGTTGCACCCACAAAATGCTTACATTGATATCCCCTGGTGGAAGATAGCACATGTTGACACACCGTGTGCAACTTCAAAATTTGGCTTTGAAAATGTCAAAAAAAGTTTTGGTTTAGTCCAACAAATGTTAAAATTGTGGCATTTTTAAGAAATTCAGATTCTCCTCAACACATCAATCATGTTCTTCATTTATTATTCCATAACATTGAGTTTCTTATTTATGATGTCAATTTCACCATTCCACACCATGATGTCATGGATTAGCCTTTGTGCACTGTCACTTGTGAAATGTTCAGCTTGCTCTTCAACAACCAGCACATCACCTAAAAATTTGAGTAAAAACATGTCTTATAAATATGCAGGCATACATATATTACCTGAAGCTGGGGTGTCAGACACTGACCTGTTGTGGTGACAATCTCCCCTACTTCCTCCACCTCTCCTTCTTCCAGATCCTTGGGGTGTGGTGTTGTTCTGAGTTCCCCTTCTTTCTGAGCTGGGGGGGGGTTCCTGGTGTCCTCTGAGTAGTGTCCTCCAAGTCTTTTCTCCCCTATGAGAATGAAACAAAAGGTATACTTAGCACACAGATATTTGAGTCCAAAACTAGGAATATGAAAGTGGGTACAATTGTCTGTTTTGGGCATGATTGGGCATGAAGTATTACCAAAGCTGGAATACTTACCTTTTTCTGACAATTTTCACACATGGAGACACCCCAATTATCCACTGGAGCACCTTTGTGGGACACCTTAAAAAGTTTGTTCTTGTGTGCCACACTAGTGCTCCTGAGTCCAGATGTGTAAACAGCTGCTGAGTGTCCTCTCCTTACATTAAACTGAATCAAGCTTGCATTTCATTCTAGTTACAAACACATCTAGACAGCAATGTACAAAACTTACTTTTACACAAATAGGCATGACCAAATGTATTTAACCTGTATCTTCCGACGACCGATTACTGTGCCCACGAACATGAAAGTCGCCATTTTAAACGGTACAACAGTAAAGAAAATCACATGGTGCAGCACTTACTTGATCCTTCTGTACTGATCCTGCTCCCTCAGTTTCAGGTCTGACCAGCGTTTTTTCAATTGCTCCTTGGAGCTCCTCACAGCTTTAGTCATGATCTTGGCCTTTCTCACATTTGGGTTTAGGTACGGTCCATGCTTCCCATCATAGTCGGTCCTCCTCAAGATGTCCACCATCTCCACCATCTCTTCAAAGGCCATATTTGAGGCCTTAAATCTTCTCCTCCGGGATCGGGACGTTTCTGTCTCTGGGCTTTCCTCCTCCTCGTTAGTGGAATTAACACACACCTGCTCTTTCTCCGCCATGTCGCTCCTACTGCGCGCCTAAAGAGAAGGGGCGGGGAATATTCTAGACAGAATGTCAGGGGCGGGCGACGCAGGCGTAGTTTGACGCATGCACAGTGTATATCAAGCTAACACGCCTGTGTCGTACGTATGTTCTGTGTGCGGAAGAAGGAGGAACAGAAGTGGCGAGTGTCCTAAACGAAGGTAAAATTTGAACTTGGCCCATAAGTGGCCTATACTGCTTAAAGATTGAGGCCTATATTGGGATAAGATTATGAGAGTTTAGGCTGACATTAGTGGTTTTTGGCTTGTGTATTGTCTTACAGCAAAGATTAATCACTTTAAGGACCCAGAATTCATGGCCAGTTTCATAGACAGGTACAGGAAGATGAGGAATTTGTGGGAGGTGAAACACAGCTTATATATAATATTATAAACAAGCTAGGAGGTCAATGCTGGAGAAACTTCTGGAGTTTGTGAAGACTCGTGGCCTTGATGCAACCATCCAGTTCTTGGAAAAGAAAATTGGGATCTTGAGGAACATGTATAAGAAGGAGCATAATAAGATCCAGAAATCACTCAGATCAGGAGCAGCAGCAGCACATGTGTGTATGTACCCATGTGTATGTACCCAGGCTGCGGTACTTCAACAAACTGCGGTTTCTGGATGACCAGACTGAAGCCAGGGAATCACTTTCTACCCTTCCCTGCAGCCTTCCCTCCACCCTTCCCTCAACCCCAGCAGAGGCTGACGAGGAACAACCTGGGCCTGGAAGAAGTGGATGCGCCCAGCTGGAGCCAGGTATATTATTTTTAGACATATTTATTGTCCTAATATTAATGATGTTATCTAGATGTTATAATTGATAACTAATTAATGATTTAAAACAAAGAGATTTACATATCAATAGACAGTAGTGGCCAAAAATGTTTGGGACAAGAATGAAAAATGCTGGGATCAGAATGATAGTCTTTTCTGTTTATTAACATTCAATTTGCAAGTCATGAGCTAAAAATTGTGTGTGATTGATGAAGCAAAAACTAAAACGATGTCCCTTTTTTATACACAGGATGAGCTCAGACAGGACAAGGTCTGGAAAGTAGCAGGCAGGAAGAGGCCGTGCCCAGTGACAGCCAGGAGGTGGCCGTGCCTAGTGACAGCCAGGAGGTGGGCAGGCCCAGTGTCAGCCAGGAGGTGGGCGGGCCTAGTATCAGCCAGGGGGTGGCTGGTCCCAGTAGGAGCCTCACCCAATCCCAGGTGCCTCCTCTCCGTCTTCAAATTAAAAGGCCCAGGAAGGGGACGATGATGGAGGAGGCAGCACTGGGCCTCATTAGGGAAGCAAGCAATGTCCTCTGAAGCCCCCCCCCGACGCTGAAGAGGCCTATGGCTGCTATCTAGCCACAAGATTGATGAAATTGGAGGAGGGCCAACACTTCCTCTGTGAGGGAATTTTTGGTGAGGCCCTTCAAAAGGGGTTGAGGGGCCAGCTGACAGAGAACAGCCACATATATGATCTCGCCTATCCTCCTCCTCCTCCTGCTACAAGTCCGCCACCAGAGCCACAGCCTCCAAGGAAGGCTGCAGGGAAGGCTGCAGGGAAGCGTGGAGGGAAGGCTGCAGCAAAGAGATGAAAGTGATGGCCTGGGTTCAGTCTGGTCTGACAGAAGACGCAGGCTGGTGTAGTACCACAGCCTGGGGACATATATGTCATCTACTGCTGGTCCTGATCTCTGGGAGTCCTGGACCAGATTGTGCTCACTATTATATGGACTCCTCAAGATAAAAAATTTTTTTCCAGAGACTTGATGTGTGCCCTGGGGGCCAAAAGGCTTCGCAAATTCCAAAAGTTTCTCCAGCGTTGCCTTCCTCTTTATTTTGTTACCCAGAATAAATGGATATTTTATTTTCTGAAAATACTTGTGTTTTTCTTCAAATATGACAGTTTGTTTGTGAGTAGGCAGGTACATTTCAAAAAGACAATGTCAAATTAACAAGGGACACCAACCAGCCTCCTTGAGGTTAAAAAATACAAGATAATAATGTTATTGTGGTAACTTGACACACAAAAAATAAATTAAAAATTATTGAGATCACTGGAAAATAATAATCCAAAAAAAAGGAGATCTTGACGAAATAAAAAATAATAAAAAAAGATGACTATAAAAAATAATTCTAAACATTATTCTGGAGATCTGGCTTTTAAAAAATAAAAGATTATTCATGAGATCACGAGAAATAATAAAGAAATACGTTTGTGAGAACTCTGTGTGAATATCAGCAGCAAAACAACTTCATTATTCTAGCATTATAAAGCACAAAAGAATGCACTGCATTAAAAGATCACAGAATTCGCAGCGTGACGAATGTGCTATCTCTATTACGAACGCTAGTTTTACCAGACAGAGCACTTCAGTCTCGTATTTGCTTCAGAGCATGTGTCGTTTTTGGTACGTCGGAACAGCATACAGATGAGCGGGTTTCCTGATAGTAATTAGTTCCATCGGAAAAATTTAGAACATGTTCTCTATCTAAGTCTGTCTGAATTTTCGACTGAAAAAGTCCGATGGGGCGTACACACAGTTGGAATATACGAAAAGCTCCCATCTGACTTTTTCTGACTGACATTCCGCTCATGTGTACGCGGCATTAGTGGATTCAGCAAGTAATTGTTCAAGCTTATGGTTTGAAGAGGAAGATTCCACCTTTTCAAATCAAAGCACACTCCAACGGGGCTGGTAGTGCTTCATGGGCAGTGCATCACCAAGCCTCTATGGCTCAAATCTGCAAGGCCACAACTTGGTCTTCGGTTTATACATTTACCAGATTCTATCAGGTGGATGTAAAAAGGCATGAGGATATCGCCTTTGGGCGCAGTGTGCTGCAAGCAGTAGTATAGGTCCTCTGGTTTGATAGTGTCCTACTTTTGTTGTGTCTCCCTCCCCTCAGTTAGCATTGCTCTGGGACATCCCACATAATAACTACTATGGCCCTGTGTCCCGTGATGTACGATAAAGAAAATAGGATATTTTTAACAGCTTACCTGTAAAATCCTTTTCTTGGAGTACATCACGGGACACAGAGGTCCCTCCCCTCTTTTGATACACGTATATTGCTTTTCTACAAAAACTGAGGTACTCCCAGTAATGGGAGGGGTTATATAGGGAGTGAATTTCCTGTCTTAGGGTGTGCCAGTGTCCATCACCTAAAGGTGGCCTATATAACCCACATAGTAACTACTATGGCTCTGTGTCCCATGATGTACTCCAAGAAAAGGATTTTACAGGTAAGCTGTTATAAAAATCCTATTATTTTTTTTAAAAAGAAAGTAAAATCAGCCTATAGTATTACTTTAATTTTGAAATTTTAATGGGTTCACTACTAAGATTTTGTGGATGAATAAAAATATGCTAAAAAAAATCTCTATTCTGTGATAGGTATTGTCAACATGATAACTGTAGCGCTAAACCTGCAAGAGCCACTTGGTATAGATTGGATTCTCTGTTATGTGCCTCAACCCCAAAAACAACCTCAGCCCCTCTAACACACCTAGTTGTATGAAAGCTACTGCTAGCACTTATTGGAACATGAGTACCGTATATACTTGAGTATAAGTTGTTCCGAGTATAAGTCGAGGCCCTAATTTACCACAAAAAATTTGGAAAAACTTATTGACCCGAGTATAAGACGAGGGTGAGAAATGCACAGCTACTGTAAGTGGAAAAGAGGGTCAACAGTGCCCATTTGCAGCATCACTGTGCCCATTTGCATGCCTCACTGTGCCCATTTGCAGCCATAGGTCCCCTGAACTTCAAACTCGGTAGTTAAGGGTTCCTAGATGCCCCCTAGCTGCAGCCAAAATTTGGGGTCTCTGAACCCAAAGGGTCCCGAAATGACATTGCTGCAGATGGACACAGTTGACCGAATTTGGGGTCCCATATCTCGGGGGCCACTTAGTGCTAAGAACCCCAAATTTTGTGTGCAAACCCAGTGGAACTAGTACCATAAAATTTCCAAAGCTGGGGTTTCTAGCACCAAGTGGCCCCCGAGATACAGGGCCCCAAAAATCAGTTCAGAAAATGTCAAGCACTTTTCTGCAGAAGAGAATGACATTTTCCGAACCGGCTTTGGGGCCCCGTATCTCAGGGCCACTTGGTACTAGGAACCCCAGCTTTGGATATGTTTTTTTACCAGTTCCACTGGGTTTGCACACCAAATTTGGGGTTTTCTAGCACTAAATGGCCCTGAGATACGGGGCCCCAAAGTCGGTTTGGAAAATGAAATTTTTTGCTGCAGAAATGTGCTTGACTCGAGTATAAGTCGAGGGGGGCACTTTCAGCACAAAAAAATGTGCTGAAAAACTCGACTTATACTCGAGTATATACGGTACCTTTAAATGGGCTGTGAGTTAGTAAGAGGAAATAGACACAAGACCATTTAGTAGTAAATTAACTCAATGTATTGGTACGGGTTGGAATAAATGGTGGTTTGAGCATGAATGAACACACAGACACAGTCCAATAGACAGTATAATCATTATACTAAGGTAACTTAAAATAGAGCCCTTGTCAGGAAAGGTTCCCTCTGCTGGTAATATCTATAATTTGCAATGCAGTACTGAGGTCCACCAGCAGGTGTCTCCTGGCAGCCTGGAACTGTCAGAAGAGCCTTTCCCTTCTGGTACTATGTGATCTTTGGGCCGCAGTACTGGCGTCCACCAGAGGGTGGTTCCTGGCATTGTGGGCCTGACATTACCCATTACCTCTTGCAATCAGGCATCATCTGAGTCCGAGAGAGATGTGTATAAATACCCGGCACGTGCACACACACCTTGCCCTGGTATTGTCCTTGTGCCCTGACCTGCAGCCTGTTTATCTGTTATCCTGATCCTGGACCTGAACCCTGATTCCTGTATCCTGAACCTGTTTGTATCTGTTCCTGTATCCCTGGATCCTTGCCTGATTCCTTCCATCTTGTTCCCTGTCTGTTTACTCCTGGCCCCCCATCTGCTGATCTCCTGTTTATGACCCTGGCCTGGCTTGACTACGATTCTGGTACTCCCTTTTGCTATATATACTGATTGGTTTATTATCATTGTTTGGTTGTTCAGTTTGTTCACTCTGTATTGGTGGTGTGTTCACATTTATATGCATTTACTTTAATAAAATTACTTACTTTCACCTATATATGTCTGGTTCACTCTGTCGCAGTCACACAGTTCTGGTCACATCTGGTTTATGACAGAATATCAGGGCCATCCCTGACCAGAAGTGGCTGCACAGGGGAACCATTTTGATTCAGTTTGGTTGCAAACATGAATGCCGATGAGGTTATGTATTTTTCTTTGCTGGCATCTGAAAGTGGTGATTATTGCCGCCAGGCTTTGAAAGGATGGTCTAGTGACCAGTTGTTCACTCCCTGGCTGATCATGGTTATATATTGTTTGGGGAGGTGCAACCTTTGCAGAGACCGGATGTGAGTATTTGGTTGGGAACAGCATATACTGGGCTGCAACTGAGGTTGACATGGGTGATGGGGAAACATACATTTGGGTACGCTGGTGTTTGATCAAATCTCTACTGAGCTGGCCCTGCCCTGTATTCCAGAGGGCCATGATGATTTTACTCCTCCTTTCTCAAGAGAAAGCCCTAGTCTGGCCTTCAGCCCTAGTCTGGCTTTTTAAAGATGATCCCACCGATTTTTGAGCACTACTTAGCCTGTTCCCCACAGATGATTGCTGAGTGCATTGTGTCTGCTCAGTCTTTTGTTAGACAGGGAGATTTAAAACTACAGTTTGTACAACCTATACTTTCAGCATGGTCTGATGGTATGACGTGGTGCAATCAGCCCCAGCCAAACAAACCACCTCTGCCATCAGACACCAGCCTACCCAAATGTATGTTTCCCCATTACCCATTTCAACCTCAGTTGCAGCCCAGTATACGCTGTTCCCAACCAAATACTCATATCCGGTCTCTGCTCCCTGTACCTATCCTGCATTCAACCCACCTGCCTCTTCTCAGCTGCCTATAAACCCACAAGAACTTCCCCCAGCTACTGTTACCTCTTCTCTGCCATATCCCAATCCTCCTTTCCAGTCTGCTGCACCCCTTACCTACAGTCCTGCAGTCACCTACAGAGCTTCAGTGGCTAAATCAAAGAAAAAACTAAAGTTTTTCCCAACCAAAATGATCCTGCCATTAATTCAACCTGCCTCCACACCCACCAATCTGTCCCAGCTTGAAGTTCCGGTGCCAGTATCCCAGCCTGAAGTGCCAGAGTTCCAGCCTGAAGTGCCAGAGTTCCAACCTGAAGTGAGAGAGTTCCAGCCCGAAGTGCCAGATTTCCAGCCCGAGGTGCCAGAGTTTCAGCCTGAGGTGCCAGAGTTCCAGCCTGAAGTGCCAGTGTTCCAATTCAAGGTGCCAGTGTTCCAGCCTGAAGAGCCAGAGCCAGCGTTCCAGCCTGAAGAGCCAGAGCCAGCATTCCAGCCTGAAGAGCCAGAGCCAGCATTCCAGCCTGAAGAGCCAGCGTTCCAGTGTGAAGAGCCAGAGCCAGCGTTCCAGTGTGAAGAGCCAGAGCCAGCATTCCAGTCTGAAGAGCCAGAGCCAGCGTTCCAGCCTGAAGTCCCGGTGTTTGTTTCCCGGTCTGAGGTTGCGATGCCTGTTTCCTGGCCAGTTTCCTGGCCTGCGGAGCCTGCTGCCCAGCCTGATGTGTTCCTGTCTGTTTCCCAGCCTGATGAGCCCCTGTCTACTGCCCAGCCTGATGAGCCACTGTCTGCTGCCCAGCTTGAAGTGCCCATGCCTGCTGCCCAGCTTGAAGTGCCCGTGCCTGCTGCCCAGCATGAAGTGCTCGTGCCTGCTGCCCATCTTGATGTGCCTGCTGCCCAGCATGAAGTGCTCGTGCCTGCTGCCCAGCTTGATGTGCCTGCTGCCCAGCTTGATGTGCCCGTGCCTGCTGCCCAGCCTGATGTGCCCGTACCTGCTGCTCAGCTTGATGTGCCCGTATCTGCTGCCCCGCTTGATGTGCCTGTGCCTGCTGCCCTGCTTGATGTGCCTGTGTCTGCTGCCTCACTTGATGTGCCTGTGCCTGCTGCCCCGTTTGATGTGCCTGCTGCCCAGCTTGAAGTCTCTACTGCCCAGTTTGAAGTGCCTGCTGCCCAGCTTGATGTGCCCATGGCTGCTGCCCAGCTTGATGTGCCTGCTGCCCAGCTTGATGTGCCTGCTGCCCTGCTTGATGTGCCTGTGCATGCTGCCCCACTGGATGTGCCTGTGCCTGCTGCCCAGCTTGATGTGCCCGTGCCTGCTGCCCAGCTTGATTTGAACGTGCTTGCTGCCCAGCTTGATTTGAACGTGCCTGCTGCCCAGCCTGATGTACCCATGCCTGCTGTCCAGCTTGATGAGCCAGTACCTGCTGCCCAGCTTGATGTGCCTGTGCCTGCTACCCCGCTTGATGTGCCTGTGCCTGCTGCCCTGCTTGATGTGCCTGCTGCCCAGCTTGATGTGCCTGTGCCTGCTGCCCTGCTTGATGTGCCCATGCTGGCTGCCCAGCTTGATGTGCCCATGCCTGTTGCCCAGTTCGATGTGTCTGCCGCCCAGCTCGATGTGCCTGCTACTCAGGTTGAGGTTACTGTGCCTGCTCCCCTAGCTTAACGTACTTATTGCCCAACCTGATGTGACTTTGCCCGCTGCCCAGATTGACGACATGGACTTTCCCCAGCAACGGCTAGTTGGAGCGTTCGGAGGTCGCTCCTTCGAGGGGGGGTACTGTCAGGAAAGGTTCCCTCCGCTGGTAATATCTATCATTTGGCGTGCAGTACTGAGGTCCACCAGCAGGTGTCTCCTGGCAGTTTGGAACTGTCAGGAGAGCCTTTCCCTGCTGGTATTATGTGATCTTTGGGCCGCAGTACTGGTATCCACCAGTGGGTGGTTCCTGGTAGTGTAGGGCCGACATTACCTCTTGCAATCAGGCACCACCTGAGTCTCATTGAGATGTGTATAAATACCCGACAAGTGCACACACACCTTGCCCTAGTATTGTCCTTGTGCCCTGACCTGCAGCCTGTTTATCTGTTATCCTGATCCTGATCCTGATCCTGGACCTGAACCCTGAACTCTGATTCCTGTATCCTGTATCCTGAACCTGTTTGTATCTGTTCCTGTATCCCCGGATCCTTGCCCCGCAGCCTGATTCCTTCCATCTTGTTCCCTATCTGTTTACTCCTGGCCCCCCATCTGCTGATCTCCTGTTTATGACCCTGGCCTGGCTTGACTACGATTCTGGTACTCCCTTTTGCTATATATACTGGTTGGTTTATTATCACTGTTTGGTTGTTCAGTTTATTCATTCTGTTTGTATTGGTGATGTGTTTACTTTAATAAACTTACTTACTTCCACCTATTTATGTCTGGTTCACTCTGTCGCAGTCACACAGTTCTGGTCACATCTGGTTTATGATAGCCCTGTACCACTAGACTGGGATTAACGCATGAAGTCAGCAATAAAAAGTGCGTATAAACAATAACTGCAATGTGAATATTGATACTACAACTAGTATAGAGTACACTCTAGGAGAATGGCTAGGATATGGTGCAATGCCTCCTTAGAGGTACCTCTTAGCATAAACAATAAGTGAAGGTCTTTGCATAGCAGCTGTAAAGGGACAGTCCATAGTCCTAACTCTTCAGCCTGCTAGCTTTGGGGTCCAGTCAAGCCATCAGGCAGCAGTAAGGCTACTAGATGGCTGTATGGTCAGTAAAACTCCACAGAAACAGCTCACCAGTCCCAGTGTTATTGCAGCTCACCATCCTGTCACACACAGCAATTAGTCCTCTGTCTTCTCTGCACCCATGTGACTCTGGCTGTCAGCACCCTGAACTCAGTGCTCCAGATCCTGCTCAGGCCACCATTATGCAGCAGTGGTGGTGCACACTGGACAGCAATGTGCATTCTCCAGACTCCGTCTTCACAAGAGGAAGCTGTGTCCTGTAAACCCTGAGAAAATGCAGCTCTTTTCCCTCCCTTTGTTAATTTGTCTGTGGCAAATGCAGTTCAAAAGCTCTTGATTACAATAGAGTCTCTCTCCACTGCACTATAATTCCCACGATGCAATGCTGTGTAACTCAGTCTATTGAACTCTTCCTGCTAAGTAGCTCCCTCCTCTTGCAGATAGAGCTATTAACCAGTTCAGCACTGCTACCACGTACCTGGTGCTGGAGGCCAATGGAGAGAGGACTTCTCTTGCGGCTAAGTTCCAGACTCCCTTGAAGGTGGAACAGGAGGAGTCAGGCTCAAAGAAGCATGGGTCTCTTACTTGAGTTGCTTGCAGAAAAGCTCTGACTGGAGTATTGTCAGACACCAGGATAATGTCTGCAGACAGGTGGCGCCTGTGGGAAGTAGCAGGATTTAGGCAGAGCAGGAGTCAGGAGAGAAGCCAGTTCAAAGCCAGGGTCAGGTACCAGGTGTGTATAAGAGCAAGTGTGGTCAGGAGGGTAGCCATGGTCATATACAGTAGAGCAGGATAAGACAGTCCGTTTAACAAGCCAGACCAGGAGGCAGGCAGAAGATAGGTCCAGGGGCAAGCCGAGTCGGCAACAAGTATCCAGAGATGCACGGTAACACAAAAACAAACTGAGCCAAAGATCAACCAGCAATCACAGAAAGGAATTGTCTCCCTTATAAAGGCAGTTTGCCGCCAGTTCTGGCCAGCTGTGCATTTGTGTGCACACCTGTGCACCAATGCGCATTTGTTTGCGCACCTGTGCGTGCGGGTGTGCATTCCTACAGCAATGTAAGATACTGGCAGGAATGCCAGGTCTTTGTGGTTGTCTGCTGTGGATAGAGTCCTGACAATCACAGGGCAGCAGCTACAGGGAGCAACTACAGCCGTTGTTTCTCTCACTCTTCATTCTTAGCCAAGCATCTGGTTACGCAACATTTCCTTTAAATAAATACTCAAATACTTCAATGATTAGAGGGCTTTGCTTTGGAAAAAGTTTATTTGATAAGACTATCTGTGACCTTGCAATCATCTGCTAAGATTTACAATTTTATATGTCATCAATTCACAGAGCACCTGCTATGTCACACAAATGCATTTCTGTCAAAAATCTGCTCTGTGTTAAATTATCATGCACCTGTTTTAGTTGCAGAAGTGCACAGTGATAATGCAGCATATTTCCTATAATTTATCTCCTTTATTGTAAACCGATGCTGTTGGAAGAATATGAACTTTTGAGTAATTGTGGTCTCAAAAAACAGGATGTTTTAAAACGAATGATCACTGAGTTTATCACATTAACCAATTACACTTACCTACTTGCTCTATAACAACAGTTAAAATGCAGTACAGTGCTAGCAGTGCACTCTTATGTATATACTATGTATATGTTGATCTTTATTTATCATTCTGACTGTCAGAACAGTATGCCATCATGGGAGTTGGGGTATTTTTCTCCTGTGCACACTAACTCCGCTTAAAATACTGATGAGAAGGAGAGGACCCATAAAACCTGTTATTTCCTAGTAATTGCACTGCAAAGGTTTCAAAGATGTACACATGTTACAGTGTCTGCACATTTAAGGGTATGCATTTTAAGGACACCTGATTAAAATGACCTAGTTGACCTGTATGTCAAGGAGTAGTGAGAAGACAAGTGATATCCAATGTGAGGAGACAATGTGAGGAGGACAAAGGAGGCATTTACTATATGGGCCAACTGGCAATGTTTTTGTGAATTTGGAACTCTTAGCTCAGTATTTTGATTTTGGGTCTTGGAACATGAAACTTGGAATTCAAATCTCACAACTCTGAACTTGAAATCCAGAACTCGGAATTTGGAACCCGGAGATTGGAATTCGGAACTTGAAATTCAGAAATGGAATTTGGGGCTAAGAAATTGTAACTCTTATTTTAAACTAGAAACTCGTTATTCAGAATTTGGAAATTGGAATTTTGAATTCTGAATTTGGAATTCAAACTCAAAACTTTGTAACTCAGAATTTGGAACTTAGAATTTGGCCCTCAGGATTTGAAGCTTGGAATTTGGAACGCAGAATTCTGAAATTAGAATTAGGAATGCTAAACTTGAAACTCAGAATTTGGAATTCTGAAATCAGAATTTGGAACTTAGAATTTGACACTGAGAGTTTGGAACTTGGAATTTGGAAATTGAAATTCTGTATTCAGAACTCAAAATTTGCAATTCAAAAATCAGAACTTGTGATTCAGAACTCGGAATATGGAATTTGGAACCCAGAACTTGGAACCCCGAATTTGGAACCCAGAATTTGGAACTCAGAATTTGGAACTCAGAATTTAAAACTTGGAACTCAGAACTCGGAATTTGGAGTTTGGAATTTGGAATTCGAAACTCGGAACTCAGAACTTGGAATTCAGAACTCAGAATTTGGAACTCAGAACTTGGTATTGGAAAATCGAAATTTGGAACTTGGAATTTGGGATTCACAACTCAGAATTTGGAATTCTGAACTTGGAATTTAGATTTCTAAGCTCAGAATTTGGAACTCGGGTTTTGAAATTAGGGACTCAAGACTCAGAACTCGGAATTTGGAGCTCAGATCTTGGAATTTGGAACTCAGAACTTAGAAACTGGAACTCGTAACTTGGAATTCAGAACTCGTAATTTGGAATTTGAAACTCAGAATTTGGAGCTGAGAAATTGGAATTAGGAACTCAGAACTTGAAACTTGGGACTCAGATTTTATAATTCAGAACTCATAATTTGGAATTTGGAACTCGGATCTTGGAATCTGGAACTTGGTACACAGAATTTAGAATTCAGAACTTGGAAGTTGGAATAGAGAACTTCTAACTTGGAATTTGGCGTTAGGAACTCAAAACTTGGAATTTGGAACTCAGAACTTGTAATAGAGAATGCACGGGGTTGTTTGCGTAGCATGGGTTCCATTTAGAGAACACCTTGTATTTTTCTCAATAATTACAAGATTTCTTCTGATTGGATGAGGTGTGATTTGTCATGTCACCGCCCTGCTTCGGGTGAAATCTGGGTTGAGACAGGATATAAGGTAAAAAGGCTTGCACCTGACTGGTTTTGCCATTCTTAGCTGGCTGCATTCTAGGTCTCAGACCCAGCTGGATAGCCTGTCCCGTGCCCTGGTTCTGGCCATGATTTAAGCTAATATTGGATGTTGCACAAACACTTAATTGGTATGTTTATGTGGATACTACCTTCAACCTGGCCCATTGAATATAAGTACCAAGTTTTTACTACATACTGTATGTGTCAGGAAAGAGGCAAGTACCAGTCTCGCCAATATCACTGCTTTCCTTCGCACATGCGCGGTAGAGCGGCACTCCGGCGCATCCCTGGGCACAATACAATGAAACGGCCTGCTCCTGGACTTTGCTGCTGTCTTCAGTGCTCAACTCCTGGCTTGCTCACAGACTTTTCTTCCAGTTACCTGTGTTTGACCCTCGGCCTGTTTTACGGACTTTGCTATCAATCTTCAGTACTAAGTCATCAGCCTGCTGACAGACCTGCTAACAGTCCTTTGCACTAGACTGTTTTTGGCTATCTAGAGACTCTTACTAGTCAACGGTGTTTGACCCCCGGCCTGTTGTTGGATCAGCTGTTTATCCACCTTCTTGAGCTTCAGCAACTTCCAGTCCTGCATAGCTGTCTCCCTGCCGGTGACCTTCACACAAGACCTGCCCAGCCTGCTGGTGACTCGTGCCTCTTTGTGCCCTTCACCACCTGTACCATCTCTAGGAGTGGAGTGCGCTTAGTCGCAAAAGGTTACCGCTCTCAGCATCTCGGCCTCGGTGAGTACCCTTATCTGACAGTATGCTTCTTGAAATAAGGCCAGAGATCTTTTGGCTGTGCATAAAACTCTGTGCATAGGATTCTGCTGGTATCCATTTCACTACAGCTTTAGTGCACAACACCAATCATAAGCATTCTCTGCCCCGCAGTCACACAAAGGGCATGCATATGTGCGGCTGCAGGGTGGGGAATGCCTTGGCCACTTATGATTGGCACTATGTACTGAAATCTTCCTGGCGGGATAGCTCAGGTGGGTTCAGACTAGGGTCTGAATGCACCCGGGCTCATCCCTGTTCATTATATGTCATGGTTTTTTAACACATATATAATGTTGCTATGTATGATGGTTTGCTACTGGATATTGGAACGGATTAATAATTTATAGGGCACAGGATTAGTAGAGATTGCTATTCAGGTTTTTGTTAATTGTATTTAACTGTTTGGCATCAGGCTAACACCTGACACTGCTTCCCAGCGAGGTGTGCTTGTGTAATCTCTAAACCTGACACTGCTTCCTTTTACCGTATTTATCGGCGTATAACACGCACAGGCGTATAACACGCACATTAATTTTAAGAGGGAAGTTTCAGGAAAAAAACTTAAATTTTAAATAAGGAACTTTGAAGCAAAATAAGGGTCAGTACCCATCTGTAGCCTCACCATTGCCATCATTGCAGCATGATCAATGCCTATCTGCAGCCTCACAAGTGCCATCAATGCAGCCTCATCAGTCCACATCAATGCAGCCTCACCATTGCCTTCAATGCAGCAGCCTCACCATTGCCATCAGTGCAGCCTGATCGATGCCCATCTGCAGCCTAGAGGGGACAGGGAGGGGGGCGGGACAAGCGCTGACACATTACATACAGTGAGATTCTCCTATGATAGACAGAACAGTGGTCCAATGGAGATGGGACTTCCTATTACAGAGGCCGCCAACTTAACTGGAGATTCTCACTGTATGTAATCTGACGGCGCTCGCACCGCCCCCTTTACTGTCCCCTCCCAGGCAGCCAAATTAAAGTATTGGCGTATAACACGCACACGCTATTTGCACCAGATTTTCATGGTGAAAAAGTGAGTGTTATACACCAATAAATACAGTAATTACCAGGCGTGCGTTTAATCCATATGACCTTACACTGCTCCCTAACCATGTATGTGTGTGTAATCTCTAAGGGCTCATTCACACATAGTGTGGTGACTGGCATTCTTGCCCACTGGATAAACACCCGTCACCACTGCACCACTGCAATACAGCCCAGAGGTGCAGTACAGTGAGCTGTGGTAAAATAAAGACATGCTGCAATTAAATGTAGCACACAAGTAGGCACTCAATGTCACCACACAGCAGTGCAATGCACCACACTGCTGTGCGGAGACATGAATGAAGAGTCACTTTGTGCACTTAAAATAAAGTTAAAAAAAGAGAAAAAATAAATAAACAGTGTGATGCACTTAAGCTGACAGCTGCCTGCAGGCTAAAAATGGGCATTTATTTTGCAAGCAGTCTGAACAGACCCTTAGGCCATGTTCACAGGGGTGGCTGGGGGGCTGTAAAAAGAAGCGGTTAATCTGCAGTCTTACTGCCCACCTACAGTATAACATAACGTGCAACTGTTCGGGGTCTTACACATGCTACATCCACAATGCATTGCAGAAAAAATTATACTGCATGTCACATTTGGCAATAGTACTGTGCTGAAAAAAGTAGAAAAAGTTCTACTTTTTTCAAGGTACATCACTGCAGTGCAGTGGTGCGAACCAAACTAATAGGACATAAGACAAGCTGCCTTTCGCAGTCCACTGCATATAGTTTGGTCCTAAGGCTGACCATACACTATACAATCTGGTTGTACAAGATCTACCATCAACTATGTAATACAATGGACTACCTGATTTGATACTAATTGAATGGATTGTTTACATTTGTCCTATTAAAAAAATTTGGTAAAACATATGGAGATTATATAACAGATTGTATAGTGTACATTCAGTTTAGGACATGACACTGCTTCCTAACCAGCAATGTTGCCAACCATCCGTAAATTTATCGCTGGTTTGTAAAAAAAAAGGCGCTTTTCTCATGTCCATAAATGTCTGTAGATGGGAGAAAAGTGTCCATAGAAAAAATGCTTTGCTGTCCCGCCAGCTGGTCACTCGCACCTGGCACTAAGGGGGCACTCTGTCTTGAGGCACTAAGGGGGCACTCTGTAGGTACTAAGGTTGCACTCTGTCTGGAGGCCCTAAAGGAGCACTCTGTCTGGAGGCCCTAAGGGAGCACTCTGTCTGGAGGCCCTAAGGGAGCACTCTGTCTGGAGGCACTAAGGGGGCACTCCGTAGGTACTAAGGGGGCACTCTGTCTGCCGGTACTAAGGTAACACTCTGTCTGGAGGCCCTAAGGGAACACTCTGTCTGGAGGCATTAAGGGAGCACTCTGTCTGGAAGCACTAAGGGAGCACTCTGTTTGGAGGCACCAAGGGGGCATTCTGGAGGTCCTAAGGGGGCACTTCTAAAGTACTGATGTAAGGTGGCACTCTGCAGGCACTAATGTATGTAGGCACTCTGGGGGATGTAACAGACCAATGATGTAAGGTGAGACTCTGGGGGCTCTTATATAAGGTGATACTCTGGGGACACAGATGTAAGGGGTACTCTGCGGACTCAGATTTCTAGGGGTAATGCTGGGGACTGACTGCTGCACTATAAACATGATGTTTTGTTTATTACTTACTTCTGACCCCTGCACTCTATTCATCATTCTGTACATGGACCTGACCAAGGTGTTCGTTGTCTCAACAGTTGCTGGTTTTAATAAAGATCTTCTTTAACCACCTCAATACAGGGCACTTACACCCCCTTCCTGCCCAGGACATTTTTCAGCGCTGTCACACTTTTGTTGACAATTGCGCGGTCATGCTACACTGTAACCATTTTCTTCACACAAATAGAGCTTTCGTTTGGTGGTATTTAATCACTCCTGAGATTTTTATTTTTTCCTAAAAAGTAAAAAAAAAAATACTAAAAATTTTGAACTAAACTTTTTTTTAGTTTCTGTCAGTAAATTTTGTAAATAAGCAATTTTTCTCCTTCACGCATGGGCGCTGATGAGGCTGCACTGATAGGCTGCACTGATGGGCACTGATGAGGTGGAACTTATGGGCACTGATGAGGCGGCACTTATGGGCTCTGATTAGGTGGCACTGATGAGGAGGCATGGATATGCCACACTTATGGGCACTGATAGGTAGCACTGATATGTGGCACTGATGGCTGGCACTGGTGGGCACTGGGCACAGATAAGCGGCACTGGTGGGCACAGATAGGCAGCACTGGTGGGCACAGATAGCCAGCATGGATATACGGCACTGAAGGGCATTGATGGGTGGCATTGATGGGCAGCAGTGATGAGCACTGATGGGCAGCAGTGATGGGCATTGATGGGCAGCCCTGATAGCCAGCACTGACTGGCATCACTAATGGCCACTGGTTGGCACTGACTGCTGGCAGTGGTGGGTAATCATTGCTGGCACTGGTGGGCACTTAATTGTAATCAGGGCACTGATGATCAGTGCCCTGATTACATACCTAGCTGTCCCCTGTGAGGAGATGCCACTGATCGGCTCTCCTCTCCTCACACTCTGTCAGTGTGAGGCGAGGAGTGCCGTCTACCGGGATCTCCGTGTTTACATGTGACCAGCTGTGATTGGACACAGCTGATCACATGGTTAAAGAGCCGCGGGTCACGCGGTGTCCTAACAACACGGCACGCCCACGATCGCCATGCTGCATGTCCCTGGGGGCTCGTGAGAGCGGTCGTTCTAGGAGGCCATCATATGACGTCCACCCTGAACGAGAGCCGTACCGCCCAGCCGTCATTTGACGGTGGGCGGGCGACAAGTGGTTAAGGTAGGCTCAGTAAGACAAAAATTTATTTTTTGTATGCATAAAAACATATGTAACAGAAAAGTTGAGTTAGAAAAAAAAAGATCCTTTGTCCTGAGGTTTGTGTCTGTGAGACAACGGAAAATTGTTATCAAATACCGTAATTTTCCTTTCCTGGCCCATCCTCACGGCAGCACACAACAGGTTAACACCTCCTCCGGAGCCCCGCCTGTCCACCTGTTCCAAGCTGAATAAAAGATAGCCCCTCCCCCAACTAAGATGTTCAATAACCTAGCCGATTCCTGTGCTGACACGAGAATGGGCCAGGAAAGGAAAATTACGGTAAGTATTTGATAACAATTTTCTGTTTTTCTGGCCCATCTCACATGAGCACACAATGGGATATACCAAAGCTAATATAGGGCGGGAGAGAACAAATGAAAAGAGACACTGACAATCAAAGAAAAGCTCCTAAAGCCAGAAAGAATTGATCTCTCTTGTCCCAAACTTGCTGGTCGCATATTTAATTTGTAAAGGTTGAATGAAGGCTGCACCAGACCTTCAAGCTAGCCCTTACCTATTTCTTCCAAGCAATACTGGCATAACTGCCCCAAAGGCTGCCACCCCTCTAGTCAAAAAGGCTTGCAATTGTTTCAGAGCGTACTTCCTGCATGCCAATCTAATCACCCTGTTAACCCAAGGGTGGAAGACTCTTGAGGGCCTAATGGCTACTATATAAAAAGATTGTACATTTTCCTCTTTTGACCAAGTACACTGCTAGTAACTCGAGCATGTGTAAGAAAACTGAAGTCTTTACTGCTATGCACTCAGTCACTCTCGTGTGAAAACTCGGAGGGGCTACTTTCCAGTTGTTCTGGAAACTTGATACCACTTTAAAATTGAACTTTGGAGATAAATGTAGTATCCCTAGCTCTGGTAAAAAAAAAAAGAAAAGAAAAAAAAGACACTTAAGTGCCCTTGCAGGAAAGTGTTGCAGTCTTCAACATCCTCCTGTCCTGATTAGTTGCTGTCAGGAGAACTAGTTTTACCGTGAGTTACTTCAATGCAAATTAAACCTATTCGAGCAAAGGGTGCTCTCAGATCCACAGAGGGAACAAGGATTTCCCTCAAGGTCATATATAGATTGTCATCTGGAAGAAGCATCTGCTCACTGGCTTTTGCACCCATCTGCAGCCTGTGAAAAGATAAAGTAGAGATCTGTATCTTAAATGGAGTTGAATGCCAGACCAACCTCTAGCGCTGACTGTAAAATGTCAAGGATATTGGCTAGAGCAGGGAACGCAGGAGAGAAAGCTTTTGCTGAACAAACAAAACAAACTTTTTTTTATATCCTCTCCTATGTAGTGTTCATGGATGATCTTCTGGTCACCAAGGTCTGAACAACTTCAGATGAGAATCCCTGCACCTCTAGTGTAGCCTATTCCATAGCCAGGCTATTAAAGGTAGTCTCATTGGATTGGGGTGCTGTTACTGACCTTGCCATAAAAGATTTCATTCGACCAGAGACAAAGATGGCACTGTGAACCTATCTTGTATGACAGAATCTTTGCATTGGTATCCTGTTGCAAATATTTGAAGCTGCATGTTCAGTGAAGTCTCCATGAGAACTACTGCTGGAATGCCCCATAGGGCCAATACTGGCATGAGGCACTTGTTGAAAAAATATTCTGCCTAACCGAACCAATAATTGGATTTGCCTCCTTGGCAAGAAGACCTACCTTACCTCACTGCAAGTGGTTCTCTGTCTTGTTGTCAACCTTACTCAGGCCTCCTTGAAGATCCTGAAAGGCTTGCAATGCTAGAAAACGGCTTCCTTCCATTCAAGATACTAGGGGAGTCTGCGCTTCACCACGCTCCAATGGCCTTGCACTTGTTTCTTCAGATTGTGGACTCCCCAGCCCCAGAGACTGGCATCAGAATCATCCTATCTCCTGGGCTGAGAGGCATGCCTCTGAAAGAAGCACAGTGGCGATGTCCAAAATTCCAGTTCTTGTTGAATTTTTATAATCACAAAGATTTTCTGATCCATAGACAGCCCAGCTCATAGACTAAAGAAGGCAAGTTGAATTGCCCTCATGTGCTACCTGGCCCAAGGTACCACCACTGCCAACAAGATCTTCAAGAAAGATTCCTGGGGCTGTGCCAATTCTGTAAAAGGCAGACACCTGAACTGTAAGCGACATCTGGCCACCGCAAATCTCACACGCCTCTGGTGCTCAGCATTTATCGGTACATGGAAGTATGAGTTGGCCGGTTGATTGATACCAATTGGTCCTCCTGCTGAACTGTCCCTGTGATTGTCTGCATGGACTCCATCTTGAACCTCTTGGTGTGTATGAATACATTTGATTCCTTCAAATTGAAACAAGCCAGAAGGCTCCTGCCTTAAGTACTAGAAAAACTGGGGAAAAATGCCCCCAGATGATTCTATGTTTCTGGCATCATTGGCACGAGGGCCTTTTAGCAGTATAAAAATCTCGCAAACATTTTCTCTTTTGAGATCTGTTGAACATAAATTAATTGAGTGGTCAACTTTGGAATTCTCTCTTGTACTCCCACCTGTCTTCTGGACCCACTGATATTTAATGATGGCCATCCAAACCCTCCAGAAGGAGGCTACAATCATAAACTTCACTTAGGCCCCCTGGCTCCAACTGGAAGAGACTGGTTGTCCGCACCTTCAAAAAGACTTTCCAGTCATATTAGCAGCCTGCTCTGGACTTAATTTCATGTCAAAAGTAACTTTGAGACACCTCCACTGTGATCTGTTAAATCTGCAGCCTGTCCTATAAGATTTAGCCTCCTACACCTTCTGCAGTTCAGTAGGTTTGAGCGAAGGATGGTGGCTTCCTCTTACTAGTCTGTGGCCACAGTCCAGACTTCCTCCTGTCATTTGCCTAATTGCGTTGTTCAGGGTTTGGCCAAACAATAACCTCCCATTATAGGAAATGTCAAAGGCTTGTGTAGAAGTTCTGCCTGCCCTCCAGTGGCGTAACCACAATGCTCTCATAGCAGTGACTGAGTGCACCGGCGCTTGTACTAGGTCTATCAAAAGCACCAACCAAATGTCAGTTGCTAGGTTCCACTCTTTCCAAAAAATGTGCCAAATCTTGTAGTTTCCAGTGTTGAATGTAATGCCATTTCTGAAGTTTATATAGCAAAGTTAACTCTATTGCTGATTGGCAGGCAAAATCTGTCACTGTATAGATTCTGTGCAAGCCTGAAGGCCAGATCACCACAATTTCTGTGTTCCAGATGTGTTTCTGCATGAGTGTTTTTGATGCATTCTCAATGTGTTTTGCCACTTTCCAGATGTGTTTCATACAGAAACAATGCAACATTCTACTTTTGTTGACTGCACTAGAATGCGCTGTACTGGTGTGAACTAGGTAATTGGAATCAAAGTTAGACACTGTCCATGCGTTCTGGATGCAGAATAAAAAACACATTGGACTGCATCTGGCGTGAACAAGTCCACTTTCTCATCCATAGGATCTCTGAAGGAAACCAAAGTTTTTAAAAGGCAAAAACACTTGCTGCCCCAGACACTAGAGGGCAGCATCCACCCCTGGAAGTGCAGTGCATAAACATACATCAGCCATATCCCCCCCCCCTGTACAGTTCGGAGGTTGTCACAGATGGCCTGACATTTATGACTCAGCATCCGACGATCCCTGCTGTGTGGATGGGGGACTTCAATATGACCATGAACCCCTTCCTTGATCGCCCGGTACAGCCTGGAAATCAGGTCAATGAGTCACGACAAACTAGGTTGAGCCGCACACTGACTGAGTTTGCTTTGGTGGATGTGTGGCGGCATCAACACCCTACCGCCAGGGCATATACATGTCACTCCACTAGCCACAGTACCAAGTCCAGAATAGACTACATATTAGTCTCCAAAACACTCCTACCCAAAATTACAGGGGTGGGATTTGCACCTAGAGTCTTGTCAGATCACTCTCCATGCTGGATGTTGGCATTGCTTTTAACAACAGCCCATAAACAAGTGTGGAGCCTTAACCCATAGTGGTTATCAGCATTAACAGAACATGACACTATAGAGAGGGAATTGCAATTTTTCTTACTGAGGTCCAAAGCTCCTTTTCATTAAATTCAAACTGGGACTCATTTAAATTACACGCACGCAGGATCCTAGACACAAGAATAAATAGGCTCAAACAGTCATCTAAAGTGATAGTGCAACTGTCAGCGAACAAACTGCAGGAGCTAGAGGAGGCGTACAATACACATCCCTCCCCTGAAAACCTCAATAGAGTTAAACTGCAGGACCGCACGGTCTCCCAACTATATATGGAAAAAGCTAGACAACGTTTGTTCTTTTGTTAAACGCGAGTGTATGAACACGGGGAGAGAGCAGGGAAACTGCTAGCATATCTGGCCCACCTTGACGATAAACCACCAGTAGTAGTATCATTAGCTGAACCTGACAGGACAATCGTCACTGACCCCCCCTGGTCGCAGATAAGTTTCTAAATTTTTATGGCAACCTATATAGGTTGCAAAGTAATCACACTCCACAGGAAATTCAAACATACCTGCATACAATACAATTCCCACACCTGAACCCTGAACAAGTCAAAATGCTAAAAGCCTACCCAGGATATCTCTATAGTGCTTTCCCAATTAGCTAAATCCAAAGCACTTGGATTAGATGGCCTACCCCTAGAATTTTACACCACGTACTCGGAAATGCTTACCCCTAAACTCAAGACCTTGTATTATCCATATTTGAATTGGGAATACTTCCTTCCTCCATGCAGGAAGCTCAAATAATAGTTCTCCCCAAACCAGGCAAAGACCCTCACTACCCAGAATCATATCGTTCTATATCCCTGCTGCCGGTGGATATAAAAATACTGGCTAAAATTCCAGTCTCTCGTTTAAACACAGTAATACTTTCCCTAATACACCCGGATCAAACCGGATTTATGCCAGGGAAGAACCTAGCAATGAACATCAGACGATTGTTCATGAACATTCAGGCCCAACACGATAACACAGGCACTAGGGTGGTGGTGGCCCTAGATACGGCCATGGCCTTTGATTCTGTTGAATGGCTGTATCTGTGAGAATGTCTATATTGCTATGGATTTGGACCAAACTTTATTAAGTGGGTACAGCTCCTATACCAAACACCCAAAACGAGACTATTCATAAACGGTTGGTTATCAGACCAAATTTCCTTTGAAAGGGGCACAAGACAGGGATGCCCCCTTTCACCACTACTTTATGTCTTTGCAGCAGAACCATTAGCTATAGCCATAAGGTCAGACCCGAATGTAATAGGCTTAAGACGGAGAGACTTCTGGGAAAAAATAGGCCTTCATGCAGACGATACTACCCTGTTTCCCCAAAAATAAGACCTAGCGTGATTGTTGGTGATGGCTGCAATATAAGCCCTACCCCCCAAATAAGCCCTAGTTAAAGTCCTTGTAGGTCTTATTTTCAAGGTAGGGCTTATTTTTGGGGAAACGGGGTAGGGCTTATTTGGGGGGTAGGCCTTATATTGCAGCCATCACTGACAATCACACTAGGTCTTATTTTCGGGGAAACAGGGTATACTCTATTTAGCAGATCAGGGACCATCATTACAAGCTGCATTGGCTATAATTGAAAAGATGGGTGGGTACGCAGGACTTCGCATTAATTGGGATAAGTCTCAAATCCTTCTCTTGGATCAATTCCCCCCACCCCCCGTTTTTCTACCCTTAACTAGAGTATCACCAATCAAATACCTGGGAGTTATGGTTACAAGAAGCCTCAGGGATTATATTCCTCTTAATGTGGAACCCTTTTTTACAATCCTCAAATCTAAAACTCAAACCTGGTCTAGACTACCCTTGGGAGTGATGGGACGAATAAATTTAATCAAAATGATTCTCTTACCTAAAATCTTATACAGTGTATCACAAAAGTGAGTACACCCCTCACATTTTTGTAAATATTTTATTATATCTTTTCATGTGACAACACTGAAGAAATTACACTTTGCTACAATGCAAAGTAGCGAGTGTACAGCTTGTATAACAGTGTAAATTTGCTGTCCCCTCAAAATACCTCAACACACAGCCATTAATGTCTAAACCGCTGGCAACAAAAGTGAGTACACCCCTAAGTGAAAATGTTCAAATTGGGCCCAAAGTGTCAATATTTTGTGTGGCCACAATTATTTTCCAGCACTGCCTTAACCCTCTTGTGCATTGAGTTCACCAGAGCTTAACAAGTTGCCACTGGAGTCCTCTTCCACTCCTCCATGACGACATCATGGAGCTGGTGGATGTTAGAGACCTTGCGCTCCTCCCCCTTCCATTTGAGGATGCCCCACAGATGCTCAATAGGATTTAGGTCTGGGAACATGCTTGGCCAGTCCATCACCTTTACCCTCAGCTTCTTTAGCAAGGCAGTGGTTGTCTTGGAGGTGTGTTTGGGGTCATTATCATGTTGGAATACTGCCCTGCGGCCCAGTCTCCGAAGAGAAGGGATCATGCTCTCCTTCAGCATGTCACAGTACATGTTGGCATTCAAGATTTCCTCAATGAACTGTAGCTCCCCAGTGCCAGCAGCACTCATGCAGCCCCAGACCATGACATTCCCACCACCATGCTGTAGGCAAGACACGCTTGTCTTTGTACTCCTCACCTGGTTTCCGCCACACACGCTTGACACCATCTGAACCAAATAAGTTTATCTTGGTTTCATCAGACCACAGGACCTAGTTCCAGTAATCCATGCCCTTAGTCTGCAGGCCTGTTCTGAGTGGAACCTGTCCTGTAAAACCGCTGTATGGTCTTGGCCACCATGCTGCAGCTCAGTTTCAGGGTCTTGGCAATCTTATTATAGCCTAGGCCATCTTTATGTTGAGCAACAATTCTTTTTTTCAGATCCTCAGGGAGTTCTTTGCCATGAGGTGCCATGTTGAACTTCCAGTAACCAGTATGAGAGAGTGAGAGAGATAACACCAAGTTTAACACACCTGCTCCCCATTCACACCTGCTCCCTGAGAGCTTGTAATGCTAATGAGTCACATGACACTGGGGAGGGAAAATGGCTAATTGGGCCCAATTTGGACATTTTCCAACTTTCTGCTATAGACACCTTAATATGGTTTCTGCTATAGACACCTTAATAGGATTTAGAATTTTGCACAACCACATCCTTGTGAGGCAACCTGTGCAGTTTAATTTCTCTGCCACTGCATGCAGGCCCAAAATTCACCCTGAACTTGGCAAGACATTTTCTATCATGCTGGCATAAATGCATATGTCAATCTCCTGGACCCTGTCCCTTCACAGGACAAGTGGAAACAACTCCTTTAGAGCAGTGGTTCTCAACTCCAGTCCTCGGGACCCACCAACAGGCCAGATTTTATGTATTACCCTGGGGAGATGCAGACAAGAATACTGCAATCACTGAGCAGCAAATTATATCACCTGTGATGTATTTCAGTTATCTTGCAAACCTGGCCTGTTAGTGGGTTCTGAGGACCGGAGTTGAGAACCACTGCTTTAGAGTGTATTGACCATACATTCAATGAATGTGACAACCTGTTAGGTTTCATTGTCCTGGTCAGGATAAGATGATCGTTGGCGGGTCTTATGTTTTTTGAAGCATTGCACTCAGGGTTTCTGCTCCTAAAATAATGCAAAACACCTTAATTTGCATAATTTCCTTGAGCACTCTTTTAAAAACCATGTCCCACGTTGTCCCCTCCTACCTTTGCTAATCTTCTGTGCCACTAACAGGTGTGGCAAGCTCATATTTGCACAAAATATATGAAAAAAAAGCATATTATCTCTCACTAAAAACATTATACCCTGTCTTTTTCAGAGCCATCTGCCTTCCATCACTCACTTCAAAAGCAGCCGCAGGTAAGCTCAGACAGCATTTCCAAAGGCAGACAGAAGACATAGCGTCTGAGACAAAAACCAGTCAGACCGTTAAACCCACAGAAGTACACAGCATAGCAGGGGAGCCAGGACAGCACATTCAGAGGCAGACAGGAGACTCAGTCTGAATCCGAGGTAAGTCCTTTACCTGGCAGGACTGCAGAGAGAGAGGGAGAGAAGCCCTCTCAACTGCAGACCTCCCGGACCATATACACCATAGAATGGCGACTGGCCCATCCTGTGCTGCCCATCTCCCTGCACCCTGTGACCTGTGACCTGATTCACAGCTGCTCTCAGACTGACAATAAAGCCAGGAGAGCAGTGCCGTGCACTGCATATAAAAAGACAGGGAAAAAAAACTAAAAGGAGAGGCAATGATGACATTGCAGAGCCTTTATAATACCACACCTGTGCAATGTCAATGCTGTTTAAGCATCATTTTACCCGCGGCCCTGGCACAAAAAGAGCACCCAGTTTTTAGAAGGATTTACCTTCAGCATTCAGCATCTTCCAACTCCATGAGAGGCTGAACATGGAGGAGTAAGTTCGGCGGGGGGGATGCAGCAAACAAATTACTTATCAATAGGTGGCCTGGAGCAGACCAAAAAAGAAGAACATCTTAGTTGGGGGAGGGGCTATCTTTTATTCAGCTTGGAACAGGTGGTCATGTGGGGCTCCGGAGGAAGTGTTAACCTGTTGTGTGCTGACATGAGATGGGTCAGGAATGTTAGTTTTGATGCAGTAAATAGTATTTTGTGGGTACAAGGACTGTGGTATATGTGTGCAGTGTATACATCAAGGCCTCCCACTAACCATGCCCAAACGTATTTTTCTGTTCTTTCCCAGGATGCCCCATGTCTTTCGTAATCCTGGTCTTGCTCACATTTTGTCATGCTGTTTTTAATTTTTAATTGTAAAGCCAAGCAGATTACATGTTATGAGTATTGCTAATAATTACATATTGTTTGTACTGTTTAAAGGCTAAGTTCGCCTTTAGGAACATGTTATATATTACACCTGTATTTAGGGCATAACATATTGCTAAGCACCCCAAACCTCCCACCCTGATTAGAGCACTCGTCATTTGATACTTCCCCCAGCTCTCAACCTGAAAAACCTGGAAGAACTGTCTGCAGAAGCCCAACACTGCACATGTGATCCACTGATCCATTGGTCAAGGGTGCAATGCTTTGTGGGCTCATTTATTATTTTTTCAGTAATGTTGAATTTAGACTTTAAATATTGATTGACTTCGTTTATAATAGGAGTTTCTGTCATATTTCAGGTTGTCAGTGAAAAATGTGTGCCATCAGTAATTTTTGTCAAGCAATTGGGGGTTGTCAACACTGCTATCCAAGTGTATGTTATCAAGACCTGAAACTGATGGATAGAGCCAGTTTCTCCAGTGAGTGGCAGCAGTGTCACACACGTTGTAACTCCCGGAAGGCGAAATTTGACCTTTTGGAATGTGGGCAGTTTCACTTTACCTGTATAAGAGGAGTGACAAGTAAATCCTGATGTGATTGTCATATTTGCCTGGACTGTACATGATGCCAATGCAGCTGGAGAGAAGTTTGCAGAGTTGATCTCTACTACCTACAATGGTAAATATTGTGAATATGGGTTAGCAGTTGGTCTTTTTGGATCTTTTCAACAATTGTGTATGTAGGTAGTTCTCTGAGGGAAACATGTCACCAGAGACATATGGAGGCTGCTGTTACTGATAGTTCTTTAACTGGCAATGTGATTAATGGGTTCAATACTTTGGGTCACTAACCTAGAACAAGCTTGTAAGGATCTCTGACTTAATTTTCTGCATGCTTGTGACAGATCAATGATTCCATGTGTATTGAAGGTAAAGGATCAGCATGACTAGGCAGCTAGCATTTTCATAAAGAGCTCATCAATGGCACAGGTGTGCTTTAAATCAGTAAATATAGGCATCGGGATGGGGCGCTTGCCACCCTCCTAATGTCCACCAACCATATTATTTACCTGATTTGGAAGATTATATGTTAAAATGTAGACCATATTTTATACCAAGAAAAGTTTCTAATGTTATAATTGTGGCCGTGTACATACCTCTAACGGCAAATTTTAAGCTGGCTCTGGAGAAATTATATGACGCTATTAACAGTCAGCTAGATGTGCATCCAGTGGGGGTTGTGATTGTGGCTGGAGATTTCAATCACGTAGAGCTGGAAATTGTTCTTTTTAAATTTCTTAGTAATGTGCACTTTTCAACAAGGGAGAACAGTGTTTTAGATAAGGTATATACAATTTTTTTTTCAGTGCTACTTTGTTGCCACATCTTGGTCTATCAGATCATGCCTCTGTAATGATGATTCCATGTTTAAGGCCTCGTGCACACTGAGCGTTTTTACAGCTGCTGTTTGGGCGTCAGACTTTTTTCTGTAAATGCCTCTGAACTCCTCTGCATGTTATCCTATGTGTTCATGCACACATAGGCTTTTAGCAGCGTTTTTTGCCAGCATGTTCTGGAGCAGCAGTGTTTTTGCAGAAAAATCGCTGATGGCTCCTACACTCTGCTAAGTGCTAATGCCCAGGGTTTAGCAGAGCATTTTTTTATGGAAGTGGAGGCCACCGGTGTCCTTAACAACCAGTGAATAAGCTGGTTGTTAAGCAGTGGGCCGGGTAGCCGACCGACACGTCCTTAACAACGGATGAGTCATCAGCTGTCAGCGGTTTACATGGTACATCAGGCACATATCAGGAATATGAAATGTTGGGGTAACATATTCTTTAATTCCCTTGTTTGAAAAACAAGACCAGATAATACAAATATACAGGTTTGGAGTAAGAAGACAAATTCACTTTAGTAAGAGTGCTTAGAATTGACAGATTGGAATGTATTTGCAGAGGATGCAAATTTAGAAGAATATGCTTAATTTGTTCTAGCTTTAATTCACTTTTGTATGAGGATGTTACTAGTTACAAAACTGATTAAGGCAGGAGTCAGCAACCTTTTTCCACTTAAGGGCCAGATTCAATGTATGTGAATGCATGGAGGGGGGCCGCATTCACTTGCTAATAAATGAAGATAACATTACTCATCCCCTGCACCTCTGCCCCCTTTATATTACACAGCTCCCACACCTCTGGTTCCCTTTACATTACACATCCGCCTGCACCTCTGGCCCCCTTTACATTACACATTCCCCTGCACCTCTGGCCCCCTTTACATTACACAGACCCCTGCACCTCTGGCCCCCTTTACATTACACAGCCCCCTGCACCTCTGGCCCCCTCTACATTACACAGCCCCCTGCACCTCTGGACCCCTTTACATTACACAGCCCCCGCACCTCTGGACTCCTTTACATTACACAGCCCAGCACCTCTGGACCCCTTTACATTACACAGCCCCGTACCTCTGGACACCTTTACATTACACAGTCCCCCTGCATATTACAAAGCCCCCCTGCACATCACATAGCCCCCCCCCCCACCCAGCCCCCCTGCATAATACACAACCCCCTCAGCTGTGCAAGCACGGAGGGATGGGACGCTTTAAAAAAATTGTATTTATTTTATTTGTTTATTTACTTTTTTACACTGTCCCTTTGAAAAAAAAATTCTGATCACTTTTTTTGCTGTCAGAAGGAATTGTAAACGTCCCTTGTGACAGTAATAGGCAGTGACAGGTACTCTTTATGGAGGGATCTGGGGAACCCCAAATTCCTTCTTTGCACTTAAAAGCATTCAATGCCAAGTTTGGCTGTTTTGAATACTGTCATTTTTTTTAAATTTGGCGCCTTTAAGTCTTCTGTAAACCGTTGCTTCTGGGTTCTGGGTTACTAGATTTGAAACCCGATCTAAACCAATTCCCAGTGGGACGGGAGAACCCGGGCAAGCCATGGAAGGTGGCGGGAGGAGGGACGTACCCTTCCGCTGCTTGGGATAACAGCCAAGTGGCTTCTTAGCCGCATCAGTTGTTATCCCAAGAAAGCCAACCGCCGGCTCTATAAAAACGGTACCGGGGTGACTGCATATTTGCATAGGTCAGCATTAAGGGGTTAAAATGTCCGCGGGCCGGGTGCACGTGAATTCATCATGTGCACTGACGGGCCGGACATTTAGCTGGCACTCCTGGCCCCTCTCTCCTGCCGAGTAATCCCACAGTAAGCAGCTTGCTATGGGGGAACTCGAGCTGCGGCTCTGTGTGTCCATTTATACACGAAGCTGCGGCTCGGTCCCCCCCTCTCTCTCCTCATTGGTTCACTCGACTTCGATTGACAGCAGCAGGCACCAATGGTGTCCACTGCTGTCTCAGCCAATGAGGAGGGCGAATCCTAAACAGCTGAGTCTCCTGTGCAACATTGCTGGATCAAGATGGGGCTCAGGTAGGTATTAGGGGGGTTGCTGCGCACAGAAGGTTTTTTATCTTAAAAAAGAAACTTCTGCCTTTAGAACCATTTTATTTCTTTTGGCGTATACCCACTGCTGTACTGTTGGATTATGGATTTCCCTGACAAATAGACCACAAATGGTGAGAATAGGAGATCAGGTGTCTAATACTATCATTCTGAATAAAGGGGTACCACATGTATGTGTGTTGAGTCCTGTCCTGTTTACGTTATTTAGACATGACTGTACTCCCATACACGAGTCAAACACTTAGTGAAGTTTGCTGATGACACCACTTTAATTGGACTCATACGAGGTAATGACGAGACAGCTTATACAGTATCTCACAATAGTGAGTACACCCCTCACATTTTTGTAAATATTTTATGATATATTTTTATGATATGACACTGAAGAAATTACACTTTGCTACGATGTAAAGTAGTGCGTGTACAGCTTGTATAACAGTGTAAATTTTCTGTCCCCTCAAAATAACTCAACACACAACCATTAATGTCTAAACTGCTGGCAAAAAAAGTGTCAATATTTTGTGTGGCCACCATTATTTTCCAGCACTGCCTTAACCATCTCGGGCATGGAGTTCACCAGAGCTTTACAGGTTGCCACTGGATTCCTCTTCCACTCCTCCATGACGACATCACGAAGCTGGTGGATGTTAGAGACCTTGCGCTCCTCCACCCTCCATATGAGGATGCCCCACAGATGCTCAATAGGGTTTAGGTCTGGAGACATGCTTGGCCAGTCGATCACCTTTACCCTCAGCTTCTTTAGCAAGGCAGTGGTTGCCTTGGAGGTGTGTTTTGGGGTCGTTATCATGTTGGAATACTGCCCTGCAGCCCAGTCTCCAAAGGAAGGGGATCATACCCTGTTCAGAATGTCACAGTACATGTTGGCATTCATGGTTCCCTCAATAAACTGTAGTTCCCCAGAGCCGGTAGCACTCATGCAGCCCCAGACCATGAAACTCCCAACACCATGCTTGACTGTAGGCAAGACACACATGTCTTTGTACTCCTCACCTGGTTGCTGCCACACACGTTTGACACCATCTGAGCCACAATAAGTTTATCTTGGTCTCATCAGACCACAGGACATGGTTCCAGTAATCCATGTCCTTAGTCTGCTTGTCTTCAGCAAACTGTATGAGCGCTTTCTTGTGCATCATCTTTAGAAGTGGCTTCCTTCTGGGACAACAGCCATGCAGACCAATTTGATGCAGTGTGCGGTGTATGGTCTGAGCACTGACAGGTTGACCCCCCACCCCTTCAACCTCTGCAGCAATGCTGGCAGCACTCATACGTCTATTTCCCAAAGACATCCTCTGGATATGACACTGAGAACTTGCATTCAACTTCTTTGGTTGACCATGGCGAGGCCTGTTCTGAGTGGAACCTGTCCTGTTAAACTGCTGTATGGTCATGGCCACTGTGCTGCAGCTCAGTTTCAGGGTCTTGGCAATCTGTTTATAGCCTAACCATATGCCGACCGTGCCATAGCTGAAAGATGGCTACAGTGCGGTCGGCTTATTCTGGGTGGGCGTCCATGGACGTCCTCACAAAATCGCGCTCCCGCGTGCCCCCTGGGGCGCGCACCCGGGATCATCTGTGACCGCCGGGTCTGGGGGACCCGGTGCATTACGGATCACGGTAAATGGCTGCTGCTAGCGGCCGTTTACCACGTGATCGCTCCGTCAAATGACAGAACATCACTTGTAAACAAACTGGCCTCATGTCATGACACCGGTTCCTCCCTCCCCTCTCTGTACCGATCGGTACAGTGTGAGAGGAGAGAGGGAGAGATCTTTTGAAGCGCTGTGGACACTACAGATCCAACCCACAGCGCTGCTCAGTGCCCATACTCTGCCATACTATGCAATACTCTGCAATACTATGTAATACTCTGCAATACTCTGCAATACTCTGCAATACTATGCCAATACTCTGACAATACTTGCCAATACTCTGCAATAAGTTTTAACAGAAACAAATAATTTTTTTTTTTTACCGAATTTTCAGTCTTTTTTGATTTATAGCGCAAAAAATTAAAAACCCATCGGTGATTAAATACCACCAAAAGAAAGCTCTATTTGTGGGAAAAAAAGGACAAACATTTCAAATGGGTACAGTGTTGCATGGCTGAATAATTGTCATTCAAAGTGTGAGAGCATCGAAAGCTGAAAATTGGTCTGGTTAGGAAGGGGGTTTAAGTGCCCAGTGGTCACGTGGCTAGGCCATCTTTATGTATAGCAACATTTCTTTATTTCAGATCCTCAGAGAGTTCTTTGCCATGAGGTGCCATGTTGAACTTCCACTGACCAGTATGTGAGAGTGAGAGCGATAACACCACATTTAACACACCTGCTCCCCATTCACACCTGAGACCTTGTAACACTAACGAGTCACATGACACCTGGGAGGAAAAATGGCTAATTCAGCCCAATTTGGACATTTTCACTTAGGGGTGTACTCACTTTTGTTGCCAAAGGTTTAGACATTAATGGCTGTGTGTTGAGTTATTTTGAGGGGACAGCAAATTTACACTGTTATACAAGCTGTACACTCACTACTTTACATTGTACCAAAGTGTAATTTCTTCAGTGTTGTCACATGAAAACATATAATAAAATATTTACAAAAATGTGTGGGGTGTGTGTGTCTTTGGCTCAGTTACAGGTCTGAATTCAGGCAAAAACTCGGGCCTGATTCACCTTAAAACAGAGAACAGGGACGCACCGGACACCTGCTGTCAGCCGCATCCATCTGCAGTGTGAATAGGGTTGCCATCTGTATGGGAATGACCCGGACAGTCCGGGTTTTGACAGTTGTGCCCAGGTTTGTGTCCTCCTTGTGTCCTTCTGACACCCAGACACAGCAGCAAAGGCTCCAGACCAGTTCCCAGCCCCAGTGTGGGAAGTACCTGCAACCCCGGCGTAACCAGCACCATGCCTTCCTTCGCCACCCCCCCAATGCGCTCTCAGAGTCCCGCCAGCAGCACTCCATACCCACCTGCTCCTGTGGCTTCAGTGATGAGTGCCTACTCCTGGCTCCCTCCCTCCCCATCACCACCCTGCTTCATTGTTACAATAGATGCGCTCTCTCTCCGGGCTCTCCCGCCAGCACCCCCGACCCCCCAGAAGAAGAACACCCCCCCGCAATGTGCCGATCCGGCAGGTGCATAAGTTGCTAAACTCTCTCTACCGCCAGCAGCACCCTCCCCCTTCTTCCCCTACTTCAGCGGATCTAATGTCCTGCGGCCGGGTCACACTGCACTGTCTGTTTGTGTGCTTTCTCTCCCACCCAGACGGGGAGGGGTCTATGCTGCTAATATAAAGGGACGGGGGGGGTCTATGCTGCTAATATATAGGGATAGGGCGGGGTCTATGCTGATAATATAAAGGGATAGGGCAGGGTCTATGCTGCTAATAAAAGGGACAGGGGGGGGTCTATGCTGCTAATATAAAGGGACAGGGCAAGGTCTATGCTGCTAATATAAAGGGACAGGGGGGTCAATGCTGCTAATATAAAGGGACAGGGGGGGTCTATACTGCTAACATAAAGAGACACTAATCTAATGGGGGTCACTCTGTAAGGAGGAGTACTGATCAGTGGCGTCACTACATGGGGGCTCATTCACACTGGTGCTGATATAAGATGACTCTAATAAGATGAACTAATGGGGGGATGCTGACTGCTGATTTATTGGTTGCTGACCAACCATTAGATCAGCAGTCAGCACCCCCCATTAAAGACCCCATTATATCAGAGTCACCTTATATCAGCATCCACCGCTTACAGACCCCCATTAGATTAGAGTCCGGTGAAAGGTGTCCAGTATTAAAGTGATTTTTGGGCTTTAACAAATAGAGCTTTATTCGTCTGAAAAAATTACACCATTGAATGACACCCAGCATCATTCAACCCACTGAGCCCAGGTTGTCAAAGGTGCAACCCCTGAGGCCGGGTTCACATATGTGCGGCCACATGTTTGTTCGTGGGGTCCAGACGTGTCTGTTCACTGGTTCAGGTGCAAATCAGGTCTGAATTTCTGCCTAAATTCGCACCTGAACCAGACCAAAAGATGCACAGGACCCTTTTTGTATGCAGACTGCGGCCACCCCAGACCTGTGTGAACCGGCTCCATAGAGAGCCGGTCACACTCGTCTGTCATGCAAATTGGATGCGGCTTTTATGTCATTACATAAATTCTGCGTTGTGTGCAGGAGTAGGACCACCCTATATTTAAGGGACTTGTAAAGTGCATTTTTGAAGAATATGTGTGTGGTGAGGAAGTGGGTGATGGCTTTAAATAGAGAGTGTGGGGAGAAAATCCTAAAGCTTGTTTATAAGGACTGCTGCACTGCATGAACATGAATATTTCTTCCAGTGCTGATCAGAATTTTGTTGTGCTGTATATATGATGTGATAATGAAATAAGAAATAGTTATTGATCGATGGCGTAAATTTGTCAAAATGCTGCTCATCTCATTTGGCCTAACAGAGCACTTTTATTGCAGCCCCCTGCCATTCCATACATAAGGGTCCCACTTTGGAGACAGCCTAATCTGGCTTTTCTTTTGTATATTGGATAAGATACCAATGTTCTGGATTTTCTATGGATTGTGACTTCAGATATGTGAGCCCTGGCACTGGTGTATCACTGGTGACAAAAAGTTCAAATTTATTTCTGGTATTTTATCAACTTTTTTTGTTTGTCAACCAAAGGCGTGATGCCTATCAAATGTACATGGCAGACTACAGAGTTTCCTTTTTTAACAGTGAAAACGTGGTAGTGGTTTGAAATCTGGAGAACTACAGCTGTTATAGCACAATAACCAATCAGATAGATTCCATGTTACATTTACTAGCGATTAAAAGGTCAAATATGATTGGTTGCAAACTTCAGTGGGAAGCATAGTTTTTTTTGGTGTGTGCCTTCCTATTCTGGTGTGTTGACATTTCATGTCTCCCCAGTGGGTCGGATGCAGCATGAAAAACCTAATAGAGGTTCTAACCTTTCCATGCCCTTATTTACAACTAAAAAAAAAATGGTTGGAGTTATGCTGGTCACAAATGATACAATTTTCTTTCCTTCCAGCATGGCTGGAAGGAAAGAAAATAGCTCAATTCATTCCCCCATCAACGCAGTGTTGATGGGGAAATGCTTCCCGGTACACTATTGTATTCTGCATTCTCGTTTGGCAGAATACAATGGTTACTGCTAGTGGCTATAGCCGCCTGGTAGTAACTGTATGTAGAAAAATCTGACATGCTGGTTGTACCCAAGTTGATCGATAGGTCAACCTTGGTACAACCAGCCTGCCCTTACATGGATCAGTGCACAAATAGTGTTTTATAAAGTTTATTTCATCACAAATGTATAGTTTATACTACAAAAAAAAATGCTATGTGCCGCTAAAGTGTTTGGGTGTGGCTTGAAGAAAAGGTGGCAACCCTAAGTGTGAACCCAGCCTTAAGGCAGAATTTTTTTACATTAAAGTGATTGTAATGCAGCGTACACACAGGCGGACTTTCCAAAGGACTTTCCGGCGGACTTTTGACAGACTTCCGACTGACTTTTTTTACGAACGGACTTGCCTACACACGACCGGACTACGGACGGACTTGCCTACACACGACCGGACTTTCCGACGGACCTAGTTCCCGACGGAGTTACAGCGGACTTTCCAAATGAATGGACTTGCCCGGACACCGGGAGAAGAGGTCGGAGAGCGGGAGAAGAACCGGACACTGGGAGAAGAGGCCGGAGACAGCGGCGAAGTCGGAAGAAGACCCCCGAAGTCGGAAGAAGACCCCCAAAGACGGAAGAGGATCCCCAAAGACGGAAGAAGACCCCCGGAGCTGTCTAATAAATTACTTAAAAAACCTTTGCAGTGTGTTTTTTCTATTGACACTTTTTTCCCTAGCTGAATGGGTGGGGATGTACCCCATACTCATTCACATAGGGTGGGGGGCAGGGATCTGGGGGCCCCCTTATTATTCCGATAAGCCCCCCGCCCACAGACCCCGACAACCAATGACCAGGGTTGTCAGGAAGAGGCTCTTGTCCTCATCAACATGGGGACAAAGTGCTTTGGGGGAGGGGGGGCCGCAGGGCCCCCCCTCCCCCAAAGCACGCACCCCCCATGTTGAGAGCATGCGGCCTGGTAAGGTTCAGGAGGGGGGGGCGCTCGCTCGTCCCCACCCCCTTTCCTGACCGGCCGGGCTGCGTGCTCGGATAGGGGTCTGGTATGGATTTTGGGGGGACCCCACGCCGTTTTTTCGGCGTAGGGGGCTCCCCTTAAAATCCATACCAGACCTAAGGGACATCGTCGCCTCATGCTCGCCGCAATAGGAAAATGTGTTTTTCCTATTGCAGCGAGTGCGAGAGGCAGTACCCTGCCCTTGCGTCCTATCTGGTCTGTTGGACCAGCATACAGAGGAACGGGCTTTCCGTTAGGAACTGAGTCCGGCAGAGTTACGACGGTAAGATTTGAAGCAGGTTTCAAATCTAAAGTCCGTCGGATTTCCGACTGAAACGGTCTGTCGGAAGTCCGATGCAGACCACACACGGTCGGATTGTCCACCGGATTCGGTACGTCGGACCAGTCCAGTTGGAAAGTCTGCCCGTGTGTACACGGCATTAGGGTTCGTTTTTTTTTTTTTTTTAAATAAGAAACATATCATACTTACCTCCATTGTGCAGCTCGTTTTGCACAGAGTGGCCCCGGACCTCGTTTCCTGGGGTCCCCTGGTGACTCTCGCGGCTCCCCCCCAATCAGATAACCCCCTAGGAGAAGCGCTCTCCCTTGTGGGCGCACTGCCGAGTCCAGCATTTGCGTCCATAGACATGAATGCCGGACTTGGCCCCGCCCCCCTGGCGCTCGCGTCATTGGATTGACAGCAGCGGGAGCCAAAGGCTGCGCTGCTATTAATCTATCCAATTAAGAGCCAGGACCCCGTGGAGAGAGGGAGAGCGTGTCTCCGCCGACAGAAATACGGGGCTTAGGTAAGTAAAACGGGGGGGGCTCTGGGGGGCTGGTCGCTGCCAGGTGTTTTTTCACCCTAATGCGTAGGATGCAATAAGGTGAAAAACACAAGGGTTTGCAACCCCTTTAATGCTTTCTGTGCATTAAGGTAAAAAACCTTCTGCATGCAGCTCCCCCCAGCCCTCCCTTATACTTACCCAAGCCCAATCTCGATCCAGTGATGTGCACTAGAGCAGCGGCTCTCTTATTGGTACCCCAGATCTCATATTTAAGAGTTCCTGCCATGCTTTTTTTTTATTACAAGGGATGTTTACATTCCTTGTAAAAGGAATAAAAGTGACACTTTTTTTTTAAAGAACAGTGTAAAAATAAAAGATAAAATAAATAAGAGAAAATTTTTCTTTAAAACACGCCCCAACCCGCTGAGCTCATTTGCAGAAGCAAACACATAGGTGAATAGCGCCTGCATATGAAAATGGTGTTCAAATCACACACGTGAGGTATCGCCGCAATTGGTAGAGCGAGAGCAATAATTCTAGCCCTAGACCTCCTCTGTAACTCAAAACATGCAACCTGTAGATTTTTTTAAACGTCGCCTATGGAGATTTTTAAGGGTAAAAGTTTGTCGCCATTCCACGAATGGGCGCAATTTTGAAACATGACATGTTGGGTATCAATTTACTCGGTGTAACATTATCTTTCACAATATAAAAAAAATTGGGCTAACTTTACTTTTGTCTTTTTTTTAATTCAAAAAAGTGTATTATTTGCAAAAAAAGTGCGCTTGTAAGAGCGCAAATAGGGGGTTATACAGAAAGCATTGCAATGACCGCCATTTTATTCTTTAGGGTGTTAGAACAAAAATTATAGTGTTTGGGGGTTCTAAGTAATTTTATAGCAAAAAAACTGTTTTTAACTTGTAGACAAATCTTAAAAAGAGTCTTGGTCCTTAAGTGGTTAAAAAAAAAGTTATATTTTAGCTATATTTAAGCACAGATACGTGGGCATGTGTTTGGAGTATGTTTGTGTTGTTGTGTTGAGATTTTTTTTTTTTTTAATTGTTGTAAAGTGTAATGAGTACTTTTTCTTGTATGTATACAATGGCAAAAAGTTTTTTTATTTTATAATGTTATCTATCATGCCACGAGCATGCAAAAGCCAAACAGGACTGTTCTCCTAGTCAAAAACCCTTTGACAGCTGTACAGAGTGCAGCCAGAGCAGTCATTATCAGCCATTGATCTGTCTATAATTTGAATTATTCTCTTCATAGTCTTTAGGTCTAAAAATATATTCTACTAATTCTGGGAAAAAAATAAGTTTGCAGCTGTGCAATCTAAAATTAGAAAATATTTTGATGAATAAATTAAACATTAACTTGTCTATGGAAGTCAGAGCCAAGTTTCTGCACCCTTCCCCCCATCCATCCAAGGCTTAATTTGTATTCCAATGGGCAAGCGTAGGGATGGAAAAGCAAACTACATTGGCCAGCCCAGCTTTGATGTGAATGAGAGTGGGATATGTGACAGCTTGCCTGTGGAGCAGGAAGGAGCAGGAAGGAGCATCTACAGCAGATAAATCCTTACTGCATACACCAAAACTGGCAAGTATCATACTATAGTATATATTCTAGTAATAGTGCAGACATAGAATCCTGCTATGTTATGTCGTTTGTTTGTCTGTGTGTTTTTAATTGCTTACAATTTAAGATCACTATAAAGTGGATCAATCCAAATCTTTTACCGCTTGTCTGAATTGGTATAATTGAAGTGACTGTCTAGTATTCTTCTTGTAGATCTTTATGTTATCATGCATATTTCCAATTTTTATTTCATATAACTAAAATAAAAAAAATATATAGTATAAAAAAGTTTTTTTTTTTTTAATCCTGTGCATCTTTATTGCAGAACTCTTGCTTAGCGACCACTGTCACTTCCTGAGCATTAAAGGATAAGTTCATCTTTCGTAACATGTTACACCCATATTCAGGGTGTAATATGTAAGATATTACTGTTACAGTTATGGTTGCCACCTCATCCCTTTAAACCGGAACACATATTAATTACACAGGTTCTGTGGCTGAATAAGGTGGTAATTAAACTCGCTTGGTGCCTTATCTGCATTTAATTAGCCTCAGAACCTGTGTAATTCAAAGGTGTTCGGGTTTAAAGGGATGAGGTGGCAACTCTAGTTGCAGCAGCCCCTGCAACCCCCCACCCAGCCCCATACCCCGTTGTGACAGCGAGCGGGGATCTTCTAATCCCCGAACCTGTAGCCATGGATCCCACAGCTTATTAAATTTACGAGGGAGGGGTACCTCTATTCAACAGAATTTGTCATTCTTTCAGCAGGTTAGAATGAACTTGCTCTAATAAAAATACATTTGAAGGCCAAAAACAGTAACCTAGAGATAGAGGTCCAAGCTTGAGGAGTAAATAATTCCTTCTCTAAGAAACCTAGTACATATGTCAATGGGTCATTATGTAACAGATACTGAAAAGCCTGATTATTGGCTAATCACAGGCAGTGAGACATTTTCCCGATCTATGCTGCTGCGCATCGGGACAATGTCTCACTGCCTGTGATTAGCGCAGCGCAGTGCCGACTTCCTGGCGGGCTCTGCACGTGGGCTGTGCGAACACGCCGGAGCTCATCCTTAGTAACAATACCCTGCCAATAGCGAACTAACTGGGGGCATTTCCAAAGCATATGTAGAAGGTCCGCAGAGGAACCTCCACATCTAGGACATGCCAGACTCTCTCTATGGTGCCATTGATATGAATTGAGCGGTGTTTTATAATCTCTATGTATTACTTCCTGTCACATTTTATTTTTAAATGCAGCCAAGCGGGGCTCCGCCCATCATTCATTCACAGAGCTCTGTGACTGTGAGAACTACAAGATCAACAGCCTTTGCAGCTGTCGGCTTGTAGTTCTCAATGAACTACCAGGGTGCTGTTGAGTGCTCTAGGTAGATCATTGATGCTTCCTATCAGTATGTAACTCCTGCCCATAAAAGAAGACAGATGCACTGACAGTCTGCAAGTGCCAGGCATTGCACCTGTGATCTGCTGATTGTGGATGCAATGCTTTGCAGACTTCTAGTAAAAAAATATTAAATGCATTTTTTTACCTGCAAAAAGATGTACATCTATTTTTATTTTTTTTATTTTTTACAAAGGCGAACTTATCCTTTAAAAACTCTTCAATACGCTATCCAAAGCAAAAAAGGGAAAGTTTTTGACTGGCATTCTGTTGTAATACACATCCATTGCACCATAAAAATAGCTCTCTAGTTACTTAAAGGAGAAGTACTCGTTTGGCTATACTTCTCCTGTGGACCACAAGAGTGCAGTTCGTTCTGCACTCCTGTGACCCATTTTCAGCAGACAGCAGGCTGAAGCCCCGCTGTCAGCTGACGTTACAGAGCTGGTCCAGGCTCAGGCAAGTTCCCGAAAATGAAGTCAGGATCCACCCACATGCCTGGATCAGTACCCAACTCAGCCTCTCAGCGAGCCACTGAGAGCCTGAGCTGGCTGCTCACACCAACTCCACAGCCCAAAAGATGTACATTTATTTATTTATTTATTTATTTTACAAAGGTGAACTTATCCTTTAAAAACTCTTCCCTACTCTATCCAAAGCTAAAAAAGGAAGGTTTATGGCTGGCATTATATTGTATTACACAACTGTTCCACCATAAACATAGCTCTCTAGTTGAAGTACAGCCAAAGCTCGTTTGACTGTACTTCTCCTGTGGATCACAGGAGTGCAGTTTGTTCTGCACTCCTGTGACCCGTTTTCAACAGACAGCGGGCTTGGGCAAGATCCCAATAATGAAGTTGGGATCCGCCCACATGCTTGGACCAGCACCTAGCTCAGACTCTCAGCGAGCCGCTGGCAGCCTGAGCCCCCATCGGCAGCCCAATGCTCCACTGAGTGTGTTTGTGTGGGGGGGGGGGGGGGGCATAGCAGACAGCGGTGACTGGCAGTCACCAGCTCTCTGCTCAGGGAACCTTGAGAACTGAGTGATCGGCAGTGTTTGATCTCAGTCTTAGAGCCGGCGGGGGACATATGCAGCATTGGACTGATGCTGCATCCACCTAGGTAAGTATGATTCTGAAAAACAAAACCCATAATTCTCTTTTAAACTGTCCATAAATGATTGTTTTTTTTTGTTCAGGCAGTGGGTTGAACCAAAAAAAAAGGTAATGGATTCGCCATACACACAAATGAGGTGGATGGAAGTATCCCTCCCTGCCAGGACATTGTATGATGTCAGAATACACTGATCACTGACTGCATTAGCTGGTTAACAGAAGGTTTCCAACATTCCCGTTCGACAGAAATCGATCTAACAATCGACTTAAGTCGAACAGGAATGGCTACACATGGGTCGAAATTCATCCTTTCCCCAATGAACCAGCCTAATTTCAATCCATCTACAGCCAGTTTTACTTAGGCGTAAGCCCCATACACACAGGCTGAATATCGGTTGGTTTCTGTTGAACTGGCCGATACCGGACGATATTTGGCCCGTGTGTACACCACCATGTCCAACAGAAGCTGGCCAAATGAACGGACATGCTGGAAAACCATCATCCAATCAGCAGTGGCAGCCAATGGCTGCAAGTGCTGACTGGTGTGTTCTGGCAGAATGCAATAGCTCAGCGGGGAGATCAATGTACTAACATTAGATAGTTAGTACAGTGAGCTCATCCCAAGCTCAATGAAGTCGGCTGGGTTGAATGAAAAAAAAACTCATAGTGTGTACCAGGCATTCGTTTTCACCTGCATTGATTTCTGAAAAAGTGGATCACTTTTCAGAGAAAGGTACAGGTGCAGCTGAAGGCATTCATGAGCCAATACTGCTGCCCCTGAATGACTGGATTTAGTTTTTCAGTGGGAATACGCATATTTTTACCACAGCATGATGGGACTTAGGTGGTTGAAGGGTTCTAGTTGCTGAACACTATCGTTTATTTATAGGGATCAGGTTTGAGTTGAATATGCCTTCGCCATGAAGCTAGCCTGTTCACAGTTTGGCGAATAGGCAAACAAACTAGCCGTGTTTGCCCAGTTCACACACTCGAACCTCCAGCTGATGTTTGTAACAGTCAGGTTGTTTTTATTTGTAAAGAAAATGGGGGGAATCCTAAGTGATGTCATTGACCTAATATAGTCACCCAGCATCCCTGGAGCTGTCTAGAAATGTGTAATGCGATGGGAGCAGCAGCATGTGAAGTCCCGGTGAATGACAAGGATGAGGCCCTTTTCCACATTAGTATGAAAACAAGGTGATTTGCAAAGGGGGGAGGTTGGCCACCCTCCTTGTTAGGTTCCCTATTTATGTTGAGGGCATGTGTCATGGTAATGTTCTGGAGAGAGGGACTGCACGCTTGCTGCCCCCCTTTCCTAGACATCCAAGCTGCATACCTGTATTAGGGTCTTTTGTGAATTTTTAGGAAAACTCCATACTTTGATGTTTTTTGTATTTTTATTAAAGGAACGGTACACATTGTTTACAAAAATGCGTACTGTCACTTAATTTTTTTATTACAGGTACTTATATAATGCTGTCAATTTACGTGCTTTACATATTTATTATACATTCACATCAGTCCCTGCCCTCAAGGAGCTTACAATCTAAGGTGCCTTTCTTACAGTCATAAATCTACTAGAACCAGTTTAGACAGGAACCAATTAATCTACCAGCATGTCTTTGGAATGTGGGAAGAAACCAGAGTGCCTGGAGGAAACCCTTGAGCTGCTAGGTGAAAGTGCTAACCACTTGGCCACTATGCTTCCCTGAAAAAAACAAAACAAAAATTCTCCCCCTTCGTTGCAAGGCACCATGTCCCCATGTCAATGGGGACAGGAGATCAATCCCCACATCTTATATTTATTCATGTAGCGCTTCCCCCGTAGGGGTTGCTGAGTATAGTCTTCCCTGGGCCAATAGGTAGGTGCTAGAGAGAGTATAGTGAGTATAGTTTTTGGGTTTCCCTGCCTAACAGGTACATTTTGGCCGCTCTCTGCCTACCAGGGAGCAGTGATCCATTGATAGGGTCTGCTCAGTGTGCTCAGATGCTGCTCATGTTGTCTGCCTGTTTCACACTGGTCCAATAGGACAAGGCATATTGGACGGGGGGGGAAACCTGACAAATTGGAGCATAGGTGTAATTACAGCCCTGGCCATTGGCAGAACTAACTATACTACTATCGTTATATATGTACAATTCATTTCCATGGACTACCTCAACCGAGGCATAAGGACTTCTTGCGAGCCTGCAAAGAAAGTACACAAATATGTTGCAATTGTATGACCTAACATGCTTACAGTGAGACTATCCTCTCCTTAGAGGTGACTTTCTCACCCGCACAGGCACCTATCACTAACTTTCACATAGAAATATTTAGTGCGTCCAGCCCTCTAAGGGCAACTCTTGAAACGTTGTTCCATTGTGTTCTTGTAAAAGACAAACTGAACAACCTACAATTCTACCTGGCTAAACACATTCTGTAGTGTTCCAAATGGGAACCATTATGGCTAGTAATAGGTAAAGTCCCTCTCAAATACCAGGGTACTGACTCTTTCCTATTAGCCAACCCACAAGTTAAATGAAGAAGTGTGGAGGCCATCTGACTGATGCCTGCAGCCACCCTCTTTTGCAGCATTGCTACCATTATAGAACCCAGGGGTGGTTCACAAGCATGTATTGACTGAGCATAATTGCTAAGTCACATGCTCCAAGGTGAGCATTTAATACCTAGGGGGTCACTGGAATAAGAGCACCAATGCATGATCTGCAACACCTGTCAATCATTTTTAGACACACTTTTTTCAACAGGACTATCACAGCATTGTTTAATAAAAAGACTTGTTTTTGCACAATAGCACTTTTTGCTATTTAAAGTGGGACTAGTGTTGTTCCCTATATACCACTGGACGCTTATATCTGTGTTACAAAGCACTTGGATGCACATGAGCACTTTATTATTAATGTTTTAATTGACATATTTGTTACATACATGTTTGTTTTAATCTTCAGCATGCATTTATTATGTAATATGCTAAAGCGCAGCGTATAATTTACTATTTTTGTCTATGTGCACAAGCTTATGAGACGTGTGTAACGCTTGCAGCTGGTTAGTGATAACTTTCAGGCTTTGGGTTGATTGAGGCTAGCAGGAATTTTATTACTTTCCCAATTTTTTTTAATGTTGGGAAAGATAATGTTACACCGAGTAAATTAATACCCAACATGTCATGCTTCAAAATTGCGCTCATTCGTGGAATGCCGACAAACGTTGATCCTTAAAAAATCTCCATAGGCTACGTTTAAAAATTTCTACAGGTTACCAGTTTTACCTTACAGAGGAGGTCTTTTGCGAGAATTATTGCTCTCGCTCTAATGATCATGACAATACCTGACATGTGTGGTTTGAACACCGTTTACATATGCAGGTGTGACTTACGTATGCGTTCGCTTCTGCGCGCGGCCACGGAGGGACGGGATGCTTTAAATTTTTTTTTTTTCTTATTTATTTTACTTTTTATTTTGTTTTTTTATACTGTCCCTTGAAAAAAAATTTGGATCACTTTTATTCCTATTACAAGGAATGTAAACATTAATAAAAAGCATGACAGGACCTCTTTATGAGATCTGGGGTCAAAAAAACCTCAGATCTCTCATTTACACTCAAATAAAAAAAAATAAAAAAGTCCCTTTAAGGCTGTTGGGCGGAAGTGACGTTTGACGATGCTTCCATCATCCAACATCATTGAGTCGAGTGGGGGCCATCATTCCTTCACTCGACACAGTGCCTCAGAGGCGAAAGGATCCGCTGCTACCGACGGCTCCGGTAAAGCGGTGGAGACGACTGGGAGGGAGATGGGCACCTCTCCCGCCGCCAATAAAAGTGATCTTGTGCCGAATCCACCGTGGAGACCACTTTTATCTGAATGTGGACCGCCCGCCATTTAAGAATGTACCAGCTATCTGCTGCCATAACAACAGTATTCAACGTCAAATACAGTTGTATAACAACAACAGGCTGTCCGGAAGTAGTTAACCACCACACGATCAATGTGTATTGATCTCCCCAGACTCCAATTTTCCTTAATGAACAGAAATGTTTCCCAAAGCTGTGGCTTGGCTGAATTTCGATGTGGCTTGGTAACATATAGGAAGTCCCAGACACCTTCTTCACACCAAGCCTCTGTCTTGCTCTCAATTTCCTCCATTATCTCTCTAGGAGCATAAGGGTAATCATACCCATGGCCACCTTTTGCTGCACATATCTCTGGGAGCGAGAAAATCTGGGGAGCCTTTGCCTGTCGCCTCTCCCAGGTGGGGCATACGGGGTCTCCACTTTGGAGATAAGATTGGAGTAGGCTTCATTCTGAGCTTGGGCCCAAGCATAAGTACGAAGCAGGGACAAATTTGGGACCCTAGTTGCATAGGCCTCACAGAACCCAAGGTTTCTTGCACACTTAATATGAATGACTGCTGCCTCTGTTTCATCTCTGTGCAAGCTTGAACATGGGGGGCTTTTCCTTTTCACAGTTCCCCAGCTCTACTCCGTTTCCACCTCCGATGCCCACCCCCTGATTCCCTCTTCCAGGGATCCAAAACAGCATTCAAACCTGGGTGACCCCACATCAATGATCCCTGGCTCCTCCTCTCCTGAGGAGCTTGAAGACCCCCAGTCTCTGGATCCATCGAGCCCCTTCTGCCCTTTTTAGAGCCGGACTTTCAGCTGCTGCGACTGCAACTGGTGCACCCTGTGGCCAATGCCTGGCCTCCACTATCTGGGTGCACTGTAACTCAGAAATGCACGTTTCCCTGGTTTGGCAAACAGTTTAGCTGACACTCATTCACTGACTTCACTAGCCAGAAGGGATGGTCGTCTCAGAACAGGCCCCTAGACGCAGATCTGTACTCACAGTAGCCAGGAAAAGAGCCTTCTAGACGCGTCTCTCTCCTAGTCATCTGGACATCTGGGTTGCAGCTTCTATAGCTCTGACCCTCAGGTAGACTACCTGAGGCCACATGGCTGCCTGTACAGAGGAGGGGCAGCAGCCCCCCTCCCTACAGGACCTAGCTGTACAGCCAAAGACCCTAAGCACATGTGCCCTAGGCATATATACATTCACCCAGCATGCCTTGGTTCACCTTCTTCTGCCAATGGCCAGGGCTGTAATTACACCTATGCTCCAATTTGTCAGGTTTCCTCCCACTGTCCAATATGCCTTGTCTTATTGGACCAGTGTGAAACAGGCAGACAACAAAAGCAGCATCTGAGCACACTGAGTAATGGATCACTGCTCTCTGGTAGGTGGAGAGCACCTAAATTTACCTAACAGCCCCCCTGTTAGGCAGGAAAACCCCAAAACTATACTCTCTCTAACTAAGAGGGTGCTACATCCATATGAAATTATTGTTCATTGTGGCCTAGTCTTCAGATGTGAGATTACTGCTGTACTAAAACGACTTTCTTTTTTCTTGTTCAATTGTTTTTATTAGGTGTTTAACATAGTTACAAAAAAAGGGAGGGTAAAGGCCCCAGAACAGGTTCTCTCATTACAAGAATGTAAAAAAAATATAAGGTGTGTAAAATGACAGACCTATTTAAGTGGAAGTGATATGTGCCACACAAAAAATGTCTTTATTATCAAAGGAATAAGAAATTTAAATATACCGTAATTGAGAAGTGTCCACTGAATATTCGTTATTATCATTACTGTATGGCATTTCCAGGGGTTAATGGGCTATGGGGACAGAGGGAAATAAATAGGGGGGAGGTAAAGGGGTAAGGGATAAAGGGAGGAAAGATGGAGGTTAGGCAGGTAAATTACCTCTCTCCAGCCCCCCCTCCCATGGACAGGGTGAGTATGGTAGCAGTTCAAAGAGCTATGCCATGTACACACGGTCGGACTTTTCAGCTACAAAAGTCCGACAGCCTGTCTGACAGCCTGTCTGACAGCCTGTCTGACAGACTTTCGACAGACTTTTGACGGACTTTTGGCGGACTTTCAAGGGACTTTCTAACGACCGGACTTGCCTACATACGATCACACCAAAGTCCGACGGATTCGTACATGATGATGTACACCGGACTAAAATAAGGAAGTTGATAGCCAGTAGCCAATAGCTGCCCTAGCGTCGGTTTTTGTACGTCGGACTAGCATACAGACGAGCGGATTTCTGGGTCCGGTGGAGTTGCGACGTAAAGATTTGAAGCATGTTCCAAATCTAAAGTCCGTCAGATTTGCGACTGGATAAGTCCGTTGAAGGTCCGGTGAAGCCCACACACGATCGGATTGCTCGCTGGATTTGGTCCGTTGGCGTCCGTCAGACCAGTCCGGTCGAAAAGTCTGATCGTGTGTACGCCCCATTAGTGCTCTAAGATCAGATTAAGAAGTTGAGAATGAAGAGGACCAGAATTTCAGGAATTTCTCATATGTATCAGATGAGATAGCCGATCATGTCTAATTTATCATAGTTACATTTAGTCAGAAAAGAACTTCAGAGAAGTTTATTGTATGGGATTTCCATGAATGGACAATTGTCTTTTTGGTGGCATAAAAATAAAAGTGATCAATCTTGCCGCTGAGTGTGGAACATCTGCAGGAGGTTTATTGCGGCTATCTATTTTCACTATGGAGATGTGTTTAGTGCTCTCTTTATAATAGTTTTTAGTTACTTTTGTTTTCATTTTCTCATCTGACATTTACAAACTTGACACGTTTTTTACATTCATTAATGGATGTTTGCAGATCTGTTTTAACTTTTTTAAATCATCTGTATAAAATCAGTATCTAAGTGTTTAGCACTTCTGTCTAGCAGCACCAGGGTTGTTGGTTTGAATCCCAACCACAACACTAGCTGCAAAGAATATGTATGTTCTCCTTGTGCCTGCATGGGTTTGCTCTGGGTACTCTGGTTTCCTCCCACACTCCAAAGACATGTTGGTAGGTTAATTGGCTCCTGTCTAAATTAGCCCTAGTATGTGTATATATGAATATGAGTAAAGGTCCGTTCACACAATCAGAAAATTGTACAAAAAATACCACTTTCAAATCGATCGTACAACAATCTGATTGTTAATACACAGCTTTTGTCTGAAATTTTCCGAAGGGACAAACATGAAAATTTTTGTACTTTAGTAACCTATAAGTTTTCGATATGGAGACTAGCATGTAAAAATTTGTCCGATCATCTCATTGTGTGTAAAAGGCTTTAGGGACCTTAGATTGCAAGCTCCTTGAGGGAAGGGGCTGATGTGAATGTACAATGCATAGTGGTTAATTTACTTATAATTTACTTATTTAGGCAAAAAGACTGTGCACTTTACAAAGTGCAGTTGCTCCAGAGCTTAGTAATTAAGCAGAAGTTCTGCTGACTTCCATCATCCAATCATTAGCAAGCAAAAATGCTGTTTTTTTTTTAAATTTTCCTTGCATGTGATTGGGTATTCTTTGCAATGGTAACCTCATTACTAAGCTCTGGAGCAACTGCACTTTGCAGATGGCACAGACTATTTGCCTTTAGTAAATCAACCCCATAATATGTAAAGCGCTGCGTAATTTGACAGCGCTATATAAGTACCTGTAATACAGAAATCTTGTAATAAGATGGTGGCTACTAGAGCAGACCTTTCTCTGAGCATACTATTTGCTTGGCTATCTTTGGCTTCAGGATTGTCTGAATTACTCACAAGTATGCATCAAGTTGGGTCACAAATGACATTAGAGCTCCTGATTGGCATACTTGTTTTATGTCAATGACTTTTCTCTGGGTTCAATAAGGGGGGTCGCTAACTTTAAAAAAAAAAATTAACAAGTTAGGTCAGACCTTCTGATCTACATTATTTTTACAGTTCAATGGATCGGATAGAATTAATACTACTGATATCAGATGTAGAAGTCAGCAATGGAAGTCTCCTCACTCTCAGCAAATGTTACTATTATCAAATAAACATTTATTATTTAATTACATTAATGGCACTTTACAAAGTATGCTGAGCTTTTTAATAAGAAAGCCCAGGACTGCCAGCATGCTAGTTAGAAGCCTGGGGTATAATTGATCCCTTTACTAAAGGACAGGCTGTGTACCTCCTCTGAGTCATTTAGCTGCTTTTCTTCCTTTTTTGTTTGCCACAACTGTAGACATTCACCGATCAGCCATGATATAAATATGCAATATCTGTATTTAATATATAACCAGCAAAAAAGAAAAAAGTACCATTTTAAATGTTATTTTTTAAGTTCTGATCATAAAAATTAACTAATTGTTCTCTTTTTTTTCTTTGTTTTCAGATGCTTTTCCATAGGGCCTGGCTTGTGCTTGCTTCCATCCTCTGGATATTCTGCACACCCTTTGCATGTCAGGACAAATTACACAATCAGATTGTCACTTCAAGCAAACAAGAGCCCACTAAACAAAGAATTTTGAATAATGTCACCTCTCTGGAGGAGGCCGAGAGGGAACAAGGGTACTACCTTCAGCAGCTCTTTCACTTGTATGGTGAAAATAACACATTGACTTACCAGGGGCTCACACATTTACTGAGAAATCTTGGGCTTGGAAAAGTACAGGTGAATGACTCAATGTAAAATATAACATAAGGAAAATGAATATTTATGTCAGGGCAAAAATAAATATAACGCAGGTAAATGAAAAAAAATGGCTTGTTTTATTTTAACTTTTAGTTACTTTTTTGTAAGAATGTTTGAACTAAATTCTACTGGTGTATGGCCAGTAGGGATGAGCTTCGAGTTCGAGTCGAACTCATGTTCGACTTGAACATTGGCTGTTCGCAAGTTCGCCGAACAGCGAACAATTTGGGGTGTTCGCGGCAAATTCGAACGCCGCGGAACACCCTTTAAAAGTCTAGGGGAGAAATCAAAAGTGCTAATTTTAAAGGCTTATATGCAAGTTATTATCATAAAAAGTGTTTGGGGACCTGGGTCCTGCCCCAGGGGACATGGATCAATGCAAAAAAAAGTTTTAAAAACGGCCGTTTTTTCAGGAGCAGTGATTTTAATAATGCTTAAAGTTAAACAATAAATCCATACCAGACCCTTATCCGAGCACGCAACCTGGCAGGCCGCAGGAAAAGAGGGGGGGACGAGAGAGCGCCCCCCCCCCTCCTGAACCGTACCAGGCCACATGCCCTCAACATTGGGAGGGTGCTTTGGGGTAGCCCCCCAAAACACCTTGTCCCCATGTTGATGAGGACAAGGGCCTCATCCCCACAACCCTGGCCGGTGGTTGTGGGGGTCTGCGGGCGGGGGGCTTATCGGAATCTGGAAGCCCCCTTTAACAAGGGGACCCCCAGATCCCGCCCCCCCCCACTGTGTGAAATGGTAAGGGGGTACTTACCCCTACCATTTCACTAAAAAACTGTCAAAAATGTTAAAAATGACAAGAGACAGTTTTTGACAATTCCTTTATTTAAATGCTTCTTCTTTCTTCTATCTTCCTTCATCTTCTTCTTCTGGTTCTTCTGACTCTTCTGGTTCTTCCTCCGGCATTCTCATCCAGCATCTCCTCCGCGGCATCTTCTATCTTCTACTCGGGCCGCTCCGCACCCATGGCATGGGGGGAGGCTCCCGATCTTCTCTTCATCTTCTTCATCTTCTTCTCTTCTTCTTTTCTTCTCTTCTTAGAACGATCTGCACTCCTGTGAACCATAGGAGAAGTACAGCTAAATGAGCTTTGGTAAGATCACCAGGTGAAAATAACAGAAAGAAAGAAAACCTAATGCCCCATACACATGATCAGAAATTCTGCCAGCAAAACTCAGATGAGAGGTGTGTATGCTCCATCAGACTTTTGCTGGCGGAATTCCAGCCAACAAAATATTGAGAGCAGGTTCTCTATTTTTTGGTCGGAAAAGGTTCCTATCTGAAAATGCATTCGTCTGCATGCAATTTGGACGCGCAAAAAATCACGCATGCTCGGAAACAATTCGATGCATGCTCAGAAGCATTGAACTTCATTTTCTCGGCTCGTCGTAGTGTTGTACGTCACCGCGTTCTTGACGGTCAAAAGTTCAGAGAACTTTTGTGTGACCGTGTGTATGGAAGGCAAGCTTGAGCGGAATCCTGTCGGAAGAGCCATCATACCTTTTTCCAACCAAAATTCCAATCGTGTGTACGCGGCATAAGTCCTCATGCACACTGGGCTTAAAAACACTACTTTACAGTAATTTGAGTTTTTTTTTTTCAGCCTGTAAAAGCACCTCGTCCTCTATGTTAGCCTTTGTGTCCATGCACAAACAAGCATTTACACGGGTATTAGAAGAGGAGTTTTTACAGGATGAAAAAACACCGCATCATCAGAGCAAAGCTTTTGACCAGAAAAAGACGCTTGACATGCCTAAATACATGTCAAGGTGTGTTTAGGCGCATTTGCACGTTAATGCATTCCTATGGCCAGAACAAAATAATATTTTAGATAGAAATAGAATCCATTAACGCCTAAATGTGTGTGCAATATGTGGCTTTAGGTGCGGGAGAAAAGCAAATGCCCTGTGTGCTTGAAGCCTAAAAAAACAAATGCAGCCATCACATCTAAAAATTGGTAAGCTGCAATATAAACAATGTTTTCTTTTGGGTTTAATATGGCTTTTGGTTATTTAGTAATTATCAGTAATATCTATCTATCTATCTATCTATCTATCTATCTATCTATCTATCTATCTATCTATCTATCTATCTATCTATCTATCTATCTATCTATCTATCTATCTATCTATCTATCTATCTATCTATCTATCTATCGTTGTATGGGGGGACATCACACAAAAAGCCTTGGGTCACTATCTCCTTGTGTTCCTTTCTTTATTTATTATGATAGAATTACATTTTTTTAACATATTTATCATTCAATGTTAAAAAAACCCTTTTACATAAACCAGATAATAGAAATTTGTAATTAATGCTATAGTGATCCTACAGTTCCTTAAAGGCTAAGTTCACTTTTTTTTTCTAAAATCCAGCTCCCCTATGTACCAAATACCCTTAATGTACCTCTGTTGCAGACAACTAAAAGCTTTCTTTCTTTCTTTTTTTTAGAACAAGGCCTTACCTTAGCCCCTGCTGTGCTCATAGAAAACTTCCTGGGCCCAGAGAGTTTAGCATGCGGCCCAGGCCCATCTGGAGAGACGATGGGGATGCCGTGCACACATAGCAGCTGTGACAGCTTACATTGATAAGCCAGACAATTGCACATGTGGAGGGATGCCAAGGATGCCATGCAAACCTGGTTTAATGGGTGCAGGGTGTGTGTGCTAATGAGATCAGCTGGTAAACTGCTTCCTCTGTCTTACTGGCTCTCCCATCCCAAATCTACATACCAGGAAGTCATGAAGTTTTCTATGAACACAGCAGGGGCTTAGGTAAGGCCTTGTTATAAAAATCAAAGAAAGCTTTTATTGTTCTGCAACCGAGAGAACATTAATGGTATATTGGTATTGGGAACTGGATTTTAGGAAAAAAAAGGTGAACTTAACCCTTAAAGTGGTTATAAAGCCACTTTGTGTACTTCATAGATTTCTCTCTGTTGCGTGATGTTATGTGCCCCAGCGTATGTTCTATATAAAAAATATGTATCTGTATACCTTATTTCAGAGCACCACTCGGTGCTCATGTGACTGCCTGCTGCTCTCCTCTCCCGATCTGAGAAGTACAGCGGGGGGGGGGCTGAGAATCCCTCGCTGATGTCAGCCCGGAGGAGGGGAGGAGAGGTGGAGAGCGGCGGGCGGTCACGTGAGCTCTGAAACAGGGTATACAGATATGTATTTTTTTATGTAGAACATACGCTGGGGCACATAACATTATGCAACAGAGGGGAAACTATAAAGTACTCAAAGTTATTTTAGCAGCAGGAGGAGAGGGGCGGGCACTGACACTAGCTGTCAGGCAGGGAGGGGGAGAGGGGAGAGACAGCGGCATGACAGAGGTACGTAAATTGACCACAGTAATCAGGGCTCAGCAGCTATTAAAAAAAAAAAAAGTGGTCAGTTTACAAAGGGGAGGGCACCACCCTGCAGCATCAGCCAGGTATTTTAGATTTTACAGTGGGCCAAATTACACAGCACAAGCACTGTGCTGTTATTCATGCTTTAAAGGAACAGGATAAATTTTATTTTTTTTTAGGGTTACAACCACTTTAAGGCAACCACTTTTGCCGAAACCAAAAATGCAGGATGCACTTCGACAAAAACCAAAACCAAAAATGACGGTTTTTAAAAAATTATTTATATTTTTATATAGAATTGTATTATATTCGACTTTTTAATATCACCAATTTAAATTGATATGGATTTATTGTTGGCCATTATTGGCAATTTTTAGTGCAAGAAAGGTCAAGAAAAATGCAGCGTGCAATCTTTAACCAAGTTTAAGTAGCCTTACGGCTTCACGCCGGGAACCCTACTGTGCATGCGCGAGGCTCCATTCCTCTCTCCTATTGGCCCGGCGACAGGGGAAGGAGGAGGGAGCCAAAAGGTGACATCAATAGCCGCAGCCGTGGCTCCCATTAGTGGGAACAGGATACCTGTCAAAGACAGGTATCCTGTCCCCCCTCCCCCCCTCTGGTGCCAAATGTGGCACCGGAGGAGGGGAGATGACAAATGAGTGGAAGTTCCACTTTTGGGTGGAACTCCGCTTTAAGCAGGCCATACATGAACCAGAATTTGGCCAGTTCAGCAGGGACCAGCCAAATTGCAATCCATGTATGGGTATGAAGGTTGTAAGAAGTCAATCTACCGATTGACTGTACAAACGCCTTGTTGGATTTCCCCCATTTTTTATCAGCACTGCAAGCTATAGTCTGCAATGCTGATCTGTGTATTCTGACAGTGGGATATCCCCCCCCCCCCCGATGTCAGAACACATACTTTGCAGGCAAAAAAAAAATAGACTCATCTATGGCCAGCCTTAGTAAATCAACACTAATGCCTAGGCTTCTCTGGACAAGGCCATTCAAGAGGAAGGTATACATGTGGTTAGAATGGTGTTTCACTTGAACTAAATTGCATGGCATTTTAATTGACTGAAAAGCTATACTACAAGCGCATTGTTAAAAAAAAAACAATAGCTGGGTTTACTATTTCCCTGCAGGTTATACAGATCCAGCATACTGAGCTGGGACATGATCATGTCTCTCATCTGGATATTCTTGATGTCCAGGAAAATCGACATAAACATGTCCACTCCAGCCACGAACATTCACTAGTCTCTTCCACTGCCGGGGTAAAAGAGAGAGTAGAGGATGATGAAAACAACAGGTGAACATTTACATTTGTTTTATTTTGTACCTTTCCTGCATTGTTACAGATATATATTCTTATATACTGACTTTCTAACTGACGAGTTTGTGGAAAGATCATTATAGATAGGTTGTAGATAGAGACATTAACCACTTAAGGACCGAACCTCTTTTTTGTTGTTTACAAGTTAAAATCATTTTTTTTTTTGCTAGAAAATTACTTAGAACCCCCAAAGATTATATATTTTTTCTAATACCCTAGACCCTTTTTTGGAAAAAATACACTTTTTTTAAATTAAAAAATAAGACAACAGTAAAGTTACCCCAATTTTTTTTTTATTACAGTAGGTGAGGTTGTGTGTGATTATGTGTCAGTATTACATTGTATATCCCTGTATGTTGTGGTCGTTCCGGTGCTTATCTAATAGTTTTTTGAAACCATCGATGCTCCTGTGGATGGGAATTCCACATCCACGCGCAGTTTAAGGTTAAATCTTATTTCTTCTAATTTTAATGAGTGGCCACGTGTCTTATTAAACTCCCTTCTGTGGAAAAGTTGTATCCCTGTTGTGGGGTCACCAGTATGGTATTTGTTAACCACTTCAGCCCTGGAAGGTTTTACCCCCTTCCTGACCAGAGCACTTTTTACAATTCGGCACTGCGTCGCTTTAACTGCTAATTGCACGGTCATGCAATGCTGTACCCAAACGAAATTTGCGTCCTTTTCTTCCCACAAATAGAGCTTTCTTTTGATGGTATTTGATAACCTCTGCCGTTTTTATTTTTTGCGCTATAAACGGAAAAAGACCGAAAATTTTTTAAAAAAATGATATTTTCTACTTTTTGTTATAAAAAAAATCCAATAAACTCAATTTTAGTCATACATTTAGGCCAAAATGTATTCGGCCACATGTCTTTGGTAAAAAAAATGTCAATAAGCGTATATTTATTGGTTTGCGCAAAAGTTATAGCGTCTACAAACTAGGGTACATTTTCTGGAATTTACACAGCTTTTATTTTATGACTGCCTATGTCATTTCATGAGGTGCTAAAATGGCAGGGCAGTACAAACCCCCCCCCCAAATGACCCCATTTTGGAAAGTAGACACCCCAAGGAAATTGCTGAGAGGCATGTTGAACCCATTGAATATTTATTTTTTTTGTCCCAAGTGATTGAATAATGACAAAAAAAAAAAATTACAAAAAGTTGTCACTAAATGATATATTGCTCACACAGGCCATGGGCATATGTGGAATTGCACCCCAAAATACATTTAGCTGCTTCTCCTGAGTACGGGGATACCACATGAGTGGCACTTTTTGGGAGCCTAGCTTCATACGGGGCCCCAAAATCCAATCACCGCCTTCAGGATTTCTAAGGGCATAAATTTTTGATTTCACTCCTCACTACCCATCACAGTTTTGAAGGCCATAAAATGCCAAGATAGCACAAAACCCCCCAAAATGACCCCATTTTGGAAAGTAGACACCCCAAGCTATTTGCTGAGAGGCATGGTGAGTATTTTGCAACTCTCATTTGTTTTTGAAAATGAAGAAAGACAAGAAAAACATATTTTTTTTTCTTTTTTCAATTTTCAAAAGTTTGTGACAAAAAGTGAGGTCTGCAAAATACTCACTATACCTCTCAGCAAATAGCTTTGGGTGTCTATTTTCCAAAATGGGGTCATTTGGGGGGGGTTTGTGCCATCTGGGCATTCCATGGCCTCCGAAACTGTGATAGGCAGTGAAGAGTGAAATCAAAAATTTACGCCCTTAGAAAGCCTGAAGGCGGTGATTGGTTTTCGGGGTCCCGTACGCGGCTAGGCTCCCAAAAAGTCTCACACATGTGGTATCCCCGTACTCAGGAGAAGCAACAGAATGCATTTTGGGGTGTAATTTCACATATTCCCATGGCATGTTTGAGCAATATATCATTTAGTGACAACTTTGTGCAAAAAAAAAAAAAAAATTGTCTTTTTCCCGCAACTTGTGTCACAATATAAAATATTCCATGGACTCGACATGCCTCTTAGCAAATAGCTTGGGGTGTCTACTTTCCAAAATGGGGTCATTTGGGGGGGTTTTGAACTGTCCTGGCATTTTATGCACAACATTTAGAAGCTTATGTCACACATCACCCACTCTTCTAACCACTTGAAGACAAAGCCCTTTCTGACACTTTTTGTTTACATGAAAAAATTATTTTTTTTTGCAAGAAAATTACTTTGAACCCCCAAACATTATATATTTTTTTAAAGCAAATGCCCTACAGATTAAAATGGTGGGTGTTTCATTTTTTTTTCACACAGTATTTGCGCAGCGATTTTTCAAATGCATTTTTTGGGGAAAAAACACACTTTTTAAAATTTTAATGCACTAAAACACACTATATTGCCCAAATGTTTGATGAAATAAAAAAAATAATCTTAGGCCGAGTACATGGATACCAAACATGACATGCTTTAAAATTGCGCACAAACGTGCAGTGGCGACAAACTAAATACATTTTTAAAAGCCTTTAAAAGCCTTTACAGGTTACCACTTTAGATTTACAGAGGAGGTCTACTGCTAAAATTACTGCCCTCGATCTGACCTTCGCGGTGATACCTCACATGCATGGGGAAATTGCTGTTTACATTTGACGCCAGACCGACGCTTGCGTTCGCCTTTGCGCGAGAGCAGGGGGGGACAGGGGTGCTTTTTTTGTTTTTGTTTTTTTCATCTTATTCTTAAACTGTTCCTTTCATTTTTATTTTTTTTAATCATTTTTTTTGTTATCTCAGGGAATGTAAATATCCCCTATGATAGCAATAGGTAGTGACAGGTACTCTTTTTTGAAAAAATTGGGGTCTATTAAACCCTAGATCTCTCCTCTGCCCTCAAAGCATCTGACCACACCAAGATCGGTGTGATAAAATGCTTTCCCAATTTCCCAATGGTGCTGTTTACATCCGGCGAAATCTAAGTCATGAAATGCTCGTAGCTTCCGGTTTCTTAGGCCATAGAGATGATTGGAGCCATTCTGGTCTCTGATCAGCTCTATGGTCAGCTGGCCGAATCACCGGCTGCATTCTCAGGTTCCCTGTTGGGACAGGAGAGCCAGAGAAAAACATGAAAGACGGTGGGGGGGGGGAAATCCCTCCCACTGCTTGTAAAAGCAGTCTAGAGGCTAATTAGCCACTAGGATTGCTTTTACATGAAAGCCGACCGCTGGCTGAAAAGAATGATACCAAGATGATACCTAAACCTGCAGGCATCATTCTGGTATAACCACTCAAAGTCCAGCAACATACCAGTACGTTGCTGGTCCTTGTATTGTAAACTTTTTTTTCATGCAGCCTGTGGGCTGAACGAAAAAAAGATATTGATCGGTGGGTATGCCCACCATTAGAATACCTCCCTTCATCTGCCCACTTCTAATGATGGGCATACATGCACCATTTATATATGCCGAAGCATGGGGGCATCCTCCCGCAAAAGGCAGGAGCAAATTGCTCCTCCACCCACTGCTGCCCCCACGCTTCGGCATATATGCTGAAGTATGTAACTGTGGTGGTGAAATCACCTCCTACAGCGCTGGAGTCACGGCTTTATATATCGTGGGAGCAAACGCTGTTGCTGTCAAGATAAATAAATCCGCGCTGCAACTGAATGGCGTACCTGCTAAGCAAATGATGGTTAACAAAAAAACAAAGTAACATTACAGTATAACAGTAATACTTACCATACCTGCAAAGCAAATGCAAAAAAAAACATAGTAAAAAATAAAACATTTAACGCAACCTGTGCCTACCTAAAATATATATATGCCGAAGCATGGGGGCATCCTCCCGCAAAAGGCAGGAGCAAATTGCTCCTCCACCCACTGCTGCCCCCACGCTTCGGCATATATGCTGAAGTATGTAACTGTGGTGGTGAAATCACCTCCGACAGCGCTGGAGTCACGGCTTTATGTATCGTGGGAGCAAACGCTGTTGCTGTCAAGATAAATAAATCCGCGCTGCAGCTGAATGGCGTACCTGAAAACAAAAAAGTGGTTAACAATAAAAAAACAAAGTATAAAAAAATTGCATACCTATAAAGCAAACATGATAAAAACATAACAATAAAACATTGCAGTATAGAATACAATAAAAAAGAGCAGAACAATAGAGAGAGAACAGAGAGAGAGAACAATAAAACGACAACTATTTTTGGTTTTTTTATTTTATATATTTTTTTTATTTTTATTTTTATTTTATTTTTTTTTAACACTTTTTTTAGTAACTTTAACTTTTAACTGTAACTGTACCAGGTTTGGGTCTCTCAAAATGCGATGGCATCTTGGGAGACCCTGTGTTAGTGTGCCTAGTCTGTGCAGTGCTGAACCCTACGCTAATACTCCACTAGTGTATGGTAGCGTTCAAAGCATTCACCAATGCATAGACCAGGATTGTCAGGACAGGAGGGACAACAATACCGGGTGTCACGCCTAAATCCGCGCTTGCTGCAGACACGACATCTTTTTTGGGGGCTCGTTGGGTAGGGGTACTCTGGAGGACATAAGGAAAATGCCTCCCATGCAGCCGGCTTACTGCATTTGGTTGGGGAAGGTGAGGTAGAGCACCGTCTGGAAACAGAAGAGCTCTGACGATCTCTTCCTGGAATTTAAGGAAGGATCCAGTCCGTCCTGAAGCTCTGTATAGCACATGAGCATTCAGCAAAGCCAATTGAAATAAATAAACAGACACTTTTTTGTACCAGCGTCTGGCCTTACGGGCAACTAGGTACGGCGCCAACAACTGGTCATTGAGGTCCACCCCTCCCATATTAAGGTTGTATTCGTGGACACAGAGGGGTTTCTCCACAACACCAGTCGCCGTAGTAATTTGGGTCGTCGTGTCTGCATGAAGGGAGGTAAGAATGAAAACATTCTTATTGTCCCTCCACTTCATAGCGAGCAAATTATTATACTTCAAGCAGGCTCTCTCCCCCAGCCTAAGACGGGACTCTACAAGCCGCTGGGGAAAGCCCCGGCGATTAGATCGCACGGTGCCACATGCTCCAATCTGATGATCAAACAAGTGACTAAAAAGTGGCACGCTCGTATAATAATTGTCCACGTACAAGTGGTACCCCTTTCCGAATGAGGGTGACACCAAGTCCCACACTATCTTGCCAGCGCTTCCTATGTAGTCAGGGCAATTTATCGGCTCTACGTGACTATCTTTTCCCTCGTAAACCATAAATCTACATGTATAGCCTGTGGCCCTGTCACAAAGCTTATACATCTTGGCCCCGTATCTGGCACGCTTGCTGGGAAGGTACTGTTTGAATGACAAGCGGCCAGAAAATTTAATCAGGGACTCATCAACGCAGACAACTTGATGGGGAGTAAACAAGTCTGCAAAACACTGGTTGAAGTGGTTTACGAGGGGCCGAATTTTGTAGAGCCGATCGTATCCAGGGTCTCCACGAGGACGACAGAGTTCATTGTCGTTGAAGTGCATGAACCACAAAATCTGCTCGTATCGTGCCTTGGTCATGGAGGCAGAGAACACGGGCATATGGTGAAGTGGGTCAGTGGACCAATATGACTGCAACTCACTCTTTTTGGTTATGCCCATGAGGAGGGAAAGGCCCAGAAAGATCCTAAATTCGGAGACCGTAATTGGTCTCCAATCTCTGGCAAGGGAGGACTGGGGAATAGTGGCGATGTGTTGACCAGCGTACAAATTGCTTTGGTCCACAATAGATCTATAGAGATCTTCAGTGAAAAACAGCGAATAAAAATCCAGTGGCGTAAAGTCAACTGTTTCCACCTGAATTCCGGGTTGGCCAGTGAAAGGGGGAAGTACGGGTGCTGCAGAAGTGGTGGGTTCCCAATTCGGATTGGCGAATGCAGCAGGAAGGGCACTATAGGCACGACGGGCCTGTGTTCGTCTTCTTCTTGGTGGCAGTGGGACACTACTTGTGCTTGCCACCTCGCCAGCTTGAACTGCACTTATGGGACTCGCCACGTCACCACGTAATACTGCAGTGCTGGATGTACGACCAGGGTGTACTAGGCCGCTGGTGCTTGCCAGTTCACCAGAAGGAGTATCGGCACTACTCCATATGAGAGCCCTGCGGTTCTTGCACTTTAAGGACAGAAAAAGTTCGGGGTCTGGTACGCCTGACCCTAGCAGGGACCACAACTCCGTCGTCAGAGCTATCTGTCATGGAGCCGCTGTCCTCTACAGGTTCGTATTCTGAGCCTGAACTTGACAGATGAGTGACTTCCTCTTCACTATCTGTCATGCTCAGAAACGTGTAGGCCTCTTCACTAGTGTACCTTCGATTTGCCATTTTGGGCTCTAAATTTAGGGGTACACTAGTGAGACTCACAGGCAAAAAAGCTCCTGACTGTTAGTGACTGATTCAAAACGCTACCAAAAAACTGTTAGCGATCGCAGGGATCAGGCCTGACTCTGCGAACGCTGCAGTTATGTGTGCTTAGTGTTTTGTAAGTGTCAGTTATCGATCGATACTGCACTTGGGTGGGCTGGGCTGGGCTGGGCCGAGGGGCAAAACGCAGGTGCTAGCAGGTATCTAGGCTGATCCCGCTAACACTGCGTTTCAGGGAACTCTAAACTGCTGGGGAGTATAGATCTGATCGGATCAGATATCGATCCATTCAGATACTATAGCACTAAGGGAGGTGTATGCTGCGTGCGTGGGTTTTAGCGGTACTGGCGCTAACCTGACGCTGCCTGGGGCGACGCAGACCTTATCAGATCCTAAAAACTTAACCTATATCACCGCCGGGCAATTAGGGGGTTAAACCTTTATAAGGTAATAAACGGCGGGTGCCCTAAAACTATATTAAACTATAATAAACTACAAAAAACAAACTAGCTAACCAGCGTCACCCGTAACACTCATACGGTGATCGCTGGTGAAAGGGTTAACTAGGGGGCAATCAAGGGGTTAAAACCTTTAGCAGGTAGTATATGGGGGTCCCTGTCGCTATAAAACACTGACAGCGAACCTATATACTTACCTCCCTAACTAGCGTCACCTGTGTCACTAATACAGCGATCAGAAAAACGATCGCTTAGCGACACTGGCGACGGGGGGTAATCAGGGGGTTAACTTTTATTAGGGGGGGGTTAGGGGGGTACCCTGGACCTAAAGGGGGGTACCCTAGACCTAAAGGGGGCTAACCTAACTGCCCTAACACTTGTAACTGACACAAACTGACACCAATGCAAAAAAAAAAAACTGCTATTGGTGTCAGAGTGACAGGGGGTACAGGGGGGTGATCGGGGGGTGATCGGGGGGTGACTGGGGGGTGAAAAGTGTGCCTGCGTGTTCTACTGTAAGTGTAGTGTTGGTGCACTTACTTGGATGTCTTCTCTCCTCTGCGCCGGGACGAAAAGACCGGCTCGAGGAGGGATGACATCACTTCCTTTCCCTCTGTTTACATTACAGAGGGAAAGGAAGCGCTTTCATTCGCCGGGAGCAATCGGGAGGGGGTGGCCAACAATGGATGGCCTCCCCCTCACCTCTCATCGCCCGCGAACGAGAGCCGACCGCCTATGGCACCGGGGGGGGGGGTCCGATCGGACCCCCCACCCGCGGGAGGCAGATCACGTACGGGTACGTGATTCTGCCTGCCCGTGCCATTCTACTGCAGTATATATGCGTTAGGTGGTCGGCAAGTGTTAAAAGAAATCATATCCCTTCTCAAGCATCTCTTCTCCAGAGAGAATAAGTTCAGTGCTCGCAACCTTTCCTCATAACTAAGATCCTCCAGACCCTTTATTAGCTTTGTTGCCCTTCTCTGTACTGGCTTCATTTCCAGTACATCCTTCTGGAGAACTAGTGCCCAGAACTGGACAACATACTCTAGGTGCGGCCGGACCAGAGTCTTGTAGAGCGGGAGAATTATCGCTTTATCTCTTGAGTTAATCCACTTTTTAATGCATGCCCATATTTTGTCATCTACTAGGACCCCCAGGTCCTTTTCCATCCTAGATTCCCCCAGAGGTTCTCATCCCAGTAAACTTCTTAGGGAATCTAGGATGTGAAAGATAATGTTACGTCGAGTAAAATGATACCCAACATGTAATGCTTCAAAATTGCGCCCGCTTGTGGAATGGCGACAAACTTTTACTCTTAAAAATCTCCATAGGCCATGTTTAAAAATTTCTACAGGTTACCAGTTTTGAGTTACAGAGGAAGGCTAGAATTATTGCTCTCGCTCTAACGATCATGGCAATACCTCACATGTGTGGTTTGAGCACTACTCACGCATGTATGCGTGTGCTTCTGCGAGCAAACTCGTTGAGACAGGGTGCTTTAAAAAAAACATTTTTTTCAATTATTTATTTTACTTTTGAAATTTTTATTTTGACACTGGGGATTATTTACTAAAGAAAAATCCACTTTGCACTGCAAGTGAAGTAAAGTCGCTGTAGATCTGAGGGGGACATGCAAGGAAAATAAAAAACAGCATTTTAGCTTGCACATGATTGGATGATAAAATCAGCAGAACTTCCACTCATTTCAGATCTACCCCTTAGATTTAGAGCAACTGCACTTTCTAGTGCCCTTTCAAGTGCACTTGCAGTGCAAAGTGGATTTGCCTTTCGTAAATAACCCCCACTGTCTTTAAAAAAAAAAAAAAAAATGGGTCACTTTTATTCCTATTACAAGGAATGTACACATCCGTGGTAATAGAAAAAAAGCATGACAGGACCTCTTAAAGTGGGGTTCCACCCAAAAAACAAACATACCTGGAAAAAATCTAAAAAACAAAACAAAAAAACATTTGGATATTTTTTTTTTTTCACTTACCTCTAAATGCCTGTTGCTAGGTGGTCCCTCGTAGTCTGCCTGTTCCTTTGCCTGGGCTGGTGACATCACTTCCCCCCAGGCACAGAAAGGGCTCCGCTCTGCTCCCTCCCTCCTGTCAATCATCTGGGACCCATTACAGGTCCCAGGTGATTGAGCGGCCAATCACGGCGCGCGGCGCCGCTCGCGCATGCGCAGTGGGTGCCAGGCTGTGAAGCCACAGCCCGGCGCCCACAGTTGAAATGCCGGCGCCGACGAGCGGAGGGGGGGGGACGAGCGGGGCCTCGATCCCCCGCATCGCTGGACCCAGGGACAGGTGAGTGTCCAATTAAAAGTCAGCAGCTGCAGTATTTGTAGCTGCTGACTTTTAATTTTTTTTTTTTTTTGACGGCCCCCTGGGTGGAACTCCTCTTTAAATATGAGATCTGGGGTCAAAAAGACCTCAGGTCTCATATTTACTCTAAAATGCAAAATAGAAAAAATTAAAAAATGTCACAAAAATTCTCCTTTAAGAGCTATGGGTGGAAGTGACGTCTGATGTTGCTTCCGCCCTCCCATGCTATGGAGCCGAGTGGGGGCCATCTTCCCCTCAGTCGGCAGCCAGGCATCCATGGGAAAGGATGCAACTGTTTCCGCCGCTAACAGCGGCGGCGTTAAGCGGCTGAGACGACCGGAGCACAGCGGGAGGGGGGTGGTTACCTATCCTGCTGCCGATAAAAGTGATCTTGCGGCAAATCTGCCACGGAGACCACTTTTACCATAAAGAGAAACTCACAGCGTTCTAAAAAAATACTGGGGTTATGGCAGCTGGCTGCTGCCATAACCCCGGTATTTAGCATCAAAGTACCGACGTACAGGTATGTCGTTTTGCAAGAAGTGGTAAAGTGATGACACTGAACTGTATCCTTTATCTTCAAAAGTGATCCATACACATCCACTATTTAATGGCCCTGTAATCTATTTTTCAAGAACATGTTTCTTACTGGTTTTTTTTTTACCTCTTTATAATGTCCTCTGTGAGCTCCTGAACCTCTCCTTTTTCCTCTCACTTACGTTTGTTTGATATGAACAGTGCACATTAGTTGCGATCGTGGTCTATGCACCCTACAAATCTCATAGTTCATAGTCCATCGCAGGAGTGTGCAAGAGAGCATAGCTACGTTCCTCATATAGTGGGACCATGGAGAATGAAGCCACGTAGCCACTCTCTCTAACAGAAAGTGAGATCACGGCAGAAAACAAAAGTTTGGAGGTTTGGAGAACTCTGAGAGTAATAAATTCGTTGTCACTCTAACCACTTGCCTACTGGGCACTTTTACCCCCTCCTGCCCAGGCCAATTTTCAGCTCTCTGCGCTGTCACACTTTGATTGACAATTGCACAGTCATGCTACACTGAATCCAATAGGTGACACTGATGAGGAGGCACTGATGGGCAGCACCTGATGGGCCCTGATTGTTATTGGAAGCACTGATGAACACTGATTGGCAGCACTGATGGGCACTGTTGGGGCTGCACTGATAATCAGGACTCTGATAATCAGTGCCCTGATTATCAGTGTAGATGTCCCTTTCTCACCGGCTCTCCTCTTATCATGCTGTTAGCATGAGGAAAGGAATGCTGATAACCAGCTTGTCTTTTACATCCGTGATCAGCTGTGATTGGACACAGCTGATCATGTGGCAAAGGGCCGCTGTGATTAGCCCTTTACCCCAATCACAGAGCACACCACAGACAGAATGACATCATATGACGCCCTCCCAGAACTGGCTGACTGCGCTGTAGCAGTCATTCGGCTATAGCGCGTATGGGAAGTGGTTAAATAGATTACACATTGCCTAGAAGAATTGTAACCTTTATATACACAGTATAGCCTTTAATACATTTCTTAGTATAAGGCTAGTTGCACACCTTTTAGGTGTGGTGCATTGCGTTAACGGATGTTTCATTAAGGCAGCAATGGGCTGGCAATGCACCAAAACAATTGACGTGCACCATTTTTGGCTGCGTGGTGCACTGCAACATATGTACATTGATGCTGCCTCAGTGCACTGGGGTGTCCCTCTAAACAGAATGGCACCAGAATGTACTAATGCATGTAATGTTTGTTTTGTTAACTCCTTCATGCATTGGGGTGCCATTCAAAATGAATGTGGTATACCAGGGCCATAGGTAATTTTTTTCCTGGGGGGGGGGGGGGGTTCAGGTCTTTCAAACTTAAAGGCATCATTTACATTTTTATGTTGGGGGAGGTACGGTAAAAACAAAAATAGAACGCAATGCACGCAGTTGTGGTGCGGTAGTGTACTCATTAGTACAGTGAGCTCCTCCTAAGCTAAGTTTTTTTTTTTTTGTTTCCTTCAGCCCGCTGGGTTGAACTAAAAAAAACTTACCGTGTGAACCAGGCTTTAGATATCATTCATATGTTCTAAATGACCATGGAATGGCAAATATACCATGAATAGCTACAGCCAGGATCCCAGATGTTCCAATTTTTGTCAGCTGCTCAGCCTGTTCACCTGAGTGATGGGCTGAAAAGAGCCACTGCTGTTAACATGTATCTGCACATCCAGTGGTCCCCATGTTTAACCACTTCAATACAGGGCACTTATACACCTTCCCGCCCAGACCAATTTTCAGCTTTCAGCGCTGTCGCAGTTTGAGTGACAATTGTGTGGTCATCCATCACTGTACCCAAACTAAATTTTTATCATTTTGTTCCCACAAATAGAGCTTTCTTTTGGTGGTATTTGATCACCTCTGCTGTTTTTATTTTTTGCTAAACAAATAGAAACAAAAGCAAAACGTTTATTTTTTTCAAAAATTTCGGTCTTTTTTTGTTATAAAATTTTGTAAATAAGTAAGTTTTCTCTTTCACTGATGGGCACTGATGAGGCGGCACTGTCAGGCACTGATAAGGTGACACAGATGTGATGGCACCAATTAGCAGGCACTGACGGGCACTGATATGCGGCACTGATGGGCACTGGTAGGCGGCACTGATGGGTGGCACTGATATGCAGCACTGATGGGCATTGATAGGCGGCACTGATGGGCACTCATGGGTGGCACTGGTGGGCACTGATAGGCGACACTGGGCACTGAAAGGCTGCAAAGATGGGTTCTTATGGGTGGCACTGTTAGGCGGCACTGCTGGGCACTGTTAGGTGGCACTGCTGGGCACTGAAAGACGGCACTGATGGGCACTGATAGGCATCCCTGGTGGCACTAGCAGTGGTAGGCATTGTGAGTGGGCACTGATTGGCAGCTGCCTGGGCATTGATTGGCAGTTGCCTGGGCACAGATTAGTATTTCCCTGGGGGTCTAGGGGAGCATACCTGGTGGTTCAGTGTGGATGGCCATCCTGGTGGCCCTGGGCGGCATGATGGTGGTCCTGGGTGGGATCTGAGGGGGGGCTGTGCTGATAAACAATCAGCACAAACCCCCCTGTCAGGAGAGAAGCCGATCGGCTCTCCTCTACTCGCATCTATCAAACGCGAGTGAGGAAAAGCCGATCACCGGCTCTTCCTATTTACATCATGATTTACCACGGCTGATCACGTGGTAAAGAGTCTCTGTCAGAGGCTCTTAACCTAGATCGGAGTTGCGGTGTGACGCACCGCATCAACGATCGCCGCAATGCGCGCCCCCAGGGGCACGCATCGGCTTAATATCCTGAAGACGTCATATGACGCCCAGTCAGGATATTGAAACCACTTTGCCGCCGTCATTCTGCTATATTGCGGGCGGCAAGTGGTTAAGCTCTGGGGGACAAAGCAAAATACATTGGGGTGTGGCCTGGCGGGCACCCAGGCTGAGGTCTCTCCCATCACTACTACATTACCATAGGACTCCGTGGATGTTCGGCACCAGGTATTTTTTTCTTCTCTCTTCCCTTCAGTGACTACAGGAGCTGGGATGAGCTCCATCCCTCGGCAAAACTCCTGCAGCACATTCGTTATCATCTACATTACTCCCCCCATCGATTAAGCCTGAGCAACACACTAACAAACCGTTGGTCACAGTGGTTACCTGCTGTTAGGGACAAATTTCTGACCCTGGATGCAGAGAGATTTTATCCAAGGGCAAAAATGTATCCCTACCTGCAGGTAACCACTGGATGTGCAGATACAGGTGGATACATGTTTACAGCAGCAGACATCCTTGGCTCTTTTCAGCCCATCACTCAGGTATACAGGCTGAGCAGAGATTGGAACATCTGAGATCCCGGGTGCGGGTATTTGCAGTATACTTGCTGCACCATGGTCATGTAGGATGTATGAATGAGACCAAAGACTGGATTTTAGCTAACCTTACTGTGCAAGTTAAACAGGTGCAAGGGGCAACATATGGCGGTGGGCAGTAAATTAGGTGATTTATTTAAACCTTAAAAAAATGTGTCCTAAGAAATGTTATGAAATGTTTTAAGAGATGAAAAAATTAAAAAAAATGTGCACTGCCTACCACAGGATGGTGCCCTTTGCACCTGGTCAATATGGTTGGCTTTTATTCAGTCTTAAACTGTAGCAAACCCAGCTTTTGAACTTGTACCTACAAGTAAGCCTATAATAACGCTTATCTGTAGTTATAGTGAATATCTCCTAAACTTGTGGTGTTTAGGAGATATTCACATGGAAAGCAGCCGGTAATGTCACCAGTGCATGTGCTCTGAAGGGACCACATACCGCTTGGTTGTACTTCTCCTGGGGAGAAGTAAAGTTCATTCTGCACTTTTGTGACCCATTTTTAGCCGACAGCCAGCTATAGCCCGCTGTCAGCTGACATCGCTCAGCAGGTCCAGGCTGTGGAAAGATCCAACTTTAAAGTCAGGATTCACCCAGATGCCTGGACCAGCAGCTTGCTCAGCCTCTCAGTGAGCTGCAGAGACCCTGAGCCAGCCGTTCCTGCCCTCTCCACAGCCTGGAATTCCAGTGAGCTTTTGGGAGGGACGGCAGAGCCAGGGACTGGCAGTCACCACTCTTTGCTCACTGAAGGCTGAGAACTGAGTAATCAGCTGTCTTTTATCGCTCTGTCGTTGGGCTTATAAGCAGCTGGGGACAGATGCAACATTGGATCGATGCTCCATCCACCTAGGTAAGTATAATTAAAAAAAAAAAACATCTTTTAAAGGAAAAAAAATCCCCCTCTTCCTCCTAAGAACCCTCTTTCCCCAAGAAAAGATTCCCAATGTAAAATATCTCCCTCCCTAAAATATCCCCCCAAAAATTAAACCTCCCTGTCCCTAAACTGACCCACCAAAGCAAAAATATCTCCCTTAGTCAACACCCTATCCCCCAGCAAAGATTTCTAATTTATGAAGAAAAATCTCCCTTCATCCAATTAAACTCCCTCCCAGAAGCAAATCCCTGCCATTAACCACCCCCTGTAAACTTCTCTACAAACCCCCAACCCCCTTCTCCAAAAGCAAACCCACCCCCTTTCCTTAACCCCCCACCAAAAGAAACTCCCCCAGAATAGAATACTTACTTCCTCCTTCCTAAAACAGAAAATTGATGCCACCCCACTTACCAGAACTCAGATTCAGCACGGCACAGAAGTAGGAAAACTTCTGCATACCCAGTCTCCCTTTGGCTGTGTCATATGATACCTCGAGGAGGAGTCTTGGAGTTCCCTCAACTGTGCACTGTCAATTGCCAGCATCTGAGACCTTGCAGTAATTTCATGCTTTTCAGGGGGACCCCTTATTAAACTGAGGGGATGGGGCACAATAGAAGGGGGGCTGGCTGCTGCACTCCGAAACTCTAATTGCTTTTACTGTGCTGACACTGAGGCTAAACAGCAGGGACACTGTTTGGGCAGGATGCTCTGGGGGGGTTTGAACACCCCTGACCCCTCCTTATCTACGCCCCCGTGCTAAAGTGATATGCATTAATGCCAGCATCACCTCAATGCACCGCAGCTGAAATGTGAGTGCAGCCTAATTAGCAGCCAAGGAGTCTGCCCACATTTGACTGGTGAGACACAGATTATTGCTAGCCTTTTTATTATTATAATAATTATGGGTATCTAGTCAACGTTTATACGGTTTCTATTTTGAACTGCATTTGACTGTTTGAGATGACTAATGTATACATTGTCACTTTTTTTCTGTGGGAGGACAGAGTGAACACCGGCTCAGATAAAACACATAATACGCAAAATACTGCAAAATCTGAGATAGATCACAGCAAACTCACAGTGGCAGATGGCAAAATAGAGCACGTAAATCCACAGCACCGAGAGTGGTCACACAGCGACATACTGCACCAACTCCTAGAGCTTCATGAGTTCGAGAACACCCACCAGCATGAAGATGTAAGTTACGTCCAGCAGTTCTGCTAGCTTTATCTTCAACTCCTGCAAAAGTTACATTTTAACCCAACTGATATTCATTTTCTGATTTTCAATTTAGGTGGTTAGAATTCCATATGTATAAATTGTAGCAAAATGAAGACAGAATAGAAATAGCGTCAGACATGGCACTAACCCATTCCATATGGATGCCATTTATTTGCTAGAAAGAATTGCAAGTAAATAACTTTTTATCATACTAAAGTCTATGTAAACCCTAAACTACGAAGGGTGTTCAAAAAGTTTCCACACTTTTATATTTTTGTTGGAAACGGTGGGGGCGGGAGGAGTAGCAACTGGTCGTGTCTGAGAGTGTCATGTGACTTGTCTGTCTGGAAAGTCGGCTGACCTTGCAGTTTAGTATAAGAGTTGTCACGATGTGGTGAAGATGATGCAAAAAAAACGTATAAAAAAAGAATTCGCTCCCCCCCCAAAAAAAAATATGCCAAAAGCTGAGGAGGAAATCGGAACTTCCCCTTTTGGGTTAGGTTTTGCTTTAAGGGCCCTTTCACATTGAAAGCAGTTGGATGCAGTATGCTGCAGTTGGATGCATTCTGAACTGCACTCCAACTGCATAGACAGCTCAAAATCAAGATAATCCTATGGGAATAGTTCACATTATCAGAGGCGTTGCTAGGGGGGTGCGGTCCGCACCGGGTGACACCCGCTAGAGGGGTGACACCCTCCCGACGGTGTGGAAAGCACTGTTTTTTTTTTTTTTAATAAGCTGACCCGTTCACCCCGCACTCCGCAGCCTGCCGGGTTGAAACAACACACACCTCCAGCGCCGTGGCGGCGCTTGGTATGTCAGTGTGTGAGCGTGCTGCGTGTCCTCTTTCCTCCTCCTCCTACTGAGCCAGCCTGTCACTGTCTACACACACTACCATCTCCGCCCGGGCGGCGCGGCAGCTGTACGTTGTGAAGCTGCCCTCTGCTCTTCTCTCCACTGGCACTGAACATGAACACTCGATCCGAGCACACACCCAACACATGCCATTCCCACAGACAAAGCCTCAAGCTCTGCTGTCTGTGC